>OX493395.1:25823739-26423739 GCA_950371165.1 Lacanobia oleracea
TAATAATAATAATAATAATATCGTTTATTTATAAAACAGGGCACATTTACAATAAAATATATTACAACATTTTTTACAGAACACAGTTGCTGATTTGCCTGAACTAGGTTGAAACCTGTGTCTCAGGCTAGATAGTGCTTATGTAAACATCATAATAAAATAACAATTTATCAATAACCTAAAATAAAAACTTAAAATTAAGGGACACATCACATTTTATTTACACACAAAAAGAAGGTCTTCTGTCTCTACGTACGAGATGCTTAATAAATATTGCACAATTGTCTTTTTACAGCTATAGTAATTTAACTTATAGATACTTAGTTCCTTATTTAGTCTATTGTACAGAAATGGACCTAAAAATTTAAAAAATCTTTTTACAAAAGCATATTTTGAAAATGAAGTAGACTCGCAGACAATATCATTCCGTCTCTTATTAGTTTTTTCGGTGTTGTAAGTGAGCATGGTGTGCTGTTTTAATACCAGTTGCATAATGAAAAGCTGGCGAACAGTCAGTACGTTGCAGGATTTGTACAGAAGGTCTGTGGGATAGAGAAAGGGATGGAAATTGGCTACTTTTAAAATAGCTCTCTGAGCTCTTTCAAGAGGGAGTAAGTGAGTTTTGGCTGCTCCACCCCATGAAACGATACAGTACTGGATTACAGATTGCCCTAGGGCCAAATAAACTTGTGTAATTACTTTTGGGTCCGCAATAGCTCGCAGTTTTTTAAAGACATAGATTAATTTGCGCACTCTTTTAACCAGACTCTCAATATGTAGTCTAAAAGAGAGAGTATCGTCTATTATTACTCCGAGATATTTAATGTTGGATGTTTGGAGGATAAAAGGACAGTCACATGTACTGATAGTGTGGGGTGCACATTTATGCGCAAACAGATAAGGATGAGAAATGTTAATTTGAGGCTTGCGCATGAAGAACTGAATATATTTTGTCTTGTCAGCATTTAACGTTAGTAAATTACTATGAAGCCAGTTAGTCACAGTATTGAAACCTAATTGAGCGTATTTGTACAATTCTTTACTAGTTTTAGCGGTAAATACTAAGGCCGTGTCGTCAGCATATGAAATAATTTTGCCATGTTGTAGGTTCAAATTGCACAAATCATTTATATAAACGAGAAAAAGGGTTGGGGCCAAAATGCTGCCCTGGGGAACACCAAAACTAGTATTTTTTTGCTCATCGCTCGTGATATTGTCTATTGTAACACATTGATATCTGTCATCTAGGTAGTCAGCAAAGAGTTTCAGCGGGGTTCCCCTTATTCCCATGGTCTCTAATTTGTTTAGGAGCATAGAAACAGACACTGTGTCAAAAGCTTTCGCTAGATCAAGGAAGACCCCCAAAGTCTGATTTCCTTTGCCAAGTTCCTCTGAGACATAATCGGTCAGGAGGTGCACCGCATCAGCTGTGGATAATTTGGCTCTAAAACCAAATTGCCTAGATGATAGTAAATTATTTTTTTCTAAATAGTTAACTAGCCTGCTATTCACAATTTTCTCAAGTATTTTGGAGATTGATGAGAGTAACGATATTGGCCTATAATTATTAACTAAGTGTTTGTTCCCAGATTTAAATATAGGTACTATAACTGCCTTTTTTAGGCATTTAGGAAAAATGCCTTCAGAAAAACAGATACGAAATATATGGGTTAAGGGAGGTACCAGGATATGCTTGAATTGTTTAAGGATCTTACTGCTAATATTATCCCATCCAACAGCACAGTCATCTTTTAGTCCACTAATAACTCGTGTTATTTCGTCTTCGTCAGTGTCCAGCAGTCCGAAAGATTGTAGTGCGCGGTTATTATTCAATTCATGGGAAGGTGGTTGATGACCGTAATGCTGAGGAATCTGCTCGGCAAGAGTTTTCCCAACATTCACGAAAAAGTTATTGACATGGTTGGCTGATGAAAGAGGTGAACTATTTGTTAACAATAAACTCGAATTTGATTCACGCTGTTTTGACATATAAGTGACGTTTTTTATATGTTTCCAAAGTTGCTTGCTATTGTTTCCTGCTTTGTTTAATTCATTTTTATTGTAATTCCTTTTTAAATTCTTTATGAGATTGTTACAAAAATTTCTGTATCTTTTGTAAGTGGTTTGAATAATACTATTACCTGGGTTTCTCCTAGATGATTGATGAAGTTTGTCTCTGTGTCTTATACACCGAATCAGGCCAGGAGTGATCCAAGGTTTAATATTATTAAGTTTCTTGTTTGTTGTAATAACAGTAGTGTTACGTAATATTGCTAATTGTACATGTTTTATTAAGTACGATAAAGCAAAATTTGCGTCAGCAGTATTGTAAACTGGGCTAAAGTCAAGTTTGCATAAATCATATTCGAGTTTGTTTGTATTTAATTGTGTTTTGGTCTGGGGACGATTCAGCTTAGGCAGCATTAAGTTTAGGGTTAGTAGAACAGCGTGATGGTCAGTAATTGTTGAGTTAGTAACAAGCGTAACATACGATAAACTAGATTTAATAATCATGTGATCGAGGCAGGAACCGCTATCATGTGTGGGCAAGGTGTGCGCAGGTAGAAAACCATGAAATGAACAGATGTTAAGATACTCTTGGGTCCCTGCATCGCAGTTATCAGAGTTTATGTTTATATTTATGTCACCTGTTAGTATGACATTATTGAATGAGCTTAGGTCTAGAAAAATTTGGTTTAAGGCAGCGTTAAAAGAATCCAAGTTTCTAGCAGAAGGGGATCTATAAATAGCAATTATTGCTGTAGTTGTACCAATTTTGATGATCAAACAATTACTCATACAGTCTTGAAGAGTAGGTTCTTCCACTGTGACCATAAATGATTCCTTTGAATAGACCACCACACCAGCATTTTGGTTGCTATTTAGCTTGGTATACAATAAGTTGTACCCTGGCATTACTGGGAGGTTATCCTGGCGATCAGATAGCCAGCACTCGGTTAGAACCATCACATCACAATCAAAATTAAGTCTACTAAGAAAAATGTTGAAGCTATCGATATTCTTAAAAATACTGCGAATGTTTTGTGTTAGTATGGTTAGTGACTTTTTATAATCGGAAATATATTGTATGCAGTCCTCAACCTGGCATGTCTTTGCATCAGGCACAAATGTGTTATCTATATCAGTAATTAAATTATTATCCATAATAGTAAAAAAAGAATGTGAACAGTGAGTTAAGTCTAAAATATAAACAAATATGTGGCGCTCTTAGGCGCCTTCATAGTCAACCGAGTTTAGGTACCTGTTTTCGGCAGCTTTTTTAGCAGGGCACTCTAGGTCTCCCGTCTTGTGGTTGGCTGGTTTTTTGAAGCGGATGCACGTTGCACATCTTGGCGCAACGGCTTTTTTGGGGCAATCTTGAATGGTGTGGCCTTCTTCACCGCAGTGTCCACATGTAGGGGAAGCTACTTTGCACGTCTTAGCTGCATGACCGTACTGCTGGCATTTGTAACATCTCGTTACCAGTGTGAAATCTCGAACCGGGCAGGAAGTCCAATTTATGAATAATCTGTCCTGTGTGATGAGAGCCTTACGAATAGTTGCTGGAACTTCTATGATATAGTTACAGTTCTCTGCATCTTTTCTGCCGGATTTGTGGCTTAACTTGATTGAGGTCAAAAATGTTTCTCTAGAGATAGTGGGCAGTTTGTCGGCCAAGTTTTGTTCATAAATACATTTAAAGACCTCATTTTCAGCCATAGATGCAGGGATTCCTATAACTATTATGCGTGGTTTGCGCTTTCTAGGTTCATCGACGGTGAGAGCTGACGAAGCTGATTGGACAGTTTGTTTGAGCTTTTCTAGGTCTTCCTTAGTCTCCGTGCTGATTATGAGTCCTCCTTTTCCTATTTTGCGCACACTTCTGACTTTCAGTTTCATGTCGCCAGGGCAAATAATTTGTTGGACTATGTTCTTGGTTTCGTCACAGGTCTTAGAATTGTCGCTAGGAAAAATCGCCACGGAGCTAAAGGAATTTGGTCGAACAAAGCTGTTGGTCCCCTTCTTCACCATATCTGCAAACGATGTTGTACTTGTTTCTTGCCTTGCACAGGACTCCTTAATGGTCCGGTTCATCTCCATTACGTAGTCCTTAAGGTTGCGGTCTTCATTCATTTTGTTCAGGGAGTTGTGGGTCTTATAGGCGTATTGCTTAAGGGACTGGTATTGAACCGCCATTTGCGATACTCCATGTCCAACTTTACGGCAAAGAGTGCTTATTTTTAGCTTCTGCTCAGAATTTAACTTCCCATCAGAAGCAATTGCACATACCTCATTCAAACACTGCTCAATAGAGGTCATCCAGTTCTGAATCTCGGGAGTCGAAACTGTCTCCATTTCTTCGTTTCCTACGGCTTGGTCACGTCTAGCTGGTTGGGGCTGTGTTGGTGTAGGTGTTGGGGGAGGGCTGCGACGCGTCAACCCACTCCGGTTAAAGGGGCTGCCTTCCATATTTCAGATTATGATACTTATATAATCAAATCAGTCCATATTTGACTAAACAGCACTTATGAATTGTATTAGTCAAACACGCTAGTGAGTACACTAAAAAAAGTAGGTCACTATTTATGCAATTGTTAATTTATTATATTTAATTAATATTCATTGATGAGCACGTCTGTTTGCGTTGAGTGCAAACGATCCGGTCAATCAGATCAGTAGTTGATGTTGATGATCAGTAGTTTCGGCTGTGCGTTGTCTGTCAGTCACTCAGTAACGGGACTCTTTCTTAATGAGATTTTTTGCCCAACCTAGTAATCGAACCCAGAACTAAACGCTCAGCAACCGCGAGATCAACAGAACAGTTAAAATGTAACAAAAGTAACATTCTGGCAACACTGACTCAGTCCCACTGCAGAGCCATTCATAAATATTGGCAGCTCGCTCCGATCGCCCACGGGCTTAAAGTAACGAACAGTTGACTTTTACAATCCCTGGCCAATGGGATGAGCGTGAAACTGTACCAGTGTACCTGTATTTACTTTGTGTGTCCTTTTAAATGGATAGTGAGCGGGGAAAGTAATAGAGTAACTGCCCGACGGAAATTAAATTGGCCGGCCGCAATTTGGACGCGTTTTCGGCGCTCCTTCGACTATGTACGAATGATCTCGAAGTTTTTAGTACAATGAGAGCGCCAAGACTGGAAGCGAGATGGCGTACGAAAAATATTGCGAACTTGTAGGGATTTTTATACAATTACATGTGTAACGTTTTTCATGAAAGCGCCTAACTGACCTCCACATCTTAGTAAATGGGTAACACAGAATTTTCTATCTTCTGACCTGACAGTTCGTTTATGTCTTCAACCATATTTCAACTTCACGAATTGAGGCAGTTCGTGTATTCTCAAGTTTAACTAGAAGTCGTCCTCATTAGCAAGTACACTGAAGGTTCCTTCATCAATAATATTGCATGTTGCCTTACTACAAATTACCACAGAAAAACCACCGTCATTTGCTTGCGATTTTGAGTACAATTTGTTTTCTGAGTAATGTTGGGTCTACACGGACTTTTGTCTGCATAGACTTTAAACTCGGAATAAAAAGTTTATGGAAGTCTTGTTTCATGTGGAAGGTTCACTTTTTACTACCTCAATTTTAATATAAACGCGTGCCTATCTATAGTAAAAAAAAAAAAGAACAGTAGTGACAGATTTTCTAAACCGCCTCAAGGGTCTCTGACATGGTATATTTGACGAACGCCAGCTTATACGTGCCGTCAAGCACAGAATAATCTTTTTATCAGATCTTCAGATGATTCAAGCCTGCAATGTCCTAGCCAACTTGAAAACAACTTAACTAAGTATGTTCTTCCCGTGGGAATCAAACTGACGACCACCGGGTCACAAGACAAACGCCTAGATCACCCGACCACGGAGGCAGTTAATGTACCTAGTACATAACTTGCCTGAAGACACCGTACGCAATTGTTCCATGGACGCCTGTATGAATGGAAGTACTTGCGGTCGTTATGTCATCCTCAATAGGTGATGGGGTGATGGGGCATGCTTGCAATGGCGGACTGATACCAGTCGGGGGTCCGTGTGATTCCATCCCGGATCTTTAAATCATGTGGAAGTGCGAGGTTTTAGTCGGAGTATAATATCAATGAAGATTTCCCAGAAAAAGGGACATAACTCGAAAAATTGGCTTAAACTGATCTAAGCGAGCAAACTTGCTATCATCATCTCTCTCTCATATTGATTATTATCATCTGCCTAGGCAGATGGCAGAAAGGCTAGCCTTTTCCAGGCTTCCAGTCAAATCGGTTTCGGCTGAATACAGTATTTTTCTTGGAGCGGCTGCCTGCTAGACCTCCACAACCCATTAACTGGGTAACACGGTACATCATGGCAAAACTGGTGTCAATGGATTATAATTATTTAGGATAAACTATAGTCGATAGGAGACATGATTTCTTCATTTATGGTACAGAACTCTTTGTGTGCGAGTCCGACTCTCACTAGGCCGGATTTTTATTCAACAGTTCATTTTAGTAGGTACCTACGTAGCACACAGCCGAAACCCATATTTCGCTCAGAAATCCACTAACCACGTACCAACCATTAAAATGTAGCAGAAAGTGTTACCAACCGATTCTCAGGCAAATGTACTGTGAAAACCGTCGAATTTAATACGACCTGACGCGAATATCCTTTGGTAATGCAATAAACTTGCCTTAAATTCTAAGGCGGGGGCGAATGAACGCGCTTGTCTCTTTCGCCGTGAAAAGGGCCTAATTTAATCAGTTAAGTCGTCCATTACAGTGTACGAGGACCTGGGGTTGTAGTGTAGCCAGAAGGGGTTGAATAGGGTTGAAACTGCCGAGTTTATTTCAAAAGTTTCAGGTCGAAATAGAAATATTTGTATCGCGCTTTATTTGAATAGGTTCTATTTTGGGTTCCGAACGGGGTAGAAGTTTTGTTTAAATTATGATATTTTGGCGACGTTTTCTGTGACTGGAGACTATGACGAAACACCTGTTTTGGTAATTTGAAAGAAAAGAAAGAAAAAGCGTTGATTTGTGCCAAGCATGACGCATACCAAAAAAAAAAAATAGAAATTAAATAAAACTAAATTATAAAAACTGGGAAGATATGCGTCATATTCGCGCAATTTGGAGAATGACCAAATTGGACCAAAAATTGGTAAAAAAAGTCAAAGTCTGCCCCCAGATTTGCCACATAGCTCATTTGAAAGAAGAGTTCAAATGCAACATTTTATTCTATGGAACCGAAAAAATCTGTCCCACAGAAACATAAATATAACCTAAAATGTGATTTTATGAAAAAGTTGCATATTTTACTTCTTTACACAGGTAGGTGACCTTTTCTTATCGCAGATAATGAGCTTACACGCGAGTTTGCTTTCTTTGAACATTGTTCAATAGTAGTGTGAGCGAGAAGGCGATAGAGCTACGTTCTCGCTCACACATGTATGCGCTTTGCATTGCAACTGTGCAGTCCTTCTGTAACTCTCTTCGCTTATAGTTGTGTACTGTGCGAATATTTTCTGTGGATATCCTGTGATTACGTGTTTGACCCTTGCATTACGTTACCTGGACCTGATTTTAAGCCCTGTGATTTGGATACAGTTTTAAAGATGTTTCGTGCATCTGCTGGACAAGTGTGTCTAGTGTGTGGTAGATCAGTGCGGTCGATCAGAAGAAGAACACTAACTACGCAGCTTTTTGAAGAATATCCAATCGCTGCAAATAATATAACTGAACGAGTTCTTCCTTATCATGTGAGTACTTACATAAATGATTGCAATAATGACTTATTTAACCATGTAACAATGCATAGAGTGCATATCACGAATATATAATGCAAGAGTTTGAAGTGTTCGGTGCCCGACTAATATGTGGTAAATGTATAATAGAATGTTGAATGTCTTGTTCGTCAACTACTGCTCCACGTTGATCACCAGCATGCGGTACCACAGCTAGATCTGGTTGTACCTCGGCTTGATCTGGTTCTATCACAGGTTGATCTGCTGGCTGCTCAGAAGCGCGTACTGGTGGTTCTTGTTCTCGTTCACTGGACGTACGACGTCTTGGTGGGTACGCCTCGCGTCGCCAGCAACGCTGACAGATAAACTCGGCGTTGTTAAATTGTATCTGAAAGAAATAGTTTCAGATACAATTACACATCACAAATACACATCTTTTTAACAAATGTTATTCAGTACATGAATATACCAATGAATGAATAGCGCCGCTACTGAAGTCCCTTTGACGCGGCGCTAGTGTCTATGTCATTACATTACATTGCATAAAAAAATGTAGTTCCATTTCCGCGGGCTTTCATTCGTGATATGCACTCTATGCATTGTTACATGGTTAAATAAGTCATTATTGCAATCATTTATGTAAGTACTCACATGATAAGGAAGAACTCGTTCAGTTATATTATTTGCAGCGATTGGATATTCTTCAAAAAGCTGCGTAGTTAGTGTTCTTCTTCTGATCGACCGCACTGATCTACCACACACTAGACACACTTGTCCAGCAGATGCACGAAACATCTTTAAAACTGTATCCAAATCACAGGGCTTAAAATCAGGTCCAGGTAACGTAATGCAAGGGTCAAACACGTAATCACAGGATATCCACAGAAAATATTCGCACAGTACACAACTATAAGCGAAGAGAGTTACAGAAGGACTGCACAGTTGCAATGCAAAGCGCATACATGTGTGAGCGAGAACGTAGCTCTATCGCCTTCTCGCTCACACTACTATTGAACAATGTTCAAAGAAAGCAAACTCGCGTGTAAGCTCATTATCTGCGATAAGAAAAGGTCACCTACCTGTGTAAAGAAGTAAAATATGCAACTTTTTCATAAAATCACATTTTAGGTTATATTTATGTTTCTGTGGGACAGATTTTTTCGGTTCCATAGAATAAAATGTTGCATTTGAACTCTTCTTTCAAATGAGCTATGTGGCAAATCTGGGGGCAGCAATTCTTTTTTTGGTCCAGTGCCCATACTAATTTGGTCATTCACCTTTTCAATAGAAAAAAAAACAAATTCAAGCAAAATAAATAATCGCTCCATTCTTATCTTCTTTTTTCTCATTTTGTTTCATTCTTTTTAGGATAACCTCCATATGGAAAAACAGAACCCTCACTAACAGGTGTGTCCGTCTGCCCGTCTGTCACATCCAATTTTCCCCGAATCTACTGGACAGATGTAGTTGTACACATTGTGTTATTTTGTGACC
Source organism: Lacanobia oleracea (assembly GCA_950371165.1). Classification (NCBI taxonomy): domain Eukaryota; kingdom Metazoa; phylum Arthropoda; class Insecta; order Lepidoptera; family Noctuidae; genus Lacanobia; species Lacanobia oleracea. Next base: position 25,832,982 of record OX493395.1, read on the forward strand.
GACACGACTTTGGAAAAAAAAAATGTTTTTATGCTGTGAAACATAACAAATGAAAGGGCTCATCGTTTCGTTATCATAATTTTAAAATATTCAAATCAGAAGTTATTAAGGAAAATAGACCATTCCCCCGGCCTGTCTCTGATATAAATTTGAAAAAGAAAAATAAGCTCACTTTTAGAATACAGGAAAATATATTAAGTGTATGGTTTCAAAATAACATTTTAAAAACATATTTTGTTCGGAACCTTTTGCGCGTGGATCCGACTCACTCTTGGCCGGTTTTTTCAATGAATGTATGATAGAATAAAACGTTGCTTATAAAAGGGTAAAAATAAAACCTAAGCTTCAAAAGATGTTCAATTAAATACGACGAAGAGAAAATTACTGAACTAAATAATTTAAGGCGTTCGTTAAAGGTGAAAATAACCTAATTGCTATGCAAATATAGTCTAATTTTCAAGAACAACGGAATAAATTGTTTGTACCTAAAACTCTCACGGGGAACTGAAGAAGTCTGCAAAGTGGAGATAATGTTGCTCTGAATTATTGTGTTTCAAAGTTATTTAAGTATCTGTAATTAATTCTAAGTCATTCACTTACAGTAATGATTAAAACATAAAAGAAGACTTGACAATTTAATTCAATTCTGAAAAAGCACACTCAGTGAATTTTATCACTTTTGATCCAGAACATTTACAGTGAGCTATCCTTTTGAATATAATGTAAAGCATGTTCCACACGAATGTAATGCAGCGTCCCATCCAAGATGACCTTGCTTCTTGCATCCGTGTAGACGGCAGATGCAATCCAAATTCATACAAAATTAGTGGATGGAAACCAAGCTTCTACCATGGTCATCTTGTATGGGACATTGGATTACATCCGTGAATATTAGCGTTACGTGAACAGGGTATTTGACTGGATTTTTTTCATCAAATTGCTCAAAACCAAGAGTGCAGATGCAGTTAAAAATATTGCTTTAGAATACAAAAAAGACAGTTTTATCTGCGTTTAAAATCTGTGATAGACTTCTCTATCACATGCTCTGTCCCTGTCTAAAACTCAATACGCCCACACTGTACGTGGCTACTTCAGAAGAGCTATTCTATAACAGTCTTACTGTGAAGAGTTAAGTGAAATGAAATCGAGATGAACTGTCAGGCTTTGAAGCGCCGACCCCACTGCTCGCGGTCTAGCGGTCAGAGTTTCAAGTTCTGCGTTCCGCGTCCACTGTAATCAATGCGGTGGCTTAGAATCCCACACACACAAAAGCAATTATACTGCGATGGTCAAAGTGAACGCGCGTTCTGTCGGAGTTCTATTTTTTTTTGCTAAATCTGGAAGGTCACGATATCTGACAAGATCGAAAAGTTTATTTAATTAGTGAGAGAAAAACGTTTTCTACATGATTTGAGACATTTGGTTGAGAGTGTCAGCAAAAAGAGTGTGTTTGACGAGTTATCACTGCTTAAGATTACTGAACTGCAGATTTTTAGACCGCTCGCAGTGTGCGCAATAACGCGGAACGCAGAACTTGGAACTCTGGCCGGTAGAACGCGCGCAGTGAGGTTGGCGCCTGACTGCACTATAAACTCAGTAATATTTTTACAGAATAACCCTACAAATCCTTAAAAAGTGTATCACGTCACCAACATTTATCATCAAGCTCGTGTTAAAAAAATAGAGTACTACTGTAACGTCAAAACGAATTAATAACCTTGACACAGCAGGTGGCCATAACAGTTTTTGAAGAGAGGAAAAAATCCACTTTGTCTCACTGAACCAACGAGCAAATCTCTGTTTATCCAGCAACACACTACGGCAGGAAAAGGCAAAAGAAAAAACACACCTAAGTATATTATTCTTCAATTGCCGCTATATGGAAATTGGGGTAACGTCAACCTTTATGCAAAGTAATATTTTGTTACTTGCGTTGTTTTGGTAGGCGGCGGCGGGTTGCCAAAATGTGGTTTTAGTAAACGTCAGTCAAGTGTCTGTATACTGCAATATATTAGAGTAGGGTAGAATGCGCTTTGTCGAGCGCCGGATAGATGGGGAATAGGGGAATTGAAACTAGGTTTGGACAGGATTTTACGATACAGTTTGACTTTTTTTCTTTTTTTGTGTCGCCCAAAAGTTAGTGACGTCAGTTTTACTTAAAATTTATTTATTTACACAACGCGTTCGTATTTGGGTCACAGATGTTCACATGTGTACCTCATCATCTGCCTAGCCTTTTCCTAACTATATTGGGGTCGGCTTCCAGTCAAACCGGATTTAGCTGAATACCAGTATTTTACGCGGAGCGACTGCCTACCAGACCTCCACAACCTAGTAACTGGGTAACACGGTAATTCATGACTGGAGTCAGATTAACTGGCTTCTGACTATCCGTAACGACTGTCAAAGATCTACAAATGACAGCCGGGACCAACGGCTTAACGTGCTTTCCGAGGCACGGAGGAAACTCGCTATGTTAAGATGGTCACCCATCCTCAGACCAACCTTGGCAAGCGTTGTTTAAACTTGAAGGTCGACCCGTGCGGCTGTTATTATCTAGCCACGAGCTCCTCGGGATGTTCACATGTGTACCTAATTTAAACAAAATCGGTCAATAGATACGGAGAAAATTGGCTGTGACAGACGGACAGTCAGACAGATAGCCAGACAGATAGACAGATACCCGAGTAATCCTATAAAGGTTTTATTTCTTACGGATGCTCGAACCCAAAAATGCAGAAAATAGGTCTTCACCTATTGATTGCAGGAAAACTTTTAAGGCTATGATTTTAAAGTAAAACGTCACAAAAATTAGATTTTTGTCTGAAAATCACAAATAGCAAACGATTTAGTTGACAATATCTATCACAAAATGAAACCACAAAAGGCCTCATAAACTTCTTCGAGCAAGTCGCCATGACACCTAATATTCACACTTTCGAACTACCCTCCGTCAAAAGAAATCGAAGATGAAGGGTACTTAAGATTCACATCGTCAGCATTACCCAGCCCGGGGTTCGGCCCGTCCTAATATCGGCAAAAAGTCGTTGATTTACGTACGAACTTAGATCCCGATGTGCCTATCAGATGGAACTTCCGAAGATCGGATCGGCGCCATTACGCTCTTAGTTTAATGAGGTCATTTGTGAGGAATTATATGTAATAGAAGTAGAATATCGTGTACTTTGTTAGTAGCTTTTTGTCATCCTATTTCAAGGAATGCATTCAATTACCAATCGCCAATACGTTCTATGAAATTGTAACGTTTCACCAAATGTCGATTGGCCCATGAACCGTTAGTAAACATTATCTTTAACCCGTTAACTTTTCATCCAAAGAACTTTTCACCCACGAACGTTTCGCACACATTAAGTCTTCGTCAGTAAATACTTAAGCAACATAATGTTTTGACCAATAACTTTTAACCCAAAAGGAAAAATTTACCAGCAGACACCGGGATAGGTGAAAGTAAATAACTTATAAGAATACGATTTAATTTTTAATGAATTAGTTTTAAAATTTCTAACTAAGCCTAAACCGTAGCTGGTATTATTCGGATCCAACGATCCAGTTGTAAATTCTCGAGCCCGATGTTGATCAAAACTAAATCAATTTTTCATATCCTAAGCTAAGGAGACTTATACCAAATGTACACAAAGAAAAGCCTGTAAACTCCTACACGAGACGATGTGGATAGCAAAATAAGTCACTAAATTTTGGAATTAGTATCAAAGGTATATAAATTTATACTAATATTATAAAAAGGTAAAGTTTGTGAGGTTGTAGGGGGTAATCTCTGGATCTACTGCTTTTACCAATCGAAAGCCGAATATATAAATATAAAAAAATACCCGCCGAATTGAGAACCTCTTTATTTTTTGGAAGTCGTTTAATTAACCCGAGAAATACTACCCAGCGAAGTGGGCACGGGTCAGCTAGTCTATCATAAATAGAAAAAAAAATCGGAAGTCGGTGTCTTTGGTTTTTTCGTTTTTGAACACCGACTTCCGAAATTAAAGTTATTTTTTACTTTGTAGTGTTTTGTTTTTGGAAGTCGGTTTTATATTTTTGTTAAAAAGATTTTTTACTTTTCACTTTATAGTGGAACGCAGGTAAGTACCACTAAAAGTGAAACCACAAACAGCGTACCGGCGTGATGTTATGTTGTGAACTGGTGCAAACAATCAACAGACATGCGATTTTAGAAATCCCAAACCATCTGCTATCATTTATTGAAGAGTTCCGTTGCCTACCTCCGAAGTTCTTCCAGGCCGAGAAAATGCTCTTCCAAAAAAAAAAAGAATCATCTTTTTTTTTGTTCAAACATTTTTCATGGGATTCCATCATCTTATCCTGACTTATACCTTCCATCATCAGCTCAGCAAAATGAGATGATGATTACCAGGCACAAATGTCTGAACTCCGTTAGAAAGTTTATGAAAAACAGTGCTTATAAAATTTGAATTTCCCTCGATTTTCATGGGATCCCATCATCAGATTCTAACCTGGTGACAATAGGACCACCTCAGGAGTATAGGCTTTCGAATGAAAAAAGAATTTTTAAAACGGTCCAGAATTGGTGGAGAAATCGGTGAACATACAAAAAAAAAGATACATACAACTGAACATAGAACCTCCTCCTTTTTGAAGAAGTCGGTTAAAAACAATCCAATTCAGGCCCAAGTTATTGAACAGGTGCTGAAAATCGTACATATTAGCTCTAGACCATCTTATTTGAAGGAATGCACTCAATTACCAATCACTAGTTGAACTTACTATCAAAACGAAAAATAAGAACCACAGTACAGAATAAAACATAGCCTTAATGAAACGACAACGAAAACTAATTTTCCATATCTTTACTTTTCCATGTCTTCATGCCAAATATACACAAAGAAAAGTCTGTAAACTTCTACACAAGACGATGCGGGTAGCAAAATAAGTCAGTAATAGTTTAATACGAAATTCTGGAATTAGTATCAAAGTTAGACGAACTTTCGGTCTCAGAGGTCGTGTCGAACAATTTAAGTTTCTAACATAACTTTTGTCACACAGTAAATGGTAGATGAGCTGGCTCACCGTGATTACTGCAATGTGAATAAGCTTTACATTTACCATCTTCAGGACGAAAATTGATCTTTTTTGGGGTTCCGAACATCCGTAAAAAACGGAACCCTTATAGGTATCACTCGGGTGTCTGTCTGTCTGTCCGTGTGTCAGAGCCAGTTTCCTCTGGATCTACTGGACCGATTCTGTTGAATTTGGTATACGAGTATATATGGACTTCTGTGACCCCAATAAGTGAGCCCCATACAAAAAAATATATTTACTTAACACTCGTGTTTTACGTACTCATATATATATTTTTTTAGTATGGGGCCCACTTTTTGGGGTCAAACAAGAAAATTAAAAAAAAAGTTTTTCAAACTGTACCTATCGTGAGACATATCAAATGAATGAACTTGCAGTGAGGGTTTTAAGTATATTTTTTTAATAATTTTAAAATAAATAATTGAAGTTATTCAAGAAATTAGGCCAAAAATTACCATTCCCCCCTTATCTCTGAAACTACTAAGTCTTAAAAAATACAGATAATAGTTCTATACCTAAAGATTGCAGGAAAATATATAAGAAGTCTGTGATGTAAAAATAAATGTAAAAAAAATGAAATTGGTTCGGAACCCTTTGCACGCGAGTCCGACTCGCACTTGGCCTGTTATTTCTTTAAATATTCTGAAGGCAAATTCGAATGAAGGTTTTTATAGAATAACAATAGAAAGTCTGGTAACGGTGTGCTGATTCAATGCCGAACCCGAATTTATTCTTACCTCCTTTAAAATGAGATTATTTTGGGTTGAAAACTCTTAAATTAAAATCTGAAAAAATACTCGTATGAATATATTCTGGTGGTTCATTGTAAGTAAAACTTTGATTTTTTGTTGTCTAAAACTTTTAAATGCATCAAGCGGCTTCTATGACTTACACATTGATTCTGATAAATTGATCGTTTTATTCCCAACGTAACAACCCATTTGGATGACTTTTGTTTGTTCATCATCATCATCATTTTAACCGAAAGACGTCCACAGCTGGACATAGGCGTCCCCCTAGTTCCGCTACATTGACTGGTCCTGTGCATCACGAAACCAATGCATTCCAGTGGCCCTCACCAATTCATAGGTCCTACGGCTTGATCTATGCTGTGCCCGACAGAGTCCATAATTATTGTGACTCATTCATTTCCCTATCGACTATAATACATTGACCTAGTGAGAGGCTTTTCAACCACTTTGTCATTCATTAGTAAAGCCGAATTTCGTTAAAAATAAACCAAACTACAATTTCACCTTTCCACAATTATCCCTTTTCCTTTTACGGCTTAAAGTTTTCTCGGAAACGTAACTGGAGCGCAACCCCGCACACAATCATCCCTTCTTATTGCCCTATTTAAATATTGAGCACTTACCTCCGCGTTGATCGTCGGCGGCATTACAATTTTCTTCTGCGGTGGCGACCTTAACACCACATTCTCATCCCTTATTATGATCTGTGGCTCCATCGCCAACAGTTTCTTCTTGCATTCTTGCATTTGGAGACATTCCTTCTCTTTTCTCGACAATACTGATTCTGATGACGCGTGTTTTGATGAGCACACTGATGTGTTTTTACTTGATAGTTTTAAACTGTCTATTGAAGCTGTCATTTTAGCCGTTTCTTTGCCGTTTGAGGACGCCATCTTGTTTTCTGTTTTTGCACTTTTTATGTTACATTTGCGTTACAATTTTATTGCGTTTTTTCTTTTTTTTTCAGGGTTTTCTCTATGGGACTATTTCTTTCTTTCACTTTGGTTTAGATTTTTCACTTTTTGGTATTAAGTTTAGGTTTAAGAATCATGAAAACTTTTATCGTATTAATTTTTCTCATTTTCGTATTCACTAAATTATTTCAATAAAAATTTTATTTAACACTTTGCTTAGACACACTTTAAATTTCTACTGAAATTCAGAAATGGTTAGTACATAAATGGTTAAGTTAACCAATTAAGAGAGCGAAGTACTTTGCCAGGACCTTTAAAATTACGAAGAAATTCACCAAAAAATAACAATTGAGGCAACCATTAAAATAATAATATTTTAAATGGTCCTTTTAACTAATTTTGCGGAAAACATAACCGACCCGACCGTGCCAACGGTCATTTTTATTTCAAGAATGAATTTAGGTCCTATTATTGTACCTTTTGGCAGAGGTCGCCGGGGTATTACCGTAATGAGTTGTACTAGTAGAATGGGGGTAATAACGTCATCAGTGGGGTAATTACCGTAGTTTGTGATACATGTTTGAGGCTCGAGGGAACTGCCTCGGCCACTGTTTGTCCTTTGTCGTCGTAGGCAAGTTGAGATTTAGTTAAGTCTTCTAAATAACACAGTTAACAATATCATAAGAGAGTTGACTAAAGCTGAGTGCTGTTATTATAAACCTTCTCGCTTGTACCGTCGGCTTCGCAGACGAAGACGAAAATGATCCAAAGGAATGAAAATAATAGATAGGTCCTTGAGATCATCGGAAAATCTAAAGCTAAGTATTCATATGCATTCTACTTCCTTTTTTGACAAATATTTCAGTAAACAAGCAGCTCGATTGGGGAATGCATTACCCATAGAAGTGAAGCGTGCTCAAAAGCTACCAGCGTTTAAAAAAAAGGTGAAGAAGCACTCCTTTTCACTTTAATTTTTCCGCTACTTTCTCAATAATATTTTTATTAGTATACTAATAGGTATAATTGTCCAGGGAGATGGCGATATAGACCGAGACGTAATGCACCGGATCAACTCAGGATGGATGAAATGGCGACAGGTCACTGGAACAACTTGTGACCCTCGGATGCCCCTCAAATTAAAAGGGAAAATAATTATATAAGTCCGTGATAAGACCTGTCGTAATGTATGGATCAGAATGTTGGGCTGCGAAAAAGACAGATGAAAATAGATTGCATGTAGTTGAGATGAGAATGTTGAGATGGATGTGTGGAGTAACGAGAGTGGATAAAGTGAGAAATGAGTACATTAGAGGCACTTTAAAAGTGGCGCCAGTGACGGAAAAGTTGAAAGGGAATCGCTTGTCTTGGTATGGTCATATGAAGAGGAGAGATGAAACGCATATAACTAGAAGAGTTATGAACATAAATGTGGATGGATGGAGAGGGAGAGGAAGGCCAAAGAAAAGATGGATGGATTGTGTGAGGAGCGATATGAAAGAAAAGGGAGTTAGTGATAGAGTGACGACTGATAGAACAGAATGGAAGAATAAAACGTGTTGCGCCGACCCCAAGTAACATGGAATAAGGGCAGGAAGATGATGAATTAATATTATTTAAAACGTTTGTACACTGACAGCCCAAAATCCATCTCCTTTCGTTTAGTCCATCCAAAGGTTGTCTGTAAGAGATTGCCTTGTGCGATAAGACCGCCCATTGTACACTTGTTTTATAAAATGCTTATCCTTATTTAAATATGAGGAGTATAATAAAGTATATCTATACTAATATCTGTACTTCTATATACTAATACTACTCTGTCAAGAAAGTACCGGGAAAAGATCAATAATACACAAAATGTCTGTTATTCATCCAAATTTATTTTATCACCTTCAAAGTATGCTCCTTTAGAAACGATACACTTGCGCAAACAAATAATCCATTCATCAAAACATTTTTTAAACGCTTCTTCCGGAATTGAGTTCAGTTCTCGCCGCGAATTCTCCTTTATGTCTTCTATCGATTGAAAATGGGTGCCACACACACAGCTTGTTGACTAGTTTGCATGTCAAACTCGTAAACCCACGTCTCGTCACCAGTAACAATGCGTTTCATGAATGTTGGGTCCGAACTGACTCGTTCTAGCATGTCCTCAGCGACTTTCATGCGATTGAGTTTTTGGAGAAAATTCAGATCTTTTGGGACTAGCCGAGCAGCAACATGTTTCATACCCAAATGATTAGTTAAAATGGTACGGATCGACTCGTGAGATACAGTAAGTTCGGCGGCTATCTCTCTCAGAGTTGAATGGGGATTTTCAGTCACTATTTCCTTCACTTTTGCGATGTTAACTTCAGTTGCAGACGTTGACGGCCTACCAGAGCGAGGCAAATCTTCCATCACATCTCGACCGCTTTTGAACGGTTTGAAACACTCATAAGCACGAGTTTTTGATAAAGTCGATTCACCGTAAGCCTTCTGTAACATTTTCAGTGACTCCGAACACGAAATTCCATTGGCGATGCAAAATTTAAGACAAACTCTTTGTTCGATATTTTTGTCCATTATGAAATTCGCAAGACACACTATATATGATATTACTAAAACCAGCACTGTATTTAATATAAATAACAGATGCAACTCAAACTCCGCGCCAAAATGGAAAACAGTTGTGCCAATCTAACAACTACAAAAAAACAAAGATTTGAATTTGGAACCATACACAAATCATCCATTCCCGATACTTTTTTGACTGAATGTATATATAGATGAAGAGTTTATTTTTGTGCTTGAACGCGCTAATCTGAGGAACTCCTGGTCCGATTTGAAAAAATATTTTAGTTTTAGATAGCCCATTTATTGAAGAAGGCTATAGGTTATAATAATATAACATCACTCAAAAAACCAATAGGAGCAGACGAAGTTACGCGGGTCAACTAGTAATATATTATATAATATTCCCGGGATGAAAAGTATCCTATGTCCTATTTGAGGATATGGGACTCTTGTGCTCCAGTTTGATCCGAATCCGTTCTGACATTAAGTAACGAAGAAGTGACAAACAGTCAGACAGCTTAACAGACAGATATAGTTACTTTGCGTTTATTATATTACGAGCAATATGGAAATGTGAGTTTTTCTACGGGAGCTGCCGAAAGCCTTCAGCCGCCATTCTGTATTATTTTTTCAAAGTGCTACGTACGATGAAAGGTTTACTTATGGGTAGAGAACACTTAAACAGGAGCTTGTGGCTAAATAATAAAAGCCGCACGGGTCGATCTTCAAGGTTAAGCAACGCTTGTCAAGGTTGGTCTGTGGATGGGTGACCATCTTAACATAGCGAGTTTCCTCCATGCCTCGGAAAGCACGTTAAGCCGTTGGTCCCGGCTGTCATTTGTAGATCTATGGCAGTCATTACGGATAGTCAGAAGCCAGTAAATCTGACTCCAGTCTTGCCATGAAGTACCGTGTTACCCAGATACTGGGTTGTGGAGGTCTGGTAGGCAGCCGCTCCGCGTAAAATACTGGTATTCAGCTAAATCCGGTTTGACTGAAAATGAAGAAATGTTGCAACATGGTGCCCCAAAGTGCGACATTAAGATATTTAGAGGTAAAGTAATTTTTAGGATTCCGTACCCAAAGGATAGCCAACGGAACCCTATTACTAAGCCTCCGCTGTCTGTTCATCCGTCCGTCTGTCCGTCCATCCGTCTCTTTGTCAGCGCGCTGTTGGTTTCGACGGAATTGCATAATTTGATTCCGCCAAGCCACAAGACCACAAGACGAACGGCGATGCGCCACCGGTACATGGTGGACATGCTACCCATACGCACAAAACGTTTTGGGAACACTTTCATAGTGCGTACAGCTAAGGAGTGGAATTCCCTGCCGGAGTCTATGTTTCTTGAAAGCTACAACCTGGGAGTCTTTAAGTTAACAGTGAATAGGTTATTTCTAGGCAAGCGTGCTCCATCTTCGACCACATCATCGCTTACCATCAGGTGAGATAGCGGTCAAACGCGTGCCTATCAATAGTAAAAAAAAACTGTACTAGGTGACAGTTCCAACTTTCACAGGGTGTGTATTTCTGTTGCCGCTATAACAACTTCTTCTCTCTTCTTCTTCTACCTGGCGTTAATCCCGGCTATTGCCAGGGTCCGCCTTCCTACTTAGCTTCCTCCACTTTGCCCGATCTTGAACATCCTTCTCAGTTAGGCCATTGGCTCTCATGTCGGACTTAACGACGTCCAACCAGCGCTTGCGAGGGCGACCACGGGACCTAGCCCCAAGAACAGCCATATTCATGCATCCCCGACCAACGTACTCCATAGGGCGGCGCATGATGTGGCCATACCATCGCAGACGACACTCTTGCAGTTTTTCCCTCACGTCACGGACACCAAGACTACCTCTGATGAAAGAGTTGCGTATGCGATCGGATCGCGTTACGCCACTCATCCACCTCAGCATCTTCATCTCCGTGACGCAAAGCTCCTGGGTGTGTCTGCTTAGTGCTGGCCAACATTCACCGCCGTACAGTAGGACAGGCCATATGATGCATTTATATATCTGCCCCTTGAGCTTCGGAGGCATTTTGCGGTCGCATACAACGCCCGTTACCTCGCGCCACTTCGCCCAAGCCGCGCCTATACGTGCTTGGACATCGTCGTCCACGTTGCCAGACTCGTGCAGCACGGATCCAAGGTACCTGAACGTATCGGACTTTCTGATCAGGTCCGAACCTATTCGGATGAACCTATTTGAATCCGTGCCGCCACAGGACATGTACTCAGTCTTCGCCACATTTAGTCTCAGACCACCGTTTTCAAGCGTGTCCTTCCAAATGTTGACTTTGCGCTCAAGATGGGCTTTGTTCTGATTAACGAGGGCGATGTCATCGGCATACATCATTAGCCATGGGGGCTTATCTTGGATGTTTGCCGTAACTACATCGAGCACTACGTTAAACAAGAACGGGCTAAGAGCCGAGCCTTGGTGAACGCCAACAGATACTGGGAAGCCATTCGATTCGCCAACAGCGGTCTGGACGGAGGACACGGAATCGCGGTACATGTCTCTGATAATGTCAATATAGGCCTCGGGAACGCCTTTGAAGCGCAGTGCCCACCAGATGGACTGCCGAGGTATACAGTCGAAGGCCTTCTGCAGGTCTAAAAAGGCCATATGCAAAGCTCTCCTTCTCTCTCTGTAAGCCTCAGCCAGATTCCGTAAGGCGAATACTGCGTCCATGGTGCTGTTACCCGCCCGGAAGCCATATTGACACTCAGAGACAGTACACTCGCTACGGAGCCGTGTGTCAATGATGCGCTCGAAGAGCTTCATGGTGTGGCACATGATCTTGATACCGCGGTAGCTACTACAATCCTGTACGCTACCTTTGCCTTTGTATACAGGGATAATCAGGCTAAATCGCCACTGGTTCGGCATTTCCTTGGTGATCAGGATGCGGTTAAAAAGATCCGTCAGAAGGTCCACGCCATGTGGGCCCATCGCCTTCCACACCTCAATTGGCACATTGTCAGGCCCGACCGCTTTCCGGTTCTTCATGTGGCGAAGAGCAATGCGGGTTTCGTCGGGGGAAATAGGGGAAATAAGTCCAAGGTTAGGAGGCGGTTCGGGAGGAAGGTTATGGGGATGCTGTTTGTTAGACAGCTCCGCGAAGTATGTACACCATCTCTCCTTAACAGAGGGGGCATCGTAGAGCAGCTTACCCTGGGCGTCCCTTACACAGAGACATTTGCTAATGTCCCGTGCAGCTTTCTCCCGGGCACGCGCCAGCTTAAAAATAAGCTTTTGCCCCTCCGCAGTTTCCAGCTTGTCGTACAAGGGTGCCAGACTTTTGCTGCGGGCTCTGGCTACAGCTTTTTTGCAAGCGCGCTTAGCCGCTCCATATGCCTCTCTGTCATCCGGAGAGTTGGACCCTTGCCACTGTTTAAATAAAACCTTCTTCCGAGTCGCCTCCTGCACCCCGTCATCCCACCACCACGTCTCTTTTTCTATGGTGCGGCCACCACGAGAAGTGCCAAGGACGCGCTTACCCGCATCGGTGATTGCTGAATGGATCCTACTCCAGATCTCTTGAGCGGACTCATGCGGAGCACTGATCTCGAGATGCTCGAGCTCCGCGATGAAGTCCGACTGCCTAGAACCATCAAGCAACCACCACTTTGTGCGGGGTTTGCGTTTTTCGGTCACTTTCTTTTTCGGTACAAACGCAAAGTCCAGGACAAGGAGGCGGTGTTGAGCCGTTAGGCTTTCACCTGGGATGACTTTGCAGTTGGTAACCTTGCCAATGTGGCACCGTCTCACAAGCAGGTAATCTATTTGGGTTGAGTAGGCACCACCACGGTACGTAATAAGATGCTGGGGCTTCTTCTGAAAGAACGTGTTCACGATGGCTAGGTCAGACAAAGCGCAGGTGCTGAGTATACTGACTCCCTCTGCATTTAGCTGGCCATATCCAAAACCACCGTGAACACGTCCGTACTCTCCAGCAAACTGACCTACGTGACCGTTGAGATCCCCCCCAACCAAAACACCTTCGGAATTCGGAATAGCGCGTAGTACGTCCTCGAACTCATCCCAGAAGGCCTCCTTTTCAGACTCACAGCAACCAGTTTGAGGAGCATAGGCGCTGATTAGGTTCGTTACCGACCCTTCGATCAGCACCCTAACTCGCATCAACCGGTCGCTGCATCGGTCTACTTCAAGGAGTCCATCCTGGAGGTCCTTAGACAGCACCACGGCCACTCCGCCCCTGCCCGTTGGTGATCCGGTGTACACTAGCCGGTACCCCTGCCCGATGTCACGTGACTTATTTCCCTTCCAGCGCGTCTCCTGAAGGAAGGCGCACTGGACCCGACGCTTCGCAAGTACGTCCGCGAGTTCTCGGCAACGTCCGATTAGGGAGCCAATGTTCCAGGTGGCAAAGCGGAACTTCTTCTTGGGTACTATCCTCTTTAGCCGTGCCCGTACTCGACACGGTAGCCCTAGCCCACTTATCGCAGGTTTAGGGCGATGTGCCTGCGCGTCGTTATGCGGCGACGCCCTAGCCCGAGTACCCGTTATCAACTTCTTGTCCATTTTATTTGGCTGAAGTTGGTTTTACGCGGGGCAACCAGCCGTCTGACCCCCACAACCCTACGAGAGGGAAACCAGGTTCGCCAGAGCCTCGTCCGTTGGACAGCAGGGTGCACCGCTAGCAGGTGAGGTTGGCTTGGGTCTTAAGATGGTAACAGACCCCATGCACCCAAATAATAAAAATACCACGGTACGGAACCCTTCATGCGCGAGTCCGACTCGCACTTGACCGGTTTTTTTTTTACTCATAAAACTATATTTATAACATACGTTATTATATGTACACATTCAAAAATTTCAAACCAACCAAATGTAATCATATTAATTTTGTGACAGCTTCTTTCAACAGAACTACACCGGACACTTTTCAATGCGAAAAATCAAAAGGTAAATTAATGGTTTTACTCGAGTTAAGTAAAACTACGAGCCCTTTTACTTTCATTAGTAAAACCATTAAACGTACAATATGCAAACATATATTAAAAACCCAAATTCTTCGAAGTGTATAATAATAAGTGTAGAATTTCCCAGTAATTTCCACATTGCGGTTTTTCCCAGTATTTACCCATTGTTAGGAATAACTTAGAGAATAAAGAGCAGGGAATTTGCTTATGTTCGAAAAGGGTTTATTTCCAAGAACTTGTCCGTAGCAGGGGATTTCCTAGAAATTGCTATTAGGTTACGGTCAGGAAGTAAGCGGGCGCGGGGAGCGGCGCGTTTCAATGCATAGATTTAGGCTTTTTCACATATGCGCGTTATTATCGTTCGATAATCCGGATGCGTTATTGCAATATCTGGTTCGGCTACGAAGTTACACACTGCTGCGAAAATCATGACGCAATAGAAGTAGAACGCTTGCGTTCCTCCGTCCAGCGTAGTATTAGTGGCACGTCAAGGACGAAATTTGATTTTAGTGACAGTTACGACTGTTCTTAGAATCTGCCCGACATTTAATTAGGGAAAAGCCTGCCAAAAACACAAATACAAATGGAATTAGCGTACAATAAAAACGCAGGATGCAAGGAATAGTGACGCATTATCGCAATAACGCATCTCGTATTATCGACCGATAATAACGCGCCTATGTGTAGATAGTGTTTTATCCTTTAATTTGTATGTGTTTTATGTTCGATTTTTGTCATATTCTTAACCATATTAACATTCGATAGTGCAGAAAGGAGGTTAACAAGAGGGACTAAATCTGGTTTGTGGTGGTCAGACATCCAGTAGTTTCAGGTAAAATATTGTTATTCAGTCACAAGTGGTTAGACTATAAGCCAACCGCAACGAAAGGCAGGCATCCTGTCAGAATTGATTCAGCTGAATACTAGTATTTTATGGGGAGTGATTGCCTGTCTCACTCCCACACTCACTCACTCCAACTCAGTAAATAGGTAACACGTACGGTACTTCTTGGTAAAAGTAGTCTTTAATTCTCTGGCTCTTGGTAATCCAAAAAATACAACAGACTTCCAAAACCAAAACACTACAAGGTACAAAATCTTCGAAAGAAAGAAAAGAACTTTAATTTCTGAAGTCGGTGTTTTTGGTTAATTTTTCGTTTTTTGACACCGACTTCCGAAATTAAAGTTCTTTTCTTTCTTTAGAAGTTATTTTGTACCTTGTAGTGTTTTGGTTTTGGAAGTCGGTTGTATTTTTTGTAAAAAAGTTTTTATTTTTCACTTTTTAGTGGTACCTAGGTACCTGCGTACCCATTAACAACGTACCAGCGCAATGTTATGTTAAAAACTGGTGTAAACACTAAAAAAACATGCGATTTCAGCAATCCCGATCCCTTTGCTCTTATTTATTGAAGAGTTCCGTTGCCTACCTCCGAAGTTCTTCGTCAGATCTTCACCAAATTGAAACGGGACCAGTCCAAGAAAATACTCTTTCAAACAAAAAAAGAATCATCCAAATCAGCTGACAATTGGCGAAAGTATCGCTGAACAAACATTTTTCATGGGATCTTATCATCAGATCCTAATTTATACCTTTCATCATCAGCTCAGCAACATGAGATGATGATTACCAGGCATAAATATCTGAACTGCGTTAGAAAGTTCATGAAAAACATTGTATGTGCCTATAAAGTTTGAGGGTTGCCCTCGATTTTTGTAGGATCTCATCATCAGATTCTGACATGGTGACAATGGGACCAATCGAGGAGTATACCCTTTCAGATGAAACAAATTTTTTTCAAATCGGTTCATATTTGACGGAGTTATAAGGTAACAAACATAAAAAAATAAAAAATACAACCGAATTGAGAACCTCCTCCTTTTTTGGAAGTCGGTTAAAAAGACTACCTAAGATCGACAAATGACAGCCATGATCAACAGCTTATCGTGGCACTAAGGAGTGTTGGAATGTTAAGATGGTCAACCATCCAAAGACCGACCTCGGCAAGCGTTGCTTAACCTTGAAGATCGACCCGAGCTGCTGTTATTATTTAGCCACGAGCTCCTCTTACATAACTATGTATGAACGTTAAAACCACAAGTTGTTTATTTTCAGATTATTTAGTGTTAAATTTATAGTGAGTGACGTAAAACAGGTATTAATTTGATATTGAAGATATTTTCATCTAAACAAGGTTAGTGTTACGTGAGCAGATTTGTCTTACAATCGTTAATTGTTTAGATGGAGAAGAAAGATAATAAAATTCAACCATGGCCATATATTTAAAGGGGTATGATTTTTTTTCTACGTGCATAAGCTCGCGTGTGACTTTACCTCGAAATATCTCGGCAACGTGACACTTTAGGGCACCATGTTTCTAACAGTTTTGTTTTTTCGATCGTGAGACGAAAATGGCGATGGGAAGGGGGTGGGGGGCTATGCCACAAAAGTTCTATCCCCTTTATTATCTTCGTGCACCAATGCGAAGCCGGTGCGGATCTCTAGTTATTATTTAAAATGTTAATTTGTTATTCAAATTCCAAAGATACGGTCTGAAAAAAAAATCTTTCAAAAGTAACTAAAGACACGTCTCTCCCCAATTACGTCAGCATTAGATTTTCCTTTTCGTCGAATTTTACGTATTTATAAGCACAAAAAATAATATAATAATAATCCGGACTAATTTATAAAGAGGGAACCTGTATTTTTTAGGGTTCCGAACCCAGAGGGTAAACAACGGAACCCTTATTACTAAGCCACCGCTGGCTTTTCGTCCGTCCGTCTGTCTGTCAGCGGGCTGTATCTCAAGAACCGTAATAGGTAGATAGTTGAAATTTTCACAGATTTTGTAATTCTATGGCCGCTTTAACAACAAGTAATAAAAATTAAGGTTTATGGTACGAAACCCTTCGTGTGCGAGTCCGACTCGCTCTTGGCCTGTTTTTTGTGTATAATCTTTTTTTGGCAGTACAAACTAGTACAAAAGATATTCTTGCCAAAATTCACATTCGCATCTCAGTCGCAACGTTGCCTTAAAATTAGTACAATAGGCTCTTCTGATTACGAAATCTTATTTCACAGACAGGAAACTACACTAATGCTTAGCGATACAGATCACTAATTTATCCCAGAGTAATGAAATGTCCTGTAAAATATTTCCCGGGAGATAAATCGTGGGAAACAACAAGTTACATAAAAACCTCTAAAAAGCCCTATGAAAACCGAATCAGGCATCTAAATTAAATTCGCAATTTGCAACAATGAAGCAAATGCCACAGAGTAAATATTACAGCTATTCGACAGGCACAGTTAAAATATTTGCAGCGTAAAAAATGAACCTTTCAGTCATCGGCGGGTTTCGGAGCTCGTCGGGTGGCGTCGGAAAAAACTTGGAATTTATTCCCCATTTCCCCATTTGTTGTGTTTTTCCACTGTGACGCGTTCCGTCATTGGGAAAAGGAGTTCTGGGCCTTCGAGCCGGATCCTGATATAAATGGGTTGATGCAATTCGTAGTTCCTAACTCTTTCAAAAATAGTTTCATTTTACTACTATTATAGGTTCGAAAGTTTGGATGGTTGGATGCAGGGATGTTTATTACTCAATCACCTCAAAACAGCTGTGGGAGTATGTTCTCTTGGAATAATTTCCGACATTCATACGGTAAAAGCAATTAGGAGAAACTAGTATTTATATTATTGTTTTTATCCCATTATCCGTCTCTACGATCTCTTTAATATCTGTACCATAAACTCACTTTTGCATTTATAGTTATTTTGCATTTTACTTCATTTTCAGCCGGAACCACTTCGTCAAATCCAATATAGTACCTAGTTACGATTTTAATATTTATAATACCAGTCATACCAACAACGGATCTGTCAATTTCACTATCATCGAATTCAAAGCTAACATCCCTTTCATCAAAGTCCAGATTTCCGCGCACATTAATCCAAAAATTCCGAATACAGACAACATTATTCACGATAATATCTACGATCTCCTTTCATCTGAAAAACCATTCATCACCAAGAAATATCCAAGGATTACAATTCACCCCAAGGAGGAGTACCTACACTATAAAAATATAGTCGGACCTCTTTGTGACTTTGACAAAGGGATGAAAGTTGGTCCTTTCGCCCCGCGTCAGGTGCCTGTCATATACGCAAAGTGAGTCAATAGCAAGGAGAGGGGTATTGGGGGAGGTAGCGGGTTGACTGGTCACGCTAAATATAGTCTAGGCTATTTTCGTTTAAGGTTGTGAAGAGAATCTATCAATATTAGCGTCAGAGTCGTCCCGTTTATGCTTAATTTTGTGTTTTCGCGTAAATAATAGCGCGTTTACATTAGGTATTCGTTTAAGTTGTCGGTTTACCGGATTCGGCGACCGCATCCAGCCGAATAGTGAGTAGCGCGTTTCATTAAATCAGCGGTGTTCAGCCATCGAAAACGGTCTGCGGTCGAATACGGCTAACCGAAAACCTGTTTACTCTAGTAGCTGACCGAATACGGGCATAACCGAGTCGGTCAAAACGACCCAATGTAAATGAGCTACTTACAGTAACTACACCCCATTTCGTCTATTTAAATTCAAATTCAAAAACTTTATTTCAAACCAAGAAATCCACATAGTGTTAGTATGAACTTAGCCTAAGTTAGTAAAAACAAAATAATAAAACCCACAAAAATAAACATTAATTGGCTACACGCACATGTGCACGCACATGCCTGCCAGCTCAAACCTGATAAACGGTCCATCAACCTTGTCCGCCAGTGTAGCTAAAATATGTTAGGGCTGCGCCTGAATCGCCGCAACATCGATTCATACCGTATGCGCATGATGGCATGAAAGTCATCAACACGCGCTTCCGCAAACATGTCCCATGCACTGCAAAACCGAGGCAGCCCCAACAATATCTTCGGAGCATTATTATACTGGACGCGCAGAGCGTTAACCTATCCAACAAGCTGCACGAGTAAAACGACTGACAGTAGGTTCTGAAGAGCGTCAGTTTTACCTTGTCAGTGCACCGCGCAAACCTGCAGGCAAGCACACTGCATCGGGCTGCCAACGCTTTGCGCTCTCTATCTATGTCTTTGTCATCCGTGAGAGAACCCTTGACCACTTGACCGAGGTATTTATACAAAGTGACGACTTTTAATGGTGTTCCTTGTAACGTCGTCATCTTGACTGAGCTACTTCTGAGAAATTCCAGATGGGTGACCCTATCCTCGATGGAACGTGAGTTAGGTACTAGCTTTTTAGGGTTTCGTTCGTTCTAATGAAAAAACAGAACTAATATAGGATCATTTGTATGTCGGTCTGACCATAGGTCTTCCTGTCCGTCACTTGCGAGACCACTATAAACATGGTATTCTGTTTAGCAAAAACACTACAAATTCTTGTGAAATTTCAGTGTACTTGTATTTCCATTTTCAGCTTACAAAGAAAAGTGACAGCAAAACGAGACACAATTAACTCTCATTAATGGTTATTGAGCTGCTGTGGATTTGCACAATATGCATTTAAAATTTGACTGGCACTTATGTGTACTTACCGGATGTTTTAAATAAAACTGCACTGAATTTATTGTTTGCAAACGGACGAGCAAATAATTAATGAAAAATAAATATTTTGTTAATAAGCCGCGTTTAATAATGTTGAAATTAAAATATTAATTTAAATCCGTACTTTCATGCTAAATCTACGCTAATATTATAAAGATGAAGGATGAACTCAAAAACACCTGGTCCGATGATATGAACAATTCTTTCAATGTTAGATAGCCCATTTATCGAGGAAGGCCATATATCATCACGCTAAGACCAATAGGTGCGGAGCAGTAATGAAAATTGTGACGCAGACGAAGTTGCGCGGGTCAACTAGTGTATTATAAAAGTGAAAGTAACTCAATGCGTTTATTAATTTGTTACCTCATCACATCGTAACGGCTGAACGGATTGGGATGAAACTTGGAACACGAGTAGACCATATTCTGGACATAGGTTACTTTCCATCTCTGGAATATGATCCCTTGGGATAATACTTTAAACTTTCTTGCGGGCGAAATTGCTAGCATCAGCTAGTGGAAAATATAATTGGCGCCTCCACGAGCAGAGATATTTAAATTAGAGATTAGTCTTAGTTCTGAGAAATCGATATTTACTTTTATATAATTTTGTTAATAAATCGATAACTTATAAACTATGTTGGCGCCCATTATTATGCGTATCCATTTGTCTTGGGTAAGGGTATCCAGTTTGGGAGACAACCATCTAAACCAATAAATAGCTTCTGAGTACCTTTTCCTCTAAGAAGAGGCTTATAAAAAAACACTGAATTCTTTTTTCTAATTTTCCCCCAAAAAGTGACAACATTTTCCAAATTTCCGATACGCGTACGTATTTGGGTCACAGAATTTTATAATATGTGTACCAAATTTCAACTGAAACAGCCCAAAAAATTCAGAGAATATCGGCTGTAACAGACGGACAAACAGACAGACAACCGAGTGATTCTTTAAGAAGGGTTCCGTGTTTCATACAGAGGTTAGGAATTCTAAAAACTAAATTTCGTATCGTGTTCTACAACGGACCCGCTCTTTTAATTTTTAAACGCCGCCGTCACGTCGGGAAATCAACGATTTCTTTTTAAAAATGAAGCCAATCTATTTTCTAATTGAGTCCCAGTGAGACCTATCAATATTCATAACGGTTTCTTTTGGGTTCTTACTTTCGTAATACTTCTGAAATGTTGTTTTTTTTAGTGAAACATTTGAGTTAAATTCTTTAGAAGAATTGGTTGTATTTCGCTTCGATAGTAAAGATCATCATCATAGCAAAAATAAATGGATCACGGCGAATCGTAGTAATACTCTACTTTCTGTTTAATATTTTAAACTGAAAAATTCTGAGGATGGATGGACGAATGAAAACTGGCACAAATAATATAGTTACTTTTGTCTACGATTTCATATGCGCATATCCTGTTGTTTTCGTTCACGTAGGAATATCAGGAAATCCTCTAGCTTTGCTTTCTATGACCGTATGTGCGTTGTCTGTCAGTCACTTAATAGAGTTTTGTATTATACTAGTTGACCCGTGCAACTTCGTCTGCGTCACAGTTTTCATTACTGCGCCGTTCCTATTGGTCTTAGCGTGATAATATATAGCCTATAGCCTTTCTCAATAAATGGGCTATCAAACACTGAAATATTTTTTTAAATCGGACCAGTAGTTCCTGAGATTAGCGCGTTCAAGCAAACAAACAAACTCGTCAGCTTAAATATTAGTTTAGATTGATATAACCTGAATTAACACACATCATTCTTTTTATCTCGGAAAAACGTTCCTTTGGTATAATTTCCAAGTTTCACGCGGGCAACGCCACTGGCTGAGGCTGAGATCTATGGACAATAAGATATTCTGTACTTGGCATATACTTTGGCGAAGCATTATTTCTGTCACTCTTGCACAAATGTCAAACTACTGGTGCAAGATAAGGACGGAAACATGTCTAAGTAAACAAAAAACAAAGTCTAAGTAAGTAAAAGTCAACGAACTTAGTAACGATCAAAGATCATATCGTGAGTGTATACATACTTGCATTTGAGATTACCTACATACCATCTCCTTCAACGTATAGATATTGCTTACTTTGTCTTTGAATAGAAAATAAGCATTTGTCGATCCTAGTAAATAAATAAATTTATCAAAAGTAAACGCTGCAGAAACGCCGCGTCAACGTGACGTTAGTTCCAATTCAATGTCCTGCCGGAGTCTGTGTTTCTCGATAGCTACAACCTGGAGGTATTTGAGTTAGGTTATTTCTAGGCAAAAGTGCTTTATCGTCGATCATCATTGCTTACCATCAGGTGAAATAGTGGTAGCGCAAGGATGGGAAATCATCGTATGACTCCTTCGGCTTCCACTCTGAGGAAAGCGGAAGGGAGTGTCAGACTCTTGCTGACTAAAACCCATCCCTGTTCCTCCTAATGCCCTTTGCGTTCCAGGGTACGGTGCCTCTTTAACGAAACGTATCTCAACCCTCTCATTCTTTGCAAGTTACAACAAAATTATGCTATCATAGTGGCAGACACCCCAGCTGAAGTGACGTCATTTCAACCCACGTATGCAATAGGAAGCTGCCAAGAATTGTCGCCAAATTACGGAACCTATGCGCCTACATTTTGAGCAGTTTAGTTTGATATTTGGATCATCTACCTACGTTCAAGCGATGTGGCTAGCATCTGGCTAGTCTTATGAGGAGTTAACTTTTATGCTGCGAATTGAGTTTACCTACAAGAGATAATGATCTCTTGTAGGTAAACTATATGACAGGTAAATTCGTTAAAAGCGTCCCTGTGTTTTTCCACGACATTTTAAGCGTCCTAAAGCAAAAGTTTCATGTTACTGAAATAAAAATGCGTAGTAAAATTAGGATTAAATCCAGGACTTGTCTTTTATAACAATATAAAAACCGGCTAAGTGCGAGTCGGACTCGCACACGAAGGGTTCCGCAAACCTTAATTTTTATTATTAGTTGTTATAGCGGCAATAAAAATACACAATCTGTGAAAATTTCAACTGTCTACTTGTTACGGTTCTTGAGATACAGCCCGCTGACAGACCGACGGACGGACAGCGGAGGCTCAGTAATAGGGTCCCGTTGATTACCCTTTGGGTACGGAACGTGTCGTTTAGTATTACTCAAACTCTAATCTAATCTGAAAACCGGTCAAACTTTGTGTGTGTGTCTGTGACTTTGTATATAAATGTTTGTAAATGCACCCACGGTACAGGATAATTCTTTACTGTGGGGCAACATCATCTGCCTAGCCTTTTCCCAACTATGTTGGGGTCGGCTTCCAGTCAAGTCGGATTTAGCTAAAGACCAGTAATTTACGAGGAGCGGCTGCCTACCAGACCTCGACAACCCATTAACTGGGTAACACGGTACTTCATGGCAAGACTGGAGTCAGATTTACTGGCGTCTGACTATCCGTAACGACTGCCAAAGAATTAAAAATGACAGCCAGGACCAACGGCTTAACATGCTTTCCCAGGTACGGAGGAAACTCGGTATGTTAAGATGGTCACCCATCCACAGACCAACCTTGGCAAGCGTAGCTTTACCATGAAGATCGGGTCGTGCGGCTGTTAATACCGAGCCACGTTGTTTAAAAAAAAAAAAAGAAACTGGGCTGTTAAATAGTCAGCCACTCCATATAAAACTCTGATATTTAATGCATTCGTATAGACTGGAAATTGACCCCTCCACATTGGTAAAAGTCAAAGCAGATTGAACTTCTTATTATTTAGATGCTACATTTAGGAAGGAAATCTATTGGAAAATACCAGATAAGATGCCGAGCGGAAATTTCCCAAGCCATATTTCGGAAGGACCGCGTATAAAACTGGCATCTAAACAACGAGGCGGCTTGTTTGTCCGATGTCGCCGATAACTATCAGTGAGCCTTCACTTTAATAGTGCTATAACTCTTGTTTGGTCTGTGAGCAGCTGTGCGTTTGTCTAGCTTTTGGTTTGCGGTTTCGTTCACATCTATTTTGCGTGGTAACCTTTTTAACAGTGTGGATAACAGCTTTAATATTCTTGATTGAATGTCAAGTAAATAAGTATGTTTGACATATTCCCGATACGAAATCTGCCAAGTCACTAATTTTATGCACTAGAAAAAGTTATCTTAAGCTTAAATTTAGATACATTTTAGAGATATCATTATAAGTACCTACAGTCAAGACAAATTCCATATGTATGTACAATTGCCCATTTTCATGTTTTTCGTTTTATCTGTCACACTTTGTATTGAAACGTACTTTAAGAACCATTTAAATACCACGTTTATATCTTAGTTGGTTAGATTCGAGTTTGACCACCAGTCACAAAATCTATGCGAAATTAAAAACCCATTTAACAGAAAATGATCTAAATACAAACAGAACAATAAATAGCATTAAAAATATCTCTGTCTTCATTATTTCAGTGAATGCGATTGACAGACGTACTATGATGTTGTATTTGTGTTAGTTGTCTTGTTTACATGCCAATGACCTTGTGTTTTTATTTTTTTGTAATAAAAATAGTACAATTTTAAAACACTGGTATTCAGTTGAATCCGGTTTGACTGGAAGCCGACCCCAATATATTTGGGAAAAGGCTAGGCAGATGATGATATTTAAAAAAAGTTACAATACTTAATTATTTTCTGTTGTATTATATATAAAGCAGTAAATATATTTTTTATACTCGTTTGATGAAAAATGGAGTAAAATGGTTCCATCTCAACGATTTGGACGTGATTTGGTGTTTCTACGAATTATGGTTAAACCAAATCAAAACGTATCATATCATGTAGACTACTACATTTTTTTTTTTTCAAATGTCATTTATCAGTCAATGCGGACGAAAAACTGCTTCATCTGCTCGCTATTTTTAAACTTTATGTATGTAGGTATGTCGTGCTAGCGGGCTTTAAAAGCGTGACTTTCGGCTGGTCTCATAAACGTAATCTATCTTTGACCAACTTTCAAATTAGCTACCATCAAGAAGAGAAAGAAACGTGTTTATTTGGGAATCGCACAAGACACTTAGGTAAAAGTAAAACTAACAGCAGCTGGCAGTCCTGTTTTCAATCTTTACTTCTGATAATTCTGATTCATCTTTGGGAGGGCTTCGCACTTACCATAGATAGGTAGAGTCATAGAAAACAACAGCAAATCGTTTGAGCAAAGTTATGAAAGGTAATTTTAGAGTGTTTAAAATATCATCTGTAAAAATTGCTATCTCTTGAAATCGGGCGTTATTCGAAAGAAAGAAAGAAAAAGCGTTTATTTGCGCCAAGCATGACGCATACCAAAAAAATAAAATAGAAATTAAATAACACTTAATTTTAAAAATTGCGAAGATATCCGCGCAAAACGGCCATCGCTCAGCATAATGCTGGGACTCGTGTGCGAGACAGAGCCACAGTGCTGGTTGGTGCTGGTTGGTAGCAAGTCATTTATCAAAAACTAGCACTTCGCCCGCGACTTCTTCCGCGCTGCAACTTTATTAAGGATCCCTTTTTTCTAGACAAATTATATACAAAAACCTTCCTCGAAAACCACTCTATCCATTCATGAAAACAGCATGAAAATCGGTGCAACAGTATTTGAGTTGTTCGCGAACAGACAGACAGACGGGGTGGAGGACTTTGTTATATAATAAGTAGTGATGTGGTTACACTGATGAAGAGCACGTGGCTAGATAATAATAGCCGCATGGGTCAATCTTCAAGGTTAAGCAATGCTTGCCAAGGTTGGTCTGTGGATTGGTGACCATCTTAACATACCGAGTTTCCTCCGTGCCTCGGAAAGCACATTAAGCCGTTGGTCCCGGCTGTCATTTGTAATTCTTTGGCAGTCGTTACGGATAGTCAGACGCCAGAAATCTGACTCCAGTCTTGTTATGAAGTACCGTGTTATCCAGTGAATGGGTTGTGGAGGTCTGGTAGGCAGCCGCTCCTCGTAAAATACTGGTATTCAGCTAAATCCGGTTTGACTGGAAGCCGACCCCAATATAATTGGGAAAAGGCTAGGCAGATGAGTGATGTGGTTACACTATATAAATCGACAGTTTGAATGGATGAATGTTTGTTTTCTCATTCATGCCAAAACTGCTGAAGAGATCTCGATAAAATTTGTCAAAGAGATAGATTAAAGTCTGGATTAGCACATAAGCTACTTATTATCGAGGAGTATGTTCAATTCTAATGGGTTCCCGAAATCCACGCGGGCGAAGCCGCTGTCAGGAGGTGCGGCACGTGTAAGCGAGGGATTGAAAACTATTTACAACCTTCAACAGTATAACATTTATAAAATAAACATATTTTGTAACGCTAAAATGTAAATTAACATCCTTGTATGGCCTACAGATATTTGTTCCGGGTCTGGTTGTTTGTGTATGTGAGGTTATATGTTTGTGAACGCGCCCACGATACAGAAGAAATTCCTAGTGTGGCACAATATTTTTTTTTAATAGTACTTACTTTTTTTGGGAGGTGATAATGTGGTATCGGTATTAAGTTATTGTACAAATAATATTTGATATTCTAGGAGTAGGTTCTTTGGCATAATTTTGAAATTCACGCAGGCAATGCCGCTGGCAGAAGCTAGTAGAATAATAAGCAAGATATGTATTATAGTATACTATAATTAATTTTAATAAAAAATAAAAAATACAGTTAGTTCCCTTCAGGGAATGTTTGTATTTTGAAGCAACGGGGGTGGCTAAATATTAAAAAAACCACTAGGATCAAGGTTAAGCAAAGTTTGTCGTGATGGGTTCATGGATCGGTGACCGCATTACTAACTGATCCAGTTAACGTTGTTTTGCTATGTAAAAAAAGTCTACTACCTATTCTCACACCGACCAAAAATTACACTTATTTCACAAGCATCGGTCAAGCCGTTTCGGAGGAGTTCGATAACAAACACTGTGACACGAGATTTTTATATTTTATATATAGTAGGATAGTAGAATTCCAAATGCCCTATTCTAAAATGTAATAAGCGCTAAGCAAGACTTATTTCATCAAAACAGAAGTGTGACATTTAAGAGGACCAAAAAATACAAGACAAAATACATTTTTATTTTGTCCGAAAAGAAAAGAATATCTTTTCAGCGTACAATATATTTTTAATTAAATATAAGGCTATTAATCTTACGCTACATTAAAAATCTGTGAAGTCAAGGCTTTAGACAAATTACAGTTTCGAACGAAAACAAAGATAAGTAACACTGAAATCTATACTATTTCTTATTTACATTTTTAAATATTTCTATAAAAAACAAAACATTTAAAAATGTAAAAAATAGTAGCCCACCGGTATCGGGAACAGGGTCCAAGCTACCGGCGGTCAGGGCTCCAAAGAGAAGGAATCATCTTACTATACGCGCTGTGTCCAGGAGTACTGCTATAGTGTACTGCTTTATTATAGTTGATAGACTCGCGTTTGACCACTATCTCACCTGATGGAAAGCGATGATAGAGCTCGCTTGCCTAGAAGTAATCTATTCACTCTTGACTTAAAGACTCCCAGGTTGTAGCTAACAGGAAACACAGGCAGGGAATTCCACTCCTTAGCTGTACGCACTATGAATGTGTTCCCAAAACGTTTTATGGGTGGTTTACTATATTTTAATTTTATGTGATTAATGCACAATGAGATTTACCATTAGTATGAGTGACGAACTAAGTATCTACCGCAGAAAGTTTCATCCCATTATTAAATCCTAAAGGTATGAATTCTCAAAAATCTTTCCTCAATTCATGTAAACATAGTTTTTTATTTTGACAAATAGATTTCTTGTGCTAAAAATCATACTTCTAAAGCCATTTTTAGGGTTCGAACCCTATTACTAAGCCTCCGCTGTTCGTCTGTCTGTCTGTCAGCGGGTTGCATCTCAAGAACCGTGATAGGTAGAAAATTGAAACTTTGTATATTTGTATTGCCGCATTAACAACAAAAATAATAACAATTAAATTAAATAAAAAAAATAAAGG
This sequence comes from Lacanobia oleracea, assembly GCA_950371165.1. NCBI lineage: Eukaryota > Metazoa > Arthropoda > Insecta > Lepidoptera > Noctuidae > Lacanobia > Lacanobia oleracea. The sequence goes on from OX493395.1 coordinate 25,860,802, forward strand.
TTGCTCCCATTCAAGCGACGTGTTTTTTTCGGTTTTTAGTACGGAACCCTTCATGTGAGAGTAGGATTTGCACTTGGTCGGTTTTTATATTAAAGGACAGTATTCAGCCAAAAAATTCAATTTTGTAAATAAATATTTTTTATTTTATTTTATTGTAGGAAAAATATTGTAACCCACTGCATGTCCACCACTGTCTGTCATTGAACCAAAGAATTTTATAAAATTTTCATCTAAGACTAAACAGAAAGAAATTCTTCGTTCTTTATTTTGTACAAAATGTTAAGCTAGATAAGTTTTATCTCTGTCACGAAACCTTTGCCGATGTAGCACGAGACCAACTCGTTTGTGATGGTAATCCGTTGTGAATATATTCACACGAAAAACCTTAACTATATGTCAGTATAATATATTTTAATTTCTAGTCCTAACATACGAAACCGTTTTCCATTTTGGTCGTCAAAGATGAACTGTTTTCTCATCGGAAAATATATATTTTTTGGTGAAATTTTTCGCCTTTAATAAAGATTTATTTAGTCAAAACTTGATATCGGGTATTAAACATAATCAAATTAGATTGACTTAGTCGTCTTTCTCAGTTTACGACGGCATAAAATTCAATTTAATACGTTGATAATTTTATTTGCTTATTTTACTTTGGGTAGATTATTCTTACACTTTTGTAACTACACTACACGTACACTATAGTCCACAAAAACCAGCACAGTGTTGTTTATGATGTTTTTGTTTTACGAGAGCGCGGGGATCGCGTCGACACACGGCTTGCCTGGCCAGAGGCTGGCGCCTAACTGCCGCCCGCCCAGTTAGTCGGGCCACCCTACGAGGCAAATAACCAAAGGTCCTTTCTCCTGGCGACCTTTTTGTCTGATCCCTGAGTTATTTTCTACTCTGACATCACTAATAGTAAAATCTTATTAATATAGCTGTTAATAATCGGGCGTGTTTGCGAAGACGTAGGGTTAGCGTAGACCTCGGTTAGACGTAGTACCCTCATTATTTAAGGAAATGGCTTCATTAAGGTTTTGGGTAATAACTGAGACGTCGGGGTTTTCTCGGGAGAGATATTCGTTGTTTACTGATTGTTACCAAAAGGTTTTATTGTAATGTTCTGAAGCTGTTTCCTTCTACTAACTTTTGTTTTTCTGACATATTTTTCCAAAAGATTCGTCCTATATTTTTCTGTTTTCGCTAAATTGACCCTTTCTACGTTCCTTTCATGAATTGTGTTCTATTTTATTTGACTGTAGATTCTCTTCTCCTTTTTATTCTGAATTGATCTTCTGTCATACCATATTGCCTTGTTTTATGTGGAATCTATGTCCAACCTTGAAGCGACTGTGTACCTAGTGTGTATGTAAAAGACAATCATCTTGTTAACGACAAGCACGTAAATCTTTATAGTTATAAATCTGTAGAAGTGTCGTATAAGACATACCGTTTGTTGTTCAGATTAAATATTTTGTTCATTGTTGTGGAGGTCAGATGTAGGCAGTCGTTCCAAGAAGAAGTTACTGTTGAGTACCAGTATTCTTCATGGAACCATATACTTATGATTAGACAGGAACCCGACCGAAATATTTATCATAAAATAGTTGTTTTTCTAAGTAAAATTCTATCTGGTTGATTCGTGCTCTGACCTTCTACCCCAAATTCTACCCCCTTTGTTTCAGTGCACTCAAAGGTTGTCCGTTCGAGACAGCCTTATGCTAGCTTTTGCCGCAACTTTGTACGCGCTTATCCCGTTTTATTACCGTTCCCGTGGGAATTTTTAGAAAACCTTTCTTAGTTCTCCTTTAAACTCCCCAAGGAACCTACATGCTTTGTACGACCAGTAGTTTCAGCTGCGCGTTGTCTCTCAGTCATTCACGCAGTAACGGAAGAATTTTATGAATTAGATAGTTGGGAAAGAACTTTTCAAGTAAATCAATCTGTGTCAGAGATCCACAAGTTAAGGGAAAAATGGTTCCCTTCAATCTATCCGCATCACTGAGTTGTTGACAAGAAAGTAGGACAAACAAATAAATTCTATTCATTTGTTTGTTTACCAAAGACTGGATTTCCATACAAGATTATGTAACCCCCTATCAAACTTTTGTCTAAATCGTCAGTGAATGTTACTTGTAGGCGACCTCCATCGCCGACTACATCATTGCTTAGGTGAGATAGTAGTCAAACGTGAGCCAATCCTTTTTTTTTTAAGGGTGGTATATCATCAAGTGACTACTCCCCGCTCTGGGTGAAACAGGAGGGAGTGTCAGACTCTTACTGACTAAAACCCATCCGTGTTCCTCCTGGAGCCCTTTGCATTCCAGGGCTACGGTACCTCTTTCGAACAAAGCCCGCAGCCCCAGCAGGCACTTGCCCTGGCGGGTCCCGTCTTCTTTGCTGACAGCTCTTTGAGGCGCGCGTGGAACACAGCGCGCCGTCGACCCGGGCCTGGTTCTGATCAGACGGCGTTCCACCTAATGCTTGCCCTCCGCAGGCCCGCGACGTGAGCCACGGCAAAAAAAAAAATAAAAAAAAAATACGAAAGTTTGTGAGGATGGATGGATGGATGTTTGTTACTCTATCATGTCAGAACGTTATCAGTTATCAGTTTATTTCGTAGGGTTCACAGGTGCAAAGCTTCTGGCAGAAACTAGTCAGTAATAATTAAATAAGAACTATGTATGTATGAAGTTACTGTTTACGAGTACATATTATTATAAAGGGATCTCAGAGCAATCGGTCAGGAAACATTACCTTTATCTATTTTAAACTGACCGTTCAAGATTAGAGTGTAAGAGTTTAAATAAACCAGTGGTCGCCCATTGGTCAAAAGTCGACCATAATGGTCGCCCATTGGTCAAAAGTCGACCATAATGGTCGCCCATTGGTCAAAGTCGACCATAATTCATTTAAATTTGATGTATAGAGCACATATTTGTGTTTGACCACAGGCAAAACGTGCGACAAAATGTACCTGTTAACCATGAAGAGCTTTATTTGTTTTTTTTTAGGTATGTGTATATAGGAAAAGCATGGTAGTGTGTAATGTTTTTATAATTCATTTGATTTATTTTTTAAGCGTTATTATAACACTTTATTTAGCTTTCTGTACTCCTTCTCTATATCAAGTTAAGGTGTGCCAAATTTCATACTCTTCCGTCCGAGTTTTTTTTTTTTTGTAAAAAGGGGTACAAAGTTATTGCTTCTCGTATTAATATATTTATCATTATCATAGGAAAAGTGAAGATTATAGAGATTTCATTTCTACATATTACTTGAAAGAGATTTATGTTAATATCAAAACTCATCTGTCTTTTTATCTTTAACGCGAACACCAATGTCAGGCTTCTCGGAATATTTTTTAAAGTCAGACAATTTCTTTTTACATTTATTTGCTGGCGTTATTAATTTCAGTTTTTGCCGAGATCAGATAACCACGAAAAGCGCTTTTTTATTTAAAGATTTCTTTACGATTGTCATTTATAAGACCAACGTTACATCAATCACAAGAGAACAATATAATCGTACAGGCACATAGATATCTGAACACAACAGACCTTAAAAATGAAAGCTCCAAAAATTAATCAAATTATTGGTAACCTTCTTTTACAACTGTTCCATTTTTTCTGTCAGCAAGTTTAATGTTCTGTTATGAGCTCGTAACCCATTTTGTGGATAGATGGAGAGGAAGAGGGAGGTCTAAGAAAAGAACAAAAAGGGAATTGATGATAGCCTGACGGTTGAAAGGACAGAATGGAAGAAAATAACGTGTTGCCCCGACCCTAAGTGACATACAATAAGGGTAGGAAGATGATGAGGGTGATAATGGTGTCTTAGCTCATTCGGGTTCCGTACCAAAATGGTAAAAAGAAACCCTTATGGTGTGACTAAATCTGTTTTAAAATGAGTTTGTTTATTTGATACACTTTTATGCTTAAATCTCTAGAGCCGATATTGATGAATTTTAGTAATAAGATAGGACCCTTTTTTTATGATGGGAAATCATCAAATGACTCCTCCCGCTCTGGGTACAGCAGGAGGGAGTGTCAAACTCTTACTGACTAAAACCCATCCGTGTTCCTCCTAGTGCCCTTTGCGTTCCAGGGTACGGTGCCTCTTTCGAACGAAGTCCGCAGCCCCAGCAGGCACTGGCCTTGTGGGCCCCGTCTTCCGTGCTGACATGTCCTTGAGGCGCGTTGGGATCGCAGCGCGCCGCCGACCCGGGCCTGGTTCTGAACAGGCGGCGAGCCACCCAATGCTCGCCGTCCGCAGTCCCGCGCCTACGGTGGCCGAAAATCGTCCTGCGACTCCCGACCCCCGGGGCGTCTTCTTCTGTATCGGCGGCTGGGGCGTGAGGTTTCCCTCTCTCTCATGCGTTCGTCTTCCTCCTTTGTTAGCATTACTGCTTCGAAGAAGTAGGTGACCGCTTCCCATGTCTCCTCGCTCCAAACCATGGCTTGAACCAGGGCCGGACGCGAGAGATCCACGCCGCCGATCGCCTCGACGAGGACACGGCGATGCTCCGCCCAAGCAAGGCAGCCCTCCACCGTATGCTCCGCCGTGTCCTCCGGGTGGTCGTCGCAGTGTTGACACCCGGGTGTATCCTCCCGCCGTATTCGAAACAGGTAGCTCCCGAAACAACCGTGTCCAGATAGATAGGACCCTGGAGACAGTTGTGGGCACAGGACAGATATAGGAGGTTAGAAGAGCCTTGTGGGCGTGACAGGCGCGCCACACATAATGTGAGCAGACATTCTTATATCGACCAGATTTACCAAATAAATGATACAAAAATAATAACGCTATTTATGCATTCAAAGACATAAGTGTCTGTACGCATAAATAGCGTTATTATTTTAGCTATTGATTTATTTTCGTGTTGTTTCATATTGTTTACGTCTATACAGTTTACGTAAAATAAACTATTGGTGATATTGGTACTTATTTACAAATTCGTGACTATGATTATGGTAAGCCTTCGACTTTATGTCGGGGTTACATTCGTCTACTCATTTGTAAAAACCAACTTTCCGAACTAGTATCACAAATAACTATTATCGCGGACACAGACAGCCTATGTTCGTATAGTACGAGTAGTATTCGGATATCGTGTGATAATGTCGAGGTTTTATTGTATCTTCCCCTTTAATTTGATATTATTATTTATATGTATTTCGGAAGTCCACACTATTCGTACCCTCTCCCCCGTCCCGAAATTAAAGCGAAAAATTACAAAACTTAAACTAACAATATTACAATATTTATATCGATATAATAATCGACCTTTCGGTCGCCGTAACATGTATGAGAAATAAATTGCTTTTGCGCAAACACTGTGCTGGACGTACACACGTCCAGCACAGTGTTTGCGCTAGTGTGACAACCTATAGCAAACTCGCGATTTAAGTAAGTGTAGTTTATTGGTGTGCGTAATGCGCGTACGTATGGGTCTCTTGCTTGTAGAGGAGACGGAGAGTGAGAGACAAGCGGCGACACGCGTTCTAATACAAATCGGGAACTATTTCCTTTCTAACCTCCTTTATCTGTTCTGTGGTTGTGGGGTACACTTTTTAGGGTTCTGTATCCATAGGAACCAAAAGAACTCTATTACAGAGTCTCCGCGTAATAGGGTCGGTAGGGAAACACTTGGCGTGTTTCGCGGACAAAAGCTATTTCTTAAAATAATATAATTATTAATATTTTTTGCAGATAAAACAAATTGAAGGTACCTATTACAATGTATAGGTCAAACTATGACCATTTTATATTACTTCTGACGATACTAAACTTCAGTTACAATGTTATTTCTTCGCTGAAAATTCTTTACTTTGAAGATTCTGAACACGTTTTTAATAAGAAGAATGTGTTAGAAACATATTTTGTACCGAAAAGTTAAACTCGCGGAGAAAATGGCTGACTTTATGTGTTTCGGTAAAGTCAATAAAACCTGTACTTAAGTGAAAGTACTAAATACATGCGTGTTGGTAATATTATTATTACTGCCATACAATTATCTACTTTAAGATTAAGAAGCATATGCAAATAAAAGATTTTTCTGAGGTAAAAATATTCATTCGTAGAAACGACTTTTACCATGAGATTAGCTCTTTGGTATACAAAAAACTAAACCCGCGCGAACGAAGTCGCGGGCAACTCTTCCCGCGACTTCGTTCATGCGGATTTAGTATTGCAATTTTGTAAGAGACCGTTACTTTTTTTATCGAAAATAAAATATAGCCTATGTTACTAGGTGAATGAATTCTGAAATCGGTCCAGTAGTTTTTTAGTTTATTACAAAAATACAAATATTTCCTCTTTATAATATTATTAGTTTAGAAAGCTCTTAACAAATCGGCCAAGTGCTAGTCAGCCTCGTACAGGAAGGGTTCCGTACTATAAATCGAAAATAAAACACTTTTGTTGTTTACACATTCTGTGAAAATTTTAACCTACTACGGAGGTGAATGTAGCTAGCTGTTAAGATTCATGAGATACAGCTCAATGCCAGACAGACGGATAGTGGACTTTACTGCTACGGAACTCTGGAAACGTTAATAGTAAAGTGTTAGCATAACTCGGTTGATACAAATTATACATCATATTCAAGCATTCTTTCACCCCTTAAAAGATTGCCAAGGAATTTAAAGATACTCTGTGGAATCAGTATCCCATTAGTTTTTTCTTTAGTTAATTATATTCAGGCATTGTGTTAAACCCGAAACAATCTCCACAAATCAACCTCCAGATAATACCGACGTTTTACGACCAAACGAACTGTCTCACTATCTGGCTTCCAACTACCCTTAACGACTGCCAGAGCTGTGACAGCCATTATCTGTCTCGTATAAAACCAGTATTCTAGGTAGATAGAGTAAGGATGGAATACTTTGTATTCAATTTAATTTCAATTTCAATTTATTCATAAAAACTTTTACAATAAAATGTGTATAAATAGCCACAAAAAGATAATAAAGTAAAAATCTTATATAAAGGTAAATTAGTGCCTAACTTAAAACTAGTGTATGGCTAACAATAATTTGACGTATAAGATATTTAACTTGGAACTTATAATGTATATAGCGACCTGCCCGATCTAGGTTTATTTAAACCTGTGTTTCAGGCCCTCACTTCATCGCAATTTAAATTGGTCAGTTATATATGTAAACTAGATCAATACAATAAAAAAAAAATCTTAATCGACTATTAAAAATAAGCAAACTTTACAATTATTAATAAATACTATTCTAAACAATGAACAAAAATAAATAATACAAAGAAATATGAAACAATAAACATCATACTAAAATTTCTAGCAGTTTTTCTGTGTCAACGTAATTGAGTTTTGCTAAATATTCCGCAAGCGTTGTACTGCATTTCTTATAATTTAAACTATATATGTCAAGTGGCTTGTTGAGCTTGTTATATAGATAAGGTCCCAAAAACACAAAAAATCTATTTGCGAAAGCATGTTTGGTTTGAGGTTTAATACAAACCAAATCTTTCCTTCTCTTGCCTGAAGGTACTCGGTCATAAGGAAGTTCAGTGTGCTGATGCAGTACGATGTTTAGAATAGCTAGTTGACGCACTGTTAGTACCTTACATGCCATGAAAAGCTGGTGCGTGGGAAATTTAAAAGGGCGAAAGGTTGCAACCTTTAGAATTGCTCTTTGAGCACGTTCTAGAGGAAGTAAAATGGACTTTGCGACACCACCCCAGGAAGTTATGCAATACGTTAGTATGGACTGACACAAAGCCAAATAAACTTGTTTAATTAAATCATAGTCGGCTACGTTACGTAAGTATTTAAAAATGTATATTAATTTCCGCACTCTGCTGCATAGTACATCAATATGTTTACGAAAATTTAGATTTGTGTCAATCGTTACACCTAGATATTTCACATAGTCAGCTTTAGCTAAGGTGGAACAAGTGCATGCGTTGTCAGCGTTAGTTCTACAATTATGTGCAAAAATGTTTAAGTTAGTAAGCGGAATGTTATTTTTCCTAATCGTAAATAAAATGTATTTTGTTTTATCTAAATTTAATGTTAAGAGACTGTTAAGAAGCCAATTAGATACAGTATTGAAACCATTCTGCGCGTGTTCATAAACCTCGATTCTTGATTTAGCTGAGAACACTAGAGCCGTGTCATCAGCGTATGACAGTATGATACCATTTTTGAGTGGCAAGCTGCACAGATCATTTATATATATTAGAAACAACGTAGGACCCAAGATGCTACCTTGTGGAAATCCGTAACAGCTATTTTTAAGCTCAGAACTTATAAATTGACCAATTTTCACACATTGATAACGATCACTAAGATAATCAGAAAAAAGTTGAAGTTGTGTTCCTCTTATCCCAATCGTTTCAAGCTTATGTAATAATATAGAACAAGAAATAGTATCGAACGCCTTGGAAAGGTCCAAAAAGATACCAATGGTGTGCATGCCATTGTCCATACTTGTACTTATATAATTTGTCAATCGGTGGACTGCTTGGCTTGTTGATCTTTTGGGCCTAAAACCAAATTGACTGTCTGAAAGCAATTTGTTGTCTTCTAGATATTTTATTAAACGAGTGTTTATGATTTTTTCTAAAATTTTGGAGAGGCCCGTTAAGACTGAAATAGGTCTATAATTATTAACACAGTTCTTGTCTCCAGATTTAAAAACAGGGGTGACTACAGCTTTTTTAAGTAATTGGGGGAAAACTCCTTGTGATAAACATAACTGAAAAATGTGAGTTAACGGAGGTGCAATTAGACCAATTAGAGAGAATTTATCCACCATCACAAATTATAATAAGAAGCCAAAGAGTTAATAGAGCGAAATATTAGAACTGAATGAACGAACATTTTAAATTTATATTAAAAGCACACTTTGTAAATAAGCATATAACAATTAATTCGAAGATTACATTCAGGATAAGAATGCTTGGAAACATGCTGGTCCTACTCCACGAGACAATAAAGTGACCGTCAAGATGGCTGAACGAATATCCGTGAATGAAATTAGCGTGTAACGATGAGTGGTCTTATCGCCCAAGGAATTCGTATTGCAAATATCGAGCTCTGTCTTCAGCGGAAATAATAGTTTTAGTAGTTACTATAATCATCATCTGCCTAGCCTTTTCCCAACTATATTGGGGTCGGCTTCCAGTCAAACCGGATTCAGCTGAATACCGGTATTTTACGTGGAGCGGCTGCCTACCAGACCTCCACAACCCATTAACTGGGTAACACGGTACTTCTTGGCAAGACTGGCGTCAGATTTATGGCTTCTGACAACCCGTGACGACTGCCAAAGATCTACAAAAGACAGCCGGGACCAACGGCTTAACGTGCTTTCCGAGGCACGGAGGAAACTCGGTATATTAAGATCCCATCCATAGACCAACCTTGACAAGCGTTGCTTAACATTAGTAGTTACTATAATAATTATCATTATAACTTCACATCTGTAATCTCCAAAGGGTTAGGTATTGCAGCTGTACGTATATTCCACCCACAATTCACCTGATATGTTTATATCTCTTGTCAAAAAGGGCAATTCTGTTACCATCATCTAGAGCCCCATGCTCGCTCTCCCACTGCTGACCATAGGCTTCTCTTTTCCCTTCTCGCTCAAGTCCGTTTTTAGGGCTTCCGTACCCAAAGGGTATCCAACGGAACCCTATTACTAACCCTCTGCTGTCCGTCCGTCCGGCCGTCCGTCTGTCTGTCAGTGGGCTATATCTCAAGAACCCTAATAGGTAGACAGTTGAAATTTTCACAGATTCATCATCTGCCTAGCCTTTTTCCAACTATATTGGGGTCGGCTTCCAGTCAAGCCGGATTTAGCTGAATACCAGTATTTTACGTGGAGCGGCTGCCTACCAGACCTCCACAACCCATTAACTGGGTAACACGGTACTTCATAGCAAGACTGGAGTCAGATTTACTGGCTTCTGACTATCCGTAACGACTGCCAAAGATCTACAAATGACAGCAGGGACCAACGGCTTAACTTGCTTTCCACGTTACGCAAGCTAGGCACGGAGGAAACTCGGTATGTTAAGAGGGTCACCCATCCACAGACCAACCTTGGCAAACGTTGCTTAACCTTGAAGATCGAGCCGTGCCGTTGTTATTATCTAACCATGAGCTCCTCCCATAAATATATTATGTACTCCGATAAATTTTCACAGATTGTGTATATCTCTTGCCGCTATAACAACAAATAATAAAAACTAAGGTTTATGGTATGGAACCCTTCGTGTACGAGTCTGACTCGCACTTGGCCGGTTTTTTAGGATTACAAACAGCCGTAAAAATCAAAACCCTATAGGATCAATTTAGGTACTTTAAATCTGCGGATAATAGGTCTGTCGTTGTTCCTGTCATCTATACCATAGAGCCTACAGGAAAACATACGTCTATGGTTTTAAAGTAACATTTCATAAAAATTAGATTTGCCTGCGAGTTTTTCGTTAAATACGTAGCTCAACTACCTGCTTTCTAGTTTTATTTCAAACCCTGACATCTGTCTCTAAGGACCAAATACTTTTAGTAATTTCTCTCTAATGTACTTCCCCACGTTAGAGTCAGCATTCAGTGTAAGAAGTTAGCTCTCAGCACATAACTCGGCGAGTCATTTATCTACGTCTAAGAACAGCTGATGTGATATGTACAGTATCTATGTATGCTCTGATAAATGTGATAGCTGATATGGCCAAAGCATGGCTGAGTTTGGAGAAAAGTAACACGGAAAAATGTACTCTAAGTCGTATTTTTTATCATAGGAAGGTAAGGTTTTTTTTTAGGTATGGGCAATGATCAAATGACTCCTTTAACTCTGGGAGGAGCGGAGGAAAATGTGTGGTCGTGGGTTCGATTCCAACGGGAGACATACTTAATAAAGTTGCTCTTTAGTTTCGCTAGGAAATTGCAGGACTGAATCACTTGATTGTCTGATAAAAAGATGATTCCGTGCTTTGGAAGGCACGTATAAGCCGGTGGTCCCGGCCGCCAAATGGCGGTCATCAAATAAACCATTTCAGAGACCCTTGAGCTGGTTTAGAAACTCTGACACTGGGGTGTGCGGGTCGTTAGCCCTTACAGCCCACACGATAAAATAAAAGGAGGAAAATATCAGACTCTTATTGACTAAAACCCATCCGTGTACATTCTAATGCCCTTTGCGTTTCTGGGCCGCGGTGACTCTTTCGAACAAATTCTACAACCTTGGCAGAGGGGATGGTAAGGATGTAGTCGCATAAAGTAAATTAGCCACGATGTTAAAATTATAAATAGACTAAAGGAGCAATTTCTAACAATGAGGGGGAATAATGAACTGCTTGCTAATTAGAAGTAGTTTTGTTGAGGCAAAAACGAGAAAATTAAATAAAAAGTTCTGGTTCATGGGAAAACAAATAAATCTTTGATGTTATCATCGTCATTATCATCATATTATCAATCAATTGCCGTTCCTTACTGAACGTTAGCCTCTCCAAAGAGCGCCGTCTTTGATATGAACTACCTAATATTAATTCAATTTCGAAAAGGTAACATTTTTTAGGGTTCCGTACCCAAAGGGTAACCAACGGAACACTATTACTAAGCCTCTGTTGTCCGTCCATCTGTCTGTCAGCGGGCTGTATCTCAAGAACCGTAATAGGTAGACAGTTGTAATTTTCACAGATTGAGTATTAACAACTAAATACTGTTCTCTCTTTTTCTTTCTTTAAATAATAAAAATTAAGGTTTATGGTACGAAACCCTTCGTATGCGAGTCTGACTTGCACTTGGCCGGTTTTTTTGTTAGTTTATATGCTTTTAATGGGAACATCTAAAAAGGGAATCTCTGATAGGACGGATCCGATTACTAAAACCCTTTCGTCGATAAAAGCTACACTGCACTATCACTTAGTGATAAGCTACTTATCATCCCAAACATTTCGCTTGTAGGCCAAGCAAGCAAAGTCACGGGCATAAGCTATCATTGTATGTGCTTTTAATTGTGAAACAAGAAATAAATTCGAGAACAGCAATAAAAAAGTACAGCTGCTATTCTGGTCCTGGCATTCAAACGACCATAACAAATGACAAAAAAAAAACAATTGAACTGCACCAAGCAATTTAAAAATCCCCAACCAAACACCGAGTGCACAAAACAGTTAAAAAATCAAAAAACAAACTAAACTTGGCGGTGAAATTAATCGAATTTTATTCAAACATTCATTACTGATTCCCAATGGACCCCGTACGTCGGACAGACGTATAAACACACGGAATCGGTGACAAACATACAAACTGCGGCGTAATCAGATGGCAATGTTTGAACACGCCACGCGAATCGTTTGTGGGCACGTTTGCTGTTTACTTCCGACTAACTGTGGATATTCAAAAGGGTTTTCATGTACATTATTTGTGTTTGGGTAAATAGTAATCATAGTATTGAATAATGACAGGGCGGAGAAGCTCGTGGAGAAATAATTACAGCTGTAGGTACGCATAGGCGCCGGGAGGGGATGCAAGGGGGTGCGCTTGCAAAAACATACGAAAACATGAATATATAAAAAAAAAAAACAGGGGAATATAGTAAATGAGACAGCAAATCCGAGGCAAGGTACTTCGAGTTCCCTCGCGTTCGGCCTTGTGTCCGTCTTCTTTAGTTCTGGGCAGAAGAAAACTTATCCCAATCGAGGCAAAGTTTTGAAGATGCATCCCCCTGATATAGTCCTAGCAGTGCCTATGGTCATTCGAGTGGTTGACCATCTTAACATACCGAGACTCCTCCGTGCCTTGTCGTGTAATTTGTTCCCGCTCTGGGTGGAGCAGAAGGGAGTGTCAGACTCTTACTTACTGAAACCCATCCGTGTTCCTCCTAGTGCCCTTTGCGTTCCAAGGCTACGGTGACTCTTTCGAACAAATTCCGCGACCCTGGGCCAGGTAAAGCCTTTGGGAATAGGATTGGTTGCAGTTGATTAAATGACACAACCGACATCTGTAATGATTTTTTATCAAATAAACGTGAAACATCTGCGTTCAGTTGTATGTTTGCACTGAACTGAATTTAATCTTTGTGTTTAATATTAACAATCATCATGACTTTAGTTTTATGGTTTCGTAGCAGAAAGCCTGTTTACATTAAAAAAATAAAACATAAAAGATCTAAAGCAAAGATAATGAATTGTCGCTAAATTCTTAGCCTCTTTCTTTTTCTATTCTCTATTTCAACCTAGTACTGTAGTTATTAATCCTGAGGAGCTCGTGGCTAGATAATAACAGCCGCACGGGTCGATCTTCAAGGTGAAGCAACGCTTGCCAAGGTTGGTCTGTGGATGGGTGACCATCTTAACATACTGAGTTTCATCCGTGCCTCGGAAAGCACGTTAAGCCGTTGGTCCCGGCTGTCATTTGTAGATCTTTGGCAGTCGTTACGGATTGTCAGAAGCCAGTTAATCTGACTTCAGTCTTGCCATGAAGTACCGTATTACCCAGTTACTGGGTTTTGGAGGTCTGGTAGGCAGTCGCTCCGCGTAAAATACTTCAGCTAAATCCGGTTTGACTGGAAGCCGACCCCAATATAGTTGGGAAAAGGCTAGGCAGATGATGATGATGATGACTGTAGTTATTAATCCCCCCATTATTACCCCGCTCTATGCGTAGACAACTGTTGTCATCAATATCCCGCTAGTGACATCTGCCGGCGTTTGATGACAGCTCATTAAACACGTTCAGTTTGGCGGTCTGACACCCGATCCGGATGATTTGTGACATATAATTAATTTGTTTGGTTGTATGTACTTGGTTAGAGGGTAGTGCTCTTAATTATGGAAGTAGAATTATTTTATAGGTGAAAATTAGTATGGTATTATTTAAGGGCGATTTGCGTAAATAATCCAAACAAATATTTACGATTTTTAAACGACTTTAAACGACATCAATGACTAGTTACATAATGAAGTAAATGACGTTACTGAAACAGTTTAACGTCATCCCCAATCTCTTCAAAGTTAGATTGAACAGGCTCCTTCTGGGTAAGCTCGCTCCATCGTAGACTTTGTCTCTTTCATCTCTGACATAGACTAGAGTCAAGAGCAAACGCATAACATTTAAAAAAAATCATGGAAGAAAGTCGATATGTAGCGGACGGTTACTCATCAGTGGACCGACCTCGGCAAGCGTTGCTTAACCTTGAAGATCGACCCTCCGATCGAACTCTTCTACATTAGGCTTCATACCCTTTAATATATCTTCCATCCATTAAATATCCACACTCGAAATTTACTGAGCCGAGATCATCTGTAACGTAGAACTGTTAGACAAATACCACGAGATCGGGATCGACCACCAGATCAAGCGCCGTAAATGAAGGTGGTCACACGCTAATTTCGATCACATTTTCAAACAGGCTATGGACTGGAATCCTCAAGAGAAAAGGGAGCGTGGCCATCCCATCCATGTTGGCAGAAGCAACGAGCATCGAAATGACGTGAGCAAGGTGCAGCGAGAAAGCTCAAGACCGTTCGCGATAGAAGACTACTGTGGACACCCTCTGCCCCGGCTAGGGGACATAAGATCATAAGTAACCCTTTAAATTGAACGCATTAACTTCTAAAGGCATTACGATTCTACTCCTGAATCCATTTAGTAATGGAAGTTAGCTTTTTTCACAGCCAAGGGCATTATCATTAAAAATATTGTCCGCGCCCTGCCAAGCCCCTACATTTAGGGCATAACTATTATATAGCGAGTGGGGTAATGGACTAAGTGGAACGACTTGCCTTTCGGTGTATTTTCCACCGTGAAAAGCGACCTAAGAATATAACAAGAAAATAGTTTTTTCCCTCTAACTGGAAAATTGATTATTTGAAATGGTTGATTAGAGCAATTAATACCTTTTTTTAAGGATGGAAAATCATCAAATGACTCTTTCCGCTCTAAGCCGTGCGAAAGGGAGCGTCAAACTCTTACTGGCTAAAACCGACCCGTGTTCTTCCTAATGTCCTACGCGTTCCAGGGCCACAATTGCGCAACCC
This sequence comes from Lacanobia oleracea, assembly GCA_950371165.1. NCBI lineage: Eukaryota > Metazoa > Arthropoda > Insecta > Lepidoptera > Noctuidae > Lacanobia > Lacanobia oleracea. Next base: position 25,875,832 of record OX493395.1, read on the forward strand.
TAGCAGGCACTTGCAGGCCTACCTTGTCGACCTTACTGGCAACTAAAAGCGAGAATATTTATATACGAGTAAATCAAGCATCGATTGGTCATAATCAATAGGCCAATATTCGTTGGCAATCATCTCGGCGACATCATGTCAAAAACTTATAGGAAAATTGAAGATTATAATGTAATGAATTTTACTTACGTAATAGTTTACTACACTTGTTAAATGTTTAAACCACAGATATAGATAGACATAGATAACGCAAGAGCAACTACTTCGCGTGCCTAGCTTACGTACAAAAATCGCTAGTTGGACGTCAGTTTAAAATATAAAAATGGTTAATTGTGCTGTTATAAATTGTAAAACTGTACAAATGCGAGGAGAAAAAATAAAGTAAACGTTTCTTTCCAAATAGTGCTTGTGACGTCATATTAGGTAGTCAAAAAATGGCACGCTTGGTTTTCATACAGATCGTGATACTTGCGTTATCTATGTCTATCTATATCTGTGGTTTAAACAAACTAATAAAATATATATAAATATGCAAACGGGATAAAAGGGGAGGGGAAGAACTCATAAGGGATCGAAAAAATTCGTACTCGTCGCTGTAAACGGGAAAGGTGACAGAAAACTGGCGGCATTGCCACGTTGTATTGTCAGGTTGCATGGCAATGCTGATTGTTTGGCCGAAGCAAAGGCCAGCCCTCTGGTCTGGTAGGTACATGTAGTTAAGTAAACTAGAGGTGTATTTTGACGGACTGCACAAACATATCCTAGGACCACAAGAATTGTCCCCTCAAAAATTACCAAACTGGCTAAAACGTCCAGATTACCATCATCCGATCACCAAAAACTTGACAGCTAACATCTGCAAGCACTCTGAATGAGTAATTTGAAATTCAAACGAGGCATCGGAGTGTAATGAACATAGTTTTAGCAACTAATTAACTTTTCAGCGCTGAAAATGTACCGGAAAAGGTTGAATAATATGCGGTTTTCGTAAAATTCAGATGGACTGTGTTGAAATTAGACAATTTGACTACAATTTAATGAGTTGATAGGAGTACATAGGCTACAAAGTATACGTAGGTATACTATAAAATTTATCATCTACGTGCACCAAAAGACGCTTTTGAACACACGATAAAACAATCGATTTTAGTGGAGATAACTGACCAATAACTCACCAATACACTTCATTGCGTTCCAAGAAGCCGTAGTATGGGAGCTAGTTTCAAAGTCAAAGTCAAAAGTCAAAGTTAAAAAGTTTTTACTAATTTCTCCGCTAATTGTGGACCGACTTTAAAAATATATTTTTATTCGAAAGCCTATACTCCTGAATCTGATGATAGAATTCCATGAAAATCGAGGGAAACCCTCAAATTTTATAGGCACATACAAAGTTTTTCATAAACTTTCTAACGCAATCAAGATATTTGTGCCTGATAATCATCATCTCATGTTGTTGAGCTGATGATGGAAGGTATAAGTCAGCATCTGATTATGGGATCCCTTGAAAAATGTTTATTCAACGCTATTTTCGCCAATTTTTAAACGATTTTGAAGATTTCTTTTTTGTTTGGAAGAGTATTTTTTCTAGTAATCGTGTTGACAAATTATAATCAGGTACTATAATATTTTGTTTTTGCGCTCCGTACGTATAGCTCATACCAGTAAAATAACATCTTCCATTGTCTGACTACAATCTTTACCTGTAAGTCCGGTACCGCAACAGTTTATATGCATGATGGTAACTTACCTGAAAAGAAAAAAAAAAGTCAGTGTCGTTTATTTACATAACTCGTCGAGGTTTGGTTCACAAACCCCCATCGTTCCCGTAAATTCGGAGTAAATTGGCTCTGACAGACAAAAAGACACAGAAATTATTCTATAAAAGATCCATTCTTCCGAACCCCTGAAAACCTTATTTATCAAAATAACTTGTTCGTTTTCAATAACAAAATATTAAAATCGGTTACAAAGTTCCAAAATCATAATAAGTAACAAAATCTTGACTTGTCCTATAATTTAATCTGTCCGTTTACAGCATCAACGATTAATTGAGTGCAAGCATCCGTGCCCAAAGCCTGCCAAGGCCACACAGATTTATCTCCCGGCCCGAACCTGCGGCCCTGAGCACAGAACCAGGTCATCGCACCTCTGCACTATTTGGCTGCATCAGCTAATAAGGGTAATGTTATACGGGTAACTTTAATCTTCTTCTCTGTAATATAAAAGGTAAACGCTGTAATCGTGCGCATAACTCGACAAGTTGTAATGAACAGCAAATATGTTATCGCGTTATGCTCACAAAAATTCAAAGATTAGTGACTAGATCTTACCGAGATAAGACGTGTGTCCGACAAAGGGAAAGTTACTGAACGTGTTTTAGAAATTACACAAACTTGCTCCAGCAATTGTTTAACTCATCGAACGTCGCGTCGTCGGGCAATATTGGTGTCTAAAATTGCCCGTATAAGCTAAGCTTAAGTCGCATGCAGGCATTACGGTACGAGATTAAAGCTCGGACGTCGTGGTTCGTGGCTAGCTGCCAGGCCAGTCGAGTGAGCCCGGCCCATTTCCTTGACAGACCTCGGGGGCCGAGCCGCTGCTGACGACATCTACTTATTGAAGGGATATGTTACGGTTAGTGGTTTTTGGCTAGTAGATTGGAGTCGAGAAAAGGTTGGTGGAGAACGGAAAAATGTGAATCCACTGTGAGGCGCATTGGGAAGGAGAGTTTTCAGTCCTTCGAGCCGGATTTTCATTAAAATCTATATTAAAAAAATCTCTCTCTTTACTGAGTGATTGAGTGACTGAGTGACTGACAGACAACGCGCAACCGAAACTACTGGGAAACTTGGCTTGTAGGTTCCTTACGGAGTGTAGGGGAGCACCAAAAGAGTATTTCCTGAAATTTCTACGGAAACGAGAAATAACGGGTTGGTTAATATGGGCGATGCAATTTATGATTCCTAAATTTTTTTGAATATTTTCATCTTATTACAAATTATAAATGCGAAATTTTGGATGGATGGATGGATGTTTGTGTCTAAATCACGCCAGAACCGCCCATCGGATCAGAATGAAATCTAGCACAGAGATTATAATCTGGACTACCGGCCTAGATTATATATACTAGCTTCTGCACGTGGGTGTAGCCACTGGCAGCAGCTGATAAATAGTTAGGTTCAAAATTAATTTGTAAAGTTGCGAAAAACCTTGCTTATTTGGTAGAAGTTTGAAAACAATCTGTTTAAAGTCAAAATTTGCGGATTGGCTCTTAAAAAAGGATGAGTTGAGAACCACTCCACACCAATTCCGGACACTCAGAATTTCAAGATATCGACGCAAATCAACTATCTACGAATGAACGTCATTTGGTTATGCAATACTAAATTAACTTTAAAGCAGTAGATTGTGGACAATTTTCGTCACGAAATACAATTAGTTCGTCAAGAAATAGTTGAATCAACATTCAAAATTTGAAACATACCAAGAAAATTTCCTGCATTGACAAAAGTACAAAGCTTAAACGTATCACAATAAAACCTATGGCATACATATATTGAACTTATCATCCCGCGCAACTTCGTCTGCTTCGCTCCTATTGGTCTTAGCGTGATGATATATAGCCTATAGCCTTCCTCGATAAATGGGCTATCTAACACTGAGAGAATTTTTACGGACCAGTGGTTCCTGAGACTAGCGCGTTCAAATATACAAACAAACAAACAAATTCTTCGGCTTTATATATTAAGTATATAGATAGATAAAAAAATAAGATCGCGATACTCACTTAAAAACAAAAAAATACAAAAGAAGCTCTGATTAGAGGCAGCAAAACGCCAAGGGGAGAAAAAAAACCAGAACGGTACGACATTAAAAAAAAGATCCGCAAGAAAAGACATCTTAATTTCGGTATCCCTTCATGAATATTCCAAGTCCCGGAAGATTAATCAAATTGTAATTAAAAACGCTTAATTTTTGTCGATGCGAAAGAATGTTTCAAAGGCCTTTTCCTGTTATTTCATAGAGACTGGGAGGTGCCTTAGAGGTAGTTGCTAGAAGTGACACTGACAACTCTTTTGTACCTTAAATATGTAGATTTTTAATCAATATCCATTTTATTTGCAAAGTTTCACTTGATAATTCAAGTTTTTCTAGCGTAGTAAATTGTTTTTCACGGCACTATTTACATTAACATGGCCTGTGTTATATTACCTACTAGTACTGTGTGTTTTGAACAACAGTCAAAACGTTTATTTCTATAAGCCCATTAAATACTTTTGAACGTCATCATTTAACCAGTACTTGTTTTAGTGTCAACTACCCATATATGCATGTTATACCGTGCGCTGACCTTTGGAAAAAACAGAATGGCGGCGCGGGGGGGGTCACATTGGTTCTATTCTATGCTCTTTCACTTGATAATCTAAGTTGATCCAGTGTAGTAAATTGACTTTCATGACACCTTAAGCCTGTGTTATATTACTGTGTATTTTAAACGTGGGTAAGCCATGGTAATGCACATTGATTGACAAGGATTTATCGTGTGCGTCAAGCCAGCGGGTTACGCAAAACCGGGAAGGTTGAATGGGGGAACGTTTTTAAAGGTTTACTTGCAAAATGAGGCGGAAGTAACTCAAGTCAGCTTAAAACATTGAGCAATTTTTGTCAAAGACACGAACGAAAGATTTCACTATTGTTAAACCACTAATTCTTTTTAGAAACGCATCAAGTGACTCCTCCTGCTCCGGTTGGAGCGGAAGGAAGTATCAGACTCTTACTGACTAAAACCCACTCGTTTCTCTCCAAATGCCCTTTGTGTTCCAGGGCTGTGGTAACTCTTTCAAACAATTTTGCAACCTTGGCAGGCACTGTCCCTAGCGGGCCCCGTCAATTAAGGAGACATTTCTTGGAGACGCGCGTGGAACACAATGCGCCATCAACCCTGGCTTAGTCCTTATCGGTCAGCCAGCCTCTTACCACCTTGAGATGTATACGTAACAGCAAAAGGAGATATGTAAAGATCGTAGCTGTTGAAGACATTTAGGAAACGATTCTGCTTGGAATTTGAACAATTTCGTCATTCGACAAAAGAAAAAACAATTTTTGTAAGTAAAAAGCCGTCCAAGTGCGAGTCAGACTGGCAGACGAAGGGTTCCGTAACATAAACCTTATTTTTTATTATTTGTTGTTATAGCGGCAATAGAAATACACAATCTGTGAAAATTTCAACTGTCTACCTATAACGGTTCTTAAGATACAGCCCACTGACAGACAGACGAATGAACGGACGGACGGACGGACAGCGGAGGCTTAGTAATAGGGTTCCGTTGGTTACCCTTTGGGTATGGAACCCTAAAAAAGAAAGTAAATTTTTGTGTGAATTTGTACTCGCTCTGGCATGTTCTATACACATGAAAGATTTAACAAACATTAGAAAAGTTTCCCAAGACATCACAAAAACTCGTACACGACAAACGTTTCCCACAAAACAAAGAAAAGACAATTTTCAATTAAACCTCAACTTCTTCACAAAACTTGAGAAATTCAGTGACATATACATACAAACAAGCGCACGGAAACGTCAATACAATTACTGGCAACAAAGCCGAAACCGGGACAATGCATTCTGAAACCCGGTTTCAAAACTCCAGGAAGTTTTCTCATTCCCAGTCCCGTTATTTCGCCGGTGCAGGAGCCATTCTCTCGACTTCCTACAGATTTTATTTACCGTAGAATTTTAAAGTTTTCATCGGAAGTTCATCTATAAATCATGATTTGGCTGAAGTTTCGAGTTTGTAAGTAAGATTAATAGTGAAATATTGCTTCTTTAGTTACCTGAGTTTAATGGGGTTACAGATCTGTGTTCTGCAATTTTAAGGGAGTTGTCGAAAGATAAAGTACCTGATGGATCGTTACACTGAATAGTTTTTTTTTGGTTGAAAGCGCTAATCTCAAGAAGTACTGGTTCGAATTAAAATAATATTTTAGTGTTGGATAGCCCATTTATCGAGGAAGGTTATAGGCTATATAACATCATGCTACGACCAATAGGAGCGGAGCATTAATGAAAAATGAGAGGTAACATAGGTACTTACATAACCTCAAGGTAGAGGAGCTCATGCTTACTTAGACGTGAGCGTCAAGGTTAACAGGTTCACTGTCCACAGACCACATACGGTCTGTAGAGAGACTTCCAGATCTGTCCCCAGTATGTTCGCCCGTACAATTTCTAAGCCATTTAATACTGTGTACGTAAGAAGAAAGTCTCATATTTAATACGGACTTGGCAGGACACCGACTTTTAATAAAAACATAACTGGACTTATGGACCATTCCCTCTCTGGAGCTTTTTGTTTGAGGATGGGATATCATCAAATGACTCCTCCCGCTTTGGGTCTAGCAAAAGGGAGTGTCAGACTCTTACTGACTAAAACCCATCCGTTTTCCTCCTAGTGCCCTTTGCGTTCCAGGGTACGGTGCCTCTTTCGAACAAAGTCCGCAGCCCCAGCCTGTCCAGGCTCCAGAGTGAAGCCTGGACAGTGTTAAGTAACGATTGCCAAAGTTGGTTCTTGGATGGGCAACTTTCTCGACCTTCACATGAGAACTATGAAGTGGTAGGCAATAATATTATCATAACGTTATTTTTATAATAATTATAGTTCGTGCCGATGCAAAGCTGATATAGAGGTCCTTGCTAAAAATACCACGGAATGAATTACTCTGTGTATGTTCATTGTTCATTTAAAAATAATTACTAGTTAATTGAGTGTGCTGAGTAGACAATTGCTGCACACATTAGAATGTAATATTGGCAGTGGGAAAAATAATATTTTTGCCTGTAGGTATACCAAATAAGCTTTGTTGACTGTGCATAGTACATAAGTACAACAGTACCTTCGTGGTCGAGTGGTTTAGGCGTTTGCTTGTGACCCGGTGGTCGTGGGTTCGATTCCCACGGGAAGTATACTTTGTAAAGTTGTTTCCAGTATGGCTAGGACATTGCACGCTTGAATCACCTGATTGCCTCATAAAAAGTTGATTGTGTGCTTCGCAAGGCACGTATAAGCCGGTGGTCCCGGCCGCCAAATGGTGGTTGTCTAATAAACCATGTCAAAGGCCCTTGAGGCGGCTTAGAAACTCTGACACTAGGGTGTGTGCGGTCGTTTGACCTTACTGTCCACACGATAAGAAGAATAAAAAGTACAACAGTCGCCCCTTCGTGAAATGCTTTGACCTTGAGATGGGCTAGCATAATACAGAGTTTCTAATGGAAAGACAGGCTAACTTTTACTGATCTCGTTACCGCTGACGAACGATCTAGAGTACTTTTTAACTGCTTACTACATCATCATCATTACTTCGGTCAAAAGACGCTGACTGCTGGACATAGGCCTCCCCCAAGAGTCGCCACATCAACCAGTATTGTGGGTCACGCATACAGCAGATTTCCGAGACCATCACCAGGTCATCAGTCCTTGTGGGAGGCCTTCCAATACTGCGTCTTCCGGACTTCCAGTACACGATCGCGTTTTTACACTTCGACTATCTGTTCTGTGAGCACTGTACCCTTTCCACTGTCACCTAAGTTTGGTGATACTTCTAACCACAATTGCTCTGCTAACACGGATACACAATGTCCTGTGCCCTTATTCAGAACATGAGCCGCACTTTGGGGGGCACTCCATTCAAAAGTCTAGGTGTATGAGCGCTTGAGGCACAAAGTGCTCATACACCTAGACTTTTGTGGACTAATTAATGCCACAGATGTTGCAATTAACAGAGCCACTTACTGGGCAATCTATTCAAGGTATTAACCATCATCTGCCTAACGTTTTCCCAACTAAATTGGGTTCAGCTTCCAGTCAAAACGGATTCAGCTGAATACCAGTATTTGACGTGGAGTGGCTGCCCACTAACTGGGTAACACGGTACTTCTTGGCAAAACTGGACAGAATATCTGGCATCCCTAACGACTTCCAAAGATCTACAAATGACAGCCGGGACCAAAGGCTTGACGTGCTTTTCAAGACATTGGTGAGTCTCGTATGTTAAAATGGCCACCCATTCACAGACCGACCTCAGTTTAACCTTGAAGATCGACCTGTGCGGACGTTATTATTTAGCCACGAGTTCTTATCTAAGTTTTAACTATCTTTTCGGAATGAAGAAGAAAAAGACTCGTCTTAAAAAATCTACTATCTTTAGTAACTTGAAAAACCTATTACTTATTCATTCATTCTACAAAATGCCTGTAATTTTAAAGCCATAACTTTTATCGTCGAGGCTCAAGAGTCAGGTGTTACTAATGCGATCTCCAACATTTGCAAAAATGCTCGAGAACTCGAGCCGCGCCGTGATAGATTGCCTGTAGGGGAATAAGCAGGGAAGGGGGATAATGTGATATGTATTCAGATCAAATGTTATTTGTTTGCAAAGCTTTCTGGATCGAAAGGTAAGTTAAATGTTTGTGGAGACTGTTTGAGTTATGGAAAACATTACAGGTAAGGTAGGTTTTTGAAATAAACGTAGTTCTTTGAAAAGTTGCTTGGAGAAGTATAGAAAAATGTTTCTATAACCAGCATGGCCAGCGGTTTTTCGTTTGATAATGTAGGCGGTATACTATGATGATAAAAATCTATCTACCATAACTAAGTCTGTATCTGGGATGACAGCACACTTGCAAAGTCTCTGCTTTACAGCCTTCTTTAAGCGCAGGCCCTATATGGCCTCTGCCTACTACGCCGTGCGTGCCAACGCCAAAATGATTCCGTTGTGAATAGGGATGGCGCTATGCTTCTTGTATAGCTTCGTTTCACACATCACAAGGAATGATGACGTAGCAATGCCGTCATCATTCCTTGGTGGAGATACGGAGCTATACATGACGAATAGCATTATCCCTTTGGCACAATGGATTCATATTAGCTATCATATCATGTGTTATACATGTAGGGGGAAGGTCTGCCAGCATTGCAAAGTTGTCCGTAAGAGTTACTTCGGCCTCTGGAGCGCAAAGGGCATTTTGAAGGAACACGGGTGGGTTTTAGCACAGTATAAATAACTACCAGTATTGTGACTCGGCTCTCACCTTGAAATAATTATCTACAGCCGCGCGGTACGTAAATACGCGATAGGGTTGCCTGCCTACAGTATTTTGATTTTATCTACTTACCAACTTAAGTTTCTTTCAGTTTTGTGATTGTACAGTCTATGACCAAAATTGTCTAACCCACTTCCCACACACACACAGACTGTACACATAAAATTTTCGTAGTAAGTAACATCATACCGTTTTTATAATTAGTAGATTTAATAAAAACAATAACACGTTTATAAATTTGAGACTGAAAAATATTTGCGCCTCAACTGAGACGTACGAAAAGCTTTATTGTTAAATTTAATTGTATAAAAAATCCGCGTTCAGATAAAATATTTAATTAAAAATACTTTATATTTAAGCAACCAAAAACAGCACAATATATTCTTTTTTTTCCATTTTATGAAAGTACTTGTTAAGTACAACTACTTTCTCAAAAAAAAAAAAACTTCAAAAAAAATATTCACAATTGACCCGCTTACTACTTAGAAAACGACCAAATCGTTCGTTCATCACTGCGGTGCATTCGCGACTGCTTACTCGCAGAGAGTTGCCTGAACTCGCGTTCCGACCGAATAGTGTCTATATTTTTACCGTGGTTTTAGTAAGAGGCTGACACTCCCTTCCAATGTGCCCAGAGCGGGAGAAGTTGCCACTTCTTATCACCCATTTGGCGGTCTCCCATAATTCCTTTTTAAGCGCCACATCGACCCAGAATAACTCCTATATCATGCGACTTATTTCGAAGAATTCGTTCAAATGTCCGCATAAATAATGTTCAATGTACAGTCTGTCGTATAAGTTACAGACACCGGTGGGTTATAAAGACGTAAGGGCGATTAACGCTGTAACATCTAGCTAATAATAATTTTGTGACTCGACTGTTCTATAGCTTTTTAGGGTTCCTTACTCAAACGAACCCCATTACTAAGGGCGCCTTCAAATTAGTTGCTAGCTGCTGTCGTGGCAGCAGCGCAATAGCAGCAAATAACAAACGGATTAACAAAGCAGCGCGACAGCCGTGCTGCTGCCACGCGGCACTTAGCGACTAATTTGAAGGCGCCCTAAGCGTCCGCTGTATGTCTGTCTGTCTGCAGGCTGTATCTAATGTATCGTAATTAGTAAACAATTAATGATAGTTGCAGAGTGTGTACTTTAATTGCCGCTATAGCAATAAATAAAAAAATTGCGATTTTTTACGGTATACCTATGATTCGATTTTTCATAATTATGTGAGTCCAATTCACACTGGACGGGGTTATCGAAACATAAAGCAAGTTCCATATTATTTAAAAAAAAAAATGTAGATTTGATCGATTTACAAATTTTATTTCATCAGATTTCCGGATAAGATACAGTTTGAGTTGGTCCATCTGGAATATCGCAGTAGCCGGAGACTTTTTTACTATTGATAGGCGAATCTGGCGCGTGATGCGGTCGAAGATGGAACATGCTTACCTAAAAGTAACCTATTCACTCTTGACTTAAAGACTCCCAGGTTGTAGCTATCAGGAAACACAGACTCTGGCAGGGAATTTAAATGCCCTCATCTCCTCTTATCTTACTCTTGCTGTGCCCGACAGGGTCCATGATTGTTACTTTTAAAATGTTTACCACCAAAGCGTACATTGAGGATTGCAGGGCCGGATTTAGAGGTTTGGAGGTCTCGGGTAAACAAAGGAGTGGAGCCCCCCTGCCCCCAAGTTATTTTCCAAATAAAATTATCAATTTTGTCAGTCGAGTTTTTTAATAAATAATTTATTGTGAAACCAAGTAGATTTTTTTCAGTATTTAACAAACGAATATATATCAATGATTTCTGTTAATATTTAATAACAATATAATTATGTTTTCACAAAGGTAAAGGTAAAACAGCGAAAACTAAATGACAAAGGAAAAGTTGTTAACTAGTCTTTAGATTATAAGATTTTTTTTTCCGAAGTCTCTATTGTGAGGGCCCCTCTTTTGTGGAGGCCCCGGGACTGCAACCCCGGTTGGCCTCCCTTTAATCCGGCCCTGGTGGAATGCAATAAGTATTGAAACACCGCAAGCGCCGAATTGTTAAATACGGAGCACTCCGTCCAGGATGTGACACCTATATTGAAAGACTATACTTCCTTTAGACTAGCAAACAGTGTACGGATCGGGATTATCGCATCAGAAAATGTATCGAATAAGGTGTTAAACGACAAAAGACGCAGGCACGCTGATTAAGGAAAATTTAACAACAAGAGCTTTTCTCATCAAAACTTGTACAGAATACCAAACGGCTTCAAACTTATCTCGAAAAACAAAGATTCAATTTACACAATAGCCAATAAAGTATGCTAAATGCGTTGACGCCCACAATGACGTCATTAGGAATACTATAAGCTATATAGTATTCTTCTGAAATTTAATGGAGCTTGTTTTCTTTGAGCCCAAAAAATCGTTATACACTAGCGGTTTGGGACCCAGGAAAAAATATAGTTGTCTATATACAATTCTAGATTTAACAGTAATTGATTACGTAAAGAATGACCCAGCCGTGGAACGTGGAACCTTTGCCTAGCAGTGAGACAGTGTAGGCTGAAATAAAAGAAAATAAGGAATCGGTGTCCCAAGGCAGTTTCCGTCGCAAAAAAGACTTCGTACAGTACCCGGCGATAAATATTGCACATCAACCTTTGGAAAGAGACAATCGGCTAATTTCGGCTTCGTAGAGCGTTATCTCTGTCACATGAAATACAAACAGTCCGGTATCTATTAGGAGCTGTTAAAACAATCATGATAGTTTCTTTTGATAATTAGGTTGGGGTAAAATAAAATAAAAAAACATGTTCACGTTATGTTTACGTATTTAATTATTTTGGAAAATTACAGCTGATTAAAGATTTAATGATTTAATGAAAAGAAGATTTTATTGTTGGCAGTCCATTAAATCGTAAGTGAAAATCATACACCATTCTTTGAACAACATCATAATCAAAATCGTCGATATCCAAACGAAATTGCTTTTTGGTCTCCCTTTTTTTTGGAGTGCTGAACTTAATTTCAGTAGAATTTGTTTCAGTAATGACTTCGTTTAATATATTGTTCAAAGTTCTTCTTGAAATTCCAGTGGCATTTGCAACTCGCTCTTGAACCTTCTTAAAATAACGACTTACATTTTCATCTTCATTTTTTTTTAGTCTGTTTGCTTCGGTTACAAAACATTTATAAACATTGTAGGTAATTTCGCGTGACTGACCTCGTAAAGGTTTCGCCTTAATTGTTTTAGTATTTCGTTTGAATATTTATCTTGTTGATTTGTATATTTATTATATAATTATATTGTATGTATGGCTTATATTTGTACCTATATTGTTAATTATTGTATTTGAATCGCTTTAAATTTTCTTTATTGCACCTACGACTATTCTCTGCATTACCCAAAGGTTGACTGGTAGAAATTGCCTATGGCATTAAGTCCGCCTCTGTACATTTTTGTGCTGAAAGAGTTTAAAATAAATAAATAAATGTATCGCCGGGTATTGTACGCGCGTATTGACGTTTTTCCCTACACTCCCCACAAAACCAAAATGGCAAACAGCTTTACGACAAGTAGTTTCGGCTGTGCGTTGTCTGTCTACCACTCACTCAGTAACGGAAGAATTTTGTAAATATTAATGAAAATCATTTTATCAGCCGAAAGTCGTCCACCACTGGACATAGACCTCCCCAAGATAGGGGCGATTTGCCAAATCGCCACGCTTGGCAGGCGGGTTGGCAATTGCAGTGCATGGTGTTGAGTTTTACAGAGTTGAAGTGAGTTGAGAACGCTGCTACCCATTCTCTGGCGAGTCCCTTAGTCACCTCTTACGACACCCACGGGAAGTGATGGGATGGTATTATTCTTTTACGGCACTGTACGGCGCCGGCTGACATCATACGGCATACTATAAATTATGATATTTATTTCAATCTAACTGCTTAACACACTGTCCACAAGGGACCTACTGAACACACTATCTACATCAACAAACAGTCTATATAAACACATAATCCGTTTATACGTCCGTCCGTGTGTCCCTCAGGGACGTCTGTCCTTACAGGGATTAGATCAGGGATTTAATTAGCCGGGATAATGTGACAAGTCCCTATCGCGGGATCCTTTTTGTCCGGATTGAGATTAACGAAATTAATTACAAAGAAATTGAAGGTATTTTTGTGGGAAAATTCGTGGAAATTGGTAGTGTATTTCGATGTTGAGATATCTGGATTAAGATTGTTGTGAAGTAGTCGTATTAGACTGTATTAAATCATTCATTATATCAATCCAGATTAAGCTGAATACCAATATTTTACGTGGAACGGCTGCTTTGTGGGTAACACGGTATTTCTTGGTGAGCGACCATCAAACCAAAAACTATCTTGATTCTTCAAGAATAAACATTCGTTAACACTTATTTACTATGTCTGCATGTGATTCTCTTCTAGTCCTTGCCTCATGATACTTGGGGTCGGCGCAACACTTTTCCTTCTTCCTTTTCGTCCCGTCAACCACCTCGCTATCCTTTTTTTTACTATTAATAGGCGTACGTTTGACCACTATCTCACCTAATGGTAACTGATGATGCGGTCGAAGATAGAGTACGCTTGCCTAGAAGTAACCTATTCACTCTTGACTTAAAGACTCCCAGGTTGTAGCTATCTTGAAACACAGGCTCTGGCAGGGAATTCCTCTTAGCTGTACGCACAATGAATGTGTTCCCAAAACGTTCTGTGCGTGTGGGTGGGATGTCTACCATGGCACATCGCCCTACGTCTTGTTGTCCGTTGATGGAACGGGCTTGGCGGAATTAAATTATGCGATTCCGTCGCACACTCTCCAAAATGCAACCGATAGAAAACCGACAGGCCAGCTACTTGGCGTCCTGACTCCTTTTTCCTTGTATATCACTCCTCACACAGTACATCCATGTTGTCATCATCGTCCTCCCTGTCCCTTTACCTATAATCAATCTTCCTAGTCTGTTCCCCGTTATGTTAAGATCGGCTTCCAGTCTGAAATAATGCAGCTCAGTGCCAGTATTTTACGATCACCTTGAGTCAATTGAGAAACGAGCCAAGAGGATCATCGGCAATGAGAGGCTCGTCGCGTCGAAGCTCCAAAGTCTTGAACATCGACGACGAGTTGCTAGCCTGTCGGATTTTTACCGGTTGCATTTTGGGGAATGTGCGACGGAATTGCATAATTTAATCCCGCCAAGCCCGTTCCATCATCGGACCACAAGACGAACGGCGATGCGCCACCGGTACATGGTGGACATCCCACCCATACGCACAAAACGTTTTGGGAACACATTCATAGTGCGTACAGCTAAGGAGTGGAATTCCCTGCCGGAGTCTGTGTTTCCTGATAGCTACAACCTGGGAGTCTTTAAATCAAGAGTGAATAGGTTATTTCTAGGCAAGCGTGCTCCATCTTCGACCACATCCTCGCTTACCATCAGGTGAGATAGTGGTCAAACGCGTGCCTATCAATAGTAAAAATAAAAAAAAAGATCTGACGACCGTAACGCTCTGTTGAACTAAACATGAACATGATGAACTGTTAGGTGATGTTAACCTTAATGCTGTATCATCTAAGCCTATCTGACCATCATAACCCTTTAATTTTTAAGTTACTAAGACAGGGTAATACTATTTATATTCCTTGGTGAGACAGGTGTCAGATTTTCTGGCTTATCTACCCGTAAAAGCTATCAAAGATTACCCATTCACAGCCCAACATCGGCAAGCGTAGCTTAATCTTGAAGTTTGTTTTCCACTTCAGTTTTAATCTTCTTATGCCCATACAAAGATAAACGATGCATAACCTTAACTCTTTACTACACTTCCAGGCTAGCAAGGTTCAACCTTCAAACCTCCAGCCAGTGACTTTGAAGGCGCGGGTCTAACTCCAGCTCAATTGGGTCAAAGAGTCTTTCAGCGGGTCATCCCCTCGGGTCGTATAAAAGCTTAGCCAATAGGGTTTAAACTATATAAGGGTTCATTTGTGATATCGTATCGTGAGCGAGTATTGGGTTGACTTGTTTGAAAAGTGGAACGGTAATTTTAGTTATCCGAATAACTTTTTTTTACATTTTAATGCATATGTAGATTCAATAGAGCTAGCTAAGTTACCAGCAATAGTCATTTTAATTGCTTTGACTATGGGTGTACAAATTAATTGATAGTTAAGTACCTCTTAATGAAATGCTTTCTATGAGATAGCCTTTAAGCATTTCTTCTATTATATTTGAATATGGCACCTGCCAGTCTTTGCATCACCTTAATCCGCACTTGTACACTGGTTTTTATCTAGGCGTGAAGTTTTATACCATAAACTTTGTATTTTTATCTTTCTATTTGTTACCTCCGACTAATCTGGTCTGTACGACATCAACACTTGGCGCAAGAGGGTATTGCTGGAATAGGACGCCAGATACTTTTATATAGCGAGTATGCTCCCATGGGATAATTTTATTTATTTACTTAAGGAAAACCAACATTTATACAAAATGGTACAATAGAAGTGTTTAGAAATACAAAATAACCTATGTGTTGTCCACGACTTATCCACATTTTCGACTTTGATGCGGATGATGTTACTGTTAATAGCCAGAAAAGTAATAAAGACATGCCTATTGCAACATTAAAAGTAGCCAGTACACTATTGTAATCTTTCATTAAAAGATAACAAACTTTTACAAGCACCCACATCCATCAGACAGAAACATAACAACAATTTATAAATCAAGAAGTCCAATAAACTACCTTTTGAAAAAAGAATCTCGAAAGAACTATCAAACGACTTGGTCAACTGTATCAAAGCGCGGTAAATTCTTTAGTAGTCTTCCTCCAAATGACTAAAGATGATACAAAGGTAACTATGGTAGGTGCTAGATAAACTTGCAATAAAGTACTTTGACCTTTCCTTAATATTCCTTCGTAGATACCAAAATAATAAATTATGAACCGTTTTTCAGACGATTACGATGGACGTCAATTCAGGACAGCTTCATGTCTTTATTTCTGTGTTTGATAAGTATTAAGAATGTCAATAAATGTATGTAGGTCAATGACCGTTATTGCACATATATTTGGCGCCTACCATATGTACCTCTGAGCTCCAGGTACTTATTTCTTTCCTAATACCACAGTTTTAACCCGACTTAAATACAAACAGAAAACTTTAACAAGTTCCAGAGTTCTTAAAGGAAAGCAATGGAAACCTTCAGGAAACTAAAAAGTAAAAATACTTCGACAGTTGAAAGGTTTTTCTGTATAAAATACGTACAATTTTCTTCGGCTGAATTTTACTTTGAACTTTCTATAAAATTGTTTCAGTTAAATGTGTTTGAATCGCGGTTTTGTGTACAACAACTACAAGAGCAGTTGGTTAAAATGATTAGTTTGTAACTACAAAGTGTAAATTGTATTTGTTTTTGTAACGAATTTTGAAAATGTTTGGCTTCTTCGTTATTATTTTCATTTTTATTTTATATATTATTATTTTAAGTATTTACATATTTTTATTGGCTGTAAGGCACTTGTCTCAACCCCAGCGATTAGCGAGTAGCAAGTAAAGCTACAAATTCGAAACGAGTTGGCGAGCAGCGAGTGAAAAGTTTCGATAGTTTGGCAGCTCGGTTTTCTTTAAGAAACAATAATTTTAGTTCTAATACCAATATTACAGTGTTTATAGGGAATAGTTTAAATGTAAAAAAAGCAGATATCACGGACAATCTAACTGAGATGTTAAAGTTAAATTGTAATAAAATTATATTGTGTGCATTTCCTTATTTTGAACAATTGTCAAGTAGACAAAATAATTATATTCATAGTTTAAATAAACACATGCACTTTTTAGTAAGTCACTATAGTGACAAGTTTATGTTTTTTGACACAAACATTTTTGTGGAAAATTTAAAATCGACTAGGGATACATTGTATTTGCCAATTAGTTTTAGACACACAATAGCAAGGCTATTAGCTTATTTTATTAACTCAGACATAAGTAGTATGTCGCAGTCTTGTATAATTAAATCCACAATGTTTAGTAATTTTACTAAGAATCAGGTGGAGAGCCTTAGTAACGGTAGCTATAGTGCTACAAATACTTATAAAAATTGTACGGAGTTTCCATGTATCTCTATGGATACTCATTTGAACAAGTTCATAAGACAACAGAGGATACCAGCGACAGAATAGTTATGCCTACCATTAACAAGGTATCTTCTTGCTCTTTAGTAAATAGTTGTCAAAAAGGGAGTCAGCAGCATGCCTTGAAATTATTTCATCAAAATATTCAAGGTGTCTCTTCCAAATTATTAGAAATTGAAATGTTTTTAGAAAAAACCATGTTTGACATTGTATGTTTTAGTGAGCACTGGTTGAAGGATTACCAGATGCTAATTAGTTATGAAAATTATAATGTGGGCAGTTGTTTTAACCGCAAATCTATGTTACGTGGTGGTTCCCTCATCTTATTAAAAAAAAACTTAAAATTTAAGCAACGTAATGACATCGTTAACTTATCAGTGGAACATTGCATCGAGCTGTCCTGTGTTGAGCTAGATAAGCATATCATAGTGTGCGTGTACAGACCCCCAAACCCTCAAAACTTTATTTTATTTGAGTCAACAATGGAAGATATCCTTGCGAAACTTGCAGCAGGTAACAAGCCCGCGATTATTTGTGGGGATTTTAATATTAATATTTTAGAAATTAATTCAAATAGCAGCAGATTTATAAGCCTTTTTAAATCGTTTAATTTGTCTAATGTGTTTACAGAACCGACTAGGGTAACACCAACTTCTTCAACCTGTATCGATAATGTATTCTGCGATTGTGAATATTTAGATAAAGCCATAGTTAATTACCTTCCCTCTGATCATAGTGGTCAATTGGTAACATTTCAGTTTAAAGCAGCCTTGGAAAAAATTCATATACAATATAGGCCAATTACAACTGGAAAACTAGCTAAATTCAATGGTACCTTACAAAATAAGTTAAATTTTCTAGGCCATAACATTGAAGATGCTAATAAATTTTATGATAATTTCTTTTCAGTGGTTCTAAAGGAATTCAATGCAACTTTTGAAAAGAAGTCTAAGGATACTTTCCCTAAGTATGTATTTAGTGACTGGGCGACTAAAGGCATTAGGATAAGTAGGGAAAGACTATATGAGCTATATGGCCTTAAGCCTGTCATAAACACTGATTCTTTTAATAAGTTTGTAAACAAATATTCTAAAGTGTTCAGAAATACTTGCAAGGTAGCTAAAGCCCTATATATTAGCAATAAGATCAAATCGTCAGAAAATAAAATAAAGACAGTTTGGAAAGTTATTAATAATGAAACTAATAGAAATAAAGAACGAAACACTGATTATTTACTGGAGACTACACATGGTGCCAAAAGCTCTAATTTAGAAGTAGCTCAAGAATTTGTAAATTTTTTCACCAATATACCAACTAAAACTACGGAATATTTAAATTCTTCACCTGAGGTCTCATATAATTTATTAAAAGCTAACGTTCCAGGTTGTACGGTTGAATTCCAGTTCAAACATATCAACCCTGTGACAGTCATAAAAGCTTTCCGGCAAATCAAAATCAAATTGACCGAAGACATATGGGGAATGTCTATTAAAGTGTGCACGTCCATAATTGAAACTATAGCACCATACTTGGTTTTAATATTTAATTTATGTGTGGACCAAGGAGTCTTTCCGGATATAATGAAATATAGTAGGGTTATACCACTATTTAAATCGGGCGACAGCAAAGACACCAATAATTATAGACCTGTATCTGTTTTGCCGGTTTTTAGCAAAGTGTTTGAAAAAGTAATGCTCAATCAGATGCTCAATCATTTTAACATCAATAAAATTTTACACGATCAACAGTATGGTTTTACCAGGGGTCGTTGTACGACTGACGCTGGTGCCATGTTGTTAAAACACATATACTCAGCGTGGGAAGAGGCACAAGATGCCATAGGAATCTTTTGTGACCTCTCCAAGGCATTTGATTGTGTAAATCACGAAACCTTGCTCCTAAAGCTAGGACATTACGGACTAGGTAAACTTGCACTCAGTCTAATAAAATCTTACTTAAATGATAGACAGCAGCAAGTTCAAATAAATGGTGTCAATTCACGGGGTTTAAAAGTCAAAATGGGGGTACCTCAAGGCTCTATTTTGGGTCCTTTCCTCTTTCTAGTATATATTAATGATCTACCCCATCTTTTAAAAAATCACCCTCATATGGTATTATTTGCTGACGATACGTCCTTAATTTTTAAGATAGATAGACGTTCCATAAATCTTGACGACGTAAATAACACCCTACAGCAGGTCCAAAATTGGTTTACTGCTAATAATTTAGTATTAAATGGGAAAAAAACTAAATGCATCAGATTTGCCTTACCGAACGTTAAAAGAAATGATTGCGACATAGTATTGAACAAGGAGAAACTTGAATTCGTCGAAAACACGGTTTTTCTGGGGATTACGCTTGACTCAAGGCTACAATGGGGTCCTCATTTAACATCTCTTGCGGGACGGCTAAGTTCAGCAGCATACGCTGTCAGAAAAATCCGTCAATTTACCGATATAGATACCGCGAGGCTGGTCTATTTTAGTTACTTTCATAGTATCATGTCTTACGGTATCTTATTATGGGGACGTGCTGCAGACATCGAGTCTATATTTATCCTGCAGAAAAGAGCCATCAGAGCCATTTACAATCTCCGTCGGCGTGATTCCCTAAGAGAACTGTTTAAGGATATCAACATCATGACGGTACCTTGTCAATACATTTACGAAAATATTATGTATGTTCGGAAAAATCTTCATCTCTTTAGCAAGATTAGTGACAGGCATAATTTTAATACTAGAAATAGGAACAAATTAGATCAACCCCGATTCAGATTGGCCAAAGTACACACTTCTTTTATGGGGTAGGTACTGTATTAAATTTTATAATAAAATACCAGTTGATATTCTCGAACTGAATGAGAGAAAATTTAAAGCATGCATAAAACGCACACTATGTAGGCAAGCGTATTATAAACTGGAAGATTATATCCTCGATAAAAACGCTTGGCTTAATGCTGGTCCTGCTCCACAGTCACAGCTGCTTAGGTCCACTTTTTAGGTTTTTATGTTTTCATATTTGGAAGAGATGCTCGCTCCTTTTAGAGGTTCTTACATTATTTCGTTTATTTATTCTTATATACATACAAATTATATTATTATATTTTATTATATTAATTACTTATTTATTCTTTTTGATGTAAGAACTTAATCGTTCTCTTTATTAATTTATTTTTCATTATTTGGTCATTGACAACCATAGTTTTGTGTAAAGTAGAAGCATATTTTTCAAATTTTGTAAATGTGAGTACCATGAAACCATTTACATACCATGAAACCATTTACATTTTATGTGAGTAGGTAGTTATAGTTTTACTTGTTGGACTTGAACGAGCATGGTGGTTGAGAGCATGTCATGCTCACTCAAATGTCTCGCTGATGGCGGCGCGTGGGTTTGATCATTCGGTTCCCTTCGAAATTGTTGAGCTGAAGGGTGCCGATACACGCGTCATGTTCGTGAACAGGCGCCGTCGGTTGAGACTGGTCATCTCTTAACTGCCATTGGCTTATTTTAATCTTTATATTTAAAATTCTTATAATAAGCCCTTTTTTTTTCTTTGCATTGTCCTCACATGCAGAAGCAACAAGTATATGTAACTTGGAATTTTGTAAAACAGAACATGATTTAAAAGAGTGTCCGTGGAGTTTCTTGCACGTTCTTCTCCATAGAGATCTACGCTTTGGAACGTGCAAATAGCTTCCATGTTTCTGACTGACCGACCTTGACGTTCCAAAAGTGCCTGTGAATGGTTTATTTGAAATAAAATGCTTTGAATTTGAATTTGAATTTGAATCTGCGAGTGTTTTTGTGCAACGGAGCTTTACTTACAATACTCGCTCCACACTATTGGTAGAAATTACCGGTGTTTGGAGAGTTCTGACCGCCAAGCGAGCATCGTCAAGCGAGTGTCGCTGAGCGAATATAATCTTTAATTGATCTTGTCACTGCGACCAACTAGAGGTAAGAGCAGCTCGCTGGCAGTGTGAACAGTCAGCTGTCGACAAATTCATAGTCGTTAGTATGTGTCTCTTTTACTCAAGAGATCCATATCTTTTTTTCCTTTTCTCAGCGAGCAAATGGTCGATAGCTACTCAGTTTATTGCCGGATGTGAGACAAGTTCCTTACTGTACGTACGTACCTATCTTGGGTAACACTCCACTCCTTGGCAAGACAATCAGTCAAAATAGAATATTATTATAAGTCAGTTTTGATAATCTCTGCCCAACCCTTAGTTCAAAATCAGCGCCACCTCAATACTAGTTAAATTCATGAAACAGCACAAAACTCTGCCTAGCGGACTTTTCCTGAACTACGTTGTTTTCGTAAGCAAGCCGCTGAGTTTGTATTTTCCTGCTAGAGGGCAGAGCAGACGTCAGTTGTTTCAGTTAACTTCCACAAGATGGCGTTAAAACAAAAATAGAAACAAGGTCTGAAAGTCACCGTTAGATAGCAGTATAGATCGTTTTTATTATACTGAAGGTGTTATTAAACTAACAATTTTTACAATGCCTGTACTACGTTGTCTTTGCGCTGTCAGTGCAACCTACTGAATTTAAACGTTCCTGCTAGAGGGCAGGGCACAACGTGTCAGTTGTTTCATTAAACTTCCACAAGATGGCGTTAACACCAAAGATAAATCTAGGTCTGAAAGACCCCGGTAGATGGCAGTACGAACCATTTCTATTATAATAATAGTGTCGTTTTTACATTATTACTAGCTGACTCGGCCAACTTTTTTGTATTTTGCCATATTAAAAAAAAAAATCTACGACCTATTCTCAGAGCTACCAAATAAAGACAAAAAAACATTTTTACAAAAAATACAACCGACTTCCAAAAAGAAAACACTACAAGGTACAAAATAACTTCGGAAGAAAGAAAGAAACACCGACTTCAGAAATTAAAGTTTCTTTCTTTATTTTGTACCTTATAGAGTTTTGTTTTTGGAAGTCGGTTGTATTTTTTGTAAAAAGTTTTTTATTTTTCACGTTTTAGTGGTACCTAGGTACCTGCGTACCCATTAACAGCGTACCGGCGCAATGTTATGTTAAGAACTGGTGTAAACGCTAAAAAACATGCGATTTCAGCAATTCCGATCCCTTTGCTATCATTTATTGAAGAGTTCCGTTGCCTACCTCCGAAGTTCTTCATCAGATCTTCACCAAATTGAAACGGGACCAGTCTAGGAAAATACTCTTTTAAACAAAAGAATAATCATCCAAATCTGCTGACAATTGGCTAAAGTATCGCTGAACAAACATTTCTCATGGGATCTCATCATCAGATCCTAATTTACCTTTCATCATCAGCTCAGCAACATGAGATAATGATTATCAGGCACAAAAATATCTGAATTGCGTTAGAAAGTTCATGAAAAACATTGTATGTGCCCATTGAATATGGCAGATTTTATGTTGTACAATAAACTTGATATCTCAATTCAGTTACTAGTTACTAGAGTAAGTAATTACTATTTTCCCACCCTAAGGGTAGGATTTTTTTTCCCAAATTTATATGGGACCACTTTCGAGGTAGGTATACCCTATCCAATAAAAACATCGACCCATCGACCATTACCTGTCAAAATCGGACCACTCTGTAAAAAGTTATGCGTGGTCATACATAAAAAAAAAACGCATCGACTTGAGAACCTCCTTCGTTTTTCGGCGGTTCAAAATAACTTTAACTTCGTAAGTCGGTGAGAAAAACTAAGAAACAAAACTAAAAACACCAAAAAGTTTATATAAATAAATCGTTTAAAGTATTTTTATTAAAACAGCTGTAAGTATCTATACAAATAAACTTTATTACTTTGATGCAATTCTCTCGTCTGAGTGAAGTTTTTCCAGACTGTGGCTTGTTGGCTCGTTAGACCGAGGTAGAAGTTACAACGAAAGTATAAATTAGATTTATGTAGTTTTGCGATTTTAGATGAGAACACGGTAACTTGGTCGTTTGGGTTGCGGGTAAGCTATATTTATTCGGTATGGACTTGAGATTAAGATAATGTGATAATCTACTTGTACTTAACATTAATACGTAATTGTTCTAAAAGTACTCCATCAACCATGTTGGGGTCGGCTTCCAGTCAAACCGGATTCAGCTGATTACCAGTATTATACGTGGAGTAGCTACCTACCAGACCTCCACAACCCATTAACTGGGTACCTAATACGGCAGTTCTTGGCAAGACTGGTGTCAGATTTACTGGCTTCTGACCGTTCGTAACGATTACCAACGATCTACAAATGATAGCCGGGACAAAAGGTTTAACATGTTTTCCGAGGCACGGAGGAAACTCGGTATGTTAAGATGGTCACCCATCCGTAGACAAACCCTGGCAAGCGTTGCTAGACCTTAAAGATCGATCCGAGTGGCAAGTATTTTTTAGCCACGAGTTCGATAAGTACTATCTCTGGCGGACACGAGTTTACGGTAAGATAAGAAAGAAGATTTTTGCTATTTCTTATAAAAAAAATTGAGTTACTTTACTTTTGAATACTCGAAAATGGTTTACAATATGTTCTTACTACATTTGTGTTATTATTTTGCAATAAATTGACGTTTGATTTGTGTAATAGGTTGGCGTTTATTATTTCAGTTTTAAGGTTAAAATCGATTGGAAAAAATACATCACGGTGCATTTGCGGTCTTTCTTTGGACCTGCAAAACTCCAACGCCGATAGTAGATGATGGACTAGAGACTCAAAATCCCATTGGCTTTATAAATATTCACACAAGCTGTGAACAAATTATGAATGAGTAAATTATAACCGCAGGATCTCATGTGACCCCAATGGATATTCGGCCATGACCTAAAATGGAACGTAACAAAACCGCTCGGAGACGTAAAACACAGAAAGCAGAAATAATGAAAAGCACTCCTATAAAAGACCAGGAAAGGGAAAAAGATGTTAAAAAAGAGATTTCATCAAAAATCTTGATGCAGCGAAAAGGATTCTAAAAGGATCAAAGCATTTAAAACCTAATACGAGTACACAAAAGTTGACAACAGAGACCGGTGCTTGGTATGCAGCGAGCTTTACAGAGAGCCACCAGCAAAAGACTGGATTAAGTGCGACGATTGCGAGATGTGGGCTCATGAGGCCTGCACGTCATACTCTGGCAGAGGTTCGTTATTCGTGACACATGTCACAGTAATACGAACCTCTGCCAGAGTATAACGTGCAGTTAAGTATGATTGAGACTGCAAAATATGTCAGAAGACTGATTATGATTATGGTTGTGAAACCTAACTGTTAATTATAAATAGAAACTTTGTATAATTGTTATGAAACAGTTCTAGTCAATGATTGACGTTGATCTCATTTAATTTAGTCCCTACCCGCTTTGCCCAAAAACCCTACCTGCTTTAGCCCCCCCCCCCCTACGGGCAAAACGGGTAATGCGAGGGGTAAAGATTTTTGTAATTTTTTTATTCTCTATGTACAAAACTACTAAATATGTCATTTATGTTATAGTCCTTGATTACTAAACATTTCAAAATGTACAAATAAATGTTTAATTTGTATCTATAAATTGTTTATTTTTATCATCAACCTCGTTTTGGGCAAGTCCGACTCGCACTTGGCAGGTTTTTTTGGCAGATTACGACTGAGATGCGAATGCGAAAATTGGTGGAAAATTAATAGACGACATCAAAGTCTTTATTTTCCTACGAGGAGCTCGTGGCTAAATAATAACAGCCGCACGGGTTGATCTTGAAGGTTTAGCAACTCTTGCCAAGGTTGGTCTCTGGATGGGTAGGTGCTTAACATATCGAGATTCAAGCAAAAAAAGCGAAAGCATGTTAAGCCGTTGGTCCCGGCTGTCATTTGTAGACCTTTGGCAGTCATTGTGGACTGTCAGAAGCCAGTAAATCTGACTCCAGTCTTGCCAAGATGTACCGTGTTACTCAGTTAATGGGTTGTGGAGGTCTGGTAGGCAGGTGCTCCACGTAAAACACTGGTATTCAGCTGAATCCGGTTTGACTGAAAGCCGACCCCAATATAGTTGGGAAAAGGCTAGGCAGATGATCAAAGCCTTTATTTTATATTTATGTGTGCAATCAACACAGAACAGTCGTCAATGACACAAAACCAGTCATCCGCAGACTTTCTCCATGAATATAGTTATTTATTTTAAAATCTTTTCTTAAATTCAGCTGACTAAAACCTAGTACCAACTTAAGTATTGTCGAGCACTGCACAGAAGTGAATTAAATAATTTTAGCTGTAAGCTGGACCAGTATTCAAGTCGTGTCGGCAACGCTGATAAGACAACGGTCACCCCGTATAAAATGGTTGGTTAAACTCAGTGTCGTAGTTTGTGTGGGGCCATTAAACTAACAGGTTGGAATTTAGAATAGAATATTCTTTATTATATACACCATATAAGTAGAGAGTGAGAGAGAGAGAGAGAGAGAGAGAGAGAGAGAGTGAGTGTGTTAGATTTTTTTTAAGGAACATGTGCACATTAAACTTGAAATAAGTAGGTATAAGTAAAAAACTTCGGTGTTTCTAGTGTATTTTTTTCGTTTTTAGACACCGACTTCCAGAATTAACGCTAGCTAGCTATGTAGTGGTTTCAGTTTGGAAGTCGGGGGTGTTTTTTAAGTTTTTTTTTTGTAACATTCTTAAGTGCTGGTAGAGACCCCTAAAAAAACCATCCACGCCATTTATGACATTATTTATCTCCGCATTAGTTCAACTGATATTGACCAAAAACTTTGATCATTTCGAAATAAACCTTAAAATCTTAAAATTATCAAAACCCGTTCCAATTATGACGGAAATCATACCGAAAAAAACGAAATGATAATATCCTAGTTCTACATCTCACAATCACATGTCACTAATACACAGATTTACACGTAAACAAGAACCAAAGCGAGGTGTAGCGTGTGTCAATGTGTAAAGACTAGCTGGCACGTCGCCTCCTGCGAACTCATTATAAACGGCTTACGGTTTCGGAAATTGTGTGAGAGCTATGCCGGTTTTGTGAGATGTGTTGTACTGGGAGTGTATTGCAGCTTTTTGTGATTGCGATATTTCAGATTTGTCAATGCATACAAGTTTCTCGCTAATAATTTTTTTGAGTGAACACACAAAAGTGTTTCTGAAATGTGTTGTAGTTTGGGTCTAAAGTGTGTTTTACTTTTAATCCAGCATTAGTTGTTTGGATAGAAACGAAGTCAAAAGTCAAATCAAAGATAATACAAGGTTTCAAGGGTCAAGATTTAAGAATTCTAGCTTTTATTCAATCCAACACAGACAGTTTTATATCTGACTGAAAAAATGCTATAAGCGTACCTTTACTTAACTGGGAAGCACCCGTTTCACGAGTCCAAAAAACATTTTGGTGCGTATATTCTGTATAGATAAAGAGAGGGAGCGCAGGGCGTTGTCCGTGAGGAGCGATACGCTTGCCCACAGGTTCGCTCGTTGTACTACAGACGTCAAAGTAACTCTTTTTAAGGCGTTCTGTGAATCCTTTTACACGAGTGGCCTGTGGGTATCATACACGCGCCGAGCCTACACGGTCCAGCGTGTTCAATTTAATCATGCTTTTAGGATGCTGTTGGGACTGTCATAGCGTTGTAGTGCTTCAGGAATGTTCACGGAGGCTTACACAGATGGTTTCCACGCCATTTTAGTGACGTAGTGACAACAGCATCCTAAAAATGATAGCTGCCAGACCGGACTGATCCTTTCAGGGACACTGGATAGGGACAATAAACAAATAAAAAATTAATAAATCTTTTATATAAACTTACAATACTAACCTACTAACGTAAGCACCATTGTTACTAACACCAAAATACTAACTAAATTATGGTCTGAAAATTAGCAAGTTATCATTAAAATTATTTTAATATCAACTTGTTCACACACGAATGATTTGGGCCATATTTGATCACGTTGTGACCGGCCACGGTCTGGCCACAGACCTGTAGATGTGGATAAACCTTTAGCCGTATGGAAAAAAACATGAAACCTTTCAGTCAACAAAAAGAGATAAGTAGTTACTAGGTATAGTGAAACATAATACATACTATTAATTAAAAACAAAAAACAGGTAATAAATTGTAAATCATACCCTTGAGTAAATCTCCCTCGCTCATCGGAGAGAGACTATAACGTTATCAAATGGAATGGCAGCAGCTACAGTGTCAATAAATCATGGTTGGTGGCCATCAATCTGGTTGACTGATTGTCTGTAGATTAGTTACAATCTACAGAAGAGGTTATTGCTCATAAATATAGTGTACGTTGACTGATGTGCAATAGTACAAGATGTACTAAGATAGGATCAGTTGCTATGCACGCTGACTATATTTATTGGTAGTCGTGCAAGGGTAGATAATGATGATAAGGTGCTCGTGGCTAAAGAATAACACGGTTACTACCACATACATGGTTAAACAACGAGATTTTTCTAAGCCTCGAAAAGCGCGTCAAGCCGTTAGTCCCGGCTGTCATTAATCGTAGATCATTAGCAGTCATTACGTCTTGTCAGAAGCCAGATAATCTGATCAGTTGCTGTGTTGTGGAGGTCTGGTAGGCAGCTGCTCCACGTAAAATTCTTGTATTCAGCTAAATCTGGTTTGACTGGAAGCCGACTCCAATATTGGGAAAAGGGTTGGCAGATGATGAGTCTTACAATTGAGGATAGTATCCACGAATATGATCTATTTTGTCAGTAATCAGGTCATAAATATAAAAACAAAACTAGCTTCTGCCGGCTTTGTACCCGCGGGAATGTCAAAAATTAATCAAAGGGAATCTATTACGAAACCATCAAAGAACAAGATATTGACGAAAATGAATTTTGAAATTTTATCGATCTATGCAAAATTCTGTGCTCCAGGATCTCTCTTACATAGTTTTATGCGAGTTGGGATAGGAATATTCTTTGTTTAGTTACATAACAAAAGCCTATAAAAGTCCCAAAATAAAGTCCTCGAAAATACAAGCTCATTTCCAGAAAACTTTGCTCTAATTTGAAACCTAGTCGAGTCCAAAATAAAATGTTATTCTATCTAACTATTCGCAAACCCTATTTTTCGGTTCAATAGCTAGAATGTCATTGAGTACCCATTTTAAAAACGCTACGGCTATATTAACGAAACTACAGCTACCCAATCTGTTTGCCATGCAAATGACATTCACTATTTAGAGTACAGTCGACTGCACATCTACACGACAATTTGACATAGACAACGTTGTTTGTTTCGCTATAATCCAACCTAAATTTTTCTTAGTCTACTCACAGTATAACGGATGCGTATAAATAAAGTCAATAGTTTTCATACAGAGTGACTGAGCGAGTCGTGGCTTGTGACGACCCGTTGTGACTGTCAAATGACAGCCGGCATCAATGGTTCATAGTGTTTTCTGGGGCACGTACAGGTATGGTCATCCATCCAAGAATTGACCTGGTAGCCTTGAAGATCGATCCATCCGACATCATCCATCCATCAGTCATCCGTCTGTTACTATAAAACCACGAGCCTATCTTATTTCATAGTAGTAGCCGGTTTTTATATTCGAAGTGTCGACTTCTACGGGTGGTTGACTGTACTAACGTTCTATTGTAGTTTGTATGCAGTGTCACGATCTTTTGTCTTACGGAACTCGAGAATACAAAGATTTACGAGAAATCTTTGCAGCACTATCTCTGTGGTGTTTTAAGTTGAATTGGGGTTTATTTTGATGGCAGTTGCAGATGATGAAATCTATTATAATATATTTATTTGATTTTAATGACTCTCTGCGCTAACAGTTATAACCAACAAGTGCAGAGAGTTAACAGTAAACGACAATTTTATTTTGTTATTATTATAATATTTTTTTTTAAATTATTATTGATGGACATGCTAAACATTAATAATTATTGTAATAAATAAGAATGCATAGATTTTTGGAGTTCTATTTCTAGTTTCGAGCAGTTGCAGCAGGGCAGAATGGGTTTTCCAGCAAGTAAATCTTACATTAGTAGCCCGGAGTTTGGATATCCGGTCGGCTGATCTCAGTTTGCTAGCCCATTTTATAATAGAACAGCAACACTTAACCTTCTGAAAAATATTGCAGTAATACACTGCTTTAAATATCACAACAACACTCAAAGCAACACAGATTTTTTTTCTCTATTTTCGTGGTCACACCTAATAATAGCTTTGCGGTATGAAGTACTTTTGTAAGGGTCTAGCCCTTACTTGAGGACCAAATATTTGACAAATAACCTCTTTGCTTTGACCTTAAGATTATAATGCCCTAGCCAAATTATTATTATTTTATGTAATTGTATTTTTTTTTCATCATTTATATATTTTATCTGTATCTGTTATATTTAGTATGTGTTACGTAACTGCGTCCGTGGCATCACAGGCCCTATCATAAAACCAGCGCTGTGTTATTTATTTTTAAATTTCGCAGCCTGTGCTGAGATAGGGACCATTTTGGCCTCGTACAGACTCAAATGTTAATAGACTAAATAATTCTGTTAATTTAATTAAATTTACATCCGTCTGTTTTGTGCGAGTCCCAAATAAACATTTTTTCTTTCTTTCTTTCAAATAAACTGTTCAGGGAGCCCTTAAAAGAGAATTAAGTCTTACAATACTGGACTGGTTAAAATAAAATATATCCAGAGA
The DNA here is from genome assembly GCA_950371165.1 of Lacanobia oleracea. Lineage (NCBI taxonomy): Eukaryota > Metazoa > Arthropoda > Insecta > Lepidoptera > Noctuidae > Lacanobia > Lacanobia oleracea. Next base: position 25,905,754 of record OX493395.1, read on the forward strand.
TGAAGGGCTTTTTGTTTTAAACGACATGTTTATAAACTTAACAGATATACAAATTTCGAAACAAAAACTACTAACTAAAGGAAAAAAAAACTTTGAAATGCCAATGAACGATTCACAGAATCGGACCTAGAATGAAGCCCTGTCGAATACCCCAGGAAGTAATCTGTCATTATAATAGCCTGTCCCTTTCAAGGGTAAAACAAAATTTATTTGTTGGAAAATGTGAACTATCTCTAAATCCAATAATCTAATGAATCAAGTTTATCACGTACGGCACTTACTTCGCGATAGAATGAGTTGTTATCTTCATATTTGATCAAACCCTTATGGTTCGGTAGAAATAAGTTTGACTCTGTATTTTAGTTATTGGAATAATCCTCCATGAAAAAAAAAACTGAATTTGAAGATGCTCACTCTCAGAGGCACGTTGTAACTTTTTATATTGAAGTAAAGAATGGGTAAATAAGCAAACTTACTGCAAAACACACAAAATTACAGATTAATCAAAATTGTATTAAAACAGTGATCCATTGCTTCATACTTTTAACAATTTGACTGTTCGATGACTGTTTGATGTCTTAATATGCATTTAATGCAGTTGATTTGACTTAATTAATGAGACTGCAGAAAAAGAAATATTTTGAAGTTAAAGGTACTTAACTCTCGCTGAACATAACCGACTCGTCCTTTGCCCGGGTTTTTTTAAAATTCATTATGATTATTTCATTATAATTTTTTATTTCAATTCATTCATTCGCATTTGGGAAGGCTTCCTAGGATGGAGTCAATAAAAAGAAGGCTACGTTGTAAGCGAAGAAATCATATTGTGGAAGTTCCATTAAATAACTTCGTCGACAAAGATGTCCAGTCGATGCTTCTACCTTTAAACATATTGCATAATATTCTGCTCTGTCCAAAATATTGCATCAAGGACAATTTCATTACACCAAACAGCCGTTTATCGAATTTTGTTTCGTTGTGTGCCACAATATTTTACATATCAATACAATTTTTTGACTTATATAAGGTGTCTTTCAACGAACAATTATATTTTGCGAGTTATTTCTCGTTCGGCGCCAGTAACATTGAGATTGTGCTGTTAATATTGGGGTTTGTCATGAATTGTTGGCTTAAAAATTCTTATAGAAAGGAAAATATATGGTTTGTATTAAAATTTCAAGAAATTCACAGACTTCTCAACAATGACAACAGTTTCAAACTTTTTATCATTTGTAACTGGCTTACAGTTGTCTTGTTCCTTGCATTTTACATCAGTCCTCTTATTATTATTTTTCCTATCCTAAAGATCAAAATACTTGACATTTTAACCTTGGTAAGCTTTGACGCCAACATCATTTATGCTACTAGACTTATCCAGCTGTTAAAAGATAAAGTTGATCTATGGAGTGCTCAAGTTCTTCAGTATCAAAACGTACAGTATAGGGATAGAGATTATTGTAGAAAGATGTTTCAGGTTTACGTTAATATATTGGACTGTTATAAAATCTACCAAGCTTATTTTCAATTAATGGTGAGTAAAATGAAACTGCTGGCCTTTTAAATTCTAATATAGCCTAAAATTTAACAGATCCATCGTATTTCAGATTATTTTCCAAACAACGCACTCGTTACTTAAGTATCTTATTAATATTCAAATTTTTATTGATTTATTTAAATTTACATCTGGTGGCCATTATTATGTAAGTATTTACACATTCTATCTTATATTGAACTACTTCACCCGCGCAACTTCGTCTGCGTCACAATTTACATTACTGCTCCGCTCCTATTAGTCTTAGCATTAAATAGCCTATAGCTTTCCTCAATAAATAGGCTATCTGACATTGAAAGAATTTTTCTAATCGATCCAGAAGTTCCTGAGATTAGCGCGTTCAAGCAAACAAACAATCTCTTCAGCTTTACATTTAGAGATTTTACATTTATTACTAAAGGGAACGAGCCCAAACTTTTAGGTGGCTGCACATAAGTGTCAATGTTAAGGTACACATTTGAATTTTTTGTCACTAAGTGAGTACACCGCCGCACCTTCTCGAATGGAAACGTGTAGAAACTAAAGGTGTATTTGTGATAAAAAGTTTAGAATTTGTAACGCTAGGTGGCACAGTCGATGCCGTGCACGTTCCTTATACTTAAAAAATTGTCTTTTTATGTATTCTAATACTTTTTACAGTTTGTGTTACATGTAATGTTAGCCATAATGACCTGTTTTGCATTAAAAATGTTGATACTTCACATCGCATTGAACCTGCACTGCGAGAAGTTTTACATAGCTATGTCGAATGTTCAAGATTTATGCGCTCGTGTTTTAAACACAAATTGTACAGGTAATTTTGAGCTTTTTTACATTATCTAACACAAAATCTTGTCCTCATCAAATGAAAGATAAGGGTATACATTTCTGAAGTGGTATCTTAGCAAGAGGTGAGGGTCGCGGGTAGCCAATGGATGTAAAACGCTCAGGACTGGTTGTTGTGACGACACTTAGGGTTGGCTGTTGTCCAGCACTGGACGTTTTTCGTCTGATCTGAAGATCTTATACAGGGCCTTACAGATCTCTGGCTGCGGATATTATTCAAAAGAGGCACCGTAGCCCTGGAACGCAAAGAGCACTAGGAGGAACACGGATGGGTTTAATTTAGTAAGAGTCTGACACTCCTTCCTTCTTCACCCAGAGCGGGAGGAGTCATTTGATGATTTTCCATCCTAAAAAAGAAGACTTATAGATCTCTGCACTGGCTCGGTCCGTCAAGGCTATATATAGGTTAATAGAGTCTTATAACATTACAGATGCTGAAAGAAGGTTATGCAAGAATGTTAAACGCCTACATCGAGCGACATTCAACAAGCTGGATGCCTGTCGGATGTTCTACGTTGACGCTACTTTACCGTTGAAGTTCATATCGTTATTAACTCACTATACTTTTGTGTTACTACAATTTGCGTTTCTGTAACTTTCTTACTCTACTTTACACAATACAAACATTGCTGAGGAGTTTGTTGCGCTATTTCGTTTATTGAACTTAAATATTAGCAAGTGGTGACGTACTGACGGCTTGGGCGATTTAGGGGACTGTCTTCATGTAATTTTTGGCGTTAAAAAGTGCTGATTGTCAGCCTTGTTTGAATAAATGTGTTTTGATTTTGGTCGTTCTCTTCTTTGTAAAAACCTAAATTCTTACTTACATTGTTCATTTTACCTACAATACATAACACTCGTCTGGAGTAACACATAGCACGTTACCACATAGAAATATATTGCTGGATTGCAGTCTTTTGTTTTCTGAGAAATTTTATGGTAATAAAAAACAGACTTTTTCAAAAAGGAGGAGGTTCTATGTTCGGTGTATTTTTTTTTTTTTAATGTATATTCATCGATTTCTCCGCCAATTCAGGACCGATTTTTTTTTTTTTGTATTCGAAAGTCTATACTCTTGAGGGGGTCCCATTGTCACCAAGTCAGAATCTAATGATGGTATCCCATGAAAATCGAGGAAACCCTCAAATTTTATAAGCACATACACTGTTTTTCATAAACTTTCTAACGCAATTCAGATATTTGTGCCTGGTAATCATCATCTCATATTGCTGAGCTGATGATGGAAGGTATAAGTCAGGATCTGATGATGGGATTCCATGGAATATGTTTTTTCAGCGATATTTTCGCCAATTGTTAACCGATTTGGATGATTCTTTTTTTGTTTGGAAGAATTTTTTCTCGGACTGCTCCTATTTAAATTTGGTGAAGATCTGATGAAGAAATTCGGAGGTAGGCAACGGAACTCTTCAATAAATGATAGCAAAAGGATCGGGATTTCTGTAATCGCATGTCTGTTGATTGTTTACACCAGTTCACAACATCACAAATAAAAAAAATTACTTTAATTTCGGAAGTCGGTGTTCAAAAATGAAATAACCAAAAAGTCGGTGACTTCCGAAATTAAAGTTATTTTTTACTTTGTAGTGTTTTGTTTTTGGAAGTCGGTTTTATTTTTTTGTTAAAAAGTTTTTTATATGAGAAGCTTACAGAGGGCTTTGCACGAATAATTTTGAGGTGTAGTAACGTAACGTAAACATTAACCATAACTATAATAAGCGTTTCACACGTATATAATATTTAATTGAATTGGTTACAATAATATATTCTTGTTTTTGCAATATACCAATTGTGTATGTCGCATTAAATTAAATCAAATTACTAAGGGGTTATAGTTTTTTACTTCCAACAGTCTCTAAAGTTAACGTTACTATACACACATCAAAAAAAGTTTGCGATCACTCGCTGCTGTTATATTTTTTCGAATTTAACTTTATCAAGAAAAATTCTTTGTTGTGTGTTTTCTTTAAAAGGAAAAATATCCCTGTTTAAAATTAAAAATTAAAACTATTTCTTATTAACAAAAAATGAGTAAATAATCAGAATGTAATTGTAACAGGAATTTAATAGAAAGGAAAAGACTTTTTACCCAAACTTAAACAACAGTTACTTAATAAAAGGTTTAAATTCAATATAATAGTATAACTCCTCCCCTCGCTCGAACAAGTGCGGAGATCCTCCTGAGCTGGCTGAGGATCAAGTTGTCCAGCATTTCTTGGGGTAACCTGTCCCATTCTTGAACAGCGGCTTCCCTGAGCTCTGGCACTGTCCAGGAACGAGGCTGACCGTTCCAAATAGCTCGCTTAAGAGCATGAATTGATGATGCAAAAAATAATTGTCGGTATTAACTTGTATACTGTACTTTTCCCAATCTTTTGTTATAAGGACGTTAACTAGTAGAATGTTTTGATACGAAAACTAATCTGCCAAACTTTTTTGTCAATTACTGTAAATGTTGTCGGCTTCTAGTCCACCTAGCAGTTGCCTTTTAATGAATAACAGAATAGGAGCTAGAATGAAGCTTTGTCGAAGGCCGCACGTGTAGCGGCATCAATGCCGCCACAAGATAAACCAACGGAACAAATCTACGTCGCAACAAAAAGAACCGCGACGCCATCTATCCAACTAGCAACGAACTATTTCGTCGAATTTGAACATATACGAGTACATCAGCACGAATATCAAGTATCGGGCAGTAGCCCACCAGGCATAACTGCCGCCTGGTCGAAAGATCCTCCCTTTTCAATGGAGGTATGCGGGACTATACTCTCTGTTATGCATAGCCTGTCACTGTCAGGAGAAAAAGTAACATTTATTTTTAGGAAAATGTGAATATGATTACCTCCCCGTCTCTAAAACCAATAATCTAATGAATCCGGCTTATTAGGTACGGCACTTGCTTTGCGGAAGAATGGGTTGTTATCTTCATATTTGATCAAACCCTTTTTATGGTTCAGTAAGGTAAAAAAAAACATATCTCTGATTAAAAAAAATAATATTAGAAAAAAGGATTTAAAGAAGATCACTTTTGTAGAGGTCCCTTGAAATTTTATATAAGTGAAACGTTGCAAATGCACAAAAGGAAAACAAAACTGGCCTTGCTCGCTCCACGCGCATCATAGACCTTGTCCATCGCTTACCGATAGGCAAATCAAGGTTAAGAGTGTAGCCCACTCTTAGATTTGCCTATCGGTACGAGCATCTTTTTTGCAACATATTGATTGAATGTGTCATTTAGTGTGCTAAATGACACATTCAATCACAATCGAATAAAATCAGTAATTCATTACTTCTAATAATATGGCAGTTGATAAATGAGGCTATAAAAGGAAAATATATTTAATTAAAAGGTTCTGAACTCTCACTGGACAAGACCGACTCGCCCTTGGCGATTTTTTTTTAATTCATTTTCTTTGGACTAATACCTTCATTCGTGTTTGGGAAGGCTTTCTAGAATGGAGTCAATAAAAAGAAGACTACGTTGTGAACGAAAAAATCATATTGTGGAGGTTTCATTACATAATTTCGTTGATAAAGATGTGCAGTCGATGCTTCTACCTTTAAATATTTTGCATAATATTCTGTTCTATCCAAAATATTGCATCAAGGACAATTTCATTACTCCAAACAGCTGTATATCGAATTTGATGTCGTTGTGTGCCACAATATTTTACATATCGATACAAGCATACGACTTTTACGATGTGGCTTTCAATGATAAAATTTATTTTTTGAGTTATTTGACGTTGGTCACCTGTCACATCGACTTAATTTTATTAAGTTTGGGGTTTGTAATGAATTTGTGGCTTACGAATTCTTATAAAAAGAAAAATATATGGTTCGTTTTAAAATTTCAAGAAATTCACAGATTTCTCAACAGTAAGAACAATTTCAAACGTTTTATCACTTGTAACTGGTTTACAGTTATCTTGTTCCTTGTATTGTACATCAGTCCCAATATTGTTATAATGTCCAATCTAAAGATATCAATTCTCAAAATATTTCGCGATATAATCATGTTAAGTTTTGACGCCAACATTGTTTATGCTATCAGACTTATTCAGCTGTTAAAAGATAAAGTTGATCTATGGAATATTCAAGTTCGTCAGTATCAAAGCGTACAGTATAGGAACAGAGAAGATTATTGTAGAAAGATGTTTCAGGCTTATGTTAATATATTGGAATGTTATAAAATCTATAAAGCTCATTTTCAATTAATGGTAAGGAAAAAAAACTGCTAGCCTTTTAAGTCCAAATATAGACCTACTGGTGCGAATTGACAAAACTAGTTTAGAATTTAACAGGTCTATTGTATTTCAGATCATTTTTCAAACAACGTGGTCGTTTTATAAGTACCTTGTTAATATTCAAATTTTAATTGATTTTTTAAAATCTCCATCTGCTGGTCCGGTGGTAAGTATTCACTTATTACGTCTTATATTGAATTATTACAAAAGGAAACGTGCTTGAACTTATAGGTGGCCGCACAAGTGGCAATGTTAAGTTAAGATAAACATTTGGAATCACCGTCACTAGATGACCATGCCACTACACCTCCTTAAATGGAAGCGTGTAGGAACGAAAGGTGGCGACACAGAAGCGGCAGTGTATTTATGATAAAATGTTTTGAATTTGCAACGCTAGGTGGCACAATCAGCTTCGATCGTGCAAGACCCTACAAAATGGTGCGGAATAAGCTTCGCACCTGGGCCCCCCCGTTGACGCAGAGTCTCCGGCCCCAGCTGGTGGAGGACGTGGTGAGGACGTTCTCCTCACGAGGGAAGCATATTCCACAGCCTATGGCTCGGGCACCTGCGGTGCCCAATGCGGACTACACCCATGACGACGATGACGCTGCTCCTAAGGTGACTGAGGTAGACCTGAGAGTGGCGGTTAATAGGCTGAAAGTCAAAACTACCGCCCCAGGACCTAACAGCTTACCTAGACGGGGAAACTGGTCCTCATTACGAAGCCGGGGCGCCCTGCGGACTCTCCGTCCGCATACCGGCCCATCGTTCTGCTCGATGAGGTGGGCAAGCTCTTTGAAGGAGTAATTGCAAACTGCCTCGTCGAGCACATAGAGACGGTGGGGCCGGATCTGGCGGAGAACCAGTTCGGTTACCGCATGGGCCACTCGATGGTGGTCGCTATCATGCGCGTAAGAGCCCTTTCGACGGGGGAAGCGGTTTCCCGGGGCGGGGTTGTCTTGGCGGTGTCTCTAGACATCGCCAATGCCTTTAACACCCTGCCCTGGAGTTGCATCAGAGACGCACTTCGGTATCACCGGGTGCCGACCTACCTCCGTCGCGTATTCGAGGCTTACTTGACAGACAGAGCCGCCGGTACTGGAAGAGTGGAACCGGCGAGAGATGTCGTGCGGTGTTCCACAGGGTTCAGCTCTGGGGCCGCTCCTGTGGGACATCGTCTACGACTGGGTGCTGCGCGCTGACCTCCCTAGACGCGTCAGTGTGGTTTGTTATTTATTTATTTGCTCTCATGCACACAACACACTTTACAACTTCAGTTATCTCGTTTTGCGCATGAACCCTGTTAGGCCAATGCAAACAAACGAACGCTGCTGAGTATCAGTAAATTCATTATCTTTTAACAAAATATTAATTAATTAAACATAAGGTCATCATTGCAATTATTTCAGATTTTGTGAAATGTCAAAAATACAACATTATTGAATTTAAATCACATAATAAAATTAAGCGGACGACACACTGGTCCTGGCGCACGGGAGATCGCACCAGGCGGCGGCCGACGCTATGACACGCGGAGTTACGAGAGTAATTGAGAGAATCCAGCAGTTGGGTCTCGAAGTGGCCCTAAACAAATCCAAAGCCATGTGCTTTCATGGTCCTCGGAACAGGCCATCTCGTCCTCGAAAGCCGGTGGACCTTCATCGAGCAGTTCCGACTTTTGGCTCCCAGACTGGGGCGGGACGGGGCTGCTTTCAAGCGGCTTCTACCCAATCTAGGGGTACCAAATGCCTCCTGCCGGAGGTTTTACTCGGGAGTCGTGCGGTCCATGGCCCTTTATGGGGCGCCTACTTTGAGGAAGCAATCTGCCCGTTACCTCAACGCCTAGAGGTTCATGGCCATCTAGCTGGCCAGGGGATATCGCACGGTCTCTGGCGAGGCGGCGAGCCTCCTTGCCGGACTGCCACCATGGGAACAGGAGGCGAGAGCTCTCGCGCTCATTTACGAGTGGCGCGTGGAGGCGCAACGCCGGGGCGAGACTCCTCTGCCGCGGCAAATTGCGGCAAGGCGGACGGAGCTCCGACAAGATCTCATAACGGTATGGAGCGCTGGGCACGCCACAATCTAGGCGGTTAGTCTCGTGTTTGAGAAGTGTACTCAGATACTCACCGTACACAGTTGTTTCGGAAGATACCTGTTTTAGATTCGGCAGGAAGAAACGCCCGGGTGTCATCACTGCGAGGATCACCCGGAGGACACGCTGGAGCATACGGTGGAGGTCTGCCCTGCTTGAGCGGAGCACCGCCGGGTCCTCGTCGAGGCGATCGGCGGCGGCAACCTCTTGCGACCGGCCTTTGTTCAATCTATGGTCCGGAGCGAGGAGGCATGGGAAGCGGTCACCTCCTTCTGCGAAGCAATAATGCTAGCGAAGGAGGAGGCCGAGCGTGTGAGGGAGAGGGAAACGCCCCGAGCGTCAGGAGTCGCAGGGCGATTTTCAGCCACCGTAGGCGCGAGCCTGCAGACGGCGAGCATTAGGTGACTCGCCGTCCAATCAGAACCAGGCCCGAGTCGGCGGCGCGCTGTGTTCCAGGCGCGCCTCGAAGAGCTGACAGCATGGGAGACGGGGCCCGCTAGGGCCAGAGCCTGCCGGGGTGCGGAATCCGTTTGAAAGAGGCACCGTAATTCTGGAACGCAAAGGGCACTGGGAGGAACACGGATGGGTTTTAGTCAGTAAGAGTCTGACACTTCCTCCTGCTTCACTCAGAGCGGGAGGAATCATTTGATGATTTCCCATCGTCCCCAAAAAAACAAAAGCTGGCACAGTCAATGCCACCATGCAAAGACAATTTCTTAAGTTAAGAGTAAGTTAAGTTAAGACCATTTCTTAAGTAAAGCGCTGGCTTTACTTAAGAAATTGCCTTTCTATGTATTTTAATACTTTTTACAGTTTTTGTTACATGTAATGCTAGCCTTAATGGCCCTTTTCATATTGAAAACGTTGATACTTCACGTCGCTTTGAACCTGCACTGCGAGCTGTTTTACATAGCTATGTCGAATGTTCAAGATTCGTGCGCTCTTATTTTAAACTCAAATTGTACAGGTAATTCTGAGTTTTATTTTCCCGACTATGTATCGATTTTTACAAACAAGATTTCTGGAAAGATGATAACAAAATATGTTACGCCACACCGTAACATATTTATTTATCGTTATTCCAGGGCAACCCATCTGCAGTTAATCAATTTACATGATCTAACACAATTTTTTTGTCATCATCAAATGAAAAATGCGCGTGAGAAAGAGGTGAGGGACGCGGCGGATGCGAAACGCACAGGACTTGTTGTTGTGGTGACACTTAAGGGGGGAGGCTTTTGTCCAGCAATGAACGTCTTTCGTCTGATATGATGACAATGATGATGTGATCTTAGACAGAAAGTTTTCTTTGGGACGGACTTACTGATACGCTGGCAGTGACCTAGTTCATCAAGTGTATTTATAGGATAATAAAGTCTAATAACATTACAGATGCTGAAAGAAGGTTATGCAAGAATATTAAATGCCTACATCGAGCAAAATTCAACAAGCTGGATGCCTATCGGATTGTCTACGTTGATGCTACTTTACCGTTGAAGTTCATAGCGTTATTAACTCACTATACTTTTGTGTTACTACAATTTGCGTTTCTGTAACTTTCTAAGTACACTTTACACAATACAAAAATTGTTGGGGAGTTTGTCGCGCCACATGTTTTTCGAACTAAAACATAAGGAAGTGGTAACGGTTTGGGCGATTTCGGGGACTGTCTTCATGTAATTCTTGTTGTTAAGAAAGTGCTGATTATCAGCCTCGTTTGAATAAATGTGTTTTGATTGTTCCTTTGGTCTTTCTCTTCTTTCTAATAGACATCAAAATTCTTTCTTTCTTATTACTGGCAAGATACAACACCTGGTCTCAACGTCTCGTCGTTGGATCCAACATTTTCAATGGAAGTGGCTGAACTTAACATTTTGTTTCACGTATCTTTATAATTGAAACAAAAAGTCATAATTTATTGGAATTGAAACAGTCATGCATATGTGTAAAACTTGATAAAAAAAATTCCGAACCTTCATTTCTGTATAACTATTTGGAATAACACTTAGCTCGTTGCTACTTATAAATACATTGTTTTAAATATAGTATACTAGTTGACCCGCGCAACTTCGTCTGCGTCACAGTTTTCGTTACAGCTCGTATCCTGGCCACTGATAGTAAATTATTTTTGACTGCTTTTAGCTAAATGCTTAAAGCTCAGAAGCTTTAGGCTGCTTTCCACCAGAGCTGTCCTGAGTTTGATATCCACCAATCATATTTATCGGTCCACATAGCGTAGCGCTGGTGGAAGCTGATTCAACTAAGCTACGTTTTTCATACGGTGGTATGCGTGCTGTGGTTGCATATAACGGATGCGTTCTATGGATGCATGCTTAGGATGGTCGCGACGACGCTGCTGTTCAGCTTGTAAGGAAAGTACTGTGAATAAATCCAGTGTAACGTGTGTTACAACAACAATTTAATAGTTTTTATGTAAAAAATTAGCGGCCGTCATGTTTTTTGGTCGATGGGGGCCATAGAATATTGTGCGTTTTGGTATGGCATGTGGGATACCATTAAGCGTCAATTTCACTTGACGCTCAATGGCAAACCCGTGTGCCCGCGACTAATGACTGGGTAATGTTATAAAATACAGGAAAAGGGGCCCGTAGCTAAGTTATAACAGCCGCACTGATCGATCTTTAAGGTTAATAAAATTAATAACATAGTTAAACCCGATACCATAATTAAACCAGAATTATCCAATCATTTTCGAGTGAAGTCACGGTCAAAATAGGTAGTTACATTTTATATTTTCATTATAAGATAAGAAGTCATCATAAGTGTGATCATATTTGCGCAAGCTAAATAAAAATCTTATGCAATGGTTTTGAAGACGCTCAAGTTTATCTAGTCGTGCCTGAGTGAGATCGAGATAACTGAAATCAGCATAGTCAAGGATGGGCAGCAGAAGGGACTGTGCAAGCGCAGTTTTAGTGGCAGTGAAAAGGAAGTTCTGTAATTGTCTAAGGGTCCTGATAGAAGCAAAGATTTTTCACGTTTTAGTACAATTCTTTATTTTGTATAACCAATCTGCTTAACCTTTTAAAAAATTCTGTATATGTTGTCGGCTTCCAGTCCACCCAGCAGTTGCCTTATAATGAATAACAGAATAGGAGATAGAATGAAGCCATGTCGAATACCGTTCGCAATAATCTGCCATCATAATCACCTGTCACTATCAAGTCAAAATAAACATTTATTTATAGAAAAATGTGAACATGATTAATTCTCCGTCTCTAAAATCAATAATCTAATGAATCAGGTTTGTACTCGTAGGTACCGAACTTACTTTCCATTGTACCGACAATGAGTTGTTATCTTCATATTTGATCAAACCCTTATTATGGTTTGGTAAAAAAAACATCCCTGACTGGCCCTGGTTTTTAAATATCTGAAAAACAAATTTGAGAAGCTCACTTTTACAGAGACCCGTAGTAACTTTATAATGAAAGACACCTTTTTTTTTATGAATGGGAAATCATCAAATGACTCCTTCCGCTCTGGAGTGTCAGACTCTTACTGACTAAAACCCATCCGTGTTCCTCCTACTGCCCTTTGCGTTCCAGGGAACGGTGCCTCTTTCGAACGGATTCTGCTCCCCATAATGAAAGAAACCTGGACAGAGATAAAAAACTGGACTCACTTGCTCCATAATAGTCCTCATCGATCGCAATCAATAGGCAAAATCGAAGTTAAAAGTGGGCTAACAAGCACCCTTTTACTTAAACACCCTAAATTACAGATTCAACCACGATCGAAACAATCCTATTACTTTTTACAACTATTTTTATAAATTTGTCAACGAATAAGACGCAATGAATACTGTGGCATTGGTTAAATGAATGAGATTGCAAAAGGCAAAAATTAATTTAAAATAAAAGTACTAAACACTCTTTGGGTAAGACCAACTAACCTTTGCCGGTTTATTTTAATTAATTGACTTGACTTTGATACCTTCATTCGTGTTTGGGAAGGCTTTCTAGAATGGAGTCAATAAAAAGAAGGCTAAGTTGTGAACGAAAAAATCATATTGTGGACGTTTCATTAAATAACTTCGTTGACAAAGATGTACAGTCTACGCTTCTACCTTAGACACGTTGCGTAATATTCAGATCTGTCCAAAATATTTCATCAAGAACAATTTCATTACTCCAAACAGCCGTCTATCAAATTTTGTGTTGTATGCCACAATATCATACATAACGATACGTACTTCTGACCTTTATGAGGTGTGTTTTAGTGAAAACTTTTGTAATTACTTTCCGATCGTGACCTGTACCATCGGCTTTGTCCTGTTTAGTTTAGGGTTCGTATTTCATTTTTGGCTTATAAATTCTTATCAAAAGGAAAATATACGGTTTGTTTTAAAGTTTCAAGATATTCACAGATTTCTCAGCAAAAAGAAGAGTTTTAAACGTTTTATCATTTTTGATCACATCAGTCCCCTTATGGTTTCATATTCCATCCCAAAGGCCTCAATTTGCAAAACTTTTTCGCTTTAATCTTGGTAAGTTTTGAAGCCAACAATGTTTGTGCTACCAGACTCATTCATAAAGACAAAGTTGATTTATGGAGTGTTCAAGTTCTTCAGTATTAAAACGTACAGTATAGGGACAAAATAGATTACTGTAGAAAGATGATTCAGGCTTACGTTAATATATTGGACTCTTATGAAATCTACAAAGTTTATTTTCAATTAATGGTAAGTAAAAAACAACTGCTTAATTCAAATGATGTTCAGAATATAACAGAATTCTATTGTGTTTCAGATCATTTTTCAAACAACTTACTCGTTTTACAAATGCCTTACAAAAATTCAAATATTTATTTATTTTTTTAAATTTTCATCTAGTGATCATTTAAATGTAAGTATTCATACATTCCATCTCATATCATTTGTATTAAATATCATCAAATTATGAACTTTTGTTGGTCAAAAGTGAATTGTTACTATTAAGAACGTGCACGAAATTTTACACAGTTTAGGTTAAGGTAAACGTTTGAAATTTTCGTCACTAGATGACCACGCCGCCGCACCTCCTAGAATGGAAGCGTGTAGGAACTAAAAGTGGCAGCATAGAAGCGTCAGTGTATTTTTGATCAAAAGTTTCGAATTTGCAAAGCTAGGTGGCACAGTCGATGCCGTGCATGTTCATTGCATTACTGACTTAAGGTCCAAATGACCCCTAGCTGGGGTAGCGGGCGTCCACAGTAGTTCTCCATCGCGAGCGGTCTTGAGCTTCACGCTTCACTTCACTCCACGTCATTCCAATGCTCGTCGCTTCTGCTAACACGTTGCGTCGCCAGGTATGTCGGGGACGGCCACACTTCCTTTCCCTTGAGGATTCCAATCCATGGCCTGTTTGGGAATATGATCGGGATCCCTCCGGAGCTTGTGACCAATCCACCTCTACTTACGAGGCTTGATTTGGTGGACGATTGGACTCTCGTGGCATTTCTCCTACAGTTCTATACTAGGGTTAGATTTGGGCCAGTAAATCCCGTGGATACGACAAAGGCATCGGTCAACGAAAACTTGGATTTGGCGTGTTCGTTATACCTTTGAAATTATCTTTTGTATGTTTTTTTTTTCAGTCTTTGTTACATATAATGTTAGCCCTAGTGGGCTGTTTCATATTGAAAACGTTGATATTTCACATCGCGTTGAACCTGCACTGCGAGAAGTTTTACATAGCTATGTCGAATGTTTAAGATTAATCGCTCTTATTTTAAACTCAAATTCTACAGGTATCTCTGAGCTTTTTTACCCTTTCGTTTACGTCTCGATTTTCATAACAAGATTAAATGTCTGGAACGTTGACAAAAAAGTTATCTAACAATGTGGGTCCTGGATTTAGCTAGACATTACATGTGTAATTTGTCAATTTAAATGATCTTACACATAATAATCAATGTTATCATCAAATAAAAGATGAAGGTAGAGAATATTTCTCAAGCATATCTGAGATAGATAGTGTTTTTTCTGCACTTTGCCTCGGTCCAGCAAGGCTATTTATCGAATAAAAATGTCTGATAATATTACAGATGCTGATAGAAGGTTATGCAAGAATGTTAAACGCCTACATCGAGCGACATTCTACAAACTGGATGCCTGTCGGATGTTTTACGTTGATGCTTCTTTACCATGTGTTACTACAATATGCGTTTCTGTAACTCCCTAACTATACTTTACACAATACAAACACTTCTGGGGAGTTTGTTGCACCACTTCTTCCCAACGGCTTAGTAGGCGTTTCGGCCGCTGAGTTTCGTCCGATCCGGTCTAATAGGAATTTCATTAATGTTAATATATTTGAGTGGTGTTTCGGACGAATCCATTTTTAGAGGAAAAGATACATCAGAAACATAATTGAACAATACTTATTTTACATTGAGGCCACGGATAAATAATTATTAATATAAATAAAATAAACGTTAATGAGTTATCACTCACGGGTCGGTTTGTTTTCGATTTTCGGTATGTTGCACGCACATTGCCACACAAACACCACAAAACAAAAACTATCTTCACAAAATTTTGTTGTCTCTTTCTTACACATGATTGATAATAAAAAGGGTAAGGCACTTTTGTTGTAAATTTTGTCTTTTGCCAACAATTCTCTGACTATTGCCTAAATAAAATATAACCCTACCTAAGTTTTTCATTCTGGCTGTACTAAACAAAATTTGCTTAAAAATGTGTTGCCCGAAACACCACTCAAAAATACCTCAACAATGGAACAATTCGCACAAAACTCGGCGGCCGAATGGTACTAGGCCTTCCTAACTAAAACACTAGGAAGTGGTGACGGCTTGGGTGATTCAGGGGACTGTCTTCATGTAATTTTTGGCGTAAAAAAAAGTGCTGATTGTCAGCCTAGTTTGAATAAATGTCTTTTGATTTTTATTGTTACTTTTGTCTTCCTCTTCTTTCTAAAAACCTCAAATTCTACTCACAAATTTATTTTTACCGACACAACACCCGTCTGGTCGGAGGATCCGATTATTTTAATGTAAGTGGCTAGACTTAACACCTTGTTCCACCTACCGCTATACTTGGAACAAAAAAACGTAATTTATTGGAATTCAAATAGTCAAACATGAGAGTAAAACTCGGACATTTTTCCAAACAGTAATTCCATTTTGACTACTAGAACTAACACCAGCCAAGAAAAACATTTTATCGAGTGACAGTTTCTAAACGTTTGACAAAATGCATACCCTCCTATAAAATCACAACATCGCGTTCACAAAAACATTGCGGGTAAATTCTAGTCAAGCATAATTTTTCATTCGGGCCAGGTGGACGGAACCCTGCGTAGCGGCAATGTTTGCAAATGGTGATAAGAATAAAGGACAAAACTATGCAAACAAGCATACACCATGAATGCAGCAAGCATACACTAAACATGCAGCACGTGAACGAGCACGCAACATACAAAATGCAAGCAAAAATGCAGTATTCAGGCGAGCATGCAATATGCAGAATGCATGCAAGCATACAGCAAGTGGGCAGCAAGGATGCAGCAAGTATGTGGCATGAAACTTGCAGCTTGCGGAACGCAACATGCACCACGCAAACGAGCATGCAATATGAAGAATTCAAGCAAACATGCAATATGCAGGCAAGCATGCAATATGCAGCAGGCATGGTTTCTGTCACGGCTCCGGCGCTGCGAGGCTCCAACGATCACATGCAAACTTATCGTCGCATATGTTTTAACGCTCACTACCGCAGCTTCGGCTCACTGCCGTAGCCTCAGCAGCGGTGGCGGGCGTTATTACACCTGCTCCTCAGTTCGCGGGCCTCCTCGCCCCTCCGTAGTAATGCGTAGTAATATTATTCCGAATGAAATTCTGGCATCTTAAAAGTATGCCATGGAAAATACACCGCATAAAACATATTCGTTAAAAATAATTCTGCTGTTTGATAAGTTTGTTAAATAAAAAATGTGATCATGAAATTCATTGAATTGTGTTTCTGTGAAATGATTTTATTCATGTAAATAATCTTTGAAACAATAATATTCGACATAAAATTATAAGAACCAAACACTTTAACAAACATTTTGCCTGCTGCATGTTGCATGCTTGCCTGCATACTGTGTTGCTTGCTTGCATACTGCATGCTTGCATTCTGCTATGCATTCTGCATATTGCATGGTTGCTTGCATTATGTATGTTGCATGCTCGTTTATGTGCTGTATGCTTGCTTTCTTACATGCTGCATGTCGTTTGCTTTCTGCATGCTTGCTGTATGCTTCCTGCATGCTAGCTGTATGCTTGCTGCATTAATGGTTATGCTTATTTGCATAGTTTTGTCTTTTATTCCCATCGCCATTTGCCACCATTACCGCTTCGCGGGGTTCCGTCGAGCGGGCCCGAATTAAAAGTTTTGCTTGAGTAGAATGTACCCGCATATTTTTTGTGACTGCGATGTTGTAATTTTATAGGAGGGTATGCATTTTGTCAAACGTTTAGAAACTGTCAGTTGATAAAATGTTTTTCTTGGTAACAAGTTTTATGTTAACTAGTCATTATGCGGATAAATCATTTTTTAATTTGTAATTCTTTGATATCATAAATATCGAAACAAAGTTTATTTGTAACAAAAATCTATGATTTTAATTTATTCAAAGTAAGTATTCTGCGTATTGACTATTCTATGAAATGATAATACGAGAAAAAATTTATGCGAAACGAATTTCTATGAAACTACCTTCTATAAAACAACTAACCTAACCTAACCTAACCTAATAAATTGAATTAGTTACTATATTTTTGTTTTTCATGATACAGATTGTGTATGTCACCTAAAATTAAACCAAAATACAATGGGGTTGTAGTTTTTAATATTTCAAATTCACTATTCAAAAATATTCGTGCTAGGCCCTCCGATCATTTTACTTTTGGTTAAAAAATCTGAATTAATTGAGTACTGTTCACGTTTTATACAGGCCAGAACATTGACGTCCAAAAATAAAATTTTGGTTCCTCTTATCGTGGGGTATCCCGGGTATCCGATTCGAATACCGCTACGGGCTCCTCTACTTGCCAATAGAGAAGCACGTAGTAATAACAGCCGCACGGATCGATCTTTAGGTTAATAACATATTAAACATAGTGGTCAATTGGTAACATTTCAGTTTAAAGCAGCCTTGGAAAAAAATCATATACAATATAGGCCAATTACAACTGGCAAACTAGCTAAATTCAATGGTACCTTACAAAATAAGTTAAATTTTCTAGGCCATAACATTGAAGATGTTAATAAATTTTATGATATTTTTTTTTCAGTGGTTCTAAAGGAATTCAATGCAACTTTTGAAAAGAAGTCTAAGGATACTTTCCCTAAGTATGTATTTAGTGACTGGGCGACTAAAGGCATTAGGATAAGTAGGGAAAGACTATATGAGCTATATGGCCTTAAGCCTGTCATAAACACTGATTCTTTTAATAAGTTTGTAAACAAATATTCTAAAGTGTTCAGAAATACTTGCAAGGTAGCTAAAGCCCTATATATTAGCAACAAGATCAAAACGTCAGAAAATAAAATAAATACAGTTTGGAAAGTTATTAATAATGAAACTAATAAACTAATTTTAAAGCCGTTTTAATTGTCAATGGTCAGGCAGGGGCCAATAGTTCTTCCATAGTAAACGATTATTAGTCCACTAAACCAGCCAAACCCATAGCGTTTCATCTTTTGTTTCCATATTCTGCAATAGTCCTGCTCCAACCGGGGATTGTCCTTGGGTATACTTTCACAGTGCATACAGGGATAATCGTCGGTTGGTGTCCCATTCCATTTAAAATGTCTAAAGAGGCCTCTGCGAGTTAGCTTCGGCCCCTCGTACGCCTACCAAAGGACCGGGTCTCTAAGAGAAGGGACCCGAGAAAGTAAAAAAAAAAAAAAAAAAAAAAAACTAATAGAAATAAAGAACGAAACACTGATTATTTACTGGAGACTACACATGTTGCCAAAAGCTCTAATTTAGAAGTAGCTCAAGAATTTGTAATTTTTTTCACCAATATACCAACTAAAACTACGGAATATTTAAATTCTTCACCTGAGGTCTCATATAATTTATTAAAAGCTAACGTTCCAGGTTGTACGGTTGAATTCCAGTTCAAACATATCAACCCTGTGACAGTCATAAAAGCTTTCCGGCAAATCAAAATCAAATTGACCGAAGACATATGGGGAATGTCTATTAAAGTGTGCACGTCCATAATTGAAACTATAGCACCATACTTGGCTTTAATATTTAATTTATGTGTAGACCAAGGAGTCTTTCCGGATATAATGAAATATAGTAAGGTTATACCACTATTTAAATCGGGCGACAGCAAAGACACCAATAATTATAGACCTGTATCTGTTTTGCCGGTTTTTAGCAAAGTGTTTGAAAAAGTAATGCTCAATCAGATGCTTAATCATTTTAACATCAATAAAATTTTACACGATCAACAGTATGGTTTTACCAGGGGTCGTTGTACGACTGACGCTGGTGCCACGTTGTTAAAACACATATACTCAGCGTGGGAAGAGGCACAAGATGCCATAGGAATCTTTTGTGACCTCTCCAAGGCATTTGATTGTGTAAATCACGAAACCTTGCTCCTAAAGCTAGGACATTACGGACTAGGTAAACTTGCACTCAGTCTAATAAAATCTTACTTAAATGATAGACAGCAGCAAGTTCAAATAAATGGTGTCAATTCACGGGGTTTAAAAGTCAAAATGGGGGTACCACAAGGCTCTATTTTGGGTCCTTTCCTCTTTCTAGTATATATTAATGATCTACCCCATCTTTTAAAAAATCAACCTCATATGGTATTATTTGCTGACGATACGTCCTTAATTTTTAAGATAGATAGACGTTCCATAAATCTTGACGACGTAAATTACGCCCTACAGCAGGTCCAAAATTGGTTTACTGCTAATAATTTAGTATTAAATGGGAAAAAAACTAAATGCATCAGATTTGCCTTACCGAACGTTAAAAGAAATGATTGCGACATAGTATTGAACAAGGAGAAACTTGAATTCGTCGAAAACACGGTTTTCCTGAGGATTACGCTTGACTCAAGGCTACAATGGGGTCCTCATTTAACATCTCTTGCGGGACGGCTAAGTTCAGCAGCATACGCTGTCAGAAAAATCCGTCAATTTACCGATATAGATACCGCGAGGCTGGTCTATTTTAGTTACTTTCATAGTATCATGTCTTACGGTATCTTATTATGGGGACGTGCTGCAGACATCGAGTCTATATTTAGTCTGCAGAAAAGAGCCATCAGAGCCATTTACAATCTCCGTCGGCGTGATTCCCTTAGAGAACTGTTTAAGGATATCAACATCATGACGGTACCTTGTCAATACATTTACGAAAATATTATGTATGTTCGGAAAAATCTTCATCTCTTTAGCAAGATTAGTGACAGGCATAATTTTAATACTAGAAATAGGAACAAATTAGATCAACCCCGATTCAGATTGGCCAAAGTACACACTTCTTTTATGGGGTACTGTATTAAATTTTATAATAAAATACCAGTTGATATTCTCGAACTGAATGAGAGAAAATTTAAAGCATGCATAAAACGCACACTATGTAGACAAGCGTATTATAAACTGGAAGATTATATCCTCGATAAAAACGCTTGGCTAAATGCTGGTCCTGCTCCACAGTCACAGCTGCTTAGGTCCACTTTTTAGGTTTCTATGTTTTTATATTTGGAAGAGATGCTCGCTCCTTTTAGAGGTTCTTACATTAATTCGTTTATTTATTCTTATATACATACAAATTATATTATTATATTAATTACTTATTTATTCTTTTTGATGTAAGATCTTAATCGTTCTCTTTATTAATTTATTTTTCATTATTTGGTCATTGACAACCATAGTTTTGTGTAAAGTAGAAGCATATTTTTCAAATTTTGTAAATGTGAGTACCATGAAACCATTTACAATTTATGTAAGTAGTTATAGTTTTACTTGTTGGACATGAACGAGCATGGTGGTTGAGAGCATGTCATGCTCACTCAAATGTCTCGCTGATGGCGGCGCGTGGGTTTGATCATTCGGTTCCCTTCGAAATGGTTGAGCTGAAGGTTGCCGATACACGCGTCATGTTCGTGAACAGGCGCCGTCGGTTGAGACTGGTCATCTCTTAACTGCCATTGGCTTATTTTAATCTTTATATTTAAAATTCTTATAATAAACCCTTTTTTTTTTCTCCTTTTCATTGTCCTCACATGCAGAAGCAACAAGTATATGTAACTTGAATTTTTGTAAAACCAGAACATGATTTAAAAGAGTGTCCGTGGAGTTTCTTGCACGTTCTTCTCCATAGAGATCTACGCTTTGGAACGTGCAAATAGCTTCCATATTTTTGACTGACCGACCTTGACGTTTCAAAAGTGCCTGTGAATGGTTTATTTGAAATAAAATGCTTTGAATTTGAATTTGAATTTTAAACCATAAAGAAGAATCAACTAATCAGTTTTGAGTGAAGCCGCTGGTAAAATAATAAAAAAAAATGATTTCACTCTGAACCCACTTCTGAAGAAATTTATGCAAAAAACTTCGTGGGCAGAATCTTGTATTTAATAACGGCCCTATTTAATGAATTGATCATGCATAAAATAACTGTCGGTATTAACTTGTATGCATACTTAAAAATCTTATATTTATTTCTGGTGTGACTGTACTTTTCCCAATCTTTTGTTATATGGATGTTAACTAGTGGATCATTTTGATACGAAAACCAATCTGCCTAACTTTTTTGCCAATTACTGTAAATGTTGTCGGCTTCCGGTCCACCTTGCAGTTACCTTTTAATGAATAACAGAATGGGCTAGAATGAAGCCTTGTCGAAGACTGCACGCAATAATCTGTCTTCATAATAGCCTGTCACTGTCGAGGGCAAAATTAACATTTATTGTTAGGAAAATGTAAATATGATTACATCCCCGTCTCTGAAACCAATAATCTAATGAATTCGGCTTATTAGGTACGGCACTTACTTTGCGGAGGAATGGGTTGTTATCTTCATATTTGATCAAACCGTTTTTATGGTTCGGTAAAAAAAAACATATTTCTAATTGGCAGAATTTTTAAATATCAGAAAAAAGGATTTAAAGAAGCTCAATTTTACAGAGGCCCCTTGAAATTTTTTATAAGTGAAACTTTGCAAATGCACAAAAGGATAATAAAACTGGGCTTGCTCGCTCCATTGCGCATCACAGACCTCGTCTATCGCTTACCGATAGGCAAAATCGAGGTTAAGAGTGCCTACTCTTAACCTTGATTTTTTCACACGACAAGTCTTTTTTCTGCAAAACACACTCAATGGTACATTCAATCACAATCGAATAAAATCAACAATCCATTACTTCTAAAAATATGGCTGTACGATGACGTCAGACATGCAATGAATGCAGTTGATGAATGAGGCTATAAAAGGAAAATATTTTCTATTAAAAGGTACTGAACTCTCACTGGGCAAAACCGACTCACCCTTGCCGATTGTTTTGAATTCATTTTCTTTGGACTAATACCTTCATTCGTGTTTGGGAAGGCTTTCTAGAATGGAGTCAATAAAAAGAAGGCTACGTTGTGAACGAAAAAATCGTATTGTGGAAGTTTCATTAAAAAATTTCGTTGATAAAGATGTGCAGTCGATGCTTCTACCTTTAAATATGTTGCAAAATATTCAGTTCTATCCAAAATATTGCATCAAGAACAATTTCATAACTCCAAACAGCTGTATATCGAATTTGATGTCATTGTGTGCCACAATATTTTACATATTGATACAAGCATACGACTTCTATGAGGTGTCTTTCAACGAAAAAATATATTTTTTGAATTATTTGGCGTTGGTCACCTGTAAAATCGACTTTATTGTATTAAGTTTGGGGTTCATAATGAATTTGTGGCTTACAAATTTTTATAAAAAGGAAAATATATGGTTCGTTTTAAAATTTCAAGAAATTCACAGATTTCTCAACAGCAAGAACAATTTCAAACGTTTTATCATTTGTAACTGGTTAACAGTTGTCTTGTTCCTTGTATTCTACATCAGTCCCATTGTTGTTATAATTTCCATTCTAAAGATATCAATTCTCAAAATGTTTGGCGATATAATCATGTTAAGTTTTGACGCCAACATTGTTTATGCTATCAGACTTATTCTGCTGTTAAAAGATAAAGTTGATCTATGGAATATTGAAGTTCTTCAATATCAATGCGTACAGTATGGGGACAGAAAAGATTATTGTAGAAAGATGTTTCAGGCTTATGTTAATATATTGGACTGTTTTAAAATGTATAAAGCTCATTTTCAAATAATGGTAAGTAAGAACAAACTGTAGCCTTTTAAATTCGAATATAGACCTACTGGTGCGAATTGAAAAAAATACTGGTTTAAAATTTAACAGGTCTATTAAATTTCAGATCATTTTTCAAACAACGTGCTCGTTTTATAAATACCTTTATAATATTCAAATTTTTATTGATTTTTTTAAATCTTCATCTGCTTGTCCGGTGGTAAGTATTCACTTATTCCATCGTATATTGAATTATTACCAAAGGGAACGTGCACGAACTTATAGTTGGCCACACAAGTGTCAATGTTAAGTTAAGGTTAACATTTAGAATCACCGTCACTAGATGACCACGCCACAACACCTCCTCCTAAAATGAAAGCGTGTAGGAGCGACACAGAAGCGTCAGTGTATTTATAATAAAAAATTTCAAGTTTGCAACGATAGGTGGCACAATCAATGCCACCATGCAAAGACAATTTCTAAAGTTAAGAACACAGCACTTAACATAAGAAATGGTCTTTCTTTGTATTTTAATACTTTTTACAGTTTTTGTTCCATGTAATGCTAGCCTTAATGGCCCTTTTCATATTGAAAACGTTGATACTTCACGTGGCGTTGAACCTGCACTGCGAGCAGTTTTACATAGCTATGTTGAATGTTCAAGATTCATGCGCTCTTATTTTGAACTCAAATTGTACAGGTAATTCTGAATTTTTTTTTACCCGACTATGTCTCGATTTTTATAAACATGATTTCTGGAAAGATGATAAAAAAATATATTACGGTGTGGGTGCTGCCCTACACAACCCATATGCAGTTTACCAATTTACATGATCTCACACACACTTTGTCATCATCAAATTAAATATGAGGGTGAGGAAGAGGTTAGGGACGCGGCCTCGCGGGTAGCCGATGGATGCGAACGCACAGGACTTGTTGTTGTGGTGACACTTAGAGGAGGCTTTTGTCCAGTAATGAACATATTTCGTCTGATATGATGATGATGATGATGATGATGATGATGATGATCTTAGACAGAGAGTTTTCTTTGGGACGAGTCTACTGATCGCTGGCAGTGCTTCAGTCAATCAAGGGTATTTAAAATATCAATATTTTAGAGGCAACTTATGAACTACAAACGACTCTAAATTGTTTAACAAATTACTCGTAATTCAAGATATTGGTTTAAATATTTCATTGAACAAAAGTAAATTTTGTATATTTAAAAATGGTTTTAGGAAAGACACTTTACACATTAAAATAAGTAACAGATCCCTCCAAGTAGTTGAGAACTATAAATATCTGGGATTATGGTTAGATCGTTCTCTAAGGTCAAAACACATAACTGAGTTAAAAGAAAAATCTCCAAAATTTCTGAATGTATTTAAAATACTAACTGGCCCAGGTTGGGGATACACCCTACCCATTTAAGCCGTTTATACACTGTCATTGTACGCAACAGAATCGATTATTTGATCGAGTTTTTTGTACAACAATTGTTATAATACCCATCTAAATAAATTAAGAAAAATTCAAAATCAATATTTAAGGGATATTGGAGGTTTTATTAAAAGTACAACCATACCCGTAATGGAATGCGAACTCCACCTGCAGCCGTTACGTGTGCGTAGATGCTACTTAACTGGGAAGTATTTTTTGACGCTCAAATCTTTTGTAAACGGGGACACGTGTGAAATAGTTAAGAATCTTAATATTCATTCCCAATATACTTATTGGAGACGCAAAAAGAAACCACTAATAGCTCACATCTTGGAAACATTCAATAACATATCTGTCCACTGCAATGACTTTTTTCGCTTAACACGTGGCAAAGCGGTGTTAACTTGCCTTGTGCCATTAATCCACAAATTAAAGAGATTATCGAAGCTAAGAAATTGTTCAATAATACTCAACTCAGAACTATTTGTAGTAAGAATTTTAGCCGGAACTATTCTGGATGGACTTAAAAGTCCGAACTAATGTTGGAGCCGCGTTTTACGAACCCCAAAGTATAATACAGCCTGTAAGTTTAAATTAAATTCAAAAATATCCGTTATGTATTCCGAGTTAATCGCTATCTTTGAAGCTATATCATACCTTGATTCGGTGAACTTTCAAAACTCCGTAATATATTCTGACTGTAAAAGCGCACTCCAACATTTAATGAAGTGTATAAGACATCCTAGTGGTTATCCGGTGGCACACAAAATAATAGATCACATTAGTAGACTAAGAGATAAAGGTAAAAATGTTGTTTTACAATGGTTGCCTTCCCATATCGGCATTGAAGAAAACGAATATGTTGATAATTTAGCCAAAGAAGCGTGTTATGAGGGGGTTCCGGTAGCATAAAAACTTTACTGGACTGAGATTTTAGGTGAAGTTGAAATGTGACGATATTTGGAAGGAAAATTTCGACGAGAAGTCATTGACCAAAGGTATTTGGTAACGCACGATGCAACCGACTATTTATAACTATCCTTGGTTTGATATTGCCGATATGAGTAGGCAAGAAATCGTGACGAGTTCTAGACTTCGCTCCGGACACATCCCATTGAATTGTTTTGCTGCATTGATGGGCAAAGTTACGTCTCCAAACTGCACGGAATGCGATAAGGTCGAAGACGTTACCCATATCATAGTGGAGTGTGTCCGGAATGAGGCTGAAAGAAAGTTGATTCAGGAATTATGAGCATGCAATATTATTGTAGCCTTTCCAGCATCTAAAACTGCTAGAATAATTTAATAATTAATAAATAAATAATAAATAATTGAAAAAATAAATAAAAAAAATAATAAAATAAATATTGAATAAATATTGAATAATTTTTTAATAATTAGTTAATTTAGGAATTAAGCGTAGATTGTAAGTTTTGCACGTACATAATGCGTTCCTATGAGGGTGACATGTGAACAAACCTTCCCTAATAAATAAAGATTTAAAAAAGGTATTTATAGGATAATAAAGTCTTATAACATTACAGATGTTGAAAGAAGGTTATGCAAGAATGTTAAACGCCTACATCGAGCGACATTCAACAAGCTGGATGCCTGTCGGATGTTCTACGTTGACGCTACTTTACCGTTGAAGTTCATAGCGTTATTAACTCACTTTACTTTTGTGTTACTAGAATTTGCGTTTTTGTAACTTTCTAACTACACTTTACACAATACAAACATTGCTGGGGAGTTTGTTGCGCCACTTCGTTTTTTGAAATAAAACATTAGCAAGTGGTGACGGTTTGGGCGATTTAGGGGACTGTCTTCATGTCATTTTTGGCGTTAAAAAAGTGCTGATTATCAGCCTTGTTTGAATAAATGTGTTTTGATTGTTCCTTTTGTCTTTCTCTTCTTTCTAATAACCGGCAAGACACAACACCTGGTCTCAACGTCTGAGCAGTGGATCCAACCTTTTCAATGGAAGTGGCTGAAATTAACATTTTTTTTTATGTATATCTATAATTAGAACAAAAAGTCATGATTTATTGGAATTCAAACAGTCATACATACCTATGTGTAAAACTTGATGGAAATTTTTACGAACTTCGCAACTTCGTCTGCGTCACAATTTTCATTACAGCTCAGCTCCTACTGATTTTAGCGTGATGATACATCCTGGCCACTGATAGCAAATTATTTTTGACTGCTTTTAGCTAAATGATCAGAGGTTTAGGCTGCTTTCCACCAGAGCTGTGCTATGCAACGTTGCTATGGATGCGTTTGAGATCCACCAATCATATTCATCGGTCCACATAGCGTAGCGCTAGCGGAAACTGATTCAAGTAAGCGTTTTATATCCATATATACACGCATACTACCATTAGTATGCGTGCTGTGGATGCATATAATGGATGCGTGCTATGGATGCGTACTTTGGATGGTAGCGACGACGCTGCTGTTCAGCTTGAAAGTATTTAGAATAAATCCAGTGTAACCTGTGTTACAACAACAATTGAATAGTTTTTATGTAAAAAAATTGGCGCCATATTTTTGATCGATGGGGGCCATAACAGAATATAATTTAATATAATATAATTTATTCAATAAGTAGTTTGTACATGGCACACATAGTTGTCTTAAATATGTAAGTTCCATAAAGAAAAACCAGTACAAAGAATATAAAAATAAGTCATAGGACGGGCCTAAACTAGGCAAGAAACCTGTCTGTATCTTAGGAAAGAGTATCCATTTATCAAGAGTCTTATTGCGGTTACAAAATATATTGGTACGTGCAGTGGGCGAACAAAGTACTTAAATTCTGTTATCAGGTTATTCAGGACAAGATTAAAAAAAATTTAAGAAACAAAATGTGTGTGTGTGAGATGGTGTAGGAAGTTGTGTTTGTTTGTTTTTAAGCCTAAAGTATGTGTGAATCTATCTCGTTTTAACGTACTGTAGTTAGAAGGTCCTCGGTATCACTATATGTCAATGTCTGTAGCCAGAAATTAACCTTGTGTTTTACCTCACGTTGAGTCAAGGTGTAGATGTTAAATTGTTTGTGGTCTTTATTATAGAGCCTAGCACTTAAAAGCCATTAAACTGTCGTCTTGCAAAGACAGTCCTACAAGAGACAGTTGGACATAAAGGAAAGCCTCGACGCCGCTGACTGACAAGCTGCTTATTGAATGAAATCATAGAGTGATTGTAGAGAATGGATCTTAGGATGTACAATTTTCTAACAGTTAGGACATTGCATTCTGAATATAACGTATGTGTAGGGTAGTCACGTGGTTTAAAGTGAATTACTTTCAGCACAGCCCTTTGAGCTCTTTCAAGCTTTAATAGCTCAGATTTATGAGTTCCCCCCCACACAGGGATACAGTACGTCAGGATTGATTGACACACAGCCAAGTAAACCATTCGGAGAGTGTCTTTATCTGCTGAAAACCTAAGATTTTTGAAAATGTATATGAGTCTTCTGGTGCGAGAATTTAATGACTCC
Source organism: Lacanobia oleracea (assembly GCA_950371165.1). Taxonomy (NCBI): domain Eukaryota; kingdom Metazoa; phylum Arthropoda; class Insecta; order Lepidoptera; family Noctuidae; genus Lacanobia; species Lacanobia oleracea. The sequence continues at coordinate 25,933,773 of OX493395.1, forward strand.
AGTTGAGTGGTCCAATCTAGTTTCTCGTCGACGAACACTCCGAGATATTTAATAGATTCCACCATTGTTAACGACAGACAACTACAAGCTTCAGTGTTTTGCGAACAGTTATGGGCCTTTAGATTACCGGATTCTCCAGCTGGTTTAGATGTATGCGGTAGAATGAAACGTAAAAAATTGGTCTTTTTAACATTTAGGGTTAATAAATTACTTGCTAACCAATGCATTACTTTCCGTAATGCGTTTTCCCAGTGTAATTTAGCCTCATCTCAACACTTGCGGTATGTCACTAGTGCAGTGTCGTCTGCGTAAGTGAAAATATCACAGTTGACGAGAGGCAGGTTACAAAGATCGTTTATATTTGAAAGAGAGTTGGACCCAAAATACTTCCCTGGGGAACTCCGAAGGTTATTTGTTCCTCAACGCTAATTATATTGTCAATCTTGACAGATTGTCTACGGTCAGAAAGATAGTCTTTAAAGATGCCGAGAGCTATACCACGTATTCCCACATTTTGCATTTTCTCTATCAATTTGGAAATACAGACAGTGTCAAATGCTTTGCTGAGATCTAGGAAAATACCATAGCATTTCAGTTTTTTGTCTAGTTTGTCAGTAACTGACTGTACAAGGTCGACCACGGCATCTTCCGTAGAGATGCCATTTCGGAAACCATATTGGTTGTTGGCGAGGATATTGAATTTAGACAGGTAATTAGTCAGGCAGTTGTTGAGAACTGATTCCATGATTTTAGACAAAGCGCTCAAGACGGAGATGGGACGATAGTTGGAGATCTGATTTTTATCACTAGTTTTGTATACAGGGGTGACTATTGCCATTTTAAAGGCCCTCGGGAATACTCCTTGAGAAATGGCAAGGTTGCAAATATGGGTGATAGGAAGCACAAGAACGTTTCGCCCCATTTTGATTAACTTGGCTGGTATGTTATCCCATCCTGTGGCATAGTCATCTCGAAGGGTTTTTATAATTATCTCAACGTCACTTGCATCAACCGGGAGAAGCGCGATCGAGTTTAGCGTACCCTGTTTGGATGTCTGATGTCTGTCAGTAGGGAGGGAAGTTATTTTAGATGCCAACGTCTGACCCACATTTGCAAAATAATTGTTGACTAAGTTAACAGAGGATAAAGGGTCCGAAGATAGTGTTAAGAGATTCGTAGCTGACTGATTATTTATTTCTATATAGGTGAGTTTTTTGACGACCTTCCATGTTTCTTTACTATTATTTTGGGCTCTAGAGAATTTAGATTTTTCATAAGAACGTTTAAGTTTATTAACTAGCCGATTACAAAAAATACGGTTTGTATGTATGTATGTATGTAAATCGGGCTGGTTTCCGCAACTCCACGACTAAGCGCGTATTTTGCGTGCAGGTGGGACAAATGCGTCATTCGATCCACACCAGCTCCCCAAGGAAGGCCAGCAACGCTTTGGTGTTACTAACTATCTCGCAGAGGGTACCTGGGTTTCCGAAGTACTTTGCCCTGTAATCCGCAACTACCGGGCAGCTTAGAAGCAGGTGTGCTGCTGTCACATTCTCCTCCATGCAGGCTCTGCATAGCGGGCTGTCAGTGACTCCTATAGCATAGAGGTGTTTATTAAAAGACCCGTGGCCAGTTGTTACGGCTGTGACTGAACGCAACTGTTGTTTAGTCAGTCTTAGGGCTTGTTTTGTGAAACGGCCATTTATAGAGGGAAGTGCCTCTTTGGCCTGCCTACACTCACTATGGTCAACCCATAGCTTGTGATGTTTATCTCCGGTGCGTTTCCTTACCAGATTGCGTAAGTAACCGAAAGGCAGCGGCACGATGGGCTCAGGTCCCATTGCTGACAAACTCGACCCCCTTCGGGCGAGTTCATCCGCAGCGTCTTTGCCTCGAGATTCACTGTGTCCCTTGATCCATTGAATGGTTACTTTGTTGTGTCTACCAACCTGGTTGTGATGTTGGTGACACTCGAGAATCAACCCAGAGTTCCCTGTGTGGCTGTTCAGAGCTTGCAGGACGGCCATGCTGTCCGAGAGTATGCGTATTGAGTGGTCCTTAACTTCCCTGGTTAGGATGGCTGATGCCGCCAGAGAAATGCCCATGCATTCAGCCTGGAACACTGTGTTGTGGACCCCCAATGGTGTGGCTATGTGGATATTGAGATCCTCTGAGAAGATTCCCGCACCAGTTTTTGATCCATCGGTGAAGATCCGCAGCTCGGCGGGGCAGAGCCCCTCGCACCGATGATCTTCATGCAATTGGATTTCGTATCTTTTATCGAAGATAAATTGCTTGGGTACCCGGTCATTGATTGCTTTTGTTATGGGGAGTTCATTGTTGAGCTCCTCGAGCAGAGTGGTGTGTCGTGTGTCTCTCTTACTCCAGAGACCTAATGTTTTAAGGCGTACTGCTGCCATCGTCGCTTCCAGTTGTATATACAAGTGTATCGGAGGGAGCCCCAGCATGGCTTCCAGCGCCGCAGTTGGAGTAGTCCTCATGCAGCCCGTCGTTGCCATGCAGGCCAGCCTTTGCATGTGTTGTAACTTGTTTACGGCTGTAGCTAGCTTTGAGCGTGGCCACCACACCACGGCCCCGTAGGTTAGCATGGGCCGAATTACTGCGCTGTACAGCCATAGTATTATTTTGGGAGATAGGCCCCACTTCTTCCCTATCATTTTCCTGCATTGCCAGAAGGTAATGCGGCCTGCACTGTTTAGTTTGTAGTCTAGGTGATTACTCGAGCTTAACTTACTGTCTAGGATGACGCCTAGATACTTTACCTCGTTAGACAGCTGGAGCTCTGTGTTGAAGAGCATAGGTAGCCGGTAGTGGCCTAGTGCTCGCTTTTGAGTGAACATGACTAATTCAGTTTTCGTGGGGTTTACCGACAGATCATATTCGTCGCACCATCTTTCCACGATGCGTAGTGCTTGTTGAGTGAGGTTGCAGATCGTTCCAGTCACTTTCCCTGACACTAGGATTGCGAGGTCGTCAGCATAACCTATTGTGTAGTAACGATGTGCGTTGAGTTTGGTGATCAGGTCATCAATTACCAGATTCCACAGAAGAGGGGAGAGCACACCCCCCTGCGGGCAGCCTCTGGCTATCAGAGCCAACTGCTGCTCTTCCTCAAGGCGAACCACTCGTTTGCTTAACAGACAGTTATCCAGTCAGTTAGTACCTGTTCCACGCCGTGTTTGGAGAGAGCGGCACTAATGCTGGAAAAGTTTGTCTTGTCGAAGGCTCCTTCAATGTCTATGAATGTGCCCAGGCAGGACCCTTTCTGGTGAATCGCTTCCTCAATCTGGTTCACCACCAGATGAAGAGCGGACTCTATCGACTTACCCGAGCTGTATGCGTGTTGGTTACAATGAAGTGGTATTGTTTTTAAAACGCCATCACGTAGTTCCCTTTCACACAGTCTTTCCATTGTCTTTAGTAAAAACGAGGTCAGACTAATAGGTCGATAGGATTTAGCGTTTGTGTAGTCACTTTTACCTGGCTTTGGAATGAATATGACTTTCACTTCCCTCCATCCTTTAGGAACGTATCTAAAGGCCAGGCACGCTCGCATTAAGAGCACCAGTTTTGTTGCAAATGCGGTATCTAGTGTAGGTTATTTTGAGAACAGTGTTTTTGTATTTTGTAACCTTGCCTGCTGCATATTGCATGCTTGCCTGCATATTGCATGTTTGCTTGAATTTTTCATATTGCTCGTTTGCGTGGTGCATGTTGCATTCCGCAAGCTGCAAGTTTCATGCCACATGCTGGCTGCATCCTTGCTGTATGCTTGCATGCATTCTGCATATTGCATGCTCGCCTGAATACTGAATTTTTGCTTGCATTTTGTATGTTGCGTGCTCGTTTATGTGCTGTATGCTTGCTTTCTTACATGCTGCATGTCGTTTGCTTGCTGCATGCTTGCTGTATGCTTCCTGCATGCTAGCTGTATGCTTGCTGCATTAATGGTAATGCTTGTTTGCATAGTTTTATCTTTTATTCCCATCGCCATTTGCCACCATTACTGCTTCGCGGGGTTCCGTCGAGCGGGCCCGAATTAAAAGTTTTGCTTGAGTAGAATTTACCCGCATTTTTTTGGGACTGCGATGTTGTTATTTTATAGGAGGGTTTGCATTTTGTCAAACGTTTAGAAACTGTCAGTTGATAAAATGTTTTTCTTGGTAACTAGTTTTATGTTAACTACTCATTATGCGGATAAATAATTTTTGATTTGTAATTCTTTGATATCATATATATCGAAACCAAGTTTATTTGTAACAAAAATCTATGATTTTAATTTATTCAAAGTAAGTATTCTGCGTATTTGACTATTCTATAAAATGATAATACGAAAAAAAATTATGTGAAACGAAATTGTATGAAACCATCTTCTATAAAACAACGTACAACCTAATAAATTGAATTGGTTACTATATTTTTGTTTTTGCGTGATACAGATTGTGTATGTCGCCTAAAATTAAACCAAAATACAATAGGGTTGTAGTTTTTAATATTTCAAATTCACTATATAAAAATATTCGTGCTAGGCCCTCTGATCATTTTACTTTTGGTTAAAAAATCTGAATTAATTGGGTACTGTTCACGTTTTATACAGGCCAGAACATTGACGTCCAAAATAAAATTTTGGTTCCTCTTATCGTGGGGTATCCCGGGTATTCGATTCGGATACCGCTACGGGCTCCTCTACTTGCCAATAGAAAAGCCCGTAGTTAAGTAATAACAGCCGCACGGATCGATCTTTAGGTTAGTAACATACTTAAACCAGTAACTTTAAATAAACAAGAATCAACTAATCAGTTTTGAGTGAAGCCGCTGGTAAAATAATAAAAAAAAATGATTTCACTCTGAACCCACTTCTGAAGAAATTTATGCAAAAAACTTCGTGGGCAGAATCTTGTATTTAATAACGGCCCTATTTAATGAATTGATCATGCAAAAAATAACTGTCGGTATTAACTTGTATGCATACTTAAAAATCTTATATTTCTTCTTATATCTTTTGTTATATGGATGTTAACTAGTAGATCATTTTGATACGAAAACCAATCTGCCTAACTTTTTTGCCAATTACTGTAAATGTTGTCGGCTTCCAGTCCACCTAGCAGTTTCCTTTTAATGAATAATAGAATGGGAGCTAGAATGAAGTCTTGTCGAAGACTGTAGCAATAATCTGTCTTCATAATAGCCTGTTACTGTCGAGGGCAAAATTAACATTTATTGTTAGGAAAATGTAAATATGATTACCTGCCCGTCTCTAAAACCAATAATCTAATGAATCCGGCTTATTAGGTACGGCACTTACTTTGCGAAGGAATGGGTTGTTATCTTCATATTTGATCAAATCATTTTTAGGGTTCGGTAAAAAAAACATATCTCTAATTGACAGAATTTTTGAATACCAGAAAAAAGGATTTAAAGAAGCTCACTTTTACAGAGGCCCCATAATTTTTTTTATAGGTGAAACGTTGCAAATGCACAAAAGGATAATAAAACTGGGCTTGCTCGTTCCATTGCGCATCACAGACCTCGTCTATCGCTTACCGATAGGCAAAATCGAGGTTAAGAGTGCCTTTTTTCTGCAAAACACACTAAATAGTAATAATAATAAAACTTTATTTCAGACCACCCCAGATCAATATTCACATTAAAAAAAAAATTGACAGTTTTATAATAAAAAAAAACAGTAATAAACATTATGCGCAAGGATTAAAAAAAACAATTCAATAAATATGTAAAAAAAATAGTTATGATAAAAAAATACAAAATTCAATTCATTAAAAAAAGTTAATTCATTAAAAGTAATAAATAAATAAATAATATCCGCAAGGCAGTTTTGTGGCGAACTGTTGGGCACTAGCGACCCCACGGACAGGGAGAATTCTTGTTCCTCATCTCCGGCTTGCCTTTATTGGCTGGCCGGAGTGAACACTGACGAGGAACAGAGCTCCCACTTCTTTCTAGCCTTAATCGGCCGGTCTGAGTGGAGATTCGCAAGAGCAAACGTGCTCGGGAAAAGGACGTATAATCCAGTAAGGTGCTGGTAGGGATCTTGACCGTACTTCCGGGATTGTCCTGATAGCCGTGGTATACCTCTCCACTCCTCTAGCACCTCAGGATATGTTGCCCCCCTTGGCGCTACGTCACTTTGTGCTAGCGACCCTTTTCGGGGGACCCATTTATTGAGTATGCAAGTCACCCCCTGCTATTTTAAGCCGTTTTAATTGTCAATGGTCAGGCAGGGGCCAATAGTTCTTTCATAGTAGTAGTTATTAGTCCACTAAACCAGCCAAACTGTTTACATAGCGTTTCATCTTTTGTTTCCATATTTTGCAATAGTTTTGCTCCAACCGGGGATTGTCCTTGGGTATACTTTCACAGTGCATACAGGGATAATCGTCGGTTGGTGTCCCATTCCATTTGAAATGTCTAAAGAGGCCTCTGCGAGTTGGCATCGGCCCCTCGTACGCCAACCAAAGAACCGGATCTCTAGGGACCCGAGAATGTCAAAAACATAAAAAAAAATTGAATAGTTAAATTAAATAAAAACATTAATTAAATTAAATGGTACATTCAATCACAATGGAATAAAATCAACAATCCATTACTTCTAAAAATATGGATGTTTGATGACGTCAAACATGCAAGGAATGCAGTTGATGAATGAGGCTGTAAAAGGAAAATATTTTCTTGTAAAATGTACTGAACTCTCACTGTGCAAAACCGACTCACCCTTGCCGATTTTTTTAAATTCATTTTCTTTGGACTAATACCTTCATTCGTGTTTGCGAAGGCTTTCTAGAATGGAGTCAATAAAAAGACGGCTACATTGTGAACGCAAAAATCGTATTGTGAAAGTTTCATTAAAAAATTTCGTTGATAAAGATGTGCAGTCGATGCTTCTACCTTTAAATATGTTGCAAAATATTCAGTTCTATCCAAAATATTGCATCAAGGACAATTTCATTACTCCAAACAGCTGTATATCGAATTTGTTGTCGTTGTGTGCCACAATATTTTACATATCGATACAAGCATACGACTTCTATGAAGTGGCTTTCAACAAAAAAATATATTTTTTGAATTATTTGGCGTTTGTCACCTGTAACATCGACTTTATCATATTAAGTTTGGGGTTCTTAATGAATTTGTGGCTTACAAATTCTTATAAAAAGGAAAATATTTGGTTCGTTTTAAAATTTCAAGAAATTCACAGATGTCTCAACAGTGAGAATAATTTCAAACGTTTTATCATTTGTAACTGGTTTACAGTTGTCTTGTTCCTTGTATTCTACATTAGTCCCATCATTGTTTTAATGTATATAAAGATATCAATTTTCGAAATGTTTGGCTATATAATCATTTTATGTTTTGACGCCAACATTGTTTATGCTATCAGACTTATTCAGCTGTTAAAAGATAAAGTTGATCTATGGAATATTCAAGTTCATCAGTATCAAAGCGTACAGAATAGGGACAGAAAATATTATTGTAGAAAGATGTTTCAGGCTTATGTTAATATATTGGACTGTTATAAAATCTACAAAGCTCATTTTCAATTAATGGTAAGTAAAAACAAACTGCTAACCTTTTAAATTCGAATATAAACGTACTGGTGCGAATTGAAAAAAAAAACTAGTTTAAAATTTAACAGGTCTGTTGTATTTCAGATCATTTTTCAAACAACGCACTCGTTTTATAAATACCTTGTTAATATTCAAATTTTAATTGATTTTTTAAAATCTTCATTTAGTGGTCTGGTGGTAAGTATTCATTTATGCCATCTTATATTGAGTTATTACTTAATGGAACGTGCACAAACTGATAGATAGCAGCACCTAAGTGCAGTGTATTTATGATAAAAAGTTTTAGATTTGCAACGTTATGTGGCACAGTCAATGCTATGCACCTAACTTAAGAAATGGTCTTTCTATGTATTTTAATATTTTTACAGAATATGTTCCATGTAATGTTAGCCATAATGGTCGGTTTCGTATTGAAAACGTTGATACTTCACGTCGCGTTGAACCTGCACTGTGAGCAGTTTTACATAGCCATGTCAAATGTTCAAGATTCATGCGCCCTTATTTTAAACTCAAATTGTACAGGTAATTCTGAGCTTTTTTTACCGGACTATGTCTCGATTTTTATAAAAAAGATTTCTGGAAAGATGATAAAGAAATATGTTACGGTTTCGGTCCTGGGCTACACAAACCATGCGCAGGTTATCAATTTACATGATCTAACACAAAATCTTTGTCATCATCAAATGAAAAATGGGGGTGAGAAAGAGCTGAGGGACGTGGCCTCGCGGGTAGCCGATGGATGCGAAACGCACAGGACTTGTAGTTGTGGTGACACTTAGAGGAGGCTTTTGCCCAGCAATGATCGTCTTTTGTCTGATATGATGATAACGATCTTAGACAGAAAGTTTTCTTTGGGTCGGAATTACTAACCTCTGGTAGTAAGTTGGTCCATCAAGGGTATTTAAAGGATAATAAAGTCTAATAACATTACAGATGCTGAAAGAATGTTATGCAAGAATGTTAGGCGCCTACATCGAGCGAAATTCAACAAGCTGGATGCCTGTCGGATGTTCTACGTTGATGCTACTTTGCTTTTGAAGTTCATAGCGTTAGTAACTCACTATACTTTTGTGTTACTACAATTTGCGTTTCTGTAACTTTCTTACTACACTTTACACAATACAAACATTGCTGGGGAGTTTGTTCAGCCACTGCGTTTTTCGAAATAAAACTTTAGCAAGTGGTGACGGCTTGGGTGATTTACGGGACTGTCTTTATGTAATTTTTGGCGTTAAAAAAGTGCTGATTATCAGCCTTGTTTGAATAAATGTGTTTTGATTTTGATTGTTCCTTTTGTCTTTCTCTTCTTTCTAATAGCCATCAAAATTCTTTTTTTCTTGTTACCGGTAAGGCACAACACCCGTCTGGTCGGTGGATCCGATGTTTTCTATGGATGCGAGTGAACTTAACATCATGTTCTGCATACCTCTACATATACTTGAAACAATAAAAAATAATAATATTGGAGCTATAGAAGAGCGCTATTTATACATTCAGAACCATTTCTTTTTGCCGCATAGTTTTCGATTTTTGACAAAAAACCTAAAAATATGACCGGTCCCGTATCTTCGAAGTTTGCTTAGAGATATATCTGAAATTAATCTATGTGATAGGAGTTTATGTAAAGTTTACAGAAAAAATAAAACAATGTTTCTAAATAGCACACGTTTTTAGAAATCATGAACCAAAATTACATTAGTTCCACTATCGCTCAAGAGATGGCGCTGAACTAAAACTGTAATATACACCGCCTTGGCGATGATATTTCACATTTTATGATGATGGACCAGAAGTCCGACTCGCTCTTGACCGGTTTTACCTCTGGAATAATTAGATACTGTTTGCGTTTTATATACTTAAAGTGTATGAAATTACGATAACTCATGCAAACGTCCGTCCTTTCGCACGGGTGCAAATTATATACTAAATCTTTTCTCAAGAATCATTCCACTATTAAAAAAACCCGCAGCAAAATCCGTTGCAAAGTTTTAAAGATCTAAGCATACATAGGGACAGACAGACAGCAAAAGCGACTTTTTTTAAACTATGTAGACCACTACATAGTTTAAATTTTTCGGCTTTCAAATATTATCCTTAAATACGTCCTCCCAGCTTTTAAAATATCTGTACCTGTACCTATAGGAAGTTTCAGAAGATAGGTCATATTTAACGGTGATGACAGTCAAACAATCTGTGATGAACTAAAACAAATACCACCAACTGCATCAGTCAGCTTGAAAAGTATTTTTCGTGAAACATTTCACTCGTTTTATGCGGTCGAACTATTTGATACCTTTTTTGAAGTATGGGTAATCATCAAAAGACTCCTCCCACTTTGGGCGGACTAGAAGGGAGTCAGACTTTTACTCACTGTCACGCCATCCGTGTTCCTCCAAATGCTTTTTGCGTCCCAGGTTCGCGGTGAGTCTTTCGATCAAATTCCGTTACCCTGGCAAATTTTTGATACCTACAAGTCTTATTATTTATTTACAGTATATCAGATACAGAACATCGCACTATTAAATATATAATTATGTCCACGAAAGTTCTGAAATACCCTGTATAACGCCATTTCACTGACACTATAATTATTATGTCCATAGGTTATGAATAATTGTTATAGCACTTGTGCTAGTTACACTAGTTGACCCGCGCAACTTCATCTGCTCCGCTCCTATTGTTTTAGTGTGATGATATATAGCCTATAGCCTTCCTCAATAAATGGGCTATCTAATACTGAAATAATTATTCAATTTGGACCAGTAGTTCCTGAGATTTGCGCCTACAAGCAAACAAACAAATTCTTCAGCTTTATATAATTATTAGTTGACCCGTGCAACTTCGTCTGCTCGGCTCCTATTGGCCTTAGCGTGATGATAATATAATAATATAGTAATAATATAGTCATGTAGTATAGTAGTGTAATATAATAATTATATAGTCATTAACCTTCCTCGATAAATGGGCTATCTAACATTGAAATAATTATTCAAATCAGACCAGTAGTATTCTGAGATTAGCGCGTTCAAGCAAACAAACAAACTCTTCAGCTTTATATATTAGTACTAGTTGACCCGCGCAACTTCGTCTGCGTCACAATTTGCATTACTGCTCCGCTCCTGTTAGTCTTAGCGTGATGATATGTAAACTCTTCAGCTTTATATATTAGTATATATATAAGAATACAGATATAAATTAAATTTATGATCTGGTCCTCCACTTGCTAGTAAGTACTGCCTGCTAGCACTGTGTGCCAGTACTAGCACAACATAATTATCAACATTCTACTTTAATTAAGTTAACGAAGAAATGAAATATTACGACTAAAGTTATTAGAAACTCCTTCACGGACTCTAATTAGTGAGAAACAAATGAAAGCGTTTTGTTTCCGTCATTTACACGAACTCTCGATTTCTGAATTAAGAATTTTAAGCCAAAATAGCCTGAAAACCAAAGTAGGGTTTGACAAGTTCCTAACCCAAAACACTAAATACAGATACCGGCCCTAAGCCTTCACAAGAATCTAACTTTTTTTTTTGTTCTATTCTCAACCACTGCAGCTCCTGAAAACCACAATCAACAGTGGGGACCACCAGAAAAAACGTCGAATCAACGAAGCTCGACGAGTCTCGGAGATACGATTCAACTGTCTCGGATCCCGCAACGAAGTTTATCAGAAAAGAATAGCGGAAGAAGAAAGTAAACATAATTGTCTTTCCGTCTTTTTAAGCTACCAGTTTTGCATTAGAATATATTTACGGATTGTCAGAAGCCAGTTAATCTGATCTTCGTCTTGCCAAGTACTACCATGTTAGCCAGTTCATGGGTTATAGAGGTCAGATAGGCAGCTGCTTCACGTAAAATACTGGTGTTCACCTGAATCCGGTTTGACTGGAAGCCGACTCCAATATAGTTGGGAAAGGGCTAGGTAGATGAAACATGTGATTTAATTTTTATTTGAACAATTTTTTTTTACTGTTGATAGGCAGCGTTTGACCACTATCTCACCTGTTGGTAAGCGATGATGTGGTCGAAGATGTAGCACGCCTGCCTAGAAACCACCTATTCACTCTTGATTTAAAGACTCTCAGGTTGAAGCTGTCAGGAAACACAGACTCCGGCATGGAATTCCACTCCCCAGCTGCACGCACTATGAATGTGTTCCCAAAACGTTTTTGCTTGTGGGTGGGATATCCACCATGTACCGGTGGCACATCGCCGTTCGTCTTGTAGTCCGATGATGGAACGGGCTTGCTGGAATAAATTATGTTATTCCGTCGCACATTCCCCAAAACGCAACCGGTAAAAAAGGGACAAGCTAGCAACTCGTCATCGATGCTCAGGGCTTTGGAGCCTCATCGCGACAAGCCTATCATTGCCTATGATCCTCTTGGCTCGTCTCTCAATTGACTCAAGGGCATCCAGCTGGTATCTGGAAGATCAGTCCCAAAGATCAGCAGCTGTTCCGGCGTGCAGGTACATGGCAGGTTATTTGCGTATACTTTTCCTATTTACTTATCTAAAATCAAAGGCTTTTACTTCGTTTAAATAAATAAACAGACACACACCGCTAACTTATCCTAACTGGTTGAAACTCCATTTAACTTTTTCGATTAAGGCCTTTTTCACACCGACATTAATCTTATTGGTGATGCCGTCAAATATCAGTGGCATTGGTTTGAGTTGAGCCTTATTTAAAAGTTATCAATCATATTTATGGAGCTCGGAAGTCGTACAATAGGAGCTGATCCCTAGCGGAAGTTATTCAGGCCGAAGGCCTTCGTATCGTTATCATACTGGATTTAATACTCTTTGATAGTACTATCTAATCTGTTTGTAATGGGTGCTAGTACTCGTTTGAAACTACTAAATATTAGAGGTAAAGAAGACATAAATATTTGTAATTAAAAAAAAAGCTAAGTAAAATGGGAAATAAACGTTTACGTTTACGGGTTCCGTTATTCCATAAAGACGTTTTTAACCCTAAAAAAAAGGCAGCCATGTTTTTTTGTTATTCTTCTGATTTATTGTGAAAGTGTTACACGAACAATATGACAAGACTTTTGCTTTAAAAGGCGAATAAATAACCGTTGGTTCACGCACGTCCTCGGATTTGGCGATAGTCCAACTGTTGTCGACGTGCCACATCTTTACTTCGATATTCTGTTAGTAAATCTTGCTTTAAATCAGTATTCCTTTTTAGTAAAAGATCTTTTTATCCGTTCATAAACAACATATTACAGAATAAACGCAATACACATCACACTTACTTAGAACTGGTTTAAAAAAGAAGAAAACTACTGGCAGGAATCACTGTCGAAGAGTACTGTCGGAGATCACTGGAGAGTACTGTTGGAGAGCACTATTAACAAAAGGAGATGAAAGAACAACGGCACACATCACTGGCAGACAATTCTGGCAGCCAGAACTAGCAGAAAATACTGACAGACATCACTTGCAGGCTGCACAGGCTCATAGCGTACTTGCATGAGACATTGGTAGACAGTACTAGCAGATCTTCTTATTGTATCGGCAGTAAAGTTTAACGACCCTACAGAATCTAGTGTCAGGCTTTCTAAGCCGCCTCATGGGCCTCGGACATGGTTTATTTGACAACCGCCATTTTGCGGCCGGGACTATCCAAAGCACGGAATCATCTTTTTATCAGACAGTGTCTTAGCCAAACTGGAAACAACTTTACAAAGTATGCTATCGAACCCATGACCACCGGGTCACAAGGCAAACGCCTAAGCCACTCGACCACGAAGGCAGTTATAGTGGCAGGTATGAGGCAGATGTAGTAGAGGTTAGCTCTGGCCTGCATTAATAGAGACAGTAATAAAATTAATTTTGCCACCTTCCTGATCGTTAACGAATACATTATTATTTATTCAGTGTTACCCCACTGTATCCCCACTGCGGGAAAGCCCGGGTAGCTTCCCGTTTCACCCGAGGGACAACGTTGTGTTATGTCATGTCAGGTTTCCTTCATCCCCCGGGACTTGGATGCGGTAAATGTGATATTTTCCTAGCAAACTGGCTTTAGGGATGTTTTATTCCATGTATTTTGAGGATAAATTTACTTGAGGGATTTAGGTGGTGATTTTTGTTCTTTCCAAGTATTTGACGCTCCATTTTTAAATGGGATTTTGAATCAAATAGACGAGTAAGTTGTCAGGTTGCTGGTCAAAAGAAAGTATAGACTTTTTTTAAACTATTGTGAACGTTTATTAGAATAGGTGGATATTTATTACTCTTTCACGCAATAGTGCTGAATGTATTTAAATGAAAGTTGGCACACATATCAATAGTTTATAATACGTACCAATCAATGTATATAAAATTCTTACATAACTGACTCACTGAGTGATCGAGTGACTGACAGACAACGAACAGCCGAAATTTCTAGTCGCAGAAATTTGAAATATGGCTTATAGGTTTCTTGGAAAGTATAGTGTAACTACTAAGAGAGAATTCCTAAAATTACTACGGCGATGGGAAAATAACGGGATACTAAATTAAATTGGGATATTAATAATTCCTGACGAAGAGAAAATAAGCCGCTGGCGCTGGTATCATAAATGTAACAATTCCAGTGTTGAAATTCATAAAAAAAAACACAGATCTACGTATCTACCAAATATAAAAACGAATCGAAGCTAACAGCAAAAATTAAACTGACTTCTGCATTCAAAAGACAGGATTCTCCTTTTAAAACATTCAACATAACTGACAAACAGAAACTTGATAGAAGTGCAAGCAAAACGTATTTCCGCGCAAGATTGTGAGAAGAACATGTACGACAGCTGGGCGAGTGCCAACCTGCAGATCCATTCATGTAATTATAATTGCACTTACATTTTGTGCTTCAACAAGGAATATGGACGGAAGTTGACAGAGCAAATTTTTATATACAACGTTGTGGTCTGCTTCTAATAGTATTTTACAACTATTAAAAAGGTAATAATTGATTAAAAAAAAAAAACATTTTGAGGAAAAATTAACACAGAATTGGAATTAGAAGAAATTAAAGTATAAAAAAATACAAATAGAAACATTATTATAGAAGCGGTATTATAAAAAGTGAGATCTAACTGAATACCAAGTTCTTTTAAAGTTTTTTTAAATCACGGCTCATGTCATGCACAAAATTCTGACTTGCTTTAAAAGAAATGTTGTTATGTTATTTGCTCCTTAATAGTGGGACTTGACAAGGGCTGACCCATTAACTTTAATCGTTTAGTTTCTTTAAAACGTCAAGTAATGTCCAATAGGTTTTAAATTATGGTAGGGTTGTGTCACTCTTTTATTTTGATTATTCGATCTACCAAATAACTTTTTCTTGCGGACAAAGCAACCTTCTTTTTAGACAATCAGTTGTAACATAAGTGATTCTAGAGACATAAGTTTTATAAACATCATAATTTATAAAATTCTTTTGTTACTGACTGACAGACTGACAACACACAGCTGAAACTACTCGTTCTACGACAAGTAGTTTCAGCAAGCTGAAAGCTTTCAAGCTGAAATTTGGCATGAAGCTTCCCTACACTCAATAGGGGAGCACTAAGATTTTCCGAAATTCCTACGGGAAGAGAAATAAACATGATATGCGCGTACAAAGGCGCGGGCAAAAGCTAGTTATAAGCTATAGTAACCCTATTAAAGTGGAAATTGAATGTAGAGTGTACCTAATGTAGAAACAGACCGAAAGTTTTCTAAAAGAAATGAACTTTGTCATCCGAAAAACTTTTAATCGCCAATAAAAGAATAATGTCTGTCATTCAGTAACATCTGTTTGGTCTGAAGAACCGGAGTTGACTAGAATGAATTAGAACATTAAGTAAAATCGAGGCTTTTTTGGCTTCATGAAGTTGTAAAAGTCTCAAGTTGGTAAGCGGCTACGAACAAGTTCCAGATGAACAAAGTTTTTTTTTGTATTTTTTGTGGAACTTCTTTTCGTACTCCTACTTTAATGTATATAGGTGTAACTGGATATTAGCAAACTCCATAGATTGTAATAAAATAATGGTTTCCAACATCATCATAATCTGCCTAGCCTTTTCCGAACTTCCGGGGTCAGAGTACCAGTAGCGCCAGCGGCTGCCTACCAGACCTCCACAATCCATCAACTGGGTAACACGGTAGTCTCGGCAAGACTGGAGTCAGATTAACTGGCTTCTGACAATCCGTAACGACTGTCAAAGATCTACAAATGACAACCGGGCCCAACGGCTTAACGTGCTTTCCGACCAACCTTGGCAGGCGTTGCTTAACCTTGAAGATTGACCCGTGCGGCTGTTATCATTTAGCCACGAGCTCGTCTATTTGGTTTCCAATGTATCCGTGTGTTATTGAGAAAAATAAGTTTACAATTTCACGCGATAATTTACGATCTTACAGAGATTCCGGTGACGTAGGCAAATCATAGATAGTCTTTAGAAAGAAAGTGATAGTTTATCAGCGATAAATAGTCAGAATTTTAAAGTTTTGGATTGACCACGCGACATTTTGCTGGCACTTGTCAATAATACCATTCATTTTGAACTTTTCGAAAATCGTATGGGCTTGGCATGGTCCTTAAACTGAAGATTTTTGTCAAACTTGCCACTATTGTAAAACAGATTTTTTATGAATAAAGTGAGAAGCTTTGAAAACATGTAAAAAACCCGAGCAGCCTCTTAACCACAGAACATGAGACTCTTAACCTTTTTCTGAGTAGATGAAAGAGGGGCGATCTTCGGTCAAAGAAAATGTGGTTTTATAAAGATAACCTAGTGATGCATTTGCTTACAATATACAAAGATTGTACTAAATAAACAAAAAATAAGAAACGATTCTTCTTAAAGAAAATTTCATGAACTTACAATAATTATGAGATGTTTTATTATATTATTATTTTTACAATCTGGAAATTAAAACTTTGACGCAGTGGTTCTATAGGTGTGGTTTCTAACTAATGTGAGTCATGTGGGTTTCATACAGGACAGAACCAGTATAAGCACATCTTTTCACAATGTTGCATTTACCTACTTTTGCGTTAAAAAGGAAAAAATTGCCTATGTATTTCTTGTCAACATCACCAATAAATGAACCAATTAGTTTTATTATTCGCCAACTAATTTAATTTAAGAAATATCTACCAAAAATCTATTTCTCAGACCAAATATCTTAACTCCATTCATTCCCACACTAATTAATTTTATCAGCCATCCTGTAACCACACTGCCGCAGTGCGGTAGCTCGGAAATATTTACATTGTTCACACTGTGTTCGCATTCGCTGCAGTTAGCAAGTTACACTCCTGAATATGTATAATAAAGCTTTGTTTTACCCGCAGTTTGCCCATGTATTGCCCGAGCATTGCCCGCGTATCACCCAGGTGTTTGCCCACGTTTTGGAAGACCAATTCCTGTTAGCTGATTGACCTGGATAGGATCAATGTCAACAGATTCATCGTTGATTGTATGATAGTAAAGTGGGGTGGGGTACGGGAAATCATGGTTTGTTTTGAAACGGTCTTGATAAACTTACGTTGAAGATAATATTGTAATATGAAAGTGGAAAGAATCTTTTACACCTATAACTAGAAATATAGTAGTCGATTGTTGCAGTGGTTGTCAATTTATTATTATTATTATTATTATTATTATATACTTTATTGTACACCTCATAACAAGCACAGTAAAAACGCTTATAAAACTAGTGTACAATGGGCGGTCTTATCGCACAGGGCAATCTCTTACAGACCAGATTTAGACCAGATTGACGAGTACTGGCTTCCTTCGATATGACTGACTCCCATATGAAATACTAGTTGTCCCGCGCAACTTCGTCTGCATCACAATTTTCATTACTGCTCTGCTCCTATTAGTCTTAGCGTGATGATATATAGCCTATAGCCTTCCTCGATAAATGGGCTATCTAACACTGAAATAATTTTTCAAATCGGGCCAGTACTTCCTGAAATTAGCGCGTTCAAGTAAACAAACAAACTCTTCAGCTTTATATATTAGTAATTCAGCTTTATATATTAGTAATATAGATTTGTATGCCCTACAAATAGTTGTTCCGATTTATATGTTTGTAAACGCGCTCACGATACAGGAGAACTTCCTACGGTAAGCGCCAGATAAACTGGCATTAAAGTACATTGACCTTTCCCTTTTATCCCTTCGTAGATACCAGAACAACTTTTTTTTTTTTTTATAACGAAGGCTGTTAAGAGTTCTTAACAATAAATTATGAAATTTTTTTCATGACTAGAGAAATGTAGAGTTTATGAATTTAAGAAAGTCAATACATATATGTAGGTCAATGACCGTTATTGCACATTTGCCTGGTACCGTACTGGTACGTTACAAGGCAACTGCCTTTTTCTCTGTATTAAATAGTCCAGTCATTTGGCGTTCTTTGGATTACCCGGATATCTGGTAATATTAATTACGAAAAAATTCTAGGGTTAGACGGCATTTTCAACAGAAGAGAGCCAGTGACTTGTATAACAGTCTTCCAAATTCCTTATTCTAAGAAGGGTCTAGCAACGCTAGATATTGACTGTTTGTATATATTATGTTATCTTAGTGATCTTACATAACGACATAATTTTTCTTCACAACATACACGCCAACGAAGTCGCAGGCAACAACTAGTCTGCAATCAATGAAATGCACTTGAAATGTTATCTCTTCACCACCCTTGGTAGGTACACCATTGTAACTTTGCGCATTCAATAAAAAAATAATTTAATAATAAAAACTAAACAAACCATCAGATACACTCACTTCAGCTGTTTAACTTCAGTTTAAACTTATCTCTGTACTAAAACAGTTTAGTTAGTGACAAAACTGTT
The DNA here is from genome assembly GCA_950371165.1 of Lacanobia oleracea. NCBI lineage: Eukaryota > Metazoa > Arthropoda > Insecta > Lepidoptera > Noctuidae > Lacanobia > Lacanobia oleracea. The sequence continues at coordinate 25,952,235 of OX493395.1, forward strand.
AGTTTAGAAATACTTTTTGTAAAGCTTGGCTTTGTGCCCAAAACATTGTTGAGTAATTCACGTTCTTCCTGTTAGACTAACAGGGTTATCTTTCTTTCTTCCTTTGCTGTGTAAAGTGAAAGATGAACGCATTGTGCTTTTTTAGAACAGCATTTATTTTTACAATTTGATATAAAGTCGGCTAGATTGTACCCACATAACTTATTTTGTTATGGAACAGTCAAAATCTCAGTACAAAGCAATAATCATGCTGTACATTCTAATATAGATAAGTATAGAAGAAAATTGGTTGGAAGTAATGTTGGATGGCCCTATTTTCACCTCGGATTAGTTCAAGGGACTTTTCCCTTGAAAAAAAAAAAAACCAGCCAAGTCGATATTTTAATACGTTACCTAAGTCATTTAAACATTTCTTTGAGCAGCACCTTTGTGCTCTTTTCACAGTATAAGTCTTTTTATGTAAATAAACTAGCGACACCCCCGGCTTCGCACGGGTGCAAATTATATACTTAAACCTTTCTCGAGAACCATTCTATGTTTTTAAAAAGCCCAAATCAAAATCTGTTGTGCAGTTTTAAAGCTATGAGCATACATAGGGACAGACAGACAGGGGAAGCGACTTTGTTTTATACTATTTAGTGATAAACCTTGAGAAAAGACAAGAATCAGTTAAAAACAAGTATAGAAGAATTACTTCATAAGTGTATAATTTATAGTTTTTCTGCGATTTTATTTATTTTTCATTAATCAGTATATTTTAGTAACGTCTTTCAAATGTTTAAGCATTTATTGATGTAGATTTTCATTCAAATTTCATTATTAGTCTTAAAATATTTATGAAATAAAATGATATTATTTTCTCAGTGTATCTTTACAGACACAAAGAAGAATATACACTTTAACAACAAGATATAATCCCAGTTGTCTGTAACTTAAAGCGAAGCAACTGTCGTGAGTCTTCAGCAAGTCTTCAGGGACATAAACTTGGTTCTACAGTGCCACAGTACTCCAGTAACTCCTGTTATAATCCTCTGCGCACCCTGGAGAGTTACGTGAGATAAATACTTAGGTACTTGTTATGTTAGCCCTAGAAAGATTCTTCGTAAAATTGAGGCATGCTTTTGCTATATATCTTTTTAGGGTTCCGAACAAAAATCGAAACCCTTATAGAATCACTCGAGTGTCTGTCTGTCTGTCCGTCTGTCACAGCCAGTTTTCTCCGGATCTACTGAACGGATGCTTTTGAAACTTGGTACACATAAGGACTTCTGCGACTTATCTTACACGGACGCGTTACGAAATACATATTTGTTTGTATGAGAGTCACTTTTGGGAGTCAAACTAGAAATGAAATAAGTTTCTCTAGGCTCTGTATCTTGTGAAGGGATTACTGTGAGGGTTTAAATTACATATTTTTTTATAAATATAAAATAAATAATTTGGAAGTTATTCAAGAAATTACACCAAAAATGACCATTATGTCCGACACTACTGAGCCTAAAATTTTGAAAAAATGCAGATAATAGTTTCATGCCTAAAATTACAGGAAACATAATAAGCAGTCTGTAGTGTTAAAATAATATGTTAAAAAAAAAATTTGTTCGCAACCCTTTGCACGCGAGTCCGACTCGCACTTGGCCAGTTTTTTAATATAGCAAAACACACGTAGATTGTATAGGACTCTCAGTGATGATCTGGAGCTCACTCATAGAATCTTGTATCTGGAAATCTTTCATCAGCCACCATCATCATCACCACTATTTGGGGTCGGCTTCCACCCAACTAGCACCAAAGCGTTAAAAAAACCTATATAAGACTCGTATATCAGTTCCATTTGAGTATAAAAGTGTAAACGCATACCTGTGCAACTGAGTTAGAGCATGCTCTAACTCACTTATAACCACGAAAGAGGCCCACAGTTTTACAGGTAAAAGTTATAGAAAGCCTATAGTACGGTGTCACAAAGATATTAAAGCTGCACAAGAGCGCTTATTCATCGTCAGCTACTACTTTAATCTGTATTACCGTTGTAAAATAGAGTTGGTAAACGCTACAGGTACTATAAATCCTATAGTAAGGTGTCAAAAAGATCTTAAAGCTCCACAAGAGCGCTTATTCATCGTCAGCTACTACTTTAACCGGTATTACCGCGATAGTGAGCACTACAGGTGGTAAAAAGCGCACGTCAAGATAAAAAAGCCTGTAACCTTACTAAAATTAAATCTGTTCGTAATGGAAGTGTTATGTCATCCATTATTCAACACAGCAGAATAATATTATGGAATATTATGTTATTTAAGTATGTGAAGTGAAAAATGACTGCCCTTATGATTTCACAGTAAATGTATACCATGTTTCTCATCTCAATTTTAACGCGCCTAGGATTTATTAAAGATTTAAAAGAAAAATTATGATAACAAAATAGGTACCTCAAGCTAAACATTACTATTCATTCCTGCTTCTTGAGCAGTGGTATGTAAAATTAAGTGGCATTCATGGAATGCTTCAAATAATGTAAGAAATTTTGTTTATTGTAGTCAAATGTTGAATAACTCGAAATAATATTAATTGTTAGGTTACCAAAACAATGGCGAACTTTACAAAAGTGAGGTTAGTGTTAATAACGACCGATACTTGCGTTATTTGACACCAATACCTTTAGAACGTCTGTAAAAGAGGACTGCCTAACACAGTAAGCTTTAGTTAAACCCTTTATTACAGGTTAAACCTAGATGGAGGAGTTGTTTGACACCTTTAGTTTCTCGTGTTACTAAACTCTCGATAAACTCTATTTTATAGCTTATGACTGCAATAATAGTCAATATAGAACCTTAAGTGGTATAAAAGAGTTCATTGCAATAACTATACAACAATAAGTGTTAAGGGGTGTCGGCGAACACTTTTATAAAGACTTGGGTGTCACAAAAAGGTTAAAGCTATAACGTATTAAGTATACTTGCTGCTACTAGCGCCATTATAACTCTCAAAGCTGTATTACATCATCCATTAACGCTATAGTGCTGCGATTGGGGCTAAAACTTGTTTGTTAACTCCTCTATATCGTCTTTAGTAATAACTGAGATAATTATAACCCTGTTATATTACTTAAATTCATAAAAAAGCCTGTAACTGACACCAAAATGTTAGTTGGGCAGCGAACCAGATACATATATCTGAATACCAGTAGGTATTTTACACGGAGCAATTGCCTGTATGACGTCGACGATCCAGTAACAGCGGAAACCAGACAACCTCCACAAATACTGCAGTAAAATGAATACAAAAATAACCATGAAACCACCCTTTACTGCCGACTTCCAAACATACAAAAAGCTGAACGTAAATAAAAACAAGTTGATTCCCCGAGAACCGACAAGCGCACCGCTTTATAAGGAGGTCCATAAACCGGAGTGGCGGTGCGGGACGGCTCGTAAACGATCCGGTGTCGGGACCGCAGACAAGGCTACGGAGTAATAAGACGCAGAGGGTCAGAAACGACGAGATTGGAAGGAAGACGCATCCGAGAAGCTGCTGGTGCTGTGAGATTTTTTTATGAATTCGAACTTGTCTTGCATGTACGAAATTAAGTAGTACAGAAATATATACAAATTGCCGCAATATTTGCCAGTATCACCTTTTTTTAGCAAAAATTGGTGATACCGAAAACAAAACTGCCAACGAACGTGCAAGTTAGATACTTGGAAAGTTATTCTGTTTATCCCCTCGATTAGTATTTTACTTGGAGTCTGTTTGACTTCTAGAACCCAGTTACTGGGTATTTGTGAATCACCACAATTTTTTAATAATTTATTTTGTTACATTAACCCCTATTCACCAGTTGATAAGCCATCTCATCATCATCATCATATAAGCCGAAAGACGTCCACCGCTGGACATAGGCCTCCCCCAAGCGTCGACACAACGACCGGTCCTGCGAGTCGACCCGCGACCTTCACCAGGTCATCGGTCCATCTTGTGGGAGGCCTTCCAACGTTGAGTCTTCCAGTACGCGGTCGCCACTCCAGAACTTTTCGGCTCCATCGACCATCAGTTCTGATTGGACATAAAATACTGTAATATAAAAGGTAATTTTCAGCTTGACTAAAATAGTGAACCTTCTGTAACTACCTCTCTTGAACGATTAATGAAACGATCCCGCAATGCGGGCTGGAAGTGGTGGCCACTTCCAGCCCGCATTGCGGGATCGTTTTTATGCATGTTACAAGTTTCCCGCGACCGGGACATGTGTTGTGGCCGCAGCGGGACATTCGAGGGCCATTGGCGGCCTAAATATTAGTGTTATGATAATCACGCCACCATTTTATTTTTGGATTATTTGTGTGGTTGGCAACATGTATGTGGTGATGTTGAGGAAAACTGATGGTCGATTATTTAGACGGTTACTAAAAAAGAGGATCAAAATCTAAACTTATATTCTAAAAAGAAGTAAAGTGAAGAACAGTTGTTAAATTGCAACAAGTAATACTATCTGAAAAGATTCGCTACTTACCTATTGGCAGTTGTTGGTAATGTTTCATCTCCGAAATATGCATTTTTAACAGATTTCAACACACGGAGGAGGTTCTCAATTCGGCGTGTATTTTTTTTATGTTTGTTACCGCATAACTCCGTCATTTATTAACCGATTTGAAAATTTTTTATCTCATCTGAAAGGGTATACTTTTTGATTGGTCCCATTGTCACCATGTCAGAATCTGATGATGGGATCTCACGAAAATCGAGGACAACCCTCAAATTTTATAGGCACATACAATGTTTTTTATGAACTTTCTATCGCAATTCAGATATTTGTGCCTGTTAATCATCATCTCACGTTGCTGAGCTGATGATGAAAGGTATAAATTAGGATCTGATGATGAGATCCCATGAAAAATGTTTGTTCAGCGATACTTTAGCCAATTGTCAGCCGATTTGAATGATTCTTTTTTTGTTTGAATAAATATTTTTCTAGACTGGTCCCGTTTCAATTTGGTGAAGATCTGACAAAGAACTTTGGAGGTAGGCAACGGAACTCTTCAATAAATGATAGCAAAGGGATCGGGGTTGCTGAAATCGTATGTTTTTTTAGTGTTTACACCAGTTCTTAACATAACATTGCGCCGGTACGCTGTTAATGGGTACGCAGATACCTAGGTACCACTAAAAATTGAAAAATAAAAAACTTCTTTACAAAAAATACAACCGACTTCCAAAAACGAAAAAAATACCAAAATCTTCGACACCGACTTTTTTTCTTTCTTCTGAAGTTATTTTGTACTTTGTAGTGTTTTGTTTTTGGAAGTCGGTTGTATTTTTTTAGGGTTCCGTTACGTCTTGCTTAGATATTTTGTAACGGTAATAGAAATACACATTATGTGAAAACTACTGTCTACCTATAACGGTTCTTGAGATACAGCCAGCTGATAGCGCTGACGGACGGACGAATGTTTTGGATTTAGGTAAGGAATCCTAAAAAGTATCGTTTTGCGTCCAAATGACAGTTTGTGACGGTTACGTTATGGGCACAAACAAAAGTTGTGTCGATCGTTCTCTCGGGACTAACTGCGAGGTTTACTTATATGCCTTTTAGACGACCTAACCGTTGTCTAGAGAAAATGCCTAGTTTTGAGTATTTGCGGTTCTTTCCCAGAGCGGGCTTTAGGTTTTATTTGATTGGCAATATTGGTATACGACCATGCAATAAAGACGGTCTGTTATCAGCAAAATACTCGTATATGAACAAAATTTTTTCCGCAATATTTAAAGGAAAGTTGTAGTCGAAATTATTTATTTCATATAAATATTAATACATTTTTGTTTTGTAGTTCATACTTATACGAGTACTATTCTTTTTTATCAAAATTAATTAATTGAACCAAAAATATACGCTTAGTAGATTGATGGTTTTGGACATTATGATCGAATTCAGGTACTTTCAGTATTTTTGTACCAATAAATTCTCTATAGCTATAGTTATTCATTTCCTCCACTTGACTTATAGCTTCAAAAAGACTTAGGTCCATATTCTAAGTAGTTGTGATCTCACTCAGTCAATGACAGAGACAAAGTCTACGATGGATCGAGCTTACCCAGAAGGAGCCTGTTCACTCTAACTTTGAAGAAATTAGGGTTGTGAGCGTTTGGAAATACAGAAGCAGGCAGAGAGTTCCACTCCTTTACTGTGTGCATTATAAAAGACGTTTGGAAACGCTTAGTGCTTATTTGGTGGAATAGCAACAAAGTAGGGATGTCCGATGGTAGAAGGGAGCTGGTGGGATGACGTCGTGGAGTTCTTGGGCACACTCACCGAAGTACAATCTGTAGAAGACCAACAAGCAGGCAACCTTACGGCGATGAGCCAAGCCTCTTAGCTCTGCGTTCCACCAAGCGCGGCAAGCTGATACTTAGCTGAGCCATCCCAAAGGTGTACAATACTCCATACTACTACATACTTGATTGATGTCAATAACAAGCTGAAATTGTCAATTTGATTGCTTCGATGGAGGAATTCACTTAGAATGAAGCCGTTAAAGTTTTGGAAAATTTCTTTCAAAATTGATACAACTTCATCACAATTTTAAATAAAAGCTTTGTCCATGCGGCCATTTCAAACACAGATCCTTATTTAATTTTGTGATATTGTACTGTTTACATAACAAAATTAGGGGTGTACAACATTTTGTATTAAATTATAAAACTGGCGCCAGATGTAAGCAGATGTCGAATTAAATTATAAACGGACGTCCATTTCTGAATTGTTGTCTGTTTGAAATACACACGGCGTTTTGCTAACAAATGTATTTGTTTTTTTTTTCCCAGGGCGGGAAGTCTCGACATACGATAGGACGTACACAGTCAATCTCAAATGAATCAGATCATTGATTTTGATCATTGAATGTGTACCGTTAAATTATAAACGGTAGCCTGGCCGAATTTCGGTCGATAAGCGATCGGTAACTTTGTCGAGACTTCACACCTAGGGCCGCCTCGAACGATTCCCTAACTTTACTTAAATATCGAGGTTCAGTATGTCAACATGAAATCGCCCAAGTGCAAGTCGAACTTGCAGACGTAGGGTTCCATGACATAAACTGACAAGATCAGGTTTATTGTATTTAATGTTATTTAATTTAATTTTATTGTATGACCTTTTATCAGACTTAATGCTTTGACTGTGTGTTTATGTAATTTGTTTTTTTGTTTTTGTTTTTTGTTCAATACCTCTGACATTTTTAATTCGTTTTCAGTCTGACATTGTAAATTATTCTATTAAATTTTAATCTTATTTTAAATTACACTCACACATATTTAAACCTTCTCATATCTTTAGTTTACACCTTCTCCTGCAATTGTGTATAGTAATGTTGTGGTTGTCTGTAAGTGTTGCAGCACTAGAATATTTTGTTTTCCTTTTTATTTATTAGCTTTAAGTACGGTGTATGCGATGTTGACGATCCTAATAAATAAATAATAAATAAGCCCCAATTTAATTTTATTTTATTACTTGTTGTCATAGCAGCAATAGATCGTGGCTAGATAATAACAGCCGCACGGGTCGATCTTCAAGGTTAAGCAACGCTAGCCAAGGTTGGTCTGTGGATGGGTGACCATCTTAACATAGCGAGTTTCCTCCGTGCCTCGGAAAGCACGTTAAGCCGTTGGTCCCGGCTGTCATTTGTAGATCTTTGGCAGTCGTTACGGATAGTCAGAAGCCAGTTAATCTGACTCCAGTCTTGCCATGAAGTACCGGATTACCCAGTTAATGGGTTGTGGAGGTCTGGTAGGCAGCCGCTCCACGTAAAATACTGGTATTCAGCTAAATCCGGTTTGACTGGAAGCCGACCCCAATATAGTTGGGAAAAGGCTAGGCAGATGATGATGATGATGTTGTCATAGCAGCAATAGAAATACACACTCAGTGAATATTCTAACTATCTCGTACATATAACGGTTCGTGAGATACAATCCGCTGACAAACGCACGGACGAACATTGGCGGCTTACTAATAGGGTTCCGTTAGTTACCCTTTACCACAGAACCCCTTGAATCACTCGAAGGTTGATTAAGCCGATTGTTTCATGAGAATGTTAAAATGTAATTTGTTGAAAAATATTCGATCACCGTACGAACAGTCAACACCTATCAATTCCCTCGTCTCGAATGCGACCTCAACAAAGCCTTAATCTGAAACCAACATATTAATGATAATTAATCTGAATGTACCGACTAATTTGTATTCAGCACTCGTTAGTGAATGGTCACGAAAATTCTTTTCAGACAAAACGACCCCTTATCGGCCTTATGACCTCAGCAATAAGGTTGAAAATTCGTCACCAATAACTTTCGCAGATGTACAGATAATGTTTCTGTGATGTTTACGTGGATCAAGTAAATAAACTGGATTCAAATTACAACCAGATAATTACAATGTTAACTTAATTAACATTGCAATTATACACACAACAACACAACACACAAGAATTGAACTTTCAAACAAATAATCAACATTTTTGTAGGGTACCTACATTTTAACGCAAGTGAGCAAACTTTGTGATTGCAGCTGAGAATTGAATAGATAGACGCCGATTGGATACTGCAGAGACAAATGCTCAAGTGTATCAGAAGATGCTTTTTTTTTAATTAACTACTAATAAAAATTTGAATCATAAACCTAGTATTAGTGTTTTGTGACAAAATATTAGTAACAAATGACTCAACGTTTTTTTTCAAGAGCTAGTTTAGCAATTGGATTTAAAAATAATTATGATAAAATTAATAACACTTTTATTTATCTACGAACTTGGATAGGCTACGAAATAGCTGGCTACGGCGTAGCTCGGTCACTGCTACGGCGTAGCTTGCTCTGCGCTACGTTGTAGCTCGTACTGGAGCTATGTCATTGATGTAGTTAAGTAGTAGGCGAATAGTTTTTATCAGAGAAACTGAAGAACTATTCCAGTTTTGTAAAAATCTTATATCTGCATCTATTTTAACTGTAATACATTTTTGGTTTTCATTGTTACAGAAATAAGAATGCGACTGGATCGGATTTTTAAACCGTTGTATTTTTTGTGTTTAACTACGCTATAGCCCGCATCGTGGTATGATTGCATATTATTCAGTTTCAAAGCTTACCATTTTGAGAAAATTTTTTCATGTAATGTTTGAAGTTCTAATTAGAAAACTAATGTAACATTCATTTGATACTGTTTATATAACAGTATATATAAATAAGCAAATAAATATGCGTGTTTGAATTAACGACCTCGCAGTAAAACAAACAGTGGAATAGACTAATCAGTTATCACCTAACTGTGTGGTTATCTCAACTCGATTAATTCAATTCAAATTGAAGCAAATTGTTGTTTATTCGCTTTGTTAATTAATTCATTACACATTTTAGTGCCAATACATTGGGTAAGTAATGAATTTTCATCATCTGCCTAGCCTTTTCCCAACTATATTGGGGTCGGCTTCCAGTCAAACCGGATTCAGCTGAATACCAGTATTTTACACGGAGTGGCTGCCTACCAGACCTCCACAATCCAGTAACTGGGTAACACGGTACTTCTTGGCAAGACTGGAGTCAGATTTACTGGCTTCTGACTATCCGTAACGACTGCCAAAGATCTACAAATTACAGCCAGGACCAACGGCTTAACGTGTTTTCCGAGGCATGGAGGAAACTCGCTATGTTAAGATGGTCACCCATCCACAGACCAACCTTGGCAAGCGTTGCTTAACCTTGAAGATCGACCCGTGCGGCTGTTATTATCTAGCCACGAGCTCCTTATTAACGAATTTTATGGATAATTTAATAAAACCAAAGAGTAATGACCCATTACAATTAGCAAATTCTTTGGATTAAATAAAAAAACTTTTTTACAAAATATACAACTGCCTGCCAAAAACAAAACACCACAAGTTATAAAATAACTTCGTAAGAAAGAAAAAAACTTTAATTTCGGAAGTCGGTGTCAAAAAACGAAAAAATAACCAAAAACACCGACTTCCGAAATTAAAGTTCTTTTCTTTCTTCTGAAGTTATTTTATACGTAGCAGACGGTTGTATTTTTTGTATTTTTTTTTTGTTTTAAGTGATACCTACCTGCGTACCCATTAACAGCGTACCGGCGCGATGTTATGTTAAGAACTGGTGTAAACACTAAAAAAACATGCGATTTCAGCAATCTAGATTCATTTGCTATCATTTATTGAAGAGTTCCGTTGCCTACCTCCGAAGTTCTTTGTCAGAGCTTCACCAAATTGAAATGGAGCCAGTCCAGGAAAATACTCTTCCAAACAAAAAAAAAAAAACATCAAAATCGGCTGACAATTGGCGAAAATATCGCTGAACAAAGATTTTTCATGGGATCTCATCATCAAATCCTAATTTATACCTTCCATCAGCAGCTCAGCAACATGAGATGATGATTACCAGGCGCAAATTTTGAATTGCGTTAGAAATTTTATGAAAAACATTGTACCTATAAAATTTGAGGGTTGCCCTCGATTTTCATGGGTTCATCATCAGATTCTGACTTGGTAACAATGGGATAAATTGGAAAGATTTAATTACAATTTTGTAGTTTTCAGACTTTTACTCGTACTTGTAGTCATCATCTGCCTAGCCTTTTCCCAACTATATTGGAGTCGGCTTCCAGTCAAACCGGATTTAGCTGAATACCATTATTTTACGTGGAGTGGCAGCCTCGTACTTGTAGTGTATAGATATTACTTGCCAAATTTCATAGTTCTAGGTCAATGAGAAATACCTTATTAATTTTGGTTCCCTTGAGAGTGTCGAAATTTACGTTTTTTGCGGCATAAACGGCCGTATGTTTTTAAGGGTTCCGTACCCAAAGAGTAACCAACGACAATATAATCTATATATATAAAAATGAATTGCTGTTCGTTAGTCTCGCTATAAGGTCGCTATAAGGGGTAGGGTAGGTAGGGTAGGTAGGGTAGGTAGGGTAAGTAGGGTAGGTAGGGTAGGTAGGGTAGGTAGGGTAGGTAGGGTAGGTAGGGTAGGTAGGGTAGGTAGGGTAGGTAGGGTAGGTAGGGTAGGTAGGGTAGGTAGGGTAGGTAGGGTAGGTAGGGTAGGTAGGGTAGGTAGGGTAGGTAGGGTAGGTAGGGTAGGTAGGGTAGGTAGGGTAGGTAGGGTAGGTAGGGTAGGTAGGGTAGGTGGGGTAGGTGGGGTAGGTAGGGTAGGTGGGGTAGGTAGGGTAGGTGGGGTAGGTAGGGTAGGTGGGGTAGGTAGGGTAGGTGGGGTAGGTAGGGTAGGTGGGGTAGGTAGGGTAGGTGGGGTAGGTAGGGTAGGTGGGGTAGGTAGGGTAGGTGGGGTAGGTAGGGTAGGTGGGGTAGGTAGGGTAGGTGGGGTAGGTAGGGTAGGTGGGGTAGGTAGGGTAGGTAGGGTAGGTAGGGTAGGTAGGGTAGGTAGGGTAGGTAGGGTAGGTAGGGTAGGTAGGGTAGGTAGGGTAGGTAGGGTAGGTAGGGTAGGTAGGGTAGGTAGGGTAGGTAGGGTAGGTAGGGTAGGTAGGGTAGGTAGGGTAGGTAGGGTAGGTAGGGTAGGTAGGGTAGGTAGGGTAGGTAGGGTAGGTAGGGTAGGTAGGGTAGGTAGGGTAGGTAGGGTAGGTAGGGTAGGTAGGGTAGGTAGGGTAGGTAGGGTAGGTAGGGTAGGTAGGGTAGGTAGGGTAGGTAGGGTAGGTAGGGTAGGTAGGGTAGGTAGGGTAGGTAGGGTAGGTAGGGTAGGTAGGGTAGGTAGGGTAGGTAGGGTAGGTAGGGTAGGTAGGGTAGGTAGGGTAGGTAGGGTAGGTAGGGTAGGTAGGGTAGGTAGGGTAGGTAGGGTAGGTAGGGTAGGTAGGGTAGGTAGGGTAGGTAGGGTAGGTAGGGTAGGTAGGGTAGGTAGGGTAGGTAGGGTAGGTAGGGTAGGTAGGGTAGGTAGGGTAGGTAGGGTAGGTAGGGTAGGTAGGGTAGGTAGGGTAGGTAGGGTAGGTAGGGTAGGTAGGGTAGGTAGGGTAGGTAGGGTAGGTAGGGTAGGTAGGGTAGGTAGGGTAGGTGGGGTAGGTAGGGTAGGTAGGGTAGGTAGGGTAGGTAAGTACTTAAACAAAACGTTTTCAGTAAGTTTATGATAACGACCACTCTTAAAACATTCCCTCCAAATGAATAAGACATGGGACCGCACTTGCGAGTACGTTTAAGCATCGTAAATTAATGCCGGCGTGAATTATAATGTACTAGGTAATAATTTAGACCCGGGGTTTAAGCTGGGCTCTTTGAAGTGGCCGTAAAGATCTTTGGGGTCTTCTGTGTGATTCAGACATTAAATTGAAGTGGTGTACTACAAGTGAACAGTCCACCGGATGGTACTGGTATAGAATATATTCCGTAAGCCGATGTTTCAGAAGCGAAGGTAAAATGTCTCATACGCCTGCAATTAAATAAAAGTGCTTTTCTACCCTTGGGGCACAGACACGATACTGCTACTTTTCTAATTCTATTTACTACTGCTCTTTTAATTTTTAGCACAACTGACTGACCTGATATTGAATTATGTACGTCATGCCTTTAGAAAAAAAGTTTGACATGTATTCTAAAACTTAAGACAATTGTATAAAAAAATAATGAGTAATAGTACGAAATCTAAAACTATGAAGTTGGAGAAAATGTCAATTTCAGTTTCTTACGCCTTCAAATTAGTCGCTAAGTGTCGCGCGACTAATTTGTAGGCGCTCTTATTCTGAGCACTTACAAAAACAAAAATACCTGTTATTAAAAAACAGTAGTCAGTCGTGACTGACTACTGTTTCCACTGAGTCAAGAGCAAACCCATCACAAATAAAAATAAAATAAAATATGTTTTATTTTTCATAAATTATTTACTAATCAAATAAATAACATAAGACAGTCGTATTAACCACCTAAAACATGGCACACCTACCCTCAAAATATTCCAGTTCCACATATTAGACGTGGTTGAGTTATGCTACCAGGTATTACCGCAGAGCACGAGGTATTACAGCGGATTCACCTGGATCTGTGCTCGTACTGAAAGGTACTTCATACACGTATCTACAGAGCTAGTACTAATGGACAATTAACTTAATTTATTGATCGTTCTGTTGAAATTAGGGCTTGTGTCTTTAGTTGTTACAGAGCTTTTAAATGGTTTTAGTTAAGTGATATTCAAATGTCAAATGATTGATTTATTCATGATCATCTTCAAGGGAGCCTTGCTACACCTGAGGAGTCTTTAAGAATGGACAAACCACTTATACGTATAAAACGTTTCGAGAATACTTACCAGCTAAGGAGTGGAATTCCCTGCCGGAGTCTGTGTTTCCTGATTTTTAAAACCTGGCGGTTTTTAAGTCAAGAGTGAATAGGTTACTTTTAGGCGTACCTGCTCCATCATTGTATGTGCTAAATAAATGTTATTCTTTCTTTCATTGTTTTCCATCATGTGAGATTGAGGTCAGACATGAGCCAATCCTTGCTTCCTAATCCTTAGTAATATTATAAAAACGAAAATGAGTTTGTTGGTTTGCTAGGTACGTTTTCAAGCCTAAATCACCAAAACCAAAAAATATTTATTGGAACTAAAAACACGAAAAACAATAAAATAAACGACCTTGTTGAGTGTTGGCATAGATACATGGGAGCCTTTTTTAAGGATGGGTCATCAAATGACTCCTTGCGTATTCCTTCTAATGCCCTTTGCGTTCCAGGGCCGTGGGCCTGGATCCTATAGCGGTCCCGAAATGAGGCCCTGGAAACAGTTGTAATAGTTGTGTGTTGTAGGTGTTGTTGTTGTGTAGTTGTTGTGTTGTTGTTGTAGTTGTGTTGTTGTAGTTGTGTGGTTGTAATGCAAGTGAAGCCATGAGCAAAGCTAGTAAAATAACAAACGTTATTTTTTTCAATTTTGAATAAAATAATCGTGGAATAATCTTCTAAAGTCCCTACTTACCGGTAGAAATACATCTTCTTCCCGACAGCTCTAAACCGATTTCCTCGCAGACTTCAGCCATTTCCCCACAATTATTTAAAGTCCATTCTTTTGGAAATGTTTGGAAGCGACAAACTTCGCGTCTTGAAGGAAACTAGAGAAAATAACATTACGGAGCTTTCAACTGTGAACGGAACTTCGATTCGTATAGATTTTCTAAGAAGAATGTCAGTCTTGAGGGGCAGATGCTGGCAAAATTTAAATAATAAGATGCTAGAGACAAAGTTGAATGATCATAAGTTCAAAACAATGTAAAATATCCTATTTTAAGTGCTACATGAACCGAGAACTAAGATAAAGGTTTTTTTAGATAAGGCGTCAGTTTTTAGGACGGATCTTCAAGCTTATAAGCAATATTTAAGCTTATAGAAAGAAGAAAACACCAGTTTCCTTTTTGCTTTATGCTGATAGTCTTCAGGTCCAGAGTGTATTTTACTTCTAAGCAACCATGTTTCATCGCCAACCACATCATGCCTGATGCTAAGGCAAGAAAAGACGCCACACTAATCCCAACAACTGCAAATCCTGAAATTTATTATCAAAAGTGGCGACCTCCAGAAAAACGGCGAGTCAATGAAGTTCGACGAGTCCCGGAGACACGACTTGTAATGAACTCTGGAACAAAATTAATCAAAAAAAAAAATTACGGGGGAGGAATTAAAAAGAGGTGAGATCAAACGTGGAACCGGAACGTGGTCGCGCACAGGGGGCCTCATCAGAAGGTTTAAAGTCACCCAAAGGGCAATGGAGAGGAATAATAATATCCGTAAGAGAACCAAGGTTAGAAGGAACCAAGTAATAATAATATTCGCAAGGGAACCAACATAGCCCGAAGGATCACCAAACTGAAATGGCAGTGGGTAGGGCACATTGATGGTGAGGGACGCAGGTATGTGATAGATGCGAGACGCACAAGACCGGTTGTTGTGGCGATACGTGAGAGAAGCCTATGTCCAGCAGTAGACGTCTTTAGGCTGATGTGATCAAACTTGAGCCTTTCAAAAAGAATTAAAAAAAATACTTTATGCCAAGTTTTCTGTACTTCGCTGAGTAAGCTTTCTTCGATCCAGCCCTAATCCTAACCCTCAACTCTAAGAAGACCAGACTACAGAGCCCAACCTGTCTAATAAAGCTGTGTTCGCGCAGAATTAGGCTGACACTAACAAATGTATTCTGTGAGAGCGTTGCCGAGCTCCATCTTAGCACGCGTCATCATTATCTTACAATTGAACGTGAATGCTGGTATGCATTTCTGAGCCATAAGATGGTGGAAATGGCTTACTAGAAATTATTTGAGTGCATTATATCATGTACTTTTCAACGTTGATTTTGTAATACATCAATAGTTTTAAATAGATCTGGGGCGCTCTTTAAAAAGTGTATTAATTTATTTTCAAGCTGGTATTTAAGGTGGATGCTCCAGCCCTCTAAGTTCATGTAGTTCGAAAGAATGAATATTTCAGAAATAATCATTCTTTCGAACTACATGAACTTAGAGGGCTATATTGATGATTAAAATGGTTATAATTCTTTAGATAAATACGCGTTACGGTCGCGGATCGCATTTGGTCCACATACAGCTTCACACTGACCGGCAAATTGCAAAAAACATAAAAATATTTGAATTTCGCGGGCTACCCTGGAGCATTCACCTTAAACGTGGCTTTTTTATTTTTTAGACTTCTATAGTTCCAGAATAAAACAATATTCTTTGTCCTTTTATAGTAAATCAAGCCATGGTCTACCTATATATCCATCCAGACCCTATCGATTTGTCAAACATTCAAACACAAATTAAGTCTGTGACTGACTGGGCGCAATAGCAGTCGCGACGCAACAACAATTCATTAGATTTATTGTAAAAAAATCGACAGCCGCCATGTTTTTTAGTCAGTCGGGGGCCATAGGATAACACTGCGTTTAAAAAAAAAAGAAGTTTAAGCCGCGTGATTCGGTGTGGCATGTGAGATGCCATTATACTTTAATTTCAGTTAACGCCACATGACACGATCTCGTGCCAAAGGTAAACTACCGGATTGCAATTTAATAAGGATTACACAGAACCCATCGTTTTCACTGGTAAACGTTGGTCTTGTTCTAGTTCAGTTAACTGAACCTGGACTAGACTAAGTTACACACCTCCGAACAACAACTGTTCACAGAATTTCAGCAAGATGTTACCCCTTCTAAATTATGAGCGTTAATAACGCTTACCTTCCGTACATTCGGTACATTGCGAGCTGTTCTTTAAGGACATTTCTCCTGTACGTGCCTTCTTCACTTCATGTTGTATTAAGCTGGTAATTCACTAGCTAGAGTGTACAAGCTCAAACATTTATTGCCAAATGCTGGGATTTTTTGTTGACTCTCGAAATTACACTAGCCAAGCTGCAGTAATCTAAATAAGACAACGCTAATGGTGGCAAGCCATTTAATTTTGACAATTTAATAACTTTAACTTTGTTATTTTTGTTGTCAAGCAGAAGTTTTCAAATATATGCTATGAATTACGAATATCTATGTATCATCTGCCTAGCATTTTCCTAACTATATTGGGGTCGGCTTCCAGTCAAGCCGGATTTGGATGAATACCAGTATTTTACGAGCAGCGGCTGCCTACCAGACTTCCACAACCCATTAACTGGGTGGATCTTCAAGTTTAAGCAACGCTGCCAAGGTTGGTCTGTGGATGGGTGACCATCTTAATATAGCGAGTTTCCTCCGTGCCTTGGAAAGTACTTTAAGCTGTTGGTCCCGGCTGTCTTTTGTAGATCTTTGGCAGTCGTTACGGATAGTCAGAAGCCAGTAAATCTGACTCCAGTCTTGCCACGAAGTACCGTGTTACCCAGTTAATCGGTTGTGGAGGTCTGGTGGGCAGCCGCTCCTCGTAAAATACTGGTATTCAACTAAATCCGGCTTGACTGGAAGCCGACCGCAATATAGTTGAGAAAAGGCTAGGCAGATGATACATAGATATTCGTAATAAAGTAAAAATATAACCGACTTCAAACAAAACATTTAAAAGTACAAAACAATCTTAATTCCGGACGTCGGTGTTTTTGGTATTGTTTCTTTGATTTTTAACAGTGATTTCCGAAATTAAGGTTATTTTATACTTTTTAGTGTTTTGTTTGGGGGTCGGCTATATTTATTTGTAAAAAGTTTTTTTATTTTTCACTTTTAAGTGGTGATGCTTTGACGAAGTCTTCGTCAAAAAACAAATTCCTACCCACCGAGAACCACCTCCTTTTTAGTCGGTTAAAAAAATCGTTCTTTTATTGTTTTCGTCCTTGTAAAGATATCTATTATAACTATCTTCTGTACAAGTTAGTCTCACGTAGGGCCATAACTTACCGTACTTAGTTGCTCCCAGGAGAACTTTATAACCCAATAAAACTAACAGCTTTTCTACTTCGATTCGGTTTTATTATCTAATCACAATAATGTCTACAATGTTGGCGCTGATTGGGTAAACACATAATCGCTATCGAGAGTAAGCCTTCAAGGTTATGCAACGCATGCCAAAATCGGCCTGAGGATGGGTGACCATCTTAATAGAATGAGATTCTGCCGTGACTTGGAAAGCACGTTAAGCCATTAGTCTCGACTGTCATTTGTAGGCCAGTCGTTACGGATTGTCAGAAGCCAGAAAATCTGACTTCAGTCTTGCCAAGAAATACCAGGGTTACCCAGTTAGTGGGCTGTGGAGGTCAGTTAGGCAGTCACTCCACGTAAAACACTGGTATTCAGCCGAATCTGGTTTGAGTGGAAGCCGACCTTGGGGTCGGCTTCCACTCAAACCGATATAACCATAGTCCAGTATAACCTATATTGGTATAGTTGGGCAAAGGCTACGCCGCAGATAGTGATAAATATATAAAATCTTAGCTACGTAAGCTCGGCTACACGTTGCGCCATTTCAATGCTAATGCACACTTAACAATTTGACAGTGACAGGTGGTAGTACGGACGGGTGGTGCATATATTCTTTAAAATTTCGGGAAAATATACATCCCCTTGAGGCCCTAGACAAGTGACGTAACATACTGTCACTGTCATGGCGGAAGATATTTTCAAAACGTCAATAATGTATGAAATTGGTAAATGCTTTCGAAATGACATGTCACACCCTTTTACATATTTTTGGCATTTTGCCAATCATATTCGCTAATAGAATAACATTTTGTCTAGAGCCACCTGGGTGAGTCGAGAGGCTCCTTACTTTGATAATTTATGACGTAATGAATCCGACACCATATTGTACTGGATTGCCACCAGAGTGTACTGGTAATACAAATGTCAAATGTGACGTATTAGTAGTACCTACTACTAACGCGCCCGTTTGACGTATGATATACCTATACAAATCTTCAAACTCATGTGGGCATCAGACTTTAAGGACTTTTTTAAATATTTCGGAGCGAATCAACAGTATGGCGTCGATTCATGACGTCATGAGCACTGTCCGGTATATTGTTTTATATTTCGACACACACCGTTAATGTCGGTAATTATAAGCGTTATCACAGAGGTCTGAACCTGACGCATAGTGCTGCCACCTGGTGCAGGCCATTTCAAATATCCCTCATTTATTTTTTTCATTTTACTTTATTTGGGAAAACAAACAATCGTACATTGTATATTAAAATCTAGATACACAGTATTCTATATATAAATGTACATCCACTACGATTCCACATGTTACTAGGTTATATTTGATACAGTTTTGGTAAAATTAGATAAAATTATATAACAACAATACAATTTTTCACTTCGCTATCTTAAAATCTAAAATAGTTAACACATACTTAAATATTACATAATAATTACAAATGTTGAGCAAGGCTTTAATAATTTGTTTTTTATTGCAATTAAGAAATTGACTTAATTTCGGCTTTATAATATAAAAATGTCGTTAAGTTTTATCCAATGCCAATAAATTATTATAATATCCATTTCGCCTTTAGGTACTAATATGACTTGGAAGAAAGAATGCTTGAAATTAATCGGAATACTGAACTGTCGTGGAATTTATATTTTTTCAATATTATCGGGAATCCGCGGGGGAGGGAGGGGGCGTTTTAAATAAATTGTTATTATTGGTGAGTAACGTGCCTTACAGTTGAAATACTAGTATTTGTTGATATTTATGTGATAATAGCTTTTGCCCGCAACTTCGTACGCGAATATCCAGTTTTTTCCGCTCCTTATAAAATACTGGTATTCAGCTAAATCCAGCTTGACTGGAAGCCGACCCCAATATAGTTGGGAAAAGACTAGGCAGATGATGATAAGGATAGGGTAAATTGTACTCTGGAATAAAATGAATATCTTTCGATATATTATCCCTTCTAGGATATCTTCATTAACGGCAAGTACATAAATGATTTATATTTTTGTTCAATGATTTAAAATCTTGGTTATTGGGTTGTCTTAGGCTTGAATTAGCAAAAAATCAGCAACCGCAAATACATCGTTGAAAGCTTACTACGAAAAAATAAAGGAAACGAAGAAATAATGTTCATACTTTAATAAAAATAACTTCACATCATTTCATTCCAACCCAAATTGGACAGAAACAAAAGCTGTTCGAAAATAATATTTACAGCTAAATATCATCAAAATGCCATTACTTCCTCCTAGATTCCGACAAAGCATTTCCGATGCATTTTCCCCGTCACGTCCAGCAATAAGATCGGAGCGAGATTGGAGGCCGACACGTACAGTTGATTATAATAGCACTGTCCGATTCAGCAAACATTGTGATGTCATTTTTCTCGATTTCACCAATACCGTCTAACTCTGATATATACTGAGATAATTGTCGTCATTTCACTGTAACTGTGCAGTGTGTGCAGACTTTATGGAATATGCTATAGTTTGTTTTTTAATCCCGGAGACTAAATTGACAAGTGCAAATGTCAAAACTGACTTAAATTCTATAGTAATCTACGTCAGTTTGCCAATTGTCAATTTAATCTCCGAGATTAAAAAGAGACTATAGTACGTAACATTGGTAACTTTGACGAAATTGCACTGGGATGCTCATTGGTAGTGAGATGAATATTTATAAATTATGTAAATTAGTAATACTTGAGTTACTAAATAAATAAATCATCATAATGTTGGTCTGTAGGTCTACCCAAACTATTGTAGGGCGAAAGCGTAGTGTTAAATATTTTATCAGCTGACCAGACTAACGTCAATCTGTCAAAAGCGATTGGACTGTAGCTGGTGACTGTAGATAGGAATATTTTACAAGGAACTAGCATTTCCGTGAGAATTTCAGAAAATCCTCTATAAGTACTATCCTACGGAGTGTAGGGAAGCAACATGCAAATTTTCAGCTTTGTACGACCAGTAGTTTAGGCAGTCACTCAGTAACGGAAGAATTTAATATATTAGAATTAATAGATTGATTGATTAGTCTAGCCGTTCTTGAGTTTTGCTTTTAGAACCACATAAAGCCATTCATTTTTATTTATATCAATCAGAAAGGTTCTAGTTGTCTAGCATTTTGCTGAACGTCATCATCAGCCTAGCCTTTTCACAACTATATCGGGGTCGGGTCCCAGTCAAACCGGATTCGGCTGAATACTAATATTTTACGTGGAGCGGCTGCATACCAGACCTCAACAACTTATTATGTGGGTAATACATACATTTGGAGAATATTAGGTGCAGCCGAGTGGCACACAATGTCATTGTTTTGTAATGAAGTTTACTTATATTTTAGAGCAGGTGCGTTATTTTACATTCATAATTACAGTTATTAGTTTTAACGAGCTCCCTTATTGGCCACGTTTAATCCATAATGCCAACAGTCAGAGGTGGAACAATAAGATTAAATATAAGCTAGCAACCTGTTGCCACGAAGGGAAATGTTGCCAATTTTTAAACCACACTGTAATAGGTACTTTGTACTTCCTATGTTCTAACGTTGAATATAAAAAAAAAATAGGATAACCGCGGGTTTCTGGCATCGACAGCCTAATAATTTTCCCAATGTTAGGACACAAGCATCCTCTTTATGAGAGGGTGCTCAGGTATAATGCGGATTGGTAGACGTCACATGTCTTTGAGTTTTTGGTGTACGACAGAGATGGCGAACCTATGAATCGGGTGCCAGCGGTGGCACGTAGTAAAATATTTGGGCACGCTTTTACAAGATTACTTAGCATCTTGGTGAAAGTAAAAGATACAGTTGATAATACAACACAAATCATACAGAACATTGACTTTGATCTGCAAAAAACACAAGCTGACAACGTAAAGATTGCTTTATGAAATACTTTCAAAAAAGAGTTAAGTTAATGGCATCTTATGTTATTTTTTGTCCACTGAATCACCAAGTGAATATTTTTTGGCGGCACGTCATAGCTAAATTACTATTTCTTTTTTATGAAAATGGCACGAGCACCAAACACGATTCGCCATCCCTGATGTAAGAGATCCTTGCGATATAGATCAGTGGTCATCGTAAAATAAAAGTTTGCGTGTTTGTTTGTGAGTAGTGTAAGTGATAATGGTTTTCAGTTTTTACATTTTTAACAAAAAAATAAAGTCTTAAAGTAGTCAGACATGATATAAAACTACGCCCAAGTTAGTAGTAAAATTAAAGTTTTCAGTGCTCCTCATGAAAGTAGAAAAGTTCTCACAAGGGAAGTAAAATGAAACATAACTCAGAAAGTACGCAGTTTAATTTTGTGTTCGGTTAAATATTAAAAAACTTCTAGTTTGAGTATTTTGTTAGCATTATATATTTCCCAAGGTAGGAGCTCAGATAGGCACTCACATGTAAAATACTAGTATTCAGCTACATCCGGTTGGAATAGAAGCCGACCCAAATATAGATGGGAAAAAGCACAGACAGTTTTTTTCAAATTCATCATCTGCCTGCCTTTTCCCAACTTTATTGGAGTCGGCTCCCAGTAAACCGGATTCAGCTGAATACCAGTATTTTACGTGGAGCGGCTGCCTACCAGACCTCCACAACCCTTTAACTGGATAATACGGCAGTTCTTGGTAAGACTTGTGTCAGATTTACTGGCTTCTGACAATCCGTAACGACTGCCAAAGATGAACAAATGACAGCCGGGGCCAACGGCTTAACGTGCTTTCCGAGGTACGGAGGAAACTTGACAGACAGTTTTTTTCAAATTATCTTTTGTAATTTTTGCCTTCCATTTATACCCAATTTTAATAACTGTGCAGTACCTGATAACGTAAGGTGGGACACCCTCAAGCTAGGTGCAGCGACATTCCTCGCAGGCTGGCTGGTAACAACTAGATGAGAGTTGCCGGAAATCGAATTGAATGGCGTGCACCAGGAGAGGCCTATGACCAATAGTGGGCTGTTATAGGCTAATGGTGATTATGATGACCGGATAACAAAACAATTGTTGTCGTTGCGTAATGCTAAGACCATTCTACAGAAGACTTAGCAACGAGGTTATGATTAACTCTCTTGAAAAAATTGAAAAAAGGAACCAATATTCTATCTCTACCAAATTTCATCCGTTTAGCCGTTCTGGTGTGATTCAGTAACAAACATTCATCAATCCATCCAAACTTTAGACCGACAGACCCCGAGACAATATTGTTTCAGTAATTTATTCAAATAGCAAGCTAATTTTAATTTTTCTTTCATATACAACAAAAGTCTACATTTTCGTACTTTGTGCGAAAAAGTTACATTTCCATCTTCTTCACGTAATTTATTTTCCAGACTTTTCTTTTACATTTTACTCGAACTTAAATTTATTTTTGCGAAGTCTGTTCTTTACGATTTTGCCATGATATTGTACCGCATAAAAGAATCATAAATTATTGAGTACCGGGAAAAAGTGAGCTTTTTACAAATTTTGTGAAAAATATGAGCTTCCATATAATCTCGCCTGAACAAGCTTTGCTCTCATAAATATTTATAATTGTGTTTTTTCCAATATTTACATATTTGTCTTGCTTTTTCAGTACAACAAAGAATATACTTTATATTCTTTGTTTATTGGTTCCATAAATTCTGATCTATCGATATTTATTTCCTACGTAAGTAATTCGATTTATTTTGATTTTGCAAGCTTAAGTTTATAACGGCACCCATTACTTTCTAACTGAAAAACATTTATTCTTATTGCTGATCAAAATAACCTAGAATTTTCTCTAAAGATTCTTTTAGAACTTAGTTCTGCTGATCGGCTCGTGGCTTAGTATTAAAAACCTTAGTAGTCGATTTTCAAGGTTAAGCAACGTTTGCTGAGGTCAGTTCTTAGCAGCTATCTAAGAACTGACCTCAGCAAACCAATCATTACATATCGAGAAACGTCTGTGCCTCGGAAAACACATTGAACGGTTGATCCTGGCTGTCATGTCAAGAATTTTCAGGTTTGCGAAATTTGTATGAAGGAGTCACCGCAGCACTGGAACGCAAAGGGGATTTGGAGAAATACGGGTGGATTTCAGTCAGTAAGAGACTGACACTCCCTCTTGCTTCACTCAAAGCGGTGGTTTTTTTTTGGACGGGGCCACTAGCAGTTCACCTCGCTAAGGGTGATTACTGCTCAACCGGGCTAGCATGTGGTGGCCTCAAATGAATTTAAGGCCCTCAGCTAAGGCAACAAAACTTTAACCTACAACGTCGCTCACTAAGGGCACCCCTTGTGGGGTATGGACCTCGACTCAGCAGCATCGTTTTGGGAAGGACAGCAAGCGACAGGCTGGAGCCTACCGAGAGCGAAGGCAGCACGCGAGCGTACCGCCTTAATATGCTCGCCGAAAGTGAGGTTTCGGTCAAAAATCACACCTAGATATTTGGCTTGCTCCTCCCAAGGGATTGGTTTACCAAACATGGTGATTGGTCTAGGGGTTTGAGGGGGTTTAGCCCGCGGCTTGCGGTACAAGACCGCCTGGTTTTTTCGGAGTTGACCTCAAACCTCCATTTTTTTTTTTTTTTTTTTTACTATTAATAGGCACGCGCTTGACCACCATATCACCTGATGGTAAACGATGATGTGTTCGAAGATGGAGCACGCTTGCCTAGAAGTAACCTATTCACTCTTGACTTAAAGACTCCCAGGTTGTAGCTATCGGGAAACACAGACTCCGGCAGGGAATTCCACTCCTTAGCTGTACGCATTATGAATGTGTTCCCAAAACGTTTTGTGCGTGTGGGTGGGATGTCCACCATGTACCGGTGGCGCATTGCCGTTCGTCTTGTGGTCCGATGATGGAAAGGGCTTGGCGGAATTAAATTATGCAATTCCGTCGTACATTCCCCAAAATGCAACAGGTAAAAAACCGACAAGCTAGCAACTCGTCGTCGATGCTCAAGACTTTGGAGCTTCGTCGCGACGAGCCTCTCATTGCCAATAATCCTCTTGGCTCGTTTCTCAATTGACTCAAGGGCATCAAGCTGGTATCTGGTAGATCCGTCCCAAAGATGAGAGCAGTATTCCATACACGATCGAACTTGCGCTTGATAGAGTTTGAGCAGCTGTTCCGGCATGAAGTACCGTCTAACCCTTGCTAGGATCCCCAAATTTCTTGCAGCCACTTGAGCTTTTGCCTCTATGAAAGGGCCAAAATTGAGAGTAGATGTTAATGTAACCCCAAGAAGTTCAAGTTGGTCGGTTATCGGCACTGTTGCACCTCGGAAAGATGGAGCTGGGTGGAATTGGCTCCTTTTGGCGGAAAATAGACACGCTTGGGTCTTACACGCTTGTCTCCATTTCCATAACCAACCACCTAGGCGGTTGGTGGATTTTTGGAGGTTATGAACTAAGGCCACTTACGTTTACTACTCTTGCTGGAGTAGATGGCGTGTTTTTTTTTTTTTTTTTTTTTGGGACAAGCCCGCCACACATTCCCAACCACTGCAACTCCTGAAAGCCAGAATCAACAGTGGCGACCACCAGAAAAACGCCGAGCCAATGAAACCCGACGAGTCCCGGAGAAACGATTCAACTGTCTTGGATCCTGCAACGAAATTAATCAGAAAAGTACAGCGGAGGAGTAGGAAAAAAAAAAAAATATATAATTTCCACTTCCCTCCGTATCAAGCAGGAGACAGAATAGAACTAGGCCAATAGGCACCAAGGGACAAATACAACTGGGTTAAGCCCAGTTGCCAAGCACCACGGATTATATTTTACCACTTAAACTAATGGGTCCTAAATTGTGAGCTACTTTTGATTCCAGTAATAGGTATGGCAAAATCGCTTGAACGCACGGAAATTTGTTCTGGTTTCAACAAGGTCCGTATAGTAAACTACCCCAGATGTAACCTTAATACTATCTAACATAATATTGCGTTCAGTTTGCCAAAGACTACACTCCCATAAGATGTGATGTGCGGATTGTTCGTATTCATGGTCAGCTGTAGAACATTGACATAAAGGCGAGGCCACAAGCTTAAAGGAAAATAATTTACTCTTAAAATTGCCATGACCTGTGAGAAATTGGGCAACACAGTGATCCACCTCCAGCCATGTCCTGTCCAGCCGCTCACGAACAGATGGAAAAAATTGGTGGAGGTGACGGCCTTTGATGGAATTTTCCCACCTACATTGCCACTCGGATAAAAGTTCCTCCCAGACATCAGTCTGGGGTTTTAGTAATCTAGAGATCTTAGCACGGCCGCGTTGCGGTAAGAACTCTGGGTCCGTAATCTTTCTAGCGTAGTAGTACATTGCAGCACGCCGCTGCACTTCTAGATCGACTGGGAGAACACCCGCCAGCACTGGTAAGGCTTCAGTACTAACCGTCCTATACGCCTTGCATAAGAATATCAAAGCCAAACGCTGGCTTTGAAGCAATTTACGTCGTACCGCACCTATGGTGGCCCTATCGGCCCAGACAGGTGCCCCGTAGCACATACAACCCAAGTAGGTAGCCCCATAAATAGTTTTTAAGGTTTGAAAAGATAGACCCCAAGTAGCTTTGGATATTCTCGTCAAGGCGTAGAAGTTCTTTTTTGCTTTCTCACCTACTGTTTTTATATGATCAATAAATGAAAAGTTATTTTCTAATAGCATACCGAGATAGCACACGGATTCTTTTCTTTTAACGGGTACGTTATTGAATTTAATACTAGGCCAGGATTTAAGGTTTCCTTTTAAAATAAGTTGATAGGTTTTATGCGGTGCAAAGGTCAGACGGTTTCGATCGCCCCACTGAGATATTAATCGTAGGCATGTGTCAGCCAAATTCTCAAGGCCAGCACGAGTACTTGCCTGAATGAGAAGCAAGCCATCGTCCGCGTAACCGGTTAATGAGCAGCCGCATGGGAGCGGAAGCGCGAGGAAATCATCGTAGCCAATATTCCAAACATATGGACCGATAACTGAGCCCTGAGGACATCCCATGGTTAGAGACTTAGTAATGGAATGATGTCCTAGTTTGAGTTTCACGGAACCGTTTAGAAAGTAAGAAAGAATCAGATTATAGATGTTTTTGTAACAACCACGGTTTTTCATTTTAAGTAGTGGCGTGTTGTCATCAAAAAGAGCTAACTGCGACTTGAAGTCAGTGGGGATATCGCTAGTAAACAGCGTAAAGATGAGGGGCCATGATGATTTCCCAACCAAAAAAGAAAATATTATAGATAATTAGTCATTATAGACAGTCGTTACCGGTAGCCAGAAGTCCGAATGCTTGCCTTCTCAAGTGAAACCTTTTCAAATAATAAACAAAGCACTAACCTGAAATGGAATCTCCTTCACATCGTAATACTGATAACTGTGACCGCAGCTGCGCCAGCTTGTAATATTCGGTGCCATTAAAACATTGTAACACAAAGTACCTTCACAATATTTATGCTAATTCTATTTCCTGATATGAATTTTTATTGACTCAGGTGTCCTTGTAATTTGTAAGTATTTTCTTTTGATATTTCTTTGTGAATAAATCACAGATTACGAAATCGCCTGCAGGGCAAATTGCTTGCGCAATAGATGCTCTATTGAGCCAAAAGTTTCTGGATTGACTGAGTAACGGAAGACGCAGCGTTATAAGGCCACCCTGACGCACAGGACCGGTCGATTTGACGTCGTTTTGGGGAGATCTATGTCCAGTAGTGGAGGTTTTTCGGCTGAAATTAAGATGATGGTGAAATCACCGGCAGTGTCTAGAGATGACAGTAGGTAGTTAAAATGAGTAGACGCGGGCCTGCGGACGGCGAGCATTGGGTGGCTCGCCGTCCGATCAGAACCAGGCCCGGGTCGGCGGCGCGCTGAGTTCCACGCGCGCCTCAAGGAGCTGTCAGCATGGGAGACGAAGCCCGCTAGGGCCAGTGCCTGCCGGGGTGCGGAATCCGTTCGAAAGAGACACCGCAGCCCTAGAACGCAAAGGGCATTAGGAGGAGCACGGATGGGTTTTAGTCAGTAAGAGTCTGACACTCCCTTCCGCCTCGCCCAGAGCGGAAGAAGTCATTTGATGATTTCCGATAAAGGAAAAAAAAAGGTAGTTAAAATGAATGATGCCGAAAGTGCTTCAAGCGTACAATTCCTGTCATCTTCGCCATTCTTAAACTATAGTTTATGTACGTTATTTGATTTGAAGAACAGCGAATACAGGAATGACACGATTAGGTTGTATGGCAGTATTGACTATGCTGCAGCGGAAGTAAAAGAGTGCCCTTGGTCTGTGCCAAATACCGAATGTGAAGCAAGCAAAGACGATGCTGAATCGATAACAAGGTTATCCCATTAAACTTAAGTCTTCAGACCTAAGCCCAACTGAACGTATTCGTATGGCAACTACGAAGAAAGAAAATAAATAGTGCAATTTATTTAGCTCAAACGCGGAACACGCACGGCACATTTAAATAATATCAATGAAGAATGAAAGAGTTCTATTAATGTTTAAAAATCTTAATTGCCTTTGTGATTGTGCCTTTATGATTTAACTAAATATTCTATTCCGCGACTATATACCTTCGGGCCGGCGCACATATGGCAGAACGCAGCGCAGAACATGCCCGCGAAGTTTTCTAAACGTGTGACATATTAGGCGAATATCTACCCGAGAATACGCGCGGATGTGCGAGTATGTGCTAGTATGCGAGTACTCGACACACTGTCGTCATTTGTTAAGAAATTTTTCCTTGAGTCCAAACACAGTCCTAATGTGTACGACCGGAAGCGGATACGAGCGGAGACGCGCGCATGCTCGCGCCGTTCCTCCGCACTACCTTTCACATATAGTCGATTCTATGCTCTTCAGGAATTTATTATTGTGTTAATTGATTTTAGAGATTATTACAATAAGGACAATGTAGATAATACTTTGACACTGAAAAATGCAATTTATATCCAATACAAGTTATTTCCATGAGAAATATTGGTCCAGTAACCAACTGTCAAATACTATGAATTCAATACCAAACGGATCAAAATAGGTCTTACAATGCAACTCAAATATACAGGGGGTGCAAAATGTATCGCCCGGACTGAAAACCGGAGTACCGCGATGGATCGTAAAAGTTGCTGAAGAATTTCCTTTCAGGCAGTGATATATTGAATGTTCCGGGCCGCATCGGAACCGGATGGGATGCTCTTTCCGAATTGTACGGTTTTGCTTTATATTTCTCTTTTAAAGTGCTGTTTTTATTTGGTGTTTGTGTTGTTAATGGGTGGAGAATGAAAAGGGCGGAAGGTAAAAATATTCAGGAGTTTTTATGAGGTAGTAAGTACTATACCTGGCATTATTGTCGACTTCTTTCTTATGTGCGAAAGTTCGTTTTTGAAGAACATTTAAGGTGTTTTTAGGGTTCCGGACACCCGTAAAAAAAATGATCACTCGATTGTCTGACTGTCTGTCCGTCTGTCACAGCCAGTTTTCTCCGAATCTACTGAACTGATTCTGTTGAAATTTAGTTTGCAATAAATTCTGTAGCCCAAACACGAACGCGTTACAAAAATAAATATTAAAAACTTTTTAAAATCTGATATATCACACAATACCTACATTGTGTGATATATCAGATGAAAGGGCTTACTGTGTGAGTTTGTTTCTTTTTTCATCATTTTAAAATAAATTATTTTAAAGTTATTCCAGAAATTAGACAAAAATGACCACTACCTCCACCCTTATCTCCGAAACTACTGAGCCTAAAATGCAGATAATAGTTATATACCTAAAGATTACAGGAAAACTTATAAGAAGTCAGTAGTGTTAATATAACATGTTAAAAAATGAAATTAGTTCGGAACCCTTCGCACGCGAGTTCGACTCGCACTTGTCCAGTTTTTTGTAAATATTTATGTAAGCCTACATAATGAGATTGTTTCCTATGCTAATAATCAATGAGTACTATACTCTATCAACCAAAATTGGATCAACGGTTTTAATCAAAACCAGGTTCGTACATTTACAACAAGTCTTGCAGTCAGCCGCCATCGTAATTTCCAGCCAGTTCCGACGACATTTTGCTTATAAATCCTATATTTTATAGGAAACTCTTTTTATTATGATTTGGTTCCCTAAGGCCTCCAGCCCGTCGGAAGTCGTCGTATTAATAGTGCGGAGGATTGAAGGGTAGGTTGACTTACATGTCTCTGAAGAGTGAGCCATGTTACGAATGTTACATTGACTTGTAGAGCGTTTCGTGGCGTTTTTGCCGAAGGTGTTGTCAATTTGGGTACCTAAAAGCTACCTTTAAAGCTGGTAAGCTTAAAACATATTCATTCGCAAAACGCATTGCTTATTTATTATTTATTTATTTAAACTTCATGTACAATAGTGGTACATAGGCGGACTTAATGCAACAAGGCATTCTCTACCAGTCAACCTTTGGGTTAAAAAGAAACGCACTGTGGTAGGCGTATAGTAAATAAATAAAATTCAACATAGAATATTTTTCGTAAAAAAGAAATATACAATGAAATAAAATACAAAATACAAGTTAATGAATAAACGAAATAAATATTACCATTATGATGATTTATAATTATCTTTCTGATTAAGAGAACTCATAATAATAATGACGAAGACCAAACTAAGAATCAGGCTTTCAAGTAGTGTTGTCGGATTTTACGTTTAAAGGATTCTTACAAATATTAATATTTGAAACGCAGTTAGTCTAGAGCCTGACAAAAGACATATACTACTTTTTATCCCGGTGGTATGTGCCCCAGGCTTCCACGCGCGCGAAGCCGCAGTAATTTCTAACTCTGAAATTCTAGTAGTACTAGTCTAATACTATGATGGGTCATTACCATCATGAATCCGATGTGAAAAAGGGATCGTGCTTCTAGTCTTGTATAGCTCCGTGTCTCTTTCACACACAACTCAGGAGAAATTATGAACCGATGCAATCCGTTAAAATCTGCTTAAGTCAATCACAATTATGTGAATCACACTTGGCAAACCACTAAGCACATAGCAGTGCATTTATTAGTGTGTAAAGTATGTTACTTGCACAACAACATGCAAGTATCTCTTGTGATATACCCAATCAATCACTAATCTTGCGTCTTTCAAGACAAATTACTGGCTAATGCCTTGGATTTATGCAAGTAGTTTAGAAGTTTATAAGATAGCACAATAAACCAGATGCAAGCTGCATTGTCTCGTAACCATCCTTTATTCAATTCTCAGCAACTCTGAAGACTGGAATGATAAAGCGAGCCACCCAGCTGCAAACTGGAGGCAAGTATTAAAATATACAATCTAAGTACCACTTAAAATGATTTGTGAACAAGTCGAAGTACTGTTTAATGAAATTCAGTCTTCCGACTTGGCCCAAGTTTCTCAGCTAAACTTAAACGAATGGTGTAAGTACTTTGAAATTATGTTCCGGAATAATCGCGTGGACTGTGTTGATCTGAGTGCCAATTCTACTAATTTTAAACAACTGTCGCATTCGCATCTCAGTCGCAATCTCTCAAAAGAACCTCATTTTTCACACATTTGTGACAGAATGCGGTTGACATGCGAATAGGAACGATACTTGATTTTATTAACATGTTATTTTAACTCTGTAGACTTCTACAAGATTTTCCTATAATCTAAAGGTAAAAAAAGTCTATTATTTCCATTTTTTTTTAATTTTAGGCTCAGCACTTCCAGAGATAAGGGAGGGGGAATGGTCATTTTTCGTCCAATGTCTTGAATAAATTCAAAACCATTTATTTTTAAATTATGAAATAAATATAAGTAAAACCCTCACAGTAAGCCCTTTCATTTGATATGTTACCCGATATTGTTCAAAAACTTTTTTTAGTTTTTTATTTGTGATAGGTTTGTTCTAGACTCTAGTCTAGGCCAGAATTTTTTTTTTTTTCTAGCTTGACCCCCAAAGGTGACCCCTATACTAAAAAAATAATAATTTACGTAACACGTTCGTGTTTGGGTCACAGAAGTCCATAATTATGTGTACTAAAATTTTAACAGAATTGGTCCAGTGGATTCAGAGAAAACTGGTTGTGACAGACGGACAGACAGACACCCGAGTGATCCTGTAAGGGTTCCGTTTTTGGTTCGAAATCCTAAAAATTAAGTTGCCTCTCCCTATGGACTGACTGAGTGCAGGATACTTTGCACTGTTCTTGATATTTGCACACTTCCATTGGGGTTGGTTTCACCAAGTATGGGTTGAACTGAATTGATAGCCCTTTTAATGGACCATAGGAATTTGTATCTCGCTAAATTACAACCGGCCCCCGAGGCCTCTAACAGATATACAAACAAAAATAAAATTTGGCGAAATACATTTTTTAAGAAGCCTAGATAGAACGCCTGTTGTAAGACGTAACGACAGTTGCCGCAGTACTCTGGTGCATTCCACGTATAGGTTAGAATAAGGAAGTGCGAAGCGACGAACCAAAAATCCGCTTTTGCATATAACAAGAGTCGGTGCAAAGAGCTATGCCAACGACTGACAATACGGTACGCTTGTGCTAGGTCATGTTTTATGTCAGTATGGGTTGATAGGGCGATGTAAAGAGATAACTTATATAGCACGCGTCCAGTATAACTGGAAACTTTTCTCGCCCAATGGCGAGTCAAGCTTGAGTGTCACTGGGGTGGATTTCGAGTTATTGTAAAGAAATTCGCTATCGCGCGCTCGGTTATTACCTATCTCCACACAAGCATTACGTATGTTTTCCCTTTTGCAATCCTCTTGTCTTCCTAGTTTCATATATTGTAATTTCGTTATTGTTCCATAATTATTTATTGTTTTATGTATGTATACTAACCGTGAATTCCCAATATTAACTTCAAAGGTAGGACAAGGCAGTAGTTTTGGGAATTTATTTGGTAGTATCGGTGGAAGAGTGTCCAGTCTGGAGACGAGCTCTACAGGGCCAGGCGGAAGGCCATGGGGCTTGGCCCTCCCGCCTAATGGCGGGACCGACCTTAGTATTTAGGTTAACTTAGGTAAAACGAAAATTTTGTCAGCCTAGGGTAACTTAGGAACAGTCACACCAAGTTATAAAATCTACCACTTCCCCCATCGACTTTGTCTGAGCACATTTAGTTAAAAAAATCACCCACTTAAAGAACATTATTGGACATTATTAGTCTGAAATGATTGAATTAAATTTCATTTAAAGGTTGATTTTCCAAAACTCTCACATTAGTGATCACCTACATCATAAAAGGAAGCCTTGTGAAAAATGCTAAATGCTCCTAGTCAGAATTTCTCTTGATTATACTCGTATATACTCTTAGTATAATGTACAAACGTAAATTGAAAATAATAATAATATAAACTGGTCTTTTAGGCTACTGAAACTCGCTAAGCGTACTAATTAGCTCAGCTAAAGATCTCTCGTACGACACACTGTTTCAGCAGAGGAATCGGTTTTTTTTTTTATTAAAGAACATTAATTCTGCTTATTGCACTACCACTACGCATTAAATGAATTCCGTGTGAATACTTTTATCCGGAAAAGTAAGCATTATTATTAGTATATTATATCCAGTATTCCCCGAACGCAATCCCGGATCAAAGGCATCTCGGGAGCTCAATCAACAGAATAAACAACGAATATCAACATGATACATTTGTATTGGTATTCATATCACCACAGAATAGATAAGGAACAGAAGTTTAGTTCCACGCATCGAGCGAACGCACACATTACGTTATCACGTATATAGATATTGAGATTGACGTGCTTCTCTACAGTTAAAGCGGGAAGGTCGTGTTCCCGAATTAACTCGAACGTCATGGGGCAGAGGCGCAACTTGAAAGCTTCTAAGTATTCCGGTTGTACGAGGAAATTTTCTCATTTTCGGGTTACTTACTCTAGTCGCGGATCGTCATTTATTAGCATTTTTTTTTTTAATTTTATAGGGCTATTCTTATTTGTAAATATTATCATAAAAACCAATAACTTCTTTGGTTGTAACAGCTATAATGGTTTCTTCATAGCGCGTTCGTATTTCCAGAGACTGACGATGATTCTCGAAGCGTGGGAGAAGCGTTAATTTGGATTCGTCCATTATGAGCGTGGTTTTTGCTACTCCAATCAACCTCACCTTCTGTAAATGTCTATTCTGTGAAGGTATCACTGCTCTGGGGAATACAGTTATCAATACCGACTACAAATGACAAGATATTGTGAATAATGGGACATTATTTACGTAAATTACGTCCCGATGCGATACTGTTTCTGATTGCGGTATGAATATTGTTTAATTTGGTTTATAGCTGGGTGTTTCCACTTTAGATTACAATGTCTAATTAAATTGTAACTAGATTAAATAAGCAGTACTTACGTCCTCTACCTTCTGATAGTTTTCGCAGAATGAGAGTAACCATTTACCGACACAACAATAAACTCAAAGAACCACCCCAACGTGTGTTTTGTCCTTTATACGTTAATTTTTATCCTAGTTCTTTCTTACTTACTGTAGTACGAGTATGAATACTTTGAACGCTAAAGTATAAGTATAAACTGGTCAAGTACAATGCGGACTAACGCACCAAGGTTTCACAATGCCTCATTTTATAAACCTAGGTTTCTTACCTTGAATAACGAAATGCATGAATATTATGCAGAATGGTACGAAACCCTCCGTATTAAATTCTGAATTACCCAAATTATGAAATCGGTTATCTAAAAATAATTTCAATGCATCAAGTGTGATAAAGTAAAATATCCACAGCGACAGCATCGTATGGTAAAGTTTTAAAGCCGAGATTAAACTTTCTTATGCTCCCATAATCTGTGTCAAACTTCGTCTTTGAAGATGATGGCGAGCCGCTTATCTTAGTTGGCAATTCTTACCAAGCGGATGCAGCACTACTTTAAGTTTCTAAGCAAAATGTTTATAAATTGTTGAGTAGAAATACCAGTTTACAATTATTTTAAAAATATTACCAAGACTGCCTTATGACTTGCTCCGCTACGGACTCTTGTTTCTGTCTGCAGGGTTTAAATGAAACCAACTTGAATAGTATGACGCGGGCCAAGTTCGCTCGTTCATTGGCTCACTCTAGCTCCTGACATCCCAATCGAACCACAATACAAATGGTCACATAAAACTCAACTTGATATACACTGTGCTAAAGTCAAAAGGAAAGTTGTGGAGAATGGATTAAAATATTCTCGAATTATGAAGGTACTTATAAATAAAATTAATCTGTGGTAGCCTGAACTCATATATTAAGAGAAACCTTTTATCTAGATAAGAATCTATCGGATATTCGCACATGGTCGCCTCTTGAATCCTTAAGAGGAAAAAACTGGATATAAAAATATATTCCTGAAACAACGTGGATAAAATATTTTCCAATTTAATGATATCCTTGGGAGCAATAGAAATATAATAGAAACAGTTCGCCATATTTTGATATGGGTTTTATGTTCTGAGAACTAGAGAAAGGGATTTGGGAAAATTGGCAAATGATTTAGTAGTGGGTGAAAGATTTTTGCTGAATCTTAATCTTTGCTATGACTATCGCATTGGTTGCAAATGCGACTGGTGAGTGTGGGATCCTGGGTTCGAATCCCTGATAGAGCGAAGATTTTGTGGTCTTTTTTTCGACATTTAGGTACTGCCAATAGGTAAGTACCTTATTACAATAGAATTTACGTTACGCTCACACATTTGGCAAAACAAAAATACTTAAAACATTTTGACCGCTACTTTTGTAAATGTAATTTTAAGGCATTTTTACTCGACTGCCCAAAGGTGGTTTATGTTTTTGTATAATTATGTTTCTGTTCCTTGAGCAAGTTCTATAGCCTAAATGGATAGGTTTCAGTAAATAAGGATCATAAGAATCATCTTATGAGCTGAAGTGACACAGGCTATATGAGATTTGAATAAGAAAAACTGGCCAAGTGCGAGTCGGACTTGCGTGCAAAGTGTTCCGAGCGAATTTATTTTTATTAACATGTTATTTAAACACTGTAGAATTCTTATAGATTTTGAAAAAAATATAGAGAATAGATAGATTTTTCTGTAATCTATCGGTAAAGTATAGATCTCACCCGCCAATAGCGAACTACTGAATGAAAAAAACAGCCCTAATATTAACTACTAGTTGACCCGCGCAACTTCGTCTGCGTCACAATTTTCATTACTGCTCCGCTCCTATTAGTCTTAGAGCTTATAGCCTATAGCCTTCCTCAATAAATGGGCTATCTATCACTGAAATATTTTTTTAAATCGGAGCAATAGTTCTTGAGATTAGCGCGTTCAAGTAAACAAACAAAAAAACTCTTCAGCCATATATTAGTATAGATAGGGCAGTTGCCCATAGTACACAACAACCGTCTGGTCGCAGAATCCTCCCTTTTCAATGTAGGTTTGCGGGACCTTACAATCTGATCCGTCTACCTTCTATAAAGTCACTTATTTTCGTACTGTTCAATCATCTTCTAACCTAGCGATACCATTTTCACACAGCCACAACTCCAGCGAACAACGCTATACATTCAGTCAAAAAAGTATCGGGAATGGATGATTTGTTTATGGTTCCAAATTCAAATTTTTGTTTTTTTGTATTTGTTAGATTGGCACAACTGTTTTCCATTTTGGTGCGGAGTTTGAGTTGAATCTGTTATTTATATTAAATACAGTGCTGGTTTTAGTAATATCATATATAGTGTGTATTGCGAATTTCATAATGGACAAAAATATCGAACAAAGAGTTTGTCTTAAATTTTGCATCGCCAATGGAATTTCGTGTTCGGAGTCACTGAAAATGTTACAGAAGGCTTACGGTGAATCGACTTTATCAAAAACTCGTGCTTATGAGTAGTTCAAAGCGTTCAAAAGCGGTCGAGATGTGATGGAAGATTTGCCTCGCTCTGGTAGGCCGTCAACGTCTGCAACTGAAGTTAACATCGCAAAAGTGAAGGAAATAGTGACTGAAAATCCCCATTCAACTCTGAAAGAGATAGCCGCCGAACTTTCTGTATCTCACGAGTCAATCCGTACCATTTTAACTAATCATTTGGGTATAAAACATGTTGCTGCTCGGCTAGTCCCAAAAGATCTGAATTTTCTCCAAAAACTCAATCGCATGAAAGTCGCTGAGGACATGCTAGAACGAGTCAGTTCGGACCCAACATTCATGAAACGCATTGTTACTGGTGACGAGACGTGGGTTTACGAGTTTGACATGCAAACTAGTCAACAAGCTTCGGAGTGGCGCCTTACAACTGAACCGAAACCGAAAAAACCACGCCAAAGTCGATCAAAAGTCAAAGTCATGTTGACTGTTTTCTTTGACTATCGCGGTGTTGTGCACTCTGAATTCTTACCGGAAGGTCTCACGGTAAATAAAGAATATTATTTGAGCGTTATGCGGCGTTTAAGAGAGCAAATTCGACGAAAAAGGCCAGATTTGTGGAAAGAAAATTCTTGGATTTTGCACCACGACAATGCGCCTTCGCACAAGGCTATCATTGTGAACGAATTTTTAACCAAACACTCAACAAATACCATCCAGCAACCACCATATTCACCAGATATGGCTCCTGCTGACTTTTTTCTTTTTCCTAAACTCAAATTACCATTTCGTGGCACCCGTTTTCAATCGATAGAAGACATAAAGGAGAATTCGCGGCGCGAACTGAACTCAATTCCGGAAGCAGCGTTTAAAAAATGTTTTGATGAATGGATTATTCGTTGGCGCAAGTGTATCGTTTCTAAAGGAGCATACTTTGAAGGTGATAAAATAAATTTGGATGAATAACAGACATTTTGTGTATTATTGATCTTTTCCCGGTACTTTCTTGACAGAGTAGTATAATCTCGCTATCTCTCGGCATCCCACTCATTAGTATTTCTTTCCCCGCTCAATTTTCCGCAAGTTTGCGAAGAAACACAGCCATTAAGTTTTCTGTGTAACTTCCTAACTTGACTCTAGTCTAGTTTACTGCAAATAAATTTATCTTAAAGCTGAACTGTGAGAGTATTAATGACCTGATTATTTTGGTATTTCTAACCGACTGCACCAGAATGGTAATGTTTTTAGAGGGTTCGTATGTTTGTATGTATTTCTTAGCACGCTCCCGTAGTTTAAAAAGCTGGATATATAAATAACGTGTAACAGAATAAACGGAATACCTCTTAAGGGGTAATTATACTAATCATTAGGAGAAACTTGAATTCGTCGAAAACACGGTTTTCCTGGGGATTACGCTTGACTCAAGGCTACAATGGGGTCCTCATTTAACATCTCTTGCGGGACGGCTAAGTTCAGCAGCATACGCTGTCAGAAAAATCCGTCAATTTACCGATATAGATACCGCGAGGCTGGTCTATTTTAGTTACTTTCATAGTATCATGTCTTACGGTATCTTAT
The DNA here is from genome assembly GCA_950371165.1 of Lacanobia oleracea. Taxonomy (NCBI): domain Eukaryota; kingdom Metazoa; phylum Arthropoda; class Insecta; order Lepidoptera; family Noctuidae; genus Lacanobia; species Lacanobia oleracea. The sequence goes on from OX493395.1 coordinate 25,990,013, forward strand.
TATGGGGACGTGCTGCAGACATCGAGTCTATATTTATCCTGCAGAAAAGAGCCATCAGAGCCATTTATAATCTCCGTCGGCGTGATTCCCTAAGAGAACTGTTTAAGGATATCAACATCATGACGGTACCTTGTCAATACATTTACTCTCTTTAGTAATTTATTCTCTTTAGCAAGATTAGTGACAGGCATCATTTTAATACTAGAAATAGGAACAAATTAGATCAACCCCATATTCAGATTGGCCAAAGTACACACTTCTTTTATGGGGTACTGTATTAAATTTTATAATAAAATACCAGTTGATATTCTCGAACTGAATGAGAGAAAATTTAAAGCATGCATAAAACGCACACTATGTAGATAAGCGTATTATAAACTGGAAGATTATATCCTCGATAAAAACGCTTGGCTAAATGCTGGTCCTGCTCCACAGGTGCAGCTGCTTAGGTCCACTTTTTAGGTTTTTATGTTTGGAAGAGATGCTCGCTCCTTTTAGAGATTCTTACATTATTTCGTTTATTTATTCTTATATACATACAAATTATATTATTATATTAATTACTTATTTATTCTTTTTGATGTAAGAACTTAATCGTTCTCTTTATTAATTTATTTTTCATTATTTGGTCATTGACAACCATAGTTTTGTGTAAAGTAGAAGCATATTTTTCAAATTTTGTAAATGTGAGTACCATGAAACCATTTACATTTTATGTGAGTAGTTATAGTTTTACTTGTTGGACATGAACGAGCATGGTGGTTGAGAGCATGTCATGCTCACTCAAATGTCTCGCTGATGGCGGCGCGTGGGTTTGATCATTCGGTTCCCTTCGAAATGGTTGAGCTGAAGGGTGCCGATACACGCGTCATGTTTGTGAACAGGCGCCGTCGGTTGAGACTGGTCATCTCTTAACTGCCATTGGCTTATTTTAATCTTTATATTTAAATTTCTTATAATAAGCCCTTTTTTTTTCCTTTGCATTGTCCTCACATGCAGAAGCAACAAGTATATGTAACTTGGAATTTTGTAAAACAGAACATGATTTAAAAGAGTGTCCGTGGAGTTTCTTGCACGATCTTCTCCATAGAGATCTACGCTTTGGAACGTGCAAATAGCTTCCATGTTTTTGACTGACCGACCTTGACGTTTCAAAAGTGCCTGTGAATGGTTTATTTGAAATAAAATGCTTTGAATTTGAATTTGAATTTGAATTTATCGTGGAAAAAAAATCGACAGTTTCATACGCGCATATTCTATATGCGCATAATTCGACTAAATGTACTGAACAGTTGATTTTTTTATCGCGAATTAAATGTGGGCCATTGTTTGTATGAATCAATACTGCAAAGATTTTTCAGGCAGCCTTTTCGGATTGTGGACATTATAAAGAAGAACTAGTGACCCAATCCATGTGGTTTAGTGAAAAGTTTATTTGAGCAAGATAAAACAGGTTTATTTTACGACTCTGCTGGCCTTGGAACTCAATAAAAAAGAGGTTTTACGTCGAAAGATTTCGAGCTGTAAATACATAAGTAAGCATGTACTGGGTAGTGTCACTTGTGGGTGGAGTTTTATATTATATACTACTCTTGTGTGTGGCATATACAAGCAAATATAAACTTGTCTCTATATTGTAGTGAAATAAACAAAATGCCATTTCTGTTTTACATACCAATTGAAATCACACTTATTTCCCTTAAGAATAGGTAGGAAATACACAAAGCGTTTGCTACGACCCTAACAAGCTCATTTTGGTTTATAAACGTTATATCCTGATCATAGCCGCACGCTGGTTTTAAGTACACATACCTGAGGGCCCACTAAGAAGTATTAAAACTATCATAACAGTGGCGGCCTTCGGAGGTGCCGTATAATATCTACAATCGCCCGGGTTTTACTCTTGCTGAGGCCCTGAGGCCGCGCGCAACTATCCAAAAATCTTATAATTGGATCTTTATTTTACTCTTACCAAATATCAACTTCAGAATAAAATAAGGTGGCTATGGGAAATAAATAAAAAAATATTTCATAGTAATATTTAATTATTACCTAAGTGTTAATTTCAGAAATCCGATGACACGAGATCGGTTTTTGCAACAGCTGCAAAGCCACCACTGTATCATGATTCTGGTGGGAAAGAGAGTCGGAGCTATATAGCACGAATATTCCTTTTACACATCGGAGTTATGATGGGATTGGGTATTAATCCTTCGAAAACTAAATATTTCCTTTGAATTATTTTTATGTAGTGCGTACTTTTTGTATGATCTATTTTTAACAGATTTACAAGGTATTAAATGAAATATATTTTCTAGGTATTCCTTTTGTACCTGAAATGACCGAATACGTCATGAATATTTGTTCTGCAAATATATTCACGCGAATTGTTAAAGTCAATATATAATGCAAGCTATATTCGAGGAACTGCGATGTTTCAATAATAAAATAATATATAGTAAGGTATTATGTGATTCACTGTTACCCAGAAATTCATGTGGTTATTTCGAATAGCATTTTTGTGTTTAATATGAAATTTTAGATAAACAATCTATTCAGTTTGCTATAAAATTCTACCTCGTTTTATCATCTGTCTAGCCTTTTCCCAACTATATTGGAGTCGGCTTCCAGCCGAACCAGCTTCAGCTGAATACCAGTAATTTACATGAAGTGGCTGTCTACCAGGCCTCCACACCCCAGTAATTGGGTAACACGACTCCTTGGTAAGACGGGAATCAAATTTTCTGACTTCTGACAATCCGTTATGATTGCCAGAGACCTACAAATGCCAACCGAGATCAACAGCTTAACGTGCTGCCAAGGCACACGAAGAGTCTCGATATGTTAAGATGGTCACCGACCTCAGCAAGCGTTGCTTAACCTTAAAGACCGACCCATGAGGTTCTTATTATTTAGCCACGAGTTCATCTACCTCGTTTCATCTCACTCCAAAATACTAATAGACGGAAAACAACTGCACCATCCTTTCTGAATTACATAAGCCACTGGTCCTATTAAAACATGCTTAAGACCGAATCAAAGCGTCCAAATCTCAAACAAATCCTAGCTGAGATGATCCCAAGATTCACATCTAATTTCAACCCAAAAACTATCAAAAGCAAATCACGTTTAGAAAATTCATACGACCCCTGTCACCCACTATTTCACCCCGACAATCCTAATTCAGGACCTCAGAATTCTATTCAGGGTCCTAATCCCAAAATTCAAGTCCCATTTTCACTTGGCGATCACCGAAGTTGTACTAGGCGTCCATAACTCGCAGCAAGTTACTTTTAATATTTTGAACGTTTTACTTGAGGCTTTGCGAACGAAATTCCAATCAAGCGGTCCAGTAATTTGGGGTCAATTTGCTTTAAACTTCGTGGAGTGTAGTGGTTTTGATTAACACGTGTCACACTGGGGGTTAATTTAGAAAGTTTTAAAGTTTGATTATGTCTTTAAATAGATACATTAGTTTACTGCTTTTGGTCTCATAGGAATATCTTTGCCCCAAACAACTGAATCGGCGCAGCAGATTCAGAGATTTTTTTTGTGACAGATGGACAGACAGACGGTTAGCCAGCTAGACAGATACCCGAGTAATCCTATAAGAGACTCGTTTTTCTATATGAACTTTCAAAACTCAAAAAAAATCCAAACATAAATAAAAATCTAATTATAACATCAGTCAGTAAGAGGCTAAGAGTCGAGTTGCAGTATTTTAATCTTGAATCTTTGGCCAAACGTTGTGAACAAAAGACTATTTTGAATTCAAAGACCATTTTCGATAAAACCTCCGAGCTTATTCGACCAAAATATCGTTTACTCCCTTTCAACAAATCATTTATCATGCGTTTCATACAAGGTAGGTATACCTTGATACATTCTTATTCAGAACTCGCCAGAATTTAAATATGAAACTCAATGCTGTATGCTCGGTACATGGATTTTATCATAAATGGCAAGCGGCCAGCTTTGTTGCAAAAATGTCCGAACTACAGATACTTTCTCGGAAAATATCGTCAAACTTACTTCTGTGTGAACCTTGTACAATTCATTATTTATATTTTGTTGAGAGCAAGTGTAGAAGTATATTTTCTGACACTAAAAAAAGCGTGAATCGCATTTATGAGCATCGTTGCATGCATTTTATCAATGGGTGTTTGACTACTACACATTTAGATTTGTGAAAAATAATAATGAAAACGATGAAAAAATACAGAACCTACGCGCTTTTATAGTTGTTTTTTTATTATTTTAATTATGTCTTTAAATCATCATTTGTATTGGATGTCTCAAATTCACTATGACTTGCAATTAATGACGTCACAAGCAATGAGTGCTGTCTCTGTAGGTTTATAAAAACGCTCACAAATCCGTCATTTTTTGATTTATAAACCATAGTGTGAAGGTGCGTAAATTATGCGTATGCATCTATATACATACTGATGAAATGTTTAGTAAGCCTCAGCTTGTATAAAAGAAAACACATGGCGTTGTAGTGCTTCAGGAATGTTCGCGGAGGCTCGCACAGATGGTTTTCATGCCATCATGCGAAAGAAAGCGGCCTCCTTACTACAACGCTTGCATGGTAGTGACAACAGCATCCTGAAAATGATAGCTGCCAGACCGGACTGTCCCTTTCAAGGACAGTCATAGGTTTACTTAAATAAATAAATGTTATAAACTAACAATACTAACCTACTTAAGTAAGCCCCATTGTTACTAACACCAATACTAACTAAATGTACGGACTGTATAGTCTGAAATAAAGTTTTATTTAATTGAATTGCACTAAATACATATGGTGTTAAGTACCTCACAACCTACCCATCTCTCGACTAACTATTATACGAGTATCTTTCAAATAAAATTGGAAACTACGCTTCCATTTATAAATTTTCATGTTCGATTCCATCTCGTCCTCACGCCATTCCGCCATTTGGGCCGGTGTAACGCACGGATTGCAGTGTGGCACAGCACACTGGACAAGTGGACATGGCTCACTGGACCGAAGCTTCACCGCACTGATTGACACTCTGAATTAGGCGCCTTGGACCAGAGAATATTGGACGCAGGTTTAGGAATTGGGATACAAGCTTCAAAGTTAATCTTGGAAGGAAATGTAGAGTGGATCTTGGATACGCGACAAAGGCGGAAACGCCACGTTAACCGTTTTACCTATATTTAGTTAGAAAAAAAAACAGTTGTTAGTAGACTGCCGTTTTTCTTTGAGTGTTTCTGTTATCGGAAAAGACTCGTAAGAACCTGTTTCTGTATCTAAAACGGATATTAACCAAAAACGATCTAAATAAAACCAGACATTTAGCGATAACACTGCCTATTGTTACACATTGTTTTTTTTTAACATTTATGTAATTTTTAGGTGTACAATAAAGAGTGTATCTTTTTTATCCTACTACTTTTTTTACAGAGATATTCAGAGAACAAAAGGCAAGTGCCAGATAAAAACAAAATAAAACAGAATAAGTTGTGGATTATGATAGAAAGATCACCCGACACCTTTCACAAGAAAAAATATAAAGAAAAAAATATTCAGAAAATAAAAATCTCATTTAAAAATATTCCTTCATCTCGGTTGGCAGTGGCTGACATATTTCTTTATACTACCGACAACTGAATGCCTGGATATAACTCACTGAAGCGAATCCTCTAGATTAGATGCCTGTAGAGGGCAGTCCACCACACTGACTGACATTCTATTACACGTTACTCCGTGTGACTTAAACGGGAGACGCTGCTCGCAGGTGCAACACCGAAATAGGTTTTAAAATCAAAATAACGTTTTAAAAGAAATTCTGAAAAAAGAAATCGCGTTGATACTGCAGTACCGTTTTGTATATACCAAACTTAATTGAAGTAAGATATTATGATGATCCCTCTAACTGGTTTTGGGCGTAGTTTTCGTTTCGAACTCTTTATTTTTGGTTTGGTCTAGTTGAATAAACCAGAGAATCTATAGACATGTGACATTATGCCAACTGTAGTGTGGCGAAAACGATTGTCAAAACGTTAGAAACGTATTTCATTGACAAACGCTGTCGAAATGACAGGTGGTCAACTTCGTCTGCGTCACAATTTTCATTACTGCTCCGCTCCTATTAGTCTTAGCGTGATGATATATAAGCCTTTCTTGATAAATGGGCTATCTAACACTGAATGAATTTTTCAAATCGGACCAGTCTTTCTTGAGATTAGCGCGTTCAAGTAAACAAACAAACTCTTCAGTTTTATAAATTAAGAATAGAAGTATAGATAAAGATAATCGCCATTGCTAAAAGAATATCTTACTCTAATAGAATATTTGATACTTTTTCGAAAGGCTCTCAAATGAAATCCAGATCTAATAAAAAAAAATTGGTTGGCTGTTAAGTCGGTTTACGGACGATAATTTTACTTGCTAACGTCATAAGAAAACAATGTAATTCTTAACCATCAATCCGAACGCTTAGGTCAATCGTGCTTCTCTATCGCTTGTTCCGCGCTCTTGCTTGCACGCTCGGCTCAGACGGAACGTGGCACTTTATTATGCGTGCAGCCAAAAAAAAAACAGGAGTGATAGTAGCAGATTTTCACAGTTTCCTTGTGACCTTGTCTTTATACAGAGAGGCCATGAATATTAATCACCTCTCTCTTTTTATATTAGATTTTAAGCTAATCCTTATTTCAGCCATACCTACTTATGCCGCCAAATAGATATACCATTAACCTGGATAAAGACATAGAGTAGTATATGGTGCGTTCCAATTACAGGGCAGCAGCCGCTGGCTCGCCGTCCGCTTAGAACCAGACCCGGGTCGATGGACCGTTATGTTCCACGCGCGCCTCAAAGAGATGTCAGTATAGTCGACGTGGCCTGCTTGGGCCAGTGCCTGCCAGGAGTATGGAATTTGTACGAAAAAGTCACTGCGGCCCTGGAATCCAAAGAACACTAGGAGGAACACGGATGGGTTTTAATCAGTAAGAGTCTGACACTCCCTTCTGCTCCACTCAGAGCGAGAGGAGTCATTCGATGATTTCTTATCCTTAAAAAAGGGTAGGCTAGGCAGCCGCTCCAAGTAAAATAATCAAAAACAGCCGACTGTAACATAGTGTAAGCAATTGCAGAATTAATTGAAATATTTTAATAGTAATTGAAGGAAATACGACAATTTAATAGATATTATTAGTACATCATTTGACTCTTAAAAAGGTTGTTTGGTTCGGTAAAATATTTATAAATTGTTTATATATTGTAACATAATTAAAAACCAAGAAAATTAAGCCTAAAAAACATGACGTACATATTTGTATTAATATATTTACAAATCGTTTAACGTCCATCTATTGACTTGAAGTTTGCTATCTCCCCTCTCCCCCACTATTGTCACGTGGGCACTGTGCAGTCAACTCAACGAATGGTGTGGTCGAGGGGGGCAATTTATCGTCGATCGTCGAGCAGTGAAGTACAACTGTTATTGTAATAAAGAACTCTTAGTCTTTCAGTGGTACTTTTCTTTCAGTTCAGAAGTGGGATTTACTTCACGTAAGTATTATTGATGTTTACTTGGAAAAATTGATGCATTGAATTTAGTGTACATAGTTTAAAAAAAAAATAACGGTTATTTTATGTTGTGCTTATTTAAATGACATTTCTATACACTTTAAACTGGAATGACTTATTAGAGTCACTGGCCAACCTACAAATTGAAATGGAACTATGCATTAAATTATATTAATTAGGATAATTATAAAATTTGTGTGACACGTCTATTTATTCTATTTTACTAACTGTCTTTGAGTTGTTAAATTAAAACCACTGAAGTAGTTCAGTGTGTTCAGTGTGTAGGAATCAACTGTCATATAATTTAAAATTATTCAGTGGGTTATTAAAGCATTAGTTCATTAATTCTCAGTATAATTTCATTGGTAACTGCTACTGCCATTGAAGTGGATGTGTTTTTATTAATGCGTTAACACAAAGTTCTAGTATCATGGTGGCGAACGTTTACAGCACAATTTCATATGTTTTAAAGTTAGGTTAATATAATTTTATGGTCTATCACTTACATTCAACTATAGGAGATAGTGGTGACTGACGTTTTATAGCATCATAGTAAACGTTTATAGAGGTGTTAAAGAATAGCCATGTCCGTATATTATTTTTATTGGTCAGGTCTACAAATGGATAGCACTGATGATAGAAGTTTGGCTCAACGGCTGCAAGCTTCTTCGCCTGGATTGAACGAGCGGAGCCGAAAGCGGGGCCGGAAGCCAAGTGACAACCGAAGTCGAAGTCCGAGTGGTGACCAGGGCAGCAGGCAGAGCCGGAGCCAGGGCGGTAGGCAGAGCCGCAGCAACAGCCGCAGAGGGTCTTCCAGGCGCAGCCGCAAGCGTAGCCGCGTATGGAGTCCTGGTCATCGTATCAGACGGCTCGAGACACCGCCACCAGCTGCGACTAGGGATCAAGAAAAGGAGCGCGACTACAGATCGCGGTCGAGGCGCAGTAGGAGCCATGTACGAGCTCACCAGCAAAGCAGAGACGCGCGCCATCGACGCGACTCCCGTTCATCGAGCAAACGTTCCAGCGCACGTGAGTCACGTCCTGTCACTGATATGTTTTCTAAATTTACCGACTTTCTTGACAAAATTTCAAGTAGTAGCCGCGAGCGGATAAGCAATTTTAATGTCGTCCCTGAGTTTGACCCTTCTTCTAAAAATCAAAACGTGAATAATTGGATTCACAAAGTAAATGAAATAGCTAGTATTTATAATTGGACTGACCGACAAATTATACATAATACAATACCTAAACTTGCTGGCAATGCAAAGCGGTGGTATGAGGGACTTACAACTGTCAATTATAGCTGGGTCGAATGGCAGGAAAAACTTAAAGCAGCTTTTCCGTCAAATGAAAATTACGGCCAAATGCTTTCGGATATTGTGGTATTTGGTTTATATAATTAATAAATAAAAGAAATATTAATTCTTTAATAGTTTATTAATATAAATAAATAAATTACAAGTTCAAATATTGTATATGAAATGATTAATAAATATATGCACTGTACTTGAGTGGGAGGTGCCCGCACCTCACTTCGGAACCAACCGTCGTGCCGAGCGGACACTGTGCCCACCGAGTGCTGTGTATCTCTAATTATATATGTGTGGTTTTATTATTTACCCGTGTGTGAGGGACAAGACACCACAAAATTGGCGACGAGGAGAAAATCGTTAGTAGAAACAATTTTGCCACATAATACAATTCAGTGTATCTGTCAGTTCTTTCATTTAAAATATGTTGAGTAGGCATTTATTTGTTTAAATTTGAAACAATTACCAAACGTTTACGATAATCTTGTGCAAAAATTAGTGAAAAGGGGAAAAGTACGTAGTTTAACAATTCATAATGTACTATATTTGAACTGCATATTACATAACCTAAAAGTAATAAGTAATAGTCCGACGTATGTAACTAACTACTGCCTACATTTTGCTTTTCTACTCATTTGGTTATGAGAAAATAGCAATCCATGTACGAATATAGACCTTACAATGTACTTATGCCAATAATTTCGATATTTGTTCGTACAAATTTTACAATAATGATCATAGCTTTGCACTATGAAAGACTGGTAGTTTGCTGTTTGTATTGTGGCAACGAGAAATTTAAACTTTGTGTGAGTGAATCATTGCTAAATGGCACGCAATAGTCAGTCGAGTCGGGCATCAAGTATACTGACAACAAGTGAGATAAACAAGGTAGTGCCTACAAATGTTGTTGTTGTCTCACAGGTTTAACCATCTGTGTGATAAACAAAACCGTGTCAATAAAACAAAGTGTGACAAAATCAATCAACAAAACGCAGTTCCTTTTTCCTCAATATTGCGATTTTTATTAAATATAAATGTTACAACAAGATATTTAAAACACCGTTATACGTACCTTATGATTAGGTTCACCATATTTTATAACGTTATTAAGGCTTTTCTATAATGTTTTAAAAGATGTACCCACTACCCACATGACTAAACGGGGAAAATTTTAGAAGTTAGCATCATAATCGTTAAATAGGTATTTCGTATTGTAAATAAATTTACGTTTACCTTATGGATAAAAGTTAAACAGCATTCTTAGGTATCTTTTAATATGTAAATTATTCGAAGTTTAGAAATTTTATTGGTATTATTTCAGACCATTTGCTATGAATAATATTCCCATCCTCGAACCGTTTGCCTGCGAAGGAGAACCAAGTTCACTAGGATCTCGATGGGAAAGATGGAAGCGGGGGTTTGAAATTTACTTAGAATCTGCAAATATCACTGATCCAGTCAAAAAACGAGCTACTCTTTTGCATGTTGCGGGGTTCACATTACAAGATGTATTTTTTAATATCCCTGGCGCTCTCGTGGAAGAAAGCGCTTCGGTTGATATTTATAAAGTAGCAATACAGAAATTGGACGAAAATTTTGCCCCTAAACAAAGTAGCCTATATGAGAGACATTTGTTTAGGTTAATAAAACAGGAGCTAGGAGAAAAAATTGAATTATTTTTGTTAAAATTACGGCGCCAAAGTGCCAAATGTTCGTTTAGTGATGAGCAACAAAATTTAATTGATCAAATTACTGAAAAATGTATATCTTCGGAATTGAGGAAAAAGATTCTGTTAATGGGGGATACCGCTACGGTTGATAAAATAGTCACAGAGGCAAATGCGTTTGAGACGGTTGAACGTCAACTGGGTGAATTCAAAGAAAAACCAAATCTTAGCGTTAATGCAGTTGACAACAAGTTAAACAAAATGAGTTCCGAAAAACAATTACTGTGCTCCAGATGTGGAAGTGACAAGCATAAATTTGATAGTCCTCTATGTTATGCTAAAGATAAAATTTGGGTTTCGAGGTCATTATCTAAAAATGTGTAAGACCAGAGCTAGCAAACGTAAAATCAATGAAAATAAACAGAAATTAAATTTAAAAAAAAAACGTCGTGTAGATAGTGAACAAGCTAGTTCTTCTAAGTCAAATAATAAGAACTCGTTTGAAACTTCCATTGATTACATTTTTATATTGACGACGATGCGTCTATCAGCTGTCAAGTCGGCGGTGTTACATTAGATATATTAGTTGACTCAGGAAGTAAATGTAACATAATTAGTGAGAATTCTTGGAATTAAAAAAAAAACAAAAAACGTCATAGTAAAAAATCAAGACAATAATCCGGACAAGACAATCATGTCATATGCATCCCAAAATCCTTTAACAGTACTTGGTTGTTTCGACGCTGAAATTAAAGCTGGGCCGGAAACAATTACTGCCAAGTTTTATGTGGTTAAAAATGGCATCAGAGATCTTTTAGGCAGAGAAAGTGCGATTGCACTAAATGTCCTCAGGATAGGGTTCAACATAAATTTGGTAAGTCATAATGATACTAAACTACCGAAATTTAAAAATATCGAATTAGAATTAGTAATCGATAGAACCGTTACACCTGTTTGCCAACCATATAGGCGAGTACCGATTCCATTAGAAGAAAAGATTAACAACAAAATCGATCAATTAGTTGCGATGGACATAATTGAACCGGTCAATGAACCTTCTCCTTGGGTAAGTCCTATGGTACCTGTTTTTAAAGAAAATGGGGATGTTCGAATTTGTATTGATATGCGGTGTGCTAATAAGGCAATCATTAGAGAAAACCATCCTTTGCCTACGATGCATCAGCTTATGCCCAAGTTTCGTAATGGTAAATTATTTTCAAAATTAGATATTTCTAATGCTTTTCATCAAATAGAATCAACTGAGAATTGTCGTCAAATTACAACTTTTATAACCAGTAAGGGCCTTTATCGATACAAAAGGCTAAAAATTCGGTATCTCAAGTGCCCCAGAACATTTTCAAAAAATTTTGGAGCGTATGCTCCTAAAATGTGAAGGGGCCGTCAATTTTAATGACAACATTGTTGTTTTTGGAAAAAATGAAGCGGAGCACAATGAGAGACTGAAATGTTTCCTAGATACTCTTAAAGAAAACAATGTCTTACTGAATGAAAACAAGTGCATTTTCAATGCCAAAGAGATAGAGTTTTTAGGACACCGACTGTCTGCAGAAGGTATAAAGCCTTTAGATAAATACTTAAAAACAATCGAGTCATTTCGAGAACCAAAAAATGTTGAGATTCAAAGCTTTCTCGGTCTGATTAATTTTGTAGGCAAATGGATTCCAAACTTAGCAACTCTTTCTGAACCTATTCGTGAATTTTTGATATCTCAAATTGGAAAAATGAGCAACAGAAAGCTTTCAATCAACTCAAAGAATGCCTTAAAAATATTGATACCTTGGGCTATTATAATCCAAACGATAGGACTCTTGTTATAGCTGATGCCAGCCCCGTAGGACTAGGCGCAGTTCTAGTGCAATATGACTCAAACGGCCCACGTATTATTGCCTACGCTAACAAAAGTTTGACAGACGTTCAAAAACGTTACTGTCAAACTGAAAAAGAGGCACTGGCGTGAGTATGGGCTGTGGAACACTTTCATATATATTTATATGGTATCCCAGTAAGCATCACTTGTGACAACGACCGTCAATTTATCAGTAATGAGTTCAGATGTTTTTGCGAAGATCTTGGCATTATAATATACAATACTATACCCTACTGGCCACAGCAAAACGGTGAGGTCGAAAGACAAAACAGGGACATTTTAAAAAGATTAGTCAAATTGAGAAATCAAACTGGAAGGATGATTTGTTCAAATATTTGATGATGTACAACAGTACGCCACACAGTACAACTGGAAAATCTCCTTCAGAATTATTTTATTGACGCCAGTTTAGAGATAAATTACCTAGTCTGATCGGTATTAAAAGAAATAACGCTGATTCTGAGGTACGAGACAGAGATGCTGAAAACAAAACAAAAGAAAAAATAAATGAAGATAGAAAGAGAAAAGCAAAGGAACAAAATATTGCGGTTGGGCAGAAAGTTGATGTAAAAAATTTAACGAAGAGTAACAAGTTGACACCTACTTTTGACCCTGAACCCCATACGGTTGTAAGCACACTGGGAAATGAAATAAGTTTACGGAATGACGCAACTGGACAAGAGATAAAAGAAATGTTATTCATCTAAAACGCGTAGAGGGAAGTTGGAAAGTTGTACCGGATGAGCATAACACAAACACTGAGGAAGAAATGTCTGATAATAACGGTGAAGACAAAGATAATTAGGATCATTGTAAATTTAAAATTAAAAACGTTGATTTCTTATTAAATGTAGTATTGTTTATTTTGATTTATAATGGTCATAAACATATAAGTAGATTTGAAAAAAAAGGAAGAGATGTGGTATTTGGTTTATATAATTAATAAATAAAAGAAATATTAATTCTTTAATAGTTTATTAATATAAATAAATAAATTACAAGTTCAAATATTGTATATGAAATGATTAATAAATATATGCACTGTACTTGAGTGGGAGGTGCCCGCACCTCACTTCGGAACCAACCGTCGTGCCGAGCGGACACTGTGCCCACCGAGTGCTGTGTATCTCTAATTATATATGTGTGGTTTTATTATTTACCCGTGTGTGAGGGACAAGACACCACAGATATGTTGGACAAAAGGGCGAAGTTCGGGGAATCTTTAGAGGATTATTATTACGATAAAATGGCTTTGCTTAATAGATGCGAAATAAAGAGCAAGAGAGCAGTAGACTGCGTTATATATGGTATAGATGATATGGCAATTAGGATTGAAGCGGAGGCAGCTCAATTTGATAACCCTGATAAACTATTAGCATACCTACGAAATGCAAAAAGTATAGGTAAAAGAAATGAATTGCTAAGGACTATTAGTAAGAAACTTCTAACTAAAGACAAATCTGCAAGTGATAAACCAAAACCAATTAGATGCTTTAATTGTAAGGAAGAGGTTCATATAATGAATAAGTGCACTAAACCGTTAAAAAAATGTACAAACTGTTCAATAGTTGGTCATGATTCTAACGAGTGTTACAGGAAGAAGGACGACGCAAAATCAGTTTTAGAAATTTCAATCGCTGGACCCAAAATTAAAGATAAATATGTACAAACTATTTTGATTAACGGTCACGAAAAAAACGGTTATTTAGATTCAGGTAGCGAATGTACTCTCATTAGAAACACTGACGCTATAGAAATATTAGGCGAATGGGATAGGACATATTCAGTTGCTATGAAAGGTTTTGGTGGAGCAATAGTTCATGCGACAGGTCGGTGTCCAGTAGTTTTGGAAATTCAAGGTGTAAGTGTTCAACTAAATGTTATTGTCGTTCCTGACCACTTTTTGAAATATCCGTTATTGGTTGGTCAGTCATTTACCGAAGCATCAGGGGTTAAAATCTTAAAAACTGATATCGAATTAATAATTTCCCGTGAATTCCCAGAAACTATTGGCGTGGTTAAATTGTTCTCTAAAGAGAATTGTTCGATTCTACCCGGATATTCTTCTGTGGAGGTTTACTCGACTCAAAAAATAACGGGATCCATATTAGTATACGGTAGTTATAGATCCATCCCTAACTTGGAGCATAACATAGAAGAAGGTGTTTACTCAATTGAAAATGGCAAAGGCCTACTATTAGTCGACAATATTACCTCAAATAAAGTAACTTACAAAAAAGACCAGCTAATAGCTAGAGGACACTTTTTGAAAATTAAAGTTAAAAATTGCTTGTCAGTTAATAAGATTGATGTTGTGGGTTCTTTAGAGCCTTTCAATTTAAATGATTTGACTTTAGACGGTAGCCTAAACCAAAATCAGAAACTACAACTCTTGGAAGTTATTAATCGTTACCGAACTTGTTTTGCTACTAAACTAACCGAGTTAGGCTGTACTAATGTAGAGACAATGAGCATTGATTTAACAGACCCCCAACCGGTAGTTTACAGGCCCTATAGGTTGTCTCATAAAGAAAAACAAGAGGTTAGGAGTATGACTGATGAGTTATTACAATGTAGTATCATAAGAGAATCTTGTTCGCCCTTTGCAAGTCCGATAATTTTAGTGCGAAAAAAAAATGGCGAACAGCGCCTTTGTATAGATTATAGGGCTTTAAATAGGAAGAACGTAAAACAACACTACCCTTTGCCTAGGATAGAAGATCAGATGGATAGGTTGGCGGGATTTAATCTATATACGTCTTTAGATCTAGCCTCGGGGTACTACCAATTTGAATTAGCTGAACGAGATAAAGAAAAAACTGCTTTTGTCACACCAGAAAGACAATTTGAATTTAATAGGATGCCTTTCGGTCTGACTAATGCGCCAGCAGTGTTTCAGAGAACTATTAATAAAGTCCTTGATAATTTGAGATTTGACACCGTTGTCGTTTATATGGATGACGTCCTGGTTCCCTCAATTTCATTTGAAGATGGTCTTAACAAGCTAGAATCGGTTTTCGAAAAAATCAAGAATGCGGGTCTTACATTAAAACTCCCTAAATGTAATTTTTTTCATTCTAACATAGAATTTCTAGGATTTGAAGTCTCAGGAAATGGCATAAAACCTGGAAAATGTAAAATAGATGCAGTTGACAAGTTCCCTACCCCTAAAGATATCCATAATGTCAGGCAGTTCTTAGGACTAGCTAGTTTTTTTAGACGTTTTATAAAAAACTTTGCGATAATAGCTCAACCGTTGACAAATTTACTCAAAAAGAATGCCCCTTGGACTTGGAGTGAGGACGAAGAGGCTGCATTTACCCAGTTAAAAGCTAAACTAGTATCTCGACCAATTTCGACATTATATAATCCTAATGCTGCCACCGAATTGCATACAGATGCGAGTAAACACGGAGTAGGTGGAATGCTTTTACAGAAACAGGATGATGGTGTAATGAAACCAGTCGCTTATTTTAGTAGACGTACTTCACCAGAAGAGCAGCATTTTTCATCATACGAGCTGGAAACCCTAGCAGTTGTGAATAGTTTGGCTAAGTTTAGATGTTACCTAATAGGGTTAACATTCACGATTGTGACTGATTGTAATTCTTTGCGTGCTACGTTCACTAAAAGGGATATGATTCCGCGTGTTGCTCGCTGGTGGAGTTCGATTCAAGAATTCGATTTTAATATAGTTTATAAACCAGGGACTTCTATGAAACACGTAGATGCACTAAGTAGGAACCCTGTGCAAGAAAATGTTGCCAGTACTGGCCCTGGTGATTCACAAGTTTTCCTCATAACAATAGATTGGTTAGCCACGGTTCAAATGAATGACGATGAGACACAAAGGATTAAAAGAATGTTAGATGACGCCAATTCAAACAAAATATTAAACAAAATTTTACTCTAAAACGTGGAGTGGTTTATAAAATAACTGATGAAGGACTTAGATGGTATGTTCCGAAGGGTGTGAGATGGCAAGTTTTACGTTTTTGTCATGACGATATAGGCCACTTTTCTTATGAGAAGACCCTGGACAAAATTAAATCAACCTACTGGTTCCCAAAATAAATAAAATTGACAAAAAGTACTGCCAGGCATGTATTCAATGTGCTCACGGAAAGATACCGGCTGGAAAAAGGTCCGGGTTTTTACATCCAATACCGAAGGTGTCTGAACCTTTCCACACCGTTCATGCCGACCACCTAGGTCCTTTCAATGAGAGCAAAAGAAAGAATAAGTATATATTATCAATTATTGACGCGTTCACAAAATTTATTATTCTTAAACCGGTTAAAAATACAAAAACTCACACGACTATTTCAGTTTTTGATGAGTATTTTAGTTTATTTGGTGTACCTTCTCGAGTAATAACAGACAGAGGTACTACTTTTACCAGCTCAAAGTTCAAAGAGTTTTTGTCCGGGAAAAGTGTGAAACATATTTTAAATGCGGTCGCTACTCCACGCGCAAACGGTCAGGTAGAGCGCTACAATAGGACAATATTAAATTCATTAACAGCTATGATTTACGGTAAAGACGAAAAACTATGGGATGAATATTTACAACAGGTGCAATGGGGCTTAAATAATACCATCAATAAAGCAGTGGGCAAAACTCTAGCGCAATTATTATTTGGGTTGAGACTAAAGGGGTTGACCGAAAGTTCATTGACGTTACCAGCTCAAGAAAATGTCGGTATTAACAGAAAAAGTTCAGAAGATATTAGAAGCGATGCATTTGACAAAATAGAACGTACTCAGGTAAAGCAAAAGAAAACGTTTGATAAGACTAGACTTCCCCCGCGTCCGTTTAATGTAGGACAACTGGTTAGGGTAGAAAGAGAAGTTGGTCAGAAAGGAAAAAGTAAGAAATTAGTCCCGAAATGTCTAGGCCCGTACCGCATTACTAAAGTACTACATAATGATAGATACGAAGTGGAAGATACGCCAATTACGAAAAAACAGGGTAAACAAAAATATGTTGGCGTTTTCCCAGTAGATAAAATTTACCCCTGGCTAGTGTATCAGGCGGTAGAAGAGAGTAACGATGATGATAATAATTCTGAGATGGAAATAGAAGACTAAATTGCGAGTGTATGGTAATGACGTTACAACTCCTGATCATAATAAGCCTAAGAAGTATTGATAGCTTAAGTTTACAAAAAAGTTTAGTTTCGTTACAAATAGTTTCAAAAATTATCCTAAAATCGAATAGTATGGTTAGTATGGTTAGTAAGGTTAGTAAGGTTAGTAAGGTTAGTAAGGTTAGTAAGGTTAGTATGGTTAGTATGGTTAGTATGGTTAGTATGGTTAGTATGGTTAGTATGGTTAGTAAGGTTAGTATGACAAGATAAAAGTATTGTAGTATGGTGGAACTGTAGTTTCAGTATTGTAATAAGGCAATAGTGTAGTGTGAATTAAGATAAAACAAGAGAATACTTGAATTTGTTTTTACCTTCTAAAACAATAAATTCATATGAATATTGATAAATGAATTTGTTAAAAATAATATACTGAAAAAAAAAAAAAAATGTAAATAAATAAGTTGCTTGTGATGATTTTTATATTGACTGATTGTTGTAATAAGCTGTTTAATATTTAATTGTTTCAAGATTGTTAAAGAACCGAAGATGTATTAAGTTTATTTTTTTTATTTTTATAAAAATCATTTTATTGTTATTATAAAATATACAATTATTTATTTTGTACACTTTTGTTGATTAATTTATAAACGTACTTTACCATAGCATTGTCTGTATTTTCTTGTTATGAAGTGTATCGCGAGGGCGCGACTTGATAAGTCAGGATGGACGAATGTAAGCAATTGCAGAATTAATTGAAATATTTTAATAGTAATTGAAGGAAATACGACAATTTAATAGATATTATTAGTACATCATTTGACTCTTAAAAAGGTTGTTTGGTTCGGTAAAATATTTATAACTTGTTTATATATTGTAACATAATTAAAAACCATGAATATTAAGCCTAAAAAACATGACGTACATATTTGTATTAATATATTTACAAATCGTTTAACGTCCATCTATTGACTTGAAGTTTGCGATCTCCCCTCTCCCCCACTATTGTCACGTGGGCACTGTGCAGTCAACTCAACGAATGGTGTGGTCGAGGGGGGCAATCTATCGTCGATCGTCGAGCAGTGAAGTACAACTGTTATTGTAATAAAGAACTCTTAGCCTTTCAGTGGTATTTTTCTTTCAATAGCTAGCTGGATTCAATGAAAAAGGTAGGCAGATTGATTAATGAATTTTCCCACTGAAACAAATACAGTGGGAGATTTCTGCAGGGTTACAGAAATTGTTCTACAGAGCCACCGCGGTCTTGGAACGCAAAGGACATTGGAACACGGAAGGCTTTTAATTAGTTCCGCCAAGCCCGTTCCATCATCGGACCACAAGACGAACCGCGATGCGCCACCGGTACATGGTGGATATCCCACCCATACGCAACGTTTTGGTAACACATTCATAATGCGTACAGCTAAGGAGTGGAATTCCCTGCCGGAGTCTGTGTTTCCTGATAGCTACAACCTGGGAGTCTTTAAGTCAAGAGTGAATAGGTTATTTCTTGGCAAGCGTGCTCCATCTTCGACCATATCATCGCTTACCATCAGGTGAGATAGTGGTCAAACGCGTGCCTATCTATAGTAAAAAAAAAAGTCTGATGCTCTCTTCAGCTGCGCCCAGAGTAAGAGGAGTCATTTGATGATTACGATCCTAAAAAAAATATGGGAGATTTCTGGACATTCACGTAAGCGAAGCTACTGGCAAAGTCTATTTACCCTCACAATATGTTAATAAAAAAATCAAGGTTCACATTAACCAAAATATGAGTAATGAAAACTCTTGATGAATGGCTGCCATTGGACCGAACGCAACCATTAACATTTACAGTCACTGTGACTGGAAGTCGATTATCTGTTACGTCGTGTGCATTGAATGTGCTGTTCCAGTTTCATACACTAGATATTTAAGGCCATTGATCTCTTGAAGTAGTGAAAATGTTTTAGTACTATTATTATTTAGAAGTCCACAGCGATGCGAACGAATTTTTTGTCACCCTGTTATAGCTAGGAGTTTTATTTTCTATTGTAAGTGCATATAGTTTGTTATTGAAATGAAGTTATACATGTTTTAGGTTAATTGATTAAATTAAAATAAAATGCATATTCATTAAAAAAAAAATGTACTTCATCTCAATTTTGGAACCGAAAAATATTTCTCGTCACTTGCCACAGAACAGACATGAACACAAATTAGAATCAAATTGAAGTTCCTTCTCAATTGGACATAATAGTGAAAGAAAGAAAAAGAGTTCTAGATTTAAAATACATTATAAATTGCGCATTAGAACAGCAAACAAGGAAGCCTGTACATATTATAATTTTATGTGCAGTAAGAAGCATGTAATATTTTTTTCTATTGTCTAGTAGTAGAATATTTAAGAAAACTTAAATTCGTATTGACTTATTTATTAATTATACACTTTATTGTACACCAAAAGTATGAACAAAAAGGAAGCTTAAAACTAAACACATACAATGGGCGGCCTTATCGCATTCCGCGATCTCTTCCAGAAACCTGGGATCAACAATATTTGCCAGGACATGAGATGGGGCTGTCATTGGTGTGACAAAAACTAATTTAATTATGATACAACATAATAGATAAACATATACATACATAAAAATCTATATATAATAAATACATACATATCAAGCATACAAGTAGTGAAAATAAATGACGACTGACGATATTAATGAGAAACTAACTCTGTCCATCTATTTGTTACCTATTCATTTCCCGGGAGTATGTGATTTATAAAACACTATCCTTCACTGCATCATCTTATAAGTCACTGATACGAAACCCAAAACATGCATTAACGATCACAGTTCACCGAAAGCCTATTGTTCATCCAGAATTAGAATATCTAGTCAGATCTCAGCAACGAGATGACAATTAGGGCTCGTCCGAACGCCTCGACTTTGATCCCAAGATAAGTGCCGTTGCCTGAGAGGTGTCAGCTCTTTTCATTGACATTTTGAAATACTTGACGTGCTTGAGAATTATGTATATTTTGCTACACTGTGTTCTTGGCATCTTGAGTGACGATGGACCTTGAATGAGGTCGTGAATTTTAATAATGTGAAAATATTATGTTGACTCACACCTTGAAAGGAGCAGTGGAAGAAAAATCTTCATGGTTATTCATTTAAATTAGACACAGAGGCTTTTTTTTATTTTTACTACCAAAAATAGGTAGGACCGGTCATTGTGGCATAACATGTTTCCTATGACCGATGTCCTGGCTATATGCCATGACAAGTGAAATGTGGTACAAGGTTCTTGTATAGATTATGACATAACAGTTGTTAAGCGGAAGTCATTTATTGTGTCTCGATTTTTGTCTTAAACATTAAAATATATGTCCCGATGGAGGTCATCATATCGTATAAACCAAGCTGCAAGTACAAACTGCAAGTGTAATGCAGTGTGATTATACTAAGTGTTTAGCCCAATAAAAAAATAATATTGTTATTTATTAAGAAACCAAACTTTGTAGAAGGCTTTATACTTATTGTTTCAAAGAGCTTCAATAACGCAGACACTAATCCTTAACTAGAAAATATAACTGCAGCTCAGCAGAAATTCATTTTTATCAATTGGGATCCAATTTGCTGAGACAGCCCGCCTTTCCCCAGTAGAGTACAGACGCGATTATAGAGATAGTACCGTGACAAGTGTGGATTATAGCTTTAAAGAACATTTTCTGCGAGGTGTACTGGACATTTTTATATCTTTTAGTTAAGAATTTAAACCTAGTGTTGGGTTTTCAAGCTCTGCTGCATGTGCGACACTAGAAATTAATTTTAAATTCTGTATATTGTGAATAATAATTACAATGACTATCGGAAAGATGTGCGTCCGATGCGATGGATGCGATCGGAACAAAAAAAGATTTCAAAATTTGACGTTCATGCGTCAATGGTTGGCGACATCTGTGAACAACCAATCGCTGTGTTGCGGTTGGCAGAACCAGTTGTTAAGGCGGTGTATTTCTGTTAAGGTGATGTCTGAATACCTGGAGATTAGGAAATTTGTCTTAACTGCCATTGGCTCAATTTAACCTTTATATTTTAAATTCTTACAATAAGCCTTTTTTTTCCTTTGCATTGTCCTCACATGCAGAAGGAACAAGAATATGTAACTTAGAATTTTGTAAAACAGAACATGATTTAAAAGAGTGTCCGTGGAGTTTCTTGCACGTTCTTCTCCATAGAGATCTACGCTTTGGAACGTGCAAATAGCTTCCATGTTTTTGACTGACCGACCTTGACGTTTCAAAAGTGCCTGTGAATGGTTTATTTGAAATAAAATGCTTTGAATTTTACTGCTGGGTTTCGGGTAAGTTTAAGATAGATTTGTACTCAAATAGCTTTTGCTTGCGTTAAGGTAGCCTATAGCTATAGCACTCCTGAATATAGGACTCTCTCAACGAAGACGCAGGTCAGCTTCTTTAAGAAACTTAAAGTTGGTTACACTGGTTTAGGTTTAATTAGCAAAACTACCTCTTGCAATCATTTGGTATTCGTGTCAAGGACCAAATAGTTATTTTGCTAATTGGCTCTTGTTTGATCGTCGCATGATGGTATTCAATGTTCCTGTTGACAAAGGAACACAATTACCTGGAAGTAATTTTTCCAAACTTGACTTAAGAACCCCCAAGTTATAGCTCTCTGAATATTCAGATTTCAGCAAGGAATTCCATTTCTTATCTTTACGTACATTAAATTTTTCCCAGAGAAATTGCGTTCGGAGAACATTTACGTGGTTTAAAGGGGGATATAATATCCAAGGCAACAATAATAGCAACCACAGGCCAATTTAACATGACTTTGATAAGAATCAATAGAATCGTTTCATTTAGCGAGGCTAAGTAAACGAAGCGATTCTATTATAGATACTATAGCTACACATCCTCACCCATCTCTAGTACAAACGCAGCCTTACTCTCTTAAAACTAATTATGCAGTATAACATTCAACAGAAACAGCTCCCAAATTATCAGACAAAGTTGAAGCAGGTACCTATCTGGTCCAATTTCGAGCGGCTTGCTCCGAACTAAGTACGAACAGTAAGCGAGCTTACAACACGGCGACAAGGCGGCTTACGACTCCATCCCGGTTATTAGTTATGAACACTTTGCTCAACGGGTTTCAGGCAAGTTTGAGTGGAATATGAAAGGAATATGATCCTTGTTTTGGGGAGTATCGGTGGGTGATTGTTCTTTGATGTTAATGTTGAGGATACGCCACGTAGGCGGGATTATAATCATAATTATTGTGAAGAGGGTTGTTTAAAAATGAATATCTTTAGTTAGGAACAACGATCCAATTACAAAAAAATATTTCGCGTATTGAATGCTGCATTACCTACCGCTGATATTAGCTACTCTGTAACCCAAAAAAATCAGGGCTTTTGCCATAGACCACAAGGGCGAAGCTGCGAAAAAGCTATTGTAAAATGATAAGGACGGGCATCAAATGATTAAAAATAAGGGTCGTTTCTGAGTGCCATCCAAAAAGGCATAGGACATCAACTTTAAATGTAAGTTTTATTTT
This sequence comes from Lacanobia oleracea, assembly GCA_950371165.1. Taxonomy (NCBI): domain Eukaryota; kingdom Metazoa; phylum Arthropoda; class Insecta; order Lepidoptera; family Noctuidae; genus Lacanobia; species Lacanobia oleracea. Next base: position 26,013,095 of record OX493395.1, read on the forward strand.
ATAGGAATACTTTGAAAAATCTGTAAAGAGACTGTCAAAATTCACAGTTTGACTCCAATCCAATGTATGCTTTTCCTAATTCCACTTTTCCATTTCAAACGTTCTGAAATGACTCAACTTGTAAAACGAGTCGCTTTTCCTTCCCATTTGCATTCAAATGACTAAAATATCAACACAACAAATCTGCATACATTATTATGAATTCAGCCAAGTCTATCCCGGTCGCCATATTTAATTTCCGCCATAGTGACGACCATAGACCATGAGATGCCTCAGTGGTCACTAGGCAATATCCAGAATACAAGTTCAAAGTATTTGTTTCAATTATACCTTTTGCAGGAACTTAAGAATCGTCAAGAGGTCGGCCAGTCAAAAATATGAAACTTATATGCTTTATTATGTACAATCCAACGCGTAGATATTTATAAGAACTAGGAATTGGTGACGGGTGCGCGTTTTGGAGGAATTCCTTTATGTAGAACTTTGACGTTCAAAAAGTACAGGCACTCAGCCTAATTTGAATAAATGACTTTTGATTTTGACTCTGAAGTACGTACAAAAGACCCCAAGAACATCCTTTTTAACCCCCGAACAAAAATTTGTGTGTTTTAAGTTTGACTAGTGTATGTGTATGTGTCATCGTCATCGTAGCTCCTAAATAGAAGAACCAAGTTTGATTTAGTATTTTGATGATGTATTGATGTTTGATTTAGCCCACAATGTGCACAATGCAGCTTGCATACCAGCGCTGGTTACAGGTGGAAACGTGGTCTAATGGCATCTCTAGTTCGCCGACGTCCGTGGCCGGTGAGGGGTCGCTTAGCTCTATGGTGACGTCATTCGAACCCAACGGGAAGTGCCCTCGGTATGCGTTTCATTATATCCAACGAGTTAACAGCTCGACGCATTTTCATTAAATAGTGGTAAATGTAGAAGAATATCGCGATTTATTCTGATGGCTTTATTTTATAGACGGCTGTATGGTAACAGGTGTCAATTTATTACCGGCTGAGAGGTACATTGGATGACGCCCGGTTTCTGACACGTACGTCTCAAAAGTAAACTCAAGTCAATAATACTCGTATATAATTCAGTCAAAGACTTGTTAACTCAATTGACTTGATTTTTATTCCTGTAAATGGTTTTTATGTGTAATTGCTTATGGCCGTTACTAGTTTGCTTTACTATAAGATTTCCACTGTAGTCTCTATGTTAGGCTTTCTGAGGTCACGTCCTTAGAATCTAGAGACGAAGTGAATATACTTACATAATACCTTTGTCCTGATGTAGGGTGTAAAACAATAACAATGCTGAAATGGGTGGAATGGGTACCTGAGGCTTTGACACAAAGTAATGAAATGGCCATGTAAGAGTGAGACTCGAAAATGTAGGGTTCAGTACCTTAAACAGAGAGCGGAGGGGCAAAAGCTTATTTTTAAGCTGGCGCGTGCCCGGGAGAAAGCTGCACGGGACATTAGCAAATGTCTCTGTGTAAGGGACGCCCAGGGTAAGCTGCTCTACGATGCCCCTCTGTTAAGGAGAGATGGTGTACATACTTCGCGGAGCTGTCTAACAAACAGCATCCCCATAACCTTCCTCCCGAACCGCCTCCTAACCTTGGACTTATTTCCCCTATTTCCCCCGACGAAACCCGCATTGCTCTTCGCCACATGAAGAACCGGAAAGCGGTCGGGCCTGACAATGTGCCAATTGAGGTGTGGAAGGCGATGGGCCCACATGGCGTGGACCTTCTGACGGATCTTTTTAACCGCATCCTGATCACCAAGGAAATGCCGAACCAGTGGCGATTTAGCCTGATTATCCCTGTATACAAAGGCAAAGGTAGCGTACAGGATTGTAGTAGCTACCGCGGTATCAAGATCATGTGCCACACCATGAAGCTCTTCGAGCGCATCATTGACACACGGCTCCGTAGCGAGTGTACTGTCTCTGGGTGTCAATATGGCTTCCGGGCGGGTAACAGCACCATGGACGCAGTATTCGCCTTACGGAATCTGGCTGAGGCTTACAGAGAGAGAAGGAGAGCTTTGCAAATGGCCTTTTTAGACCTACAGAAGGCCTTCGACTGTATACCTCGGCAGTCCATCTGGTGGGCACTGCGCTTCAAGGGCGTTCCCGAGGCCTATATTGACATTATCAGAGACATGTACCGCGATTCCGTGTCCTCTGTCCAGACCGCTGTTGGCGAATCGAATGGCTTCCCAATATCTGTTGGCGTTCACCAAGGCTCGGCTCTTAGCCCGTTCTTGTTTAACGTGGTGCTCGATGTAGTTACGGCAAACATCCAAGATCAGCCCCCATGGCTAATGATGTATGCCGATGACATCGCCCTCGTTAATCAGAACAAAGCCCATCTTGAGCGCAAAGTCAACATTTGGAAGGACACGCTTGAAAACGGTGGTCTGAGACTAAATGTGGCGAAGACTGAGTACATGTCCTGTGGCGGCACGGATTCAAATAGGTTCATCCAAATAGGTTCGGACCTGATCAGAAAGTCCGATACGTTCAGGTACCTTGGATCCATGCTGCACGAGTCTGGCAACGTGGACGACGATGTCCAAGCACGTATAGGCGCGGCTTGGGCGAAGTGGCGCGAGGTAACGGGCGTTGTATGCGACCGCAAAATGCCTCCTAAGCTCAAGGGGCAGATATATAAATGCATCATACGGCCTGTCCTACTGTACGGCGGTGAATGTTGGCCAGCACTAAGCAGACACACCCAGGAGCTTCGCGTCACGGAGATGAAGATGCTGAGGTGGATGAGTGGCGTAACGCGATCCGATCGCATACGCAACTCTTTCATCAGAGGTAGTCTTGGTGTCCGTGACGTGGGGGAAAAACTGCAAGAGTGTCGTCTGCGATGGTATGGCCACATCATGCGCCGCCCTATGGAGTACGTTGGTCGGGGATGCATGAATATGGCTGTTCTTGGGGCTAGGTCCCGTGGTCGCCCTCGCAAGCGCTGGTTGGACGTCGTTAAGTCCGACATGAGAGCCAATGGCCTAACTGAGAAGGATGTTCAAGATCGGGCAAAGTGGAGGAAGCTAAGTAGGAAGGCGGACCCTGGCAATAGCCGGGATTAACGCCAGGTAGAAGAAGAAGTACCTTAAACAGAGAAATTAATTTGTAGTCTTTTTATTACTTGTTTCTATGTAGATACATGCCGTATGGTGTCGGCCGGTGCCGTATGGTGCCGTAATAGAATAATGCCATCCCATCACTTTCCGTGGGGGCAGTAAGAGGCGACTGAGGGACTTGCCAGAGAATGGGCAGCAGCGTTATTAAAAAAGATATAGTCAGTCGCTCCGCAAAATACTGAAAGATAAACCCAACATAACGGCTGCGGACTTTGGGGGAACAAGTTTCCCCTTTCCCTTCTTGCCCCTGCCAGCCGCACGCGATCGTATTTGGCTCGCCACTAGGAAAATAGTACCCTATTTTGGCAACTATGTTGTTTTACTAAGAAATCTAATTAGTAATTGTAATTAGTCAGATAGATTTGCTAAAAATATTGGACAAGTATCTTTTAAACGCGCGTGATGTCACTATGATAGTACACTCACCAGCAACATGACGTCACGCGTGTTGAAAAAAGAAAAAAATACGCCTCGAATATTTTTTGAAAATCTATTTGTCGGACTGATTCCATATTGTCAGGAAAATACCCTATTAATAATTTTTTTACTGCAATGTTTTCATCATAGAAATACGCTACCGTATCCCATTCACACACAAGTATCCCGGAGTAGTCTCCAACGACACTCGAGGAAGGTGGTCGAGATACCCAATCTGCAGACGAGAGGTCTCCAATCTCCGAATTGATACCTTCGGGTTGACGCGCAGGACCATTTCAATATGTAAATAGTCTGATGTCGCGTTTGTCGTATTTGTGCTGGTTTCTTTTTAGGGTTCCGCACCTTAAGGTTAACTACCGGATCCCTATTACTAACTAAGCCTTCACTGTCCGTCCGTCTGTCTGTCAGCAGGCTGTATCTCAAGAACCATGATAAGTAGACAGTTGAAATTTTCAGGCATTGTGTATTTCTATTGCCGCTATAACAAAAGATAGTTAAAAATAAATTGATTTAAAAATTAAATGGAGCTCTCCCATACAATAAACGTGGTTTTTTTTGCGGTTTATGGTACGGAACCCTTCATGTGAGAGTTCGACTCGTGCTTGGCCAATTTTTTATGCCCTACTATTTGTTCAATGTTCATATACTGGTTAAAAAATGTAGTTTTTAGACAAACCTAATAATAATTGACCACTTGACTGAACCAGTACTTGAGCATTGATAACGGCGCTTCGTTTTATTATTGAGTGTTATGGGTATTAAGGTACTAGCAATAAAAAAAATCTTCATTGAACAGAAATTTTTCTAACACTTTGTATTTATTACTCTTAAACTTACATCCGTATTTTTGATATATTCAAAAACAATGTAAAATGTAACAGTCACTCAAAAACACTGAAAAATCATTTTTGAATTGGAATAGATTCAACACTATATTCAAAAACAAATGTTGAGACATCGAACTGCGTAGCCAATTGTTATTTTTCAGCGCTTTTCATTGTCACATAAATGTAGTTTTATTTCAGTCGATATTAATACTGCCTGAAGTCAAAATAAACTGTGTCATCTGCCTTTGTACTACGGCAGACGTGCAATAACGGTCATTGACCTATTTTTGTAGACTTTCTTATTAGTATTAAAATCAGAAATAAAGACATAAAACTGTCCTGAATCGACAACTGTCGTGATCCTTTACGTTCTCTAGTCTTGAAAAACGGTTCATAATTTATTCTTCGGGTACCTAGGGAAAGGTCAAAGTACTTAATTGCAAGTATATCTGGCGCCTACTATACCCAAAATAGCATTGATTTTAAGGTGAATGCTCCAGGGTAGCCCGCGAAATTCAAATATTTTTATGTTTTTTGCAATTTGCCGGTCAGTGTGAAGCTGTATGTGGACCAAATGCGATCCGCGACCGTAACGCGTATTTATCTAAAGAATTATAACCATTTTAATCATCAATATAGCCCTCTAAGTTCATGTAGTTCGAAAGAATGAATATTTATTTCGAACTACATGAACTTAAACGACAATTCAGCAGTGGTTTACAGAAGAACCGCTGTGCGCGAGGACATGGTTTCGACGTTACTCATTTCTCATTATTATTGAATGTACGAGTATATTATAAAGACTTACGATTTTGTGCAGCCATATGAGTTCAATGACTTACCTGTAACAGAAAAAAAAATAACATATAAGTATTATTATAAGCGGGAAACACACTGGTCTTACGTACGCAACGTATGCAGCGCTTTTATATCGTATCGTATGTTGCGTTGCATACGATAAGTGTGTTTCTACTGCATAGTTTTTCATATAAAATCAAGAGTCCAGATATAATAATGCGTTGCATACGTTGCGTACGTGGGACCAGTTTGCCTCGAGCTTTATTTTAACATGATTCAATAGCTTTCATATCACTTCACATTTGTATTCCATCCATGTGTCACTTCTACAAGCAATACATTTACGGTCCAGCCACCAGATATTTCCAATAAATCCACATTATAATCCGATTAACACTGCAAATAATTCAAATGATTCGTTGACTGACCGTCAACGAATTATTTGAATTAATTGGAATAAAACAGAAAATACAATTATTTCGCAAATTATTGAGTGTATCGTTGAACTCCCCTGTCGTGCTTGGGATATCAATAAAGGCATTTTAATTGATTGTGACATGGTCCGGTAAATTGTTGGATGTTTCCCGATCTATTTTAATGTCATAATTAAATACGCGAAGTCTCTTTTAATTAATAAATTTATAATTAACATTTGGATTGTAATTTTGAAGGTTTTTTTTCGACATAATATAAGGTGTAACTATTCATACACGAAATATTTTAAGACAATCATCTAACGGTTATAACGAAGCTAACTAGCTAGGACTAAAAATATACAACGTGGTATACCTCAAGGCTCAATTTTAGGACCAATACTTTCATTATATTTACAAATGACTTACTAAACTTTATGCATAGCGTTCAGCCCGATGTAAGACTACCCAATAAATTAACAAAAATTGTGACGCAGACGAAGATGCACGGTTCAACTAGTTAGTTTTGCATAAATTTTGGTTTAATTCCTAGTAAAATCATAAAAAGAAAGACACAATATTTAATAACTGCAAAAAGCTCCCTGTCTATGTCAGGGGAATACTCAGAAAGGCAGGAGGTGGTTATAGCCGGTAAGAGTCCGGCACTGCCCCAACCGTCACATATCGTGAGGCGATTGAGGCGTCCATGAGGATTTCCCCTCCTGCCATACCAAAAGAACATAAAAATCTCTGCGAGGTGGCTTCTTCTCATACAAAATCAAAATGTATGAGCTCAAACCATATTTAAAAACCTCCTCTCAAAATACCCGCACATATATTTCAATGAAACCCTCGCGCAAACAGTTCCCAAATAAATAAAGGCTTAACACGCCTCCGGCCGGCTTTGGTCAAAAATATCCCAAATTAAACTCCACCAACTAGTGGAAAACACTTTTATATTGCAACACTTTAATTATAGGGCAGAACAAGACAGAGCTTTACAATTATGCAGGTTTCTCGCTCGTTTGGACAGCTTTGGTCTTTAATCAGAGTTTCCTTGTGATTAAAATGTAATTCCCTTTGAGATAGTGCTTTCAAAATTGATGCTACACTGTAGAGAACTGTCGTTTGCTTCAGTGTTTGAATGGAAATATTAAGGAGTGAAAATTGAACGTTTGTGGGCAGATGAAGCCAAATATTACTTTCAGATAGAAATATCGGCTTTGGAAATCGACGGCTAAATAATAACAGCCGCAAGGGTAGATCTTATTAAGCAACGCTTACCGAGGATCGGTGACCAGCCCTTACATACCGAGACTCCTCTGTTCCTCGGAAAGTACGTGAAGCCCTTTGGTATCAGCTTTTATTTATAGATTTTGAATGTCGCTACGGATAGTCAGGAGCCAGAAAAACTCGACACCAGTTTTAAACTCGAATTAAGTCCACGGTAGATTTTTATACCGGTTAAAGGGTTGGTTACATAGTAAATATTGTTGATATTCATGATTACTTTCATCTCCTAAAATAATGTCTATAAATCACGTAAAAGTCACACTGCGTACAAAAAAAATTAATGCCCATCTTCATCACAGTCATCGCGACGCTGCGGATGAACTCGCCCGTAGGGGGTCGAGTTTGTCAGCGATGGGACCTGAACCCATCGTGCCGCTGCCTTTCGGGTACTTACGCAATCTGGTAAGGAAACGCACCGGAGATAAATATCACAAGCTATGGGTTGACCATAGTGGGTATAGGCAGGCCAAAGAGGCACTTCCCTCTATAGATGGCCGATTCACAAAACAAGCCCTAAGACTGACTAAACAACAGTTACGTTCAGTCACAGCCGTAACAACTGGCCACGGGTCTTTTAATAAACACCTCTATGCTATAGGAGTCACTGACAGCCCGCTCTGCAGAGCCTGCATGGAGGAGAATGAGACAGCAGCACATCTGCTTCTAAGCTGCCCGGTAGTCGCGGATTACACGGCAAAGTATTTCGGAAACCCAAGTACCTTTTGCGAGATAGTTGGTAACACCAAGGCGTTGCTGGCCTTCCATGGGGAGCTGGGGTGGATCGAATGACGCACTTGTCGCGGAAACCAGCCCGTTTTACATACACACATACCTACATCACAGTCATCGAATCTTAGATAAAGTAAAAGCTCATGATTTAAAACAAACACATCCTCATGAAGTCATTCCTAAGAGTATTTCCAATCACGACGTCAAATAAAAAGTAATTGCAATCTGTTCAAACAGTGAGTTGGTTAGAACTGGTTTAAACCGGAACCGATTCAGATATGTGTTACTAAAACACACAGAGAAATAGATCTTTCGATTTAAAATAATCTTGACGAGAAGTGGAATCAATGAAGAATATAAAAATATCTATTAGTTTAGGGCTTCGGGAGTTTGAAATATTTTAGTGAATTTTAACACAAAGTAATGTTTTTTTGTCAGGAAGTCGATCCATATAAAAGACTGGTATTAAGATGCATATAGATAGACATTAAGCTAAAAAAGAAAGATAGGTAATATTTGGGTACTTTGTAGTAAAATAATTAATATATTATGTCCGCACGCAGATTTTCAAAAAATATTGAACGTATTTTGTACCATTACAAATTGATAAAATATTATATAGTAAAGGGCATCAAAGTCCAAGAGTAGGAGCTGGTTACGTCACATTTGATTAAACAGTGACCTAAAATGCGCCGTCACTCAAGTTTTCAAAGCACTGTGTTGTCTTAATTTTCCGAAAATGTGAACAAAATTACCAATATGTTTTAGAAATCTTTTTAACAGACTATTCGATTTTTCAGGAATGAACCCAATTACGATGATTTCTATTTATTTATTTATTTATTTGACTCTTCAACAATGAGTACAGTATTGCATTTACAAGAATAAACTTTAAGTCATGACTTAAAGTAGAGCACTACATGAAAATATTGCTTTTAATTGATATTACTTTTTGGCATGCAAACCAGCCTCTGATTTTATACTGACAGTTTTAGAACTAATTAGCAAAAACCTTTTTCATTTTTAACCGACTTCTTCAAAAAGGAGGAGGTTCTATGTTCGGATGTATGTACATTTTTTTTTATGTTTGTTCACCGATTTCTCCGCCAATTCTGGACCGATTTAAAAAATATTATTTTTAAAATCGATCCACAATTATTTTTTTATTCGAAAGCCTCCTGAGGTGATCCCATTGTCACCAAATTAGAATCTGGGTGATGGAATCCCATGAAAATCGAGGGAAACTCTCAAATGTAGCACATACACTGTTTTTCATTAACTTTTTAACGCAATTCAGATATTTGTGCCTGGTAATCATCATCTCATGTTGTTGAGCTCATGATGGGATCCCATGAAAAATGTTTGTTCAGCGATATTTTTGCCAATTGTCAACCGATTCGGATGATATTTTTTTTTGTTTGGAAGAATATTTTCTCAGACTGGTCCCATTTAAATTTGGTGAAGATCTGATGAAGGATTTCGGAGGTAGGCAACGGAACTCTTCAATAAATGACAGCAAATGGATCAGGATTTCTGAAATCGCATGTCTGTTGATTGTTTACACCAGTTCTTAACATAACATCACGCCGGTACGCTGTATTTGTAAATAAAAAATACTTTTTAACAAAAAAATAAAACCGACTTCCAAAAACAAAACACTACAAAGTAAAAAATAACTTTAGTTTCTAAAGTCGGTGTTCAAAAACTAAATAAACAAAAACACCGATATGGATAAATAACATGATACATGATGAAACATGGATAAATAATTACAGCCCGAAGATTCGATCTGGATGGGTTACCCTCAACATACCGAGACTATCATATCTAGGATAATACGTTAAGGTGGATGAATATTTCAGAAATAATCATTATTTCGAACTACATGAACTTAGAGGGCTATATTGATGATTAAAATGGTTATAATTCTTTAGATAAATATGCGTTACGGTCGCAGATCGCATTTGGTCCACATACAGCTTCACACTGACCGGCAAATTGCAAGAAACATAAAAATATTTGAATTTCGCGGGCTACCCTGGAGCATTCACCTTAACAGTTGGCTGTCATTTGACAGTTGTTACAAGTAGTTAGATACCAAAATAATTTTGATAAGAGACCGTATTTCTCAGTTACTGGGTTGAAGAGGTCAGAAAGGCAATCGCTCCTTGTAAAATACTAGGCAAGCCGTGGTAGATTAATTCGTTGCCAAATTATGACTAAAAAGCATGAGTTCTATGCTTTATTTTTAAAAAGACCATCATTTTATAGGGGCAACCCACAATTGTATGATACCGTTACTTTACTGCAACCCACTGAAACTGAAAGCTGAAGGGATTTCCTCAAGTACACACTTGTAACTTGGCGAGCATAAAACTAGGTTCTCTATTGTTCTAAAGAACAATGTTTTCTTTTTCCTTTGTCTTTCCACTTTATTATCCTGGCAACTTAGAAGTGGGGAGCTTTCTCAGGTATAAAAGTAAAAATGTTAAGTTTATTTTTCCTTTTAGAGGTGGCTCTTAATCTCAATAAGTTTCTTGGCGCTTGACAGGAAAAATAAATGCAAGAAAAATACGGCTTTTATAATGTAGGTAATGGTTTTTATTGTTATTTCATTAATGTTAATACGTCGCTTCCCTTGTCTGTCCGTATGTCTGTCAGCAAGGTTTATCTCAAGAGCCAAAATAGGTAGACAGACAGTTTACACAGCTCAGAAGAGTGCCTAATTTTATTACCACTTTAAAACACCATTGGCGTAAGAGCTTGTGGAAAACTACTGTAATGGGAATGTATCCGAGGTATGCTGAAGGAAAACTTCGCTAGAAAACCGGCGTTTCGTAGATCCAGAATTAATTAGTTGCGGAATTGTCTGAAAGAGTTACTGCGGCCCTGGAACGCAAAGGGCATTAGCAATATGGGTGGGGTTTAGTCAGTCAGAGCCTGACACTCCCTTCCGCTCCGCCCAGAGTGCAAGGAGTTATTTGATAAACACAACAGCAATCAAATAATTACCACATCATAGTCTAAAACATCTCATGAGGAGCTCGTGGCTAGATAATAACAGCCGCATGGGTCGATCTTCAAGGTTAAGCAACGCTTGCCAAGGTCTGTGGATGGGTGACCATCTTAACATACCGAGTTTCCTCCGTGACTCGGAAAGCACGTTAAGCCGTTGGTCCCAGCTGTCATTTGTAGATCTTTGGCAGTCGTTACGGATAGTCAGAAGCCAGTAAATCTGACTCGTCTTGCCATGAAGTAGCGTGTTACCCAATTAATGGGTTGTGGAGGTCTGGTAGGCAGTCGCTCCTCGTAAAATACTGGTATTCAGCTAAATCCAGCTTGACTGGAAGCCGACCCCAATATAGTTGGGAAAAGGCTAGGCAGATGATGAGACTAAACATCTCATAGAACACACATTCGAATAGGTATCGAGAAACACACACTCACTATCTAACACCCAAGTCACCCAAGTTCCCCCAACACAGCTGATAATTAATGGTTTACTTCAACTGCTTTTGTTTCACAGAACGTAGTAAGACAATCCGTCTTGAAATCAGCCAGTAAAATTTAGGTCCTAGAAAGAACGAAAAAGGATTTAGTAAGCAAAACTGTAGCAAATTGGACGCAAAACTCAGTCCCAAGTTCTTCATCCAATTTGTTGAGCAATTAAGTGAACAGCCGACCTAATGGATGGAGTCATTGTCGCAACTGTTTCGATTCAAAGGTATACCTTAGTAGGCACCTCTCTAGATTGGAAGGAGATATTGGGAATCAGGGATTCATCTGCTCTTATGTGGCAATACTGGGGTAAAAAGTTTTATTATGATTGGGATCTCTTGAGAAGTGAATGGTTCTAATAATTATACTCGTATATCTAGTCAGCATAGGATACCTAAAGCCAGATGCTCTATGCGCCCTTAAGCCCGTGATGTGACATAACTGTTCGGTCCACTCTCAATTAAATAACATGAAATCATGTCGCCAGTTTGTAAGGTTAACGACGAAAATCTATGAACACTGTTTTTTTACACTTTAAATTCACAAACAACTATCCGATATCTGTTTTTTTTTTTGACATAACATGTATTATAGTAAAGCAAAAGCGTTAATATATTAAAATGTTATTTCTGTTCCAATAAAGTATTAATCGTTTTTTGTCGCGATGTGTGACTGTACAATGAAAAATTCACTTCGTATTTTACATATTTTGAAACATATATAAAGCAATAGATTTTGAATTTCTTTCGATTGCAAAAGAATACTTGACTTTACTTTTTACACAATCTTTGATCAGCTGTTGCGCTTGCAGACTTTGACTAGTCAGCGAATGAGGCATCATGGCGATATTTATAAATATATCAGTCACGAACTCGCAACGTAATCTTTCTTGTGGCCACGAGCAACACGAGGTAAGCCGTGTTAAAAAGATTATCCAGTCAACAAGGATTAGCTACACTGACTGCACGGGGTACTTTGTTCGTGTCATCAGTTGTATGGTTTCTTATATTATGGACCTAAAAGAATAACACCATTCCATCACTTCCCGTGGGTGTCGTAAGAGGCGACTAAGGGACTCGCCAGAGAATGGGCAGCACCGCTCTCTGTAAAACGACTTAAACAACGACCTAATATGACTTAAAATTTAAAATGTTAAGTCATATTAGGGCTCGCAATCGCAAGGGTCGATCTTTCAGGTTAAGAATAGAATATAATGGAATACTCTTAATTATGTACACGATGTAAGTTACAGAAAAGATACATGAGGAAAAGCAATAAAAAATGCTTATCGAGGCTGGTTCATAGATGGGACAAACAAAATACCGAGACTTCAATGTGCCTCAGAAAGAACGTTAATCTATATCGCAGCTGTCATTTGTAGGTTTTATTTGTATGTAGTTCGAAGAAATTAAATCTGAACCACTCTTACCAGGGGGCGGCGTGTGACCACTTTTTTTTTCCTTTTTATAGGCACGCGTTTGACCACTATCTCACTTCACTGAGTTATGGGTCAGAGAGGCATTCTCTGCATGTAATAATACTGGTATTCAACCGCATTCAGTAAAACTCTATAGAGACAGATAGACATTTGAAAGGTTAATAGGCTAAGCAACTTGAACCATAGCATCACTGAAAGAGTTCTTATTTACAGGATGTCAGGATTTTAAACCGCATGCGTAAATAAATAAATTTTATTTCTGCACATGTGTGCCTAAAGATACATTAAAATGATAATAATTAATGATATAAGAGGCGTTATCTTCTCCTTTCACGCGTAATTAACTCACCAGCCTTAATGAGCTCATTGAAATTAAGTTCTCACACGTGATGTATGGCTCTCTTACATTAGGTCTCTTAAATTTATGCCAGCCATTGAAGGTTGACGTGAAATGTGTAAAGATTGACTCTTTGTACGCTCCATGTACTGTAGGCACTAAATGATGGTCGAAAATGAACGATAAGTAGCTAGCGTTCGCCAGCGGTTTCGCCCGCGTGAATCTAGAAAATTATTTCAAGAGAACATAATCTCGAGATGAAAAGGACTATTCCAGGACATGATTAAAATTTTATCCGTGTGCCACTTTTCGTCCACTCTCGAGTACTATACGCAAAATACTATAAAAACTAGCCAGGTGCGAGTCGGACTCAGAGTCCTTACTACAAACCCAAAAGAAATACGTTCCAGGTATGAGAACTGCCTTTAATTTTTATTATTTTTTGTTATAGTGGCAATAGAAATATACACTTGCTTCGTCAGCTCCCATAGAAAAAAGTTTCAACCCCTTTCAACTGTATACCTATTACACTTGTTGAGATACAGCCCACTGGCTGGCAGACGGACGGCCGGCGGACGGTTTAGTTATAGGCAGCGTAGCCTTTGGGTACGGAACCCTCAAATTGTTAAAAGGGTTTGTGATGGTGAATCGATGAAAGAACCTTTGTTGCTCTTTCACGATAAAACTACAGAATGATCGGGATATCGTCTACGCGAGCAGAAGCTAGTCTCAAAATATGCATGAATGCACAATACATAAGATTGAGGTTATATTAAAACCTTCCAAGTAGCTTCAGACCGACACTAATGACCTCCGCGGCTTAAGAAGATATCCCTTTACAAAGAGATCCTTATAAAAGACTGCCCGCTAGACTCAGCCCTAGAGATAAAATATGGACCATAATCTGCTTCATCTTGTACAAGTTCATTATGAAATTGTGTGATAGATGAGATTGTAGCAAGAACTTTATAACATTATAAGGCTTTGTTATCAGATGCTACAGTTGGCAAAGTTTCTGGAGTGATAACGACGATATGATATCGTTCTTGGCTAAAGTTACTATCACAAGTCCTAACAAAAGTGGGTTCTTAGCCTTCCATGTCAGTTGATATTTGTTTCTTCCGTCTGATCGTCAGTCCATGTATCTAGGCTCTAAAGCAGCGCTTTTTTTTTGTTTCTAGGGATTAGAACGACCGTATGGAAAATGAAACTCTAATGGTATCACCGTGTGTATGTCTGTCTGTCCGTTTGCATAGCTCCCACTAATCTCGGCGGAAATTTTCTCCGAATCTACATATTGAAGAAATTATAATTGTTACGAAACTTATCTTACAACATATGACATGATAAACTATTGTACACTATTTTGATAGTCACTTATTTTGGTGGTCCTCAACTCAGAAGAACCTGTGTCTTGCTGTCTTGAATTGTATAAAAATTAAAAATTAAATCTACTTTTCCGTTGATCTTTGTGGTTCTTTCTTCTAAAGACCATCACAGACACTAATTTGCATGGTTCTTAAGTGAGTATTCAAATATATAGTTCTATTGCAAATTGAGGACTATGTAGGTCGTTATCTCACGGGTTCATTTCATGATTGTCTGGCAGTTTGAGTATACCATACAGCCTACCTAAATGTCCTTACTTTGGTATTGTTCATCAGAACGTTAAGCTCCTCAAAGTTCTGAGTTGAGCTGCACGATGACTGACAAATGCTTGCACTGTCTGGACAGGTCCACTTAAATCTGTGTGGCTCTTTGTTCAAAAGAACACCTCAGACATTATAACCTACATGGTTCTCTTGCGGCTTTACAATAGCATTGTATACATTGAACGTTTTGAGTATTAATTTATTTAGTGATAATTTTTGGCATGAATAATTTCAATATGTAACGATTATTTTGTAAAAATTTACTGATTTAAAAGCGTGTTTATGGAGTATCTTGTACTTTCTTCTCCATAAAGATCTACGCTTTTGAACGTGCAACAAGCTTTGTGTTTTTGACAGACCGACTGATCTTGGCAATTCAAAAGTGCCTTTAAATAGCTTAGTTGAAATAAAAACTGATTTGATCATCAAACATTGCGAAATTCAACAATAGCGATCCAAATCAGACTTAGACACAAAACCGGCCAAATGTGAGTCAGACTCCTTGAAGGGTTCCATACCATCGTATTTTTATTATGTGCTGTTATAGCGGCAACAGAATTACATATTTTGTGAAAATTCTAGTTTCTACGGTTTATATAGCCCGCTGACAGACAAACGGTCGGACGGATGGATGGATGGACGGATGGACGAACAAACGGACAGCGGAGGCTTAGCAATAGAGTTCCGTTGATGACAATTGGGTACGGAACCCCAAAAAATAAAATACATTATTTGCAACATTAGTGCGAACGACGTACTTTAATAATAAAACCATAGCATAAAAGCTTTTATTAATTTCAGACACCAATAAAGTGCAAAACTTCATAAGTTTGACTTTCCTGAAGGTTGCAGAGCACTGAACTCTGGATTGCTGAAATGAAACGTCAGACTGCTGACAGATCACACTAGAGAGAGATTTACATTAATCTGAATAGATTATTATTTTCTTGGAGATTTCTGTTTGGAACTCTAGTAAACTGAAGATGCGGGATCAAAAAACTTTGTAAAAATTTCGTTCTGAGCGTTTTTATATTAACGTTGCCAAAGTAATAACCAACTGAAATACGTACAAAGAATCAGTTGTAGCAGTAAATTTATCGAAGAAGGGAAGGGGAGATAATAGCCTTGAAAAGTTATGCTATAAGGTGATGGCAACTTTGGACCGGAATCGATGGAGACAAATCATCCGCTTAAAGGGGTCCAGGGGTCTATTGACCACGATCCTCAGGAATGAGGGACCGACTGAAGAAGAAAAAAACAGGTGGTGGTGACCACTTATGGGCGTAGTTACAACATTACATACTACTGTATAAATTCGAGTTCTTGAATGGTAATATGGACAAAGTACTAACAACTACGTTATTGTTCAGAAATGATACATTTCTACTAATATTGATGATAAATTGATAATTTTACTAAGCCCGTAATAGTAAACTGATGAGCCGCCTTGACACTGATGGATAACGGTATCGTGTTCCGATATTGTAACGTTATAGCTAAATGGAATAACGATACTTTGTAGTTACTCGTATATTTATCTTTCAGAATTGAGCTCGCGTGAATCAGCCGAAATAGTGATGATAATGCCAAGTTATTTAGTGTGTTTAACGTGTTTGGCGAATATTATCGAAATTAGTGTTGTAATTTGTTGGTTACTGGCAACCCTCTCCGGCTTCGTACATTTTTTTACTATTGATAGGCACGCGTTTGACCACTACTCTCCTTTTGGTAAGCGATGATGTGGTCGACGATTTAGGACGCTTTCCTAGAAGTAACTTATTCACTCTTGACTTAAAGACTCCCAGGTGGTTGTAGCTATCAGGAAACACAGACTCCGGCAGGGAATTCCACTCCTTAGCTGTACGCATTATGAATGTGTTCCCAATACGTTTTGTGCATGTGGGTGCTTTTTTAAGGATGGCACATCATCAAATGACTCCTTCCACTCTAGCCGGAGCGCAAAGAAGTGTCAGACTCTTACTAACTAAAATCTAACCGTGTTGCTCCAAAATGCCTATTGCGTTCCATAGCCGCGGACAAATTTCAAACAAATTCCAGTATATAATTAGCTAACAGCTATCGTCTTATTTCAGACTACTTACACATTTTCACAATTAATTGTGCTCCTGAACCTTTCTCACAAATCATTACGTTCATGGTGAAAGCCGTTTGACAATCCGTCTGAGCCCGACACTAGATTCTGATGATATTCTAGTAGTTTTTGGTGTGCATCGTATCTATGATTTTATTTTATAATTGACTAAGTAGGGCTATGCTGGCGTAAAAGTCGAAAAATTTCCCACAAAAACTTACTACTGGAATAAAACTATTCTTCGTGCTAATCTTGATGATGTGGTCGAAGATGGAGCACGCTTGCCTAAAAGTAACCTATTCACTCTTGACTCTACTCTTTTCTACTCTTAACAACTATGTTATACAAACTTGTACATACAATTTTGTGTACCCTAAAAATACCACTGTAAAATACTAAAGGATTGTATTAATTTTTACATTATACATTTTCGTTTGATATTTTTTGCCGAGTACCGATGTTCCTTTGTTATAAAAAGTTTACATAAGATCTGTCTCAATATTTTGTGCCTGTCTATACAAGAACACGACCTCAAATATTCCTTTTAGCTTAAAAAACATGATTTGCTCAGACATTGTTGATTTAGTTTCGTCAGTATTCTGTGAGAAAGGTCCTTGTTGTCGCAGGTCTTACTGACTCAGGGTTCACGGTATAATATGTTAATGTAACCCTTTGGGGGATTGACGCGTTTGCGGAGGTTTTTAGGAAGGTCTCAATTGTTTGAGTAAATACTAGGTATTGAGATGGTAAATATCTGTAGACGACGAATGATATCTCAAGAAAATGTTTTAGCTGCTGATATTTACGAATTCGTGTGTGATGATTCTGGACAGTGAGGTCCAATTTACTCTTTGCAAACTCTTGGGCCATTCATAATTCATAATTTCATATTTTTACAACACAGCCACGTATTTTATTAGATTATTTCTTCGTTTTTACTTTCTTTGCAATACTTTTCTCAATAAAGTAGCAACGCTATGCGAAGTAAGGCATTTCTCACTGCGTTGCATATGGCAAGCCTTTCAATTCATAAACAATATTCAAACGACCCTTGACTAAGCAAACTCACAGCATTGAATAGAGATCTGTGATTGGTTCGTTTGTGTTGCGTAGTTCACTTCGCTGCTTGACGTTCATTTTTAGGTTTTCATTTATCAGTGGCAAGAGTATAAAAAGTACCACATCTTTGGAAAACCTGTAGCGTCGTCTAAATTCATCCGAACTGTAATAATCAAAAGGATTTTGGAAATACCGTATCACTTTTCTGATATTTATTGTGCTTATCTCATTGATATAATTATCAAATTCCTCTTTACTACTATAATCCATTGTGAAAGACGCTATTCAAATGGAAAATTATCACAAACAGTAAAATCCGACCCCAAAAAATATTTCTCGTAACACATAATAGACCGCAGAGAATCGAGAGACACTAGCTATGCGTCGTTTAAAACAGCTAGCAGGCTACCTTAGCTGTGCATTCATTCTAAGGGACGCATAGTGCTATCCGCAACTCAAGTATTGTCTATGAATAAGTTTTAAGGGCCCTGTGCGCTCGCGTACACTGTGAGACCACATAGTAACGTTTGTAAATACGGGTGTTATTTCTCTGAATATTACATCAATATGAACGTTTTATATACCCAAATCGCCCTTTGGGTATCTCTGGAATTAAGCACGAATTCTGTAAACAAAATTAATTTACATAATTCATTTTGATCTAAAAAAATGCATGATTCTTGTGCAATGACTGCGTGAGCCAAGCTGTGCCTTCAGAACTACCTTAATATTATAGGCAATTTTTTATTTAAATAAATTCTAGTCTTAATAATAAAGTTTTCCCTACAGAGTAGACAGCAATAAATAGCAAACCTAATAAGAATGTATGAAAGTATTTCTAAAAGCAACTTTTAATATTTTCGCTGGCAACTTTTAGTTTGTAAACTTGATCGTCGGGTTTTAGAACGAAGCCTTAAGAAGTTGTGAACATTTTAGTTGCGGTTAACTTTCTGATATTCTAGTATTATTTAGCGGTCTAGAAAAATAGTAAAAATGATAGAATAAGAAAAGAAATAAATATTATTTTACATTACTTTAGAAATTCCAGTCAGTTTATTTGACAGATGAATTCTGTGCTTTCATTTAAATTGAGAATTTTAATTTGAGTGAGATATACACCATATCAAAGCATTGCTTAGGATGTGAACAACGCACAGCCCAAACTACTGGTCGTAGAAAGCTGTTTGGCATGCGGGTTCCCTGGATTATGTAGGACAGTACTAAGAGAAGATTTCCCGAAATTCTGTGAGAAAGTGTGTGTGTGTGGGAAAAAGTGGAATACGCGCGAACGAAGTCGCGGGCGAAAGCTTGTTACTTATTTATTATTTTTTTGCAAAAAATAGACATATTTGTACCAGTTATTAACACGAGAACGTCAAGAAGATTATGTCAAGTATCTCAGAAGAAAAATATAAATACATATCAAAATAATAACAATAACAAAGATTCAAAAGAATTTCCAGACAAAACAAAAATAAAAATTAATACAAAAAACCCGCAAGACATTCCGCAAAATTCATCGAAATATCCCCTTAAAATATTCCTCATCAGCAATTTCTCCTTTGTTCAACATTTCTGTCCAGCCATTTACATTTGTATCGACAATATTTAAAGCCTGGTCTCAGAGGCCAATAAATTACAAACGGGCCTCAACTCTGGCCTCGCGGTCACAAACTGGCCTGTCGTTAGGCCTCGTTACACCCATCTGGTCACATTATAGTGGGTGGGCGAACAGTAGCACAACTGCAATGCCATTTCGTAACAACATGTTTGTGTCTCGACGACGGAATCCGAGGTGAGTATGAATTTCGTATTTGTATAAGACCTTATATTGTTTGTAATAAGGCTCATTTAGTGAGCTTTATCAGTCAGGTGAAGCTCGATATCGAAATAGTTACTTACAGAATAGTTCTGCTGGTGAACTAAGGTTTTATATTATTATGTATGTCTCTCTATTAATATTATTTATGATGTTTGTACACTGACCGCCCTAAATCTAACTTCTTTAGTTCAGTCCATCCAAAGGTTGTCTGTAAGAGATTGCCCTGTGCGATAAGACCGCCCATTGTACACTAGTTTTATAAGTGTTTTTACTGTGCTTGTTATGAGGTGTACAATAAAGTATATAATAATAATAATAATAATAAGGAAGCACGATTGTGTTGGGGCTGTATTAAATAAATGCCATTGTAAACGTTAAATAATAATAGTAGAACTAAAGTTATTACTACCAGCTAAAAGTTTTACATTTAGGTTAAATGTTGACTTCTTTCTGATTTAGGAGTTTGTTTCGCATAAATCGTGTTTTTGAAAAATAAATATTTCCTTGGTGAAAAAAAAAACATGGAAATCTAGTATATTAGTATCTACATGAATTACCAATTGGCTTTACAAATAAAGCTACAACTTTTTTCTGAGTGACACAGTGCTACCAAGTGAAATTCCAAGTTCAGAAGCAGTATCTTACGTAGGTAATAATGGATTTACATGATAGACTATTATATAATAATAACTTCACTTTATATTAGACAAATTCTTGGAATTTATTTTTTAACCTTATCACTATTATGAAAAATCTAGATAGCTGGAAACTCTAGCACTAAAACTAAACGTAAAACAGAAGCACCTTAAAACGCGATACAATCTCAAGTTGATCTACTGCATCGGTGGTGCTATACTGGCACTCAGCCATTCACACATTAGCATATTTATCCTTTTATGGCTACGTCTTATCTTCGCGCAAATTATGCTAAGTAGTGTACTGTAGACGCAATTATTGCCCACTTATCGCTTTGGGGGAGCCACAGACTGGAGAATGGCTGTAATAATATGTTGTACCTTGAGAATTTCCAGCAATTATTCCTACTTATTATGGTGTCGGCCGGTGCCGTAAAAGAATAATACCATCCCATCACTTCCCGTGGGTGACGTAAGAGGCGACTAAGGGACTCACTAGAGAATGGGCAACAGCGTTCTCTGTAAAACGCAACACCATACACTGCGGTCGTCAACCCCCCAAAATTTGAAGGAGGCCTATGACCAGCAGTGGACGTCTTTGGGCTGAGATGAGCGAGTGATTGAGTGACTACTACATATGCCCATTTCCACCACTATTCATGGTGTATGTGTCAAATGCAGAGTAGGAAGTCTTCTGCAAAAAGACTTAGAGTATACAAGAGCCTGCAGGTAATGAAGGAAATGACAAAATTTCCACGTGGTTGCTAGACTGCCGCTGCTTAACCCACCCACCGAAACGCAGCTGACGTTCATAGAGCTCCGTGATAAAAATCTCTTTACCATTTTACAAGTTATCGCCGGGTAGGAAATGTATAACAAGAGCCTGGCTTGCGGTTTATTAGTACACTAGTTGACCCACGCAACTTCGTCTACTCCGCTCCTATTGGTATTAGCGTGATGAAATATAGCCAATATCTTCTCGATCTATCGATCTTCGATAAATGGGCCATCTAACATCATCATCTGCCTAGCCTTTTCCCAACTATATTGGGGTCGGCTTCCAGTCAAACCGGATTTAGCTAAATATCAGTATTTTACGAGTAACGGCTGCCTACCAGACAACCCATTAAGTGGGTAACACGGTCAATGGGCCATCTAACACTGAAATATTTCCGAGACATCTTTCAAATCAACGTTGGTGTAAGTGATTAGACATTTGGGACTCGGGAGTTTGTTGGCCACTTCTTCTTCACAACTAAAACACTAGGAAGTGGTGACGGGCGGGCGTTTTGGGGACTATCTTTTGTAAATCTTGACGTTCAAAAAGTGCTGGCTCTCAGCCTCATTTGAATAAACGGCTTTTGAATTTTGCATACTCCATAAAATTTAACAAATTGTGTGTCAAAGTCAAAGTCAAAGTCAAAAACGTTTATTTCAATTAGGTCATTAAACGACACTTTTGAACGTCATCATTACATTTCAAATAACATAGTGACAAGAAACTCCATAGTTCAAATCAATGTTTTACATGTGCTGTGGTATACAAACCTTTTGTTAATATATTTGAGGACCATGAACCTAGAGTATGCAGAGTTAAACTTATTAATTTTCTAAATAAATACATGGTACTCACATATTTACAAATATTGGAACCATTAATTAGGAGAGTGAGTGAACAGAAAAATAAAAACTCAAAAATGAAACAGTAGGTAGGTACAACTTATAAAGTAAATACATAAACCAACCAGTTCGATCTTGTCTCCACCATTGATTGTCATATGGAGCAGGACCAGCATGTTTCCAAGCATTCTTATCCTGAATGTAATCTTCTAATTTGTAATATGCTTGTTTACAAAGTGTGCTTATAATGTAGGTTTTAAATTTTCTTTCATTTAGTTCTAAAATGTCACAGGGTATTTTATTGTAACATTTAACACAGTACCCCATGAAAGATGTGTGTAATTTAGCTAATCTATAAAATGGTTGATCTAATTTTATCTTTATTTCTAGTATTAATATTATGTCTATCACTAATTTTAATTCGGATCAGTAGTTCCTGAGGTTAGTTCAAGTTCAAGCAAACAAACAAAAAAAACTCTTCAGCTTTATATATTAGTATAATATCACTAGTCACTTTTCTTGCTTCTAAATTTTTTCATGGATTAAAATACATTATCATAATAATCTTCACTGTGGGGCAAACTCTGAAAAAATTAGCAGAGTCCTATATTTCGAGTTATGTGAGCAAAAATAAACTAATCAGCCAAAAAGTACTTTCAGTCTTTGAACATTTGCCAAAGAATCAAAAATAAAGCTACTTATATGATACAGTGGCACTTTTACAATACAGCCAGTATTGTCAGAGAAATGCTTCAGTACAATTAAGCAGTAACTCTGTTTAGAATGAAATTATTTCAGAGACAGTTCTCAAGGTAGTCTTAGACATTAATCCGACTGGATACTTCGCGAAATAGTTTAGTAACGGCACCGGTGTTATGTCAATGTGCAAGCTTACCCTTGATCAGGGTTTGATACAAGCTTGAATGGCTGACTGGGTAAGCTAGAACTGTCAAAGATCTTGACAACTGATGGAATTATTTCAAAGTTTATTCAAAAAATTCACGACTAAATATCCTACTAATTCTAATAAAGTTTGCGAGGATGGATGGATGTTTGTTAGTCTTTCGCGTCAGAACGCCTGAAAGGATCTTCATAATATTTGGCACGGAAGTGGATTAAATCCACCATCTTGAACGTGCTCAGCCACAAGCTGGACAGCCTCCTTCTGGGGCGCTGGATACAAGCGCAAGTAAGTGTGCCTGGGGCTCCAGAGGGAGGCAAACACTTAATTATTATTTTCATATTTGTACCTTACTTAGTTTTTAAGTCTTTCTACTAACAATATTATGGACCAAGTCTAATATAAAAAGATTGTTTTTTTTTTATGGTCTGGAATAACCCATAGGCTATATTTATATATCGCGGGAGTATTTTCCCTAGGAATTACGCGGGCGAAGCTGCTGGCAGAAGCTAGTCTATGAATAGACTTTAATAAAATAACCTTTTAAGTAATTAAAATACGGCGTCGAAAAAATCCTTTGCATCGCTGGTCACTGGTAATGTACCTAAAAGGCTGGCAGCATTGCCGCGTTGTATGGCAATGCTTATCCTTTGTCCGAGGTTGCCTCGTTGGTAGCTATATGTATTTTCGAGCCGTTTGGGGTTGAAACTGAGAAAATTCAATTTAAGAAACGAGCCAAGAGGATCATCGGCAATGATAGGCTCGTCGCGACGAAGTTCCAAAGTCTTGAGCATCGACGCCTAGTTGCTAGCATGTCGGTTTTCTACCATTTTTTCTACATTTTGGGGAGGGTTAATTCCGCCAAGCCCGTTACATCATCGGACCACAAATGAACGAACAACGCGCAACGGCAATGCACCACCAGTACATTGACGTCCCATCCGCACGCACAAAACTTTTTGGGAACACATTCATAGTTCATACAGCTTTGGAGTGCAATTCCCTGCCGGAGTCTTTGTTTCCTGATAGCTACAACCTGGGAATCTTTAAGTCAAGAGTGAATAGGTTACTTCAAGGCAAGCATGCTCCATGTTCAACCGCATCATTGCTTACCATCAGGTGAGATAGTGGTCAAACGCGAAGAAATAATTGCCCAATACTTTCTGGACATCTATCTGACTGACTACTTACATTTTTTCAGTAAAATACTCCATCGTGTTCTCAGCACTGTTGCAGTGGAACCCTTAATTTCTCCGCAACCAGAAAATTATTCATTTTTGATCAAATAGGCCTGGTTTGATCAAAATACTTGAACGTGTTTGGTCCGCATTACTTGTAATGGAAATTGAATACGTATTCCTTCAATATGTTTAGTGTTTGATAAACTAGTCTGTATTCCAAACATGATTTGAAACCTTGTTAGTATAACCTAGGTAAACCATCACTAAGGTTATTCAAAATATTGTCATTTCCCAGAGGAAATTGTTGATAATAATAAAGGCAGACAGTGTGTATAAAACCTGGAAATATTTGTAGGAGACGTCAGTCAAGTGCGGTACGAGTAGACGAGAGGAATCATGAAGTACTGTATCAGTAAGTTTTACTTTTCTAATAACTAGCAACTTGCCCTAACTTTGCAGATTCTTCCTTCTATAAAATCATCATATTTCAGCCAATTTACACAGAACTTTAAACTTGTACACACATAAACCTTGCTCATAAATAACTACGTCAAATGGTGAAACCAGATGAAGATTCGTGTAGTACCTAGTTTCCCTGCCTGTATATTATAGCGGAGCGGAGAAACAGAGAAATATTAACCAAACATGTAACTAGTCGTTGACATTGCGTAGTAGTCACAACACACGAGGTACGGAGATTTTATGCGATTCCATTGATTAAAATTTCTCCGTTTCTTCGCTCCGCTGTAATGGACAGGCAACCTAAAAATACGGGAACAAAGAATGCCTCTTTTGAGGAAGCTTTTTGTTTTTTTTTGTCTGACGATCATCAAATGATTTCTCCCGCTCTGTGTGAAGCGGAAGGGAGTGTCAGAGACTAAAGCCCACCCATCTTCCATTTGCGTTCCAGGTCCACGGAAAATTTTCCGTACAATACCGCAACCCTGGAGAGCCCTACACCTAGCCAGGCTGGAGTCATACTAGTGTTCCTATTTGTCATGATTTCAGTTCTTGCATCATTGGCAGTGGTGATTGCGCACGCGCTGGTGACTGCGAAAAAATTGGAATGCGACTGCCCTGAAAAGTATGATCCGGTGTGTGCCAGAGACTCCAGGACCTACCCCAGTGAATGCTTGTGAGTTTCTAGGTGTAAATGTACCACGAGGACACCGTAACATAGACCTGCATTTAAAAAAAATGTATACAATACACCAAAAGAAATGTGACAAGAAATTACTGCTCCATTTATATCGTCAATTAGATCGACTGATTCTATGGCGCATCTGATTATTTTTTCAGCTCCATAACCCTGGCAGTGTGTATCGGGTCTAGATCATAATATCGACAGTCACTACATCGACAGTCGCTGTATCGAAAACTTTCCATGACGGGTTACTGAATCGAAAGTACTCCAAATCGATGGTACGCTACATCGACAGATCGATTGATCGATTTGGAGAACTCTCGATGTGTATCACCCTAGTAAGTCTGCTAGGATAATGGGACCGCCATTATCCTAGCAGAGTCGATTGTTCTTGTGGGCCCACCCCTTCACCCTAGCGAGGCTCATTAATCTAGCAGGGCCCAAGGCCCTAATCAAAATTCAAAGCAATTATTCCAAAAACCATAAACCATAGTGAACCATTAGTAAACCTTTTGGGCCCCATCACCCTAAGGGGGCCAAAAACCTAGCAGAGCCCATCACTCTTGGGGACCCCATTACATATCAGAAGCCGTCACCATCACGGTCCCCATCGCCCAATAGACTACAAGCAGAGACTATCATTCTAACGAGGCCCATCAAGAATCACATTTAATCAAAATTCAAAGCAATTATTCCAAATACCATAAACCATAGTGAACCATTAGTAAACCTTAGTGGGCCCCATCACCCTAAGGGGGCCAAAAACCTAGCAGAGCCCATCACTCTTGGGGACCCCATTACATATCAGAAGCCGTCACCATAACGGTCCCCATCGCCCAATAGACTACAAGCAGAGACTATCATTCTAACGAGGCCCATCAAGAATCACATTTAATCAGCTTATTTGTTTGCAGTATGAACTGTGCCAAGAAATTGAAAGCCTACGACGGAGCGTGCGTGCGCAAAGGTGTCTTCCTCCGTCGAGAACCACAGGCCATGTGATGACCCTGCACCAATTTATACTGTTAGAATGAAAGACGTTTGTGTTTGTCTGTTATTGTGAATATTTACAACAATGTTAATATAGCTTTGTAAAAACAAGTTTAAAAAAACATAAGAAAATAAACCATTTTTTTTTATTGTATGTATCCTATCCTTAAAAACAATCCATTTTAATTTAAAAAGAGTGAGCCAATGCCGCTAGAGGCGTTAGTGTAGCGTTAGGTTTTAAATGTCAAATTTTACAGTTGGTTGGCTGTTGACGCGAGAGTTTATTTACTTTTTTGTTTTCATTTTTATTTTCCTTCTAACTTTGCTCACATGCACGTGATAACAACTTTAATGCTATGATTAAGAACCTTACTCGACAGTGGCACCAACTGGTGAGTGCAAAAACAGTAGCTCTCATTGCAATACAGCTGGTATGATTCCAAACTCCGGTCTGCTTCCTGAGAACTTCCTGCGCAAAAACAAGGCCCCCACGCTTAGCGAAACGGATTTCCAAATATGGGACTTTTTTCTACTTGATTCTAGTAACCTAAGTACGAGTATATATTACTAGATTTCAACTGGGACTTTGTACGCGCATGCCCCATTTTCCTCCGTTCGCGTAGGAATTTCTAGAAATCTTAATTCTACACTTCCCAAGAAACCTTCATGCTAAATTTCAGCTTTATACGACCAATAGTTTCGGCTATGCGATATTTGTCATTCAGTCAGTCATACAT
Source organism: Lacanobia oleracea (assembly GCA_950371165.1). NCBI lineage: Eukaryota > Metazoa > Arthropoda > Insecta > Lepidoptera > Noctuidae > Lacanobia > Lacanobia oleracea. The sequence continues at coordinate 26,039,857 of OX493395.1, forward strand.
CAGTAACAGAAGTACAAAAATAAATAAAAATAATTATTTTAAAACCACATAAAATTATTTTTTATAGGTTTTCCAGTAATCTAATGATAGTTAAATGAGTAACTATTCACGCTACCAACTCTGCGCTATTAATAATTGTAGCATTTTCTTCTTAAATAAATCTAAGTCACAAATCCACAAGCAGTTCAGCCCTGTACTGAGAATATCCATAGGAGAGAACTTGACAATGCTTTGCCTGACCCGGGAATCGTACTCCTTACCATACCACAACACAACTCTGCCGAACACACAACAACTGGGCTATGGAGCAAACACAATCGAATATGTACAAGTAAAGAAACCTGTTTCAATATCGGCGGCATATTAGCAAATAAATTGCGCCACAATTATTTTTTATGTCCTGAATAACAAGACAAACATAATATAAATTTCTTGCTTCTGCCTGCGGTTTTGCTCGAATGAAAAGTGTTTAATTTTCCCAAGGGAACATACATTTACACTATCTAAACCAATGCTATAAAGAGGAAAGATTCGTATTTTTGTATGTAACGAATAAACATAAAAACTACTGAACCGATTTGAATTTTTTTTTAGCAATGTATGGCTATATTATCAGCAAGTGACACAGGCTGTATTAATTTATACCTGTACTCCCACGGGAACGAGAACTAGGCAGGTGAAACCGCGTGACGTTAGCTAATACGGGATAAAAATTGACTTGTATCGAAATCCACTACGATGAAAGTTCTAATTGATAAGCCTCTAACATTAAGTCGTTTTCACCAATTATGTTGCAGCTCGTATTCAGTCATCGACTAAAGCAACAGGTTTTCGGTTAACCGCATTCGACTGCAGACCGTTGCACAAATCTGATCAAAACCGACAACTTAAATAAGTACGACTTAATGTAAACAGTACAATTCGATGAATCAGTTCGATTAAATCAAATGCGGTCACCGCATTTGGTGGCTGGTTTAAGGCGCCATTACGCACTTTTACGTCGTTTTTTAAGTTCGGGTTTTTTGATACATGCGATTTCCAATATTTTAGTGAGATACGCTTTGAGAAATGATCACTCCCGGCTGACGGAGTTTAATTATGATACACATGCGCCATCAGCCACAGTTTCCTAAACGACTGGATAGATTTTAAGAAATGATGATCTCCATTAGATTCGTCTTGACTGAATTAAAAATAGAACAAGATTGCGGAAGCCATTCGTCAGGAAAAGGACGTCGCATTTTATGACAAAGTCACTTGTGGTGGTATCCAAATAATGTGTTCGAGGGAGTAGTCTCCTCGAACACTTTATTGGCTGATGGTGGATGTTTTTCATAATTAGGCTCCGTCAGCCGGGAGTGATCATTTCTCTATTGCCATGGTTTATTTTAAATTGTATTTGAATTGTTACGGTTTATCGTGCACTTTTTTACATCGTCCTTACATGTATGAATAGTTTCAACAAGAACAATGTAACATTGTAACAATTTATGATTTCAAAGAGTGTCCGTTGAGTTTCTTGCACGTTCTTCTCCATAGATATCTACGCTTTGGAACATGTAAATAGCTTCACCTCTTTGACTGACCAACCTTGACAATTCAAAAGGTTTGCCTGTAAATGGTTTTATTGACTGAATTGAATAAATGTTTTGACTTTGTCATTGGGCATGCCAAAGAAATAGACATGCATACTCGTACATACACATGAACATACTCTCGTTAAACATGACCCCCTTTTGGGGCAGACTGATAAAACATAGTTTATGTCCTCATGGCGTACCCGTGTGCTAAGTTTTATACGAATCCATTCTTTCGTAATGTCGTGACAGGAGAACAAACTGACGGACTGAGTTATTTTCAAACCAACACTGTAGCTTATCTTCTTTATTTTTATAAAAAGCCTCTCAAAACGAAATTCACAGTTAGTGAAGTAGTGACGCTAAATAACAACATGAAACTAACTTTCGGTAAGTATAAAGTCTTAATTAATACCTTTTTTTTTAATATGCATAGGTAGGTTTGTCATGTCAGTAACAATGTGTCAAAAATTTATGGAAACTGAGGGTTTTTTGACAGATTACGACTGAGATGGGAACGTAACTCCGTAAGTAGGTACAGCAAAATGCAAATGATACTATCGGGTATTTTTATGTATAATCACTTAAAGTAAAATTCTTTAGAATGATTCCCAGACATGCGTTATAAAACAACTTCGAAACTCTGATGTTTTGGTGAATTTATTAATTGCTGTATTATGGCTTGTAGAGAAGGACACATACTATATGGACCGTGCACGGCGTTGACTTTGCCATCTAGTGTCGCATATTTATAGTTTTGAAGGGTCAGAAAAATTGACATTAACGCTTCTGTGTTGCCCCCTGTGGTTCCTGCACGCTCAGTTTAGGGGAACGTGCGCGAAGAAGACTGTGCCATCTAGCGTAGCCATTTCGAATGTTATACTTGAAACATGCTTGACAGTAACATTTCTGTGCTGCCACCTATAGCTTCACGCTCCCTATAGGATAGTGTTAATAAGTCAAAATCATAAAAAATCGAGTAACAGTGTTTACTTTTCAGGAACAGAATCGTACTCTCCATTATGAACAACTTTTACTTTAAAACTTACACTGCAACAAATTGTAGAGGACAGTTCTTTTTAGGGATCCGTACTCGTACCCGAAGGGTAAACAGCGAAACTCTGTTACTTGTCCTCCGCTATCTCTCCGTCCGTCCGTCAGTCCGTTTGTCCATCCGCCCATCCATCTCTCTATCAGGCTGTATTTTAAGAACCGTAACAGGTAGACAGCTAAATTTTTCACAGAGTGTGTCTCTCTATTGCCGCTATAACAACAATTATTTGTTGTTATTTAATTATTTGTTGTTATTGTCGCTATAACAACAAATGATTAAATTTATATATACATTGTAGTCCGTTTAGTACGACTTCGCATATAACAACCAACCGTTTTTAGCGACATAAGTATAGGCATATGTTTAGTTTTAATATGAGCCACTATGAAATTGTCAGTTCGTTTAGTATGACTTCCGGTTATAATAAAGCTTTATTTTTCTTCACATTTACAAAGTTACAAAGTTGACCAAATATGAATACATAAAACTATTAAATAGTATTTTCTGGTTTATGTAGTCCCTCTTGGGTAAAAGCATCCTACAGCTTGAGCCATTCTTCGCAGTTTTCGGCAATCTGCATCCATTCCTCTCCTGCGCCGTTAGTAATGTCATCCACCCATCTTTTTCTTTGCCGACCTACACTCCTCTTGCCAAATGGGCCCTTCCATTTTGTTGTTTCGTAAGTCCATCTCTTGTCCTGATATCTGGCTATGTGTCCTGCCCATTTCCATTTTTGTTTTTGGCTTTGCTGAAGTGCATCCGTTAATTTAGTTCTCTGGCAGATATCTATATTTCTTGTCTTTTGTATTTTTCTTAATTTAAGGATGCTTCTCTCCATGGCATGTTGGCAAGACAAAATTTTATTTTTTACCTTTTCTGTATACACCCATGTTTGGCTTGCATATTTTAGATTTGGGAGAATACATTCTTTTTCATACTTAGGCTGTAATTTCCTTTGAGAATTTCTTTTTGAGCCCAATACTTTTTCCACGCTATGTTTATTCTTCTGTCTATTTCTTTTTCGTTGACTTCCGGTTAGTAAGACGTAATATCACCGGTCCCTCGGCCGTCGTAAGTAGTAGTCGTGGTCGAAGATGGAGCACGTTTACCTAGAAGTAACCTATACACTTTCTCATGTTACACGTTTTATACATTCTTTTACTTTTCTCGCCAGCACTAACGCTATTTCTAGTCCTGATGGGAGCCATGATGACCAGGGCCGACTATAAAGACAAACCCTGTATCTGTACTTTGATTTACGACCCCGTGTGTGGATGGAATGGAGTGACGTACGGCAACGCGTGCGAGTAAGTGCTGTATTTTATTATTATTGTACTGTCTCCTTAGGCCCAGACTCCACCAAAGCGGAGACGAGACGAGCGGGGCGGAAACGTGTTTTCAAAAATTAATAGAACTTCGTTTATCACACATTTCGTCTCTACTCAGCTTAAGTGGATATAACTGAGCGGCACAACACTATTTATATGTCGCGATGGAAGTGGCGATGTGACCTGTTCTTCGCTGAAATAGAGCTGGGCTGCGGATTTATTTTTCCAAGGCGGATTTTTTTTTGGCACAAGCCCGCCACACATCCTGACCACTGCAACTCCTGAAAGCCAGAATCAACAGTGGCGACCACCAGAAAAACGCCGAAAAAATATTGCTTAAGTATCTCAAAAAAAGGCGGTGTTATCATCGTTTTTAAATATTTCTATGTGATAAACAGAGACAGCACGAATGTAATGTGACGTCACTCACAAAACCCGTTTTTTTTTTTTACTAAACATAGGCACGCGTTTGACCACTATCTCACCTGATGGTAAGTGATGATGTGGTCGAAGATGGAGCACGCTTGCCTAGAAATAACCTATTCACTCTTGATTTAAAGACTCCCAGGTTGTAGCTATCAGGAAACACAGACTCCGGCAGGGAATTCCACTCCTTAGCTGTACGCATTATGAATGTGTTACCAAAACGTTTTGTGCGTATGGGTGGGATATCCACCGTGTACCGGTGGCGCATCGCCGTTGAATTGAAGCTATTTAGTACAAACGACGTTTTGTGTGATAAGGATAGCAGAATAACTTCAACGGCGTAAAACTTCTCTGTTTTCCTACCAAATTGTTTTGTTAACGTCTATCAAAAAAGTATTCATTCATGTAAAATTTTCATAGAAGTCGAATATCCTAATCCATAATGATATTTGTACTTTTTTGTTAAGTCTTTCTAACGCTATTTCTTTTATTTCCAGAGCTAGATGCGCAGGAGTGCGGGTGCGTTATTCAGGAGTATGTTAGCGCCATTGGGGAAACATTTCTGTGAAGACTTGTATCTATAAAACAAAAAAGTGTGCTCAATAAAAAATGCCCTGTTTTATTGTTTTGTTTTAATTTCTTAAACTTTTACATTTTATTAAACAAAAATCACGAAAACGATATAAAACCAACAATAAAAAAATAATTATTTATCACTTTTACGAGGTAATTTATTGCTTTACACTTGAAATTTCCACGAGATCCAATACAAGGTCCACCCGATACCACAGTATAAATATCTACCAGTATTGTGACTCTTTGAAATTATATTTACCTACAGCCGCGCGGTACGTAAACAGGCAATAGGGCTGCCCGCCTCCAGTATTTTAATTTCAGCTACTTGCGCTTGACTTTCTTGCTACTTTTGTGATGAAAAAAAAAAAAACAAACAAACTTCAGTCCAGTACTCCGATTCCTCCAAACTTCAACACCTACCTGTACTGATGTATGTTCTATAATTAATTTTTTTTTCTATTTTAGGTTAGTACTTGTACTAATTTCATATACTTGTATTAATTTCATACTTGTATTAATTTCAAAACAAATTCGAAAATCACTTGCAAGGAGTATCCTTGCAAAACAATCACATCGTTCGTTTGTCACTGCGGCGCATTCGCGACTGCTTGCAGGCGGAGAGCAGTTTGAACTCGAGGCGCGTAGGTATGACTCACGTTCCGACCGTTTGTATGAAGATATAAGAATACTGTAGATATTTTACCGTACCGATACAGTACGTACCTCTTATGTATCATTGTCGTTTTATATAAAAGACTCTCAAAAACAACATTAAATCTAGTCGTGAACTACTAACAAAACATAAAACTGACTTTTGGTGAGTAACGAATAAATAATTATTTCTTCTGTTTAAATAATATTTCTGGACTATACGTATATACTTAATTGTTTTCTGGAAACTGCCTTAACTCAACTCGACTCCTCGACTCTCTACTCGGGTGGAGGACCCTTATGTCAATAAATAGCTGTCAGCAACCCTACACTATACATCAGTGCGATTCAGTAAACATTTCGTGAACGCTTAGGTAAGCGAACATGACATGAACTGTCAATCATTATACGATAGAATGACAGTTCACATCATACTTACTCCACCTAAACGGTGAGCTTTTGACAGAATTATACGCTGAACTGCCAAATTGTAACGTGAAACCATAGGTGTAGTAAACGTCGGCAACGGCGACCTGTTGCGTCCGGGCCTGATTCAATCCAAGGTCCGGAGCAAGGAGGCATGGGAAGAGGTCACTTCCATCTTTGAAGCAGTAATGCTAGCGATACTAGATGGAGACACCTCACGCCCCGGCCACCGCAACAGAAGAAGACGCCCCAGGCTGCGGGAGTCTAACACTCCCTTCTGCTTCACCCAGAGCGGGAGAAGTCATTTGATGATTTCTGATCGGAAAAAAAGGTGTAGTGGCGTGAACTGAATTGTCAATCTATCTGAAGCTATGTACATTCAGTCAAAAAAGTATCGGGAATGGATGATTTGTTTATGGTTCCAAATTCAAATTTTTGTTTTTTTGTAGTTGTTAGATTGGCACAACTGTTTTCCATTTTGGCGCGGAGTTTGAGTTGCATCTGTTATTTATATTAAATACAGTGCTGGTTTTAGTAATATCATATATAGTGTGTATTGCGAATTTCATAATGGACAAAAATATCGAACAAAGAGTTTGTCTTAAATTTTGCATCGCCAATGGAATTTCGTGTTCGGAGTCACTGAAAATGTTACAGAAGGCTTACGGTGAATCGACTTTATCAAAAACTCGTGCTTATGAGTGGTTCAAAGCGTTCAAAAGCGGTCGAGATGTGATGGAAGATTTGCCTCGCTCTGGTAGGCCGTCAACGTCTGCGATGTTAACTTCAGTTAGTTAACATCGCAAAAGTGAAGGAAATAGTGACTGAAAATCCCCATTCAACTCTGAGAGAGATAGCCGCCGAACTTTCTGTATCTCACGAGTCGATCCGTACCATTTTAACTAATCATTTGGGTATGAAACATGTTGCTGCTCGGCTAGTCCCAAAAGATCTGAATTTTCTCCAAAAACTCAATCGAATGAAATTCGCTGAGGACATGCTAGACCGAGTCAGTTCGGACCCAACATTCATGAAACGCATTGTTACTGGTGACGAGACGTGGGTTTACGAGTTTGACATGCAAACTAGTCAACAAGCTTCGGAGTGGCGCCTTCCAACTGAACCGAAACCGAAAAAACCATGCCAAAGTCGATCAAAAGTCAAAGTCATGTTGACTGTTTTCTTTGACTATCGCGGTGTTGTGCACTCTGAATTCTTACCGGAAGGTCTAACGGTAAATAAAGAATATTATTTGAGCGTTATGCGGCGTTTAAGAGAGCGAATTCGACGAAAAAGGCCAGATTTGTGGAAAGAAAATTCTTGGATTTTGCACCACGACAATGCGCCTTCGCACAAGGCTATCATTGTGAACGAATTTTTAACCAAACACTCAACAAAACCATCCAGCAACCACCATATTCACCAGATATGGCTCCTGCTGACTTTTTTCTTTTTCCTAAACTCAAATTACCACTTCGTGGCACCCGTTTTCAATCAATAGAAGACATAAAGGAGAATTCGCGGCGAGAACTGAACTCAATTCCGGAAGCAGCGTTTAAAAAATGTATTGATGAATGGATTATTTGTTGGCGCAAGTGTATCGTTTCTAAAGGAGCATACTTTGAAGGTGATAAAATAAATTTGGATGAATAACAGACATTTTGTGTATTATTGATCTTTTCCCGGTACTTTCTTGACAGAGTAGTATTGACAGTTCACAGCACCTAAGTTAACACAGGAAGAGTACTTTTGTAATTTTCTCCCCCAGTATTCACCATATTCCTGGTGTTGGTGGGCACCATGATGAGCAGCGCTCAAACCTACTGCTTTTGCCCGCGGGTCTATGACCCAGTCTGTGGCAAGGATGGGGTTACATACGGCAACATATGCGTGTAAGTAATTCCGATTTAAATGTTCATTTTCTTCTTTAAACGGGCACATTGCGACAATGCGAGCGACACAACAACCATTTCAACCGACTTTAAAAAAAGTAGTTGTCAATAATTCGAATGGATGCTTAAGGCGCTGACCCCGCAGCACATGGTCCGTTCCGCGGCCCGTTCCGCGTCCACACATGCGAACACTGCAAGCGATCTAAAAATCTGGAGTTCAGTAATCTTAAGCAGTGACAACACATAGCTGTCACTCTCAACCAAATGACTCGCAAATCATAAAAAAAACGTTTTTCTCACAATAATTAAATTAAAATGTCATTCTCTTCGGATATCGTGACCTCCCAGCTTTTACAAAAAACAAAAACTCCGACAAACCGCGCCCCACTTTGACCGTTGCGGTCTGACGGCTTTTGTGTGTGTGGGATTCTTAGCCAACGCATAGATAACAGTGGACGTCGAACACCGAACTCGGAACTACTGCTAGACCGCGTGCAGTGGGGTCAGCGCCTTAATATTTATGATTGTTCAGCAATAACTTACCCCATAGTAAATATTATGTTCAGAGGATCGTCTTACGGACCGATTTATAAAGTATTTTTTTACAAAAAAAAAAATTAAAATCCTTGGCGAATGGCAGCGGCAAATATTTTTGAAAGAATAATCATACCAGAAAGTCATTAAAAAAAAAACCAGAAAGTCGATAGTATATGGTAGAATAAGTACTGCTTAGCAGACTTTGGATTCGAATGAAAAAATAAAAACCGAAGTATTACGAGTCGGACTCTCACACGAAGGGTTCCGTACCATAAACCGAAAACACACCACTTTGTAGCTGCTATAGAGTTACATACTTTGTGAAAATGTCAACGGTCTACCTTTTACGGTCCTTAAGATATAGCCCGCTAACAGGCAGACGAATAGCGAAAGCTTTGTAATAGGGTGTCATTAGTTACCATTTTAGTATGGAAACCTAATTATGAACCCATAAGTTGATTGGCAAAGTACTCGTACCTATGCCTAGAGGGACCGACATGCTCTCTGACATTCAACATTTGGTTTACTGGTACTCAAAGAATCTACCAATCATTGGTTAAAACAAGCATACGACTAAAAATAATGAATGATGCTGCTAATTTTTAAAGTTCTTCTTGTTAATTATTTATTTTGTTTTCAGAGCTAAGTGTCACAAGGCACCTGTACAAAAATCTGGAAAGTGTTAGCAAGAATCCAGTGAAGAACAAAAGACCAATTTCATCATTTTCAAGCAGCATTCACATTCGCATCTCAGTCGCAATCTATCAAAAAGCTTTAGTTTCGATACATTTTTGACAGATTGCGACTGACATGCGAATGATGTTTTAAATAAAATTATCCAATACATGAAACAGACCATGGTGTTATCCAATGTTTTGCTTAAAATGATTATAATATTTTGCAAATTAACTTTTATTTTTACTCCTACATTATAAAATTGGGCGCAAGGGAACCCTCTGTTGTTTATTCCTATTTTCTAGATATTTTTACTAGTTAGCTAGAATTATTACCTGTCAGCGCAATTTTGTATAAAAAAGTATTGAAAAATAACAGAGTGACGAACGTAACTTCTGATAAGATAGTATCGAATAAAATATTTACCTAATTCATTTGCAAAGTTCTCAGGTAAACTATCAGTAGTTTGATGGTTTTGGAGATACAAGCAATAAACTGAAAAAGGTACCTTTCCCACCCTCCCCCACCACCGGTTAACTTCCCACCCTCAGGGATTTTTAGTATCTTCATCTGGACACCTTAAAGAACAACTGTACCAATTTTCAAAACTACACGAATTATTCGCTCTGATCAACGTTAACTGAGCTAATTTTCCTGCATTACACTAATAAATAAAAATATGTTTTGATGTAATTCTCATGCCTAATAAAATACGGAAGAAAATAATATATTATTGAAGTATGTGAATATTAATTAGTGAGAATCAAAAAAGAAACGAAAAGAATAATTCAAAAATAATAAGGTATATTTAAGAATTTTACAATAATACTCACACACAATGAATTCCAGAAGGAAAAATACAACACACTAAGCAATAAACTCGGGGATTCCTACAGTTTTCGTGTGTCTGTTTCCACCAGGTAAAACCTAAGGTTAAAACTTGTCATCGCCGCATTTAAAACCAACCAACCGCGTTTAACTATTCAATTACGTCGCACGTATTCCGACCAATCAGCGCCAATTATACTGTTAAAGATGACGGCATTGACGAATAAGATGTGAGGTTGTGTGTAATCGCTAGGTTTGGCATATTGTGGTGTTCAGTTTTTTGACTTGGTGTTGGTCAAATGTTGGATAATTGTTGGCCCAATATTTCGTATACAGAGACGGAAATATCATGTTGGTTCTCTTATGTTTAGGGTTCCGTACCCGAAGGCAAAGACTGCAATAGTAGCATAACTAACGGAACCCTATTACTTAGGCTCCGCTATCCATCCGTCCATCAGTCCGTACGTCCGTCCGTTCATCAGTGCGTCTGTCCGTCCGTCCGTCCGTCTACCCATCCGTCCGTCCGTCTACCCATCCGTCCGTCCGTCTGTCTGCCAGCGGGCTGTATTTTAAGAACCGTTATAGGTAGAGAGATGAAATTGTCATAGAGTGAGTAATTCTCTTGCCACCGATTTCAGTACTTGCATCAGTGGCAGTGGTGATTGCGCACGGGCTGGCTGAAAAATATGATCCGGTGTGTGCCAGAGACTCCACGACCTACCCCAGTGAATGCTTGTGAGTTTCTAGGTGTAAATGTACCACGAGGAATCCTTCACCTTAACATAGACCTCCATTTAAAAAAAAATGAATACAATACACCAAAAAAGAAAAATGTGACAAGAAATTACTGCCCTATTTTTGATGTCAATAAGATCGACTGATTCTAGTGCGCATCTGATTATTTTTCAGCCCCATAACTCTGGCAGTGTGTATCACCCCAGTCGGTCCCATTATCCTAGCAGAGTCGATAGTTTTTGTCGCCCCTTCACCCTGGCGAGGCCTATCAATCTAGCAGGGCCCACGGCCCTAATCAACATTCTAAATTTAAAGCAATTATTCCAAAAACCATAAAGCATAGTAAACCATTAGTAAACCTTAGTGGGCCCCATCACCCTAGGGGGGCGAAAAACCTAGCCGAGCCCAACACTCTAGTGGACCCCATCACATATAAGAAGCCGTCATCATCACGGGCCCCATCGCCCTAGCAGAGACCATCATTCTAAAGGGGCCCTTCAAAAATCACGTTTAACCAGTTTATTTATTTGTTTGCAGTATGAACTGTGCCAAGAAATTGAAAGCCTACGACGGAGCGTGCGTGCGCAAAGGTGTCTTCCTCCGGAGAGAACCACAGACCATGTGATGACCCTGCACCAATTTATACTGTTAGAATGAAAGTCGTTAGTGTTTGTCTATTATCGTGAATATTTACAGCAATGTTAATATAGATTTGTAACAACTCGTTTAAAAAACTTAAAAAATTATCTATTTTTTTACTGTATGTGTCCTATTCTTAAAAATAAACCATTTTAATTTAAAAAGAGTGAGCCAATGAGAGATATCGCGCTTGAATTTTCCGCTAGAGACGTTAGTGTAGCGTTAGGTTTTAAATGACAAATTTCACAGTTGGATGGCTATTGACGTGAGTTTATTTACTATTTTGTTTTGATTTCTACTTTCCTTCTAACTTTGCTCACATGCACGTAATAACAACTTTAATGCTACGATTAAGAACCTTACTCGACAATGGCGCCAACTGGTGAGTGCAAAAACAGTAGCCCTCATTGTAACACAGCCGGTATGATTCTAAACTCCGGTCTGCTTCCTGAGAACTTCCTGCGCAAAAACAAGGACCCCACTCTAGCGAAATGGATTTCCAAATATGGGACTTATTACAGCTTGATTCTAATAACCCAATTATATATAAGGTCTTTACCTATGAAATTGCCGTTCTGCAGTACTGGCCATTTCAAATCAAAATAATTTTTGTTTGGCTAAGAATTCTAAATTCAAATTAATTTTATTTTAAAAACATGTTTTTTTTTTTCCAATAGTAGTCATTTGTTTATTGATAAGTGTTACATTTTCATCGCATTTCAATCTTTTTCGTCATCATGGATACGTTAAAAATTCGAGTAACTATGGAATATGAATACCGTCGTGGCAGCAACGCGGCACAAGCGGCACGCAACATCAACGACGTTTACGGAGCTAACACTACAAACCAACGCACCACCTGTTATTGGTTTGCTCGCTTCCGTTCTGGAGATTTCGACCTGAAAAATGAACCTCGCGGTCGTCCGAAGACTTTGGTCGACAATGACGAATTAAAGGCGATTGTGGAAGCTGATGATACACAATCTACGGCTGAATTAGCAGCAGCTTTCGACGTTAGCGTCAAAACAATATTGGTCCATTTGCGTCAAATTGGCAAGGTAAAAAAGCTTGACAAATGGGTGCCCCATGAACTCAATGATCGCCAGCGCGTAGTACGCGTCGAGACGTGCCTTGCACTGCTCAACAGACACATAAATGAAGGAATTTTGAACCGCATTGTTACCTGCGACGAAAATGGATTCTGTTTGATAACCGCAAGCGCTCAGCAAGTTGGTTGGATCCTGGTTCAGCACCTAAACAATGCCCTAAACGAAAACTTACCCCTAGAAAAGTGATGGTCACTGTTTGGTGGTCTAGCGCCGGTGTGATTCATCACAGCTTCTTACCAAACGGGGTGAGCATTACTGCAGATAAAGAACTGAACACAATGATGGAGAAGCTGGCACATCTCCATCCAGCATTGGTCAATCGCTCGTCTCCGCTGCTCCTGCACGACAACGCGCGACCTCATACTGCACAGCAGACGGTCTCCAAGTTGCAAGCTCTCCGTCATCCGCCCTACTCACCAGACCTTGCCCCTACAGACTACTACTTATTCCAGAATTTGGATAACTTCTTGGCGGGAAAAAAATTCAATACCCGAGAGGCAGTACAAAATGCCTTTGAAGAATTTGTTGCCTCCCGTCCAGCTGATTTCTTTAAGAAGGGCATCAATTAACTGCCACTGCGATGGCAAAGATGCATTGATTGCGTGGGTGATTACTTCGATTAATACAAATAAAATACATGAAAAAAAATCTTTATATTCAAAAATTCAAACGGCAATTTCATAGGTATTATTACTAGATTTCGGCTGCGACTTTGTACGCGCATATCCCAATTTCCTCCGTTCGCGTAGGAATTCCGAAAAATTGTAATTCTCCCATACAACGAACCTTCATGCTAAATTTCAGCTTTATACGACCGGTAGTTTCGGCTATGTGATGTCTGTCATTCAGTCAGTCATACATCAGTAACGGAAGAATTAAAAAAAAAATAGTAATTATTTTAAAACCAATTCTTCACCGGTAGTCAGCTAAACCCGGTTTGACTGGAAGCCGATCCCAATATAGTTGGGAAAGGCAGATGATGAATTATTTTAAAACCATTTACATTTATGACTTTTTATAGGTTTTCCAGTAATCGAATAAAAGTTAAATGAGGAACTATACACGCTACCAACTCTGCGATATTAATAATTGTAGCATTTTCTTCCTTAATAAATCTAAGTCGTAATCCACACGCACAAAACGTTTTGGGAAAACATTCATAGTGCGTACAGCTAAGGAGCGGAATTTCCTGCCGGAGTCTGTGTTTCCAGATAGCTACAACCTGGGAGTCTTTGAGTTAAATTTATAAGGTTTTATATTGTTATCGTGATTTTAGTTTAATAAAATTAACAAAAACCACGAAAACGATATATTACCTAAATAATATTAAAAATAAATTATTTATCACTTTTACGAGGTAATTTATTGAAATTACATTTGAAATTTACACGACAACCAATACAAGGTCTACCCGATACCACAGTATGAATATCTACCAGTATTGTGACTTCTTGAAATTATAAATACCTAAAGCCGCGCGGTACGTAAACATGCGAAAGGGCTGCCTGCCTAGGTTCCATGTTCGGCTGTATATATATACATATTTTTTTTTATTATGTACGTTCAGCGATTTCTCCGCCAATTCTGGACCGATTTTAAAAATAATTTTTATTCGAAAGCCTATACTCTTGAGGTAGTCTAATTGCCACTAAGTGATAATCTGATGATGGAATCCCATGAAAATCGAGGGAAACCCTCAAATTTTATAAGCACATACACAGTTTTTTATAAGCTTTCTAACGCAATTCAGATATTTGTGCCTGGTCATCATCATCTCATGTTGCTGAGCTGATGATGGAAGTTATAAGCCAGGATTTGATGATAGAATCCCATGAAAAATGTGTGTTCAGCGATATTTTCGCCAATTGTTAACCGATTTGGATAAATCTTTTTTTGTTTGGAACAGTATTTTCTCGGACTTGTCCCATTTTGGTGAAGACGATGAAGAACTTCGGCGGTAGGCAACGGAACTCTTCTATAAATGATAGTTAATGGATCGGGATTTCTGAAATCGCATGTCCGATGATTGTTTACACCAGTTCATAGCATAACATCACGCCGGCACATTGTATTTGTGGTTCCACGTTTTAGTGGTTCCTGCGTACTACTAAAAAGTGAAAAAATAAAAAAAAACTTTTTACAAAAACATAAGACCGACTTCCAAAAACAAAACACTACAAAGTTAAAAAATAACTTTAATGTCGGATGTCGGTGTTAAAAACAAAATAACCAAAACACCGACTTCCGAAGATCTCTCTTATTGATGAATCCAAGCAACCAAAATTATTATAATATATTCTATAATTAATTTTTATTTTCCAGTTTAAGTAAGTACTTGTACTTATTTCCTAATAAAAATGCAAAAATCACCCGCAAGGAGTATTCTTGCAAAACAATCACACCGTTCGTTCGTCACTGCGGCGCATTCGTGACTGCTTGCAGGTGGAGATCAGTTTGAACTCGAGCCGCGTAGGTATGACTTGCGTTTCAACCGTTTGTATGAAGATAGAATACTGTAGATATTTTTACCGTGCCGATACAGTACGTACCCTTATCTATCATTGTCGTTTTGTATAAAAGACTCTCAAAAACAACATTAAAACTAGTCGTGAACTACGAACAAAACATGAAACAGACTTTTGGTGAGTAACGAATAAATATTTATTTCTTCTGTTTAAATAATTATTTCTGGGCTATATCTTTATTTTAAATTGTTTTCTGGAAACTGTCTCAACATCACTCGACGCCTAGACTCCCTTATGTCAATAAATACTGTCAGCAATCCTAATATATAAAACTAGTTGACCCGCGCAACTTTGTCTAAGCGTAACTGTTGTATCTATTAGCCTTAGCGTGATGATATATAGCCTATAGCCATCCTCAATAAATGGGCTATCTAAAACTGTAAGGTTCGGGTGGCTCGCCGTCCGATCATAGAAGACGGGGCCCGCTAGGAATTTGTTCGAAAGAGTCACCGCGATCCTGGAGGGAGGAATATCCATGAGTTTTAATCAGTCAGAGTCTAACACTCCCTCCTGCTTCACCCAGAGCGGGAGAAGTCATTTGATGATTTCCCATCCTTGAAAAAGGTGTAGTGAACGTGAAGTGAATTGTCAATCTCTCTGAAGCTATGTATTGACAGTTTACAGCATCTAAGTTTACACAGGAAGAGTACTTTTTTATTTGTCTCCCCCAGTATTCACCATCTTCCTGGTGTTGGTGGGCACCATGATGAGCAGCGCTCAAAGCTCCTGCATATGTCCGCTGATCTATGCCCCAGTATGTGGCAAGAATGGGGTTACATACAGCAACAGATGCTTGTAAGTAATACCGATTAAATATGTTTATTTTCTTATTTAAACAAGCAGATCGCGACAATGCGACCGACACGATAACTATTTCAACCGACTTAAAAAAAAGTATTTGTCAATCATTCGAATGAATGCTTAAGGCGCTGAACCCACTGCGCGTGGTCCGTCCCGCGGTCCGTTCCGCGGCCCGTTCCGTTTCCACACACGCGAATACTGCGAGTGGTCTAATAATCTGGAGTTCAGTAATCTTAAGCAGTGATATCACGTCGCTGTCACTCACAACCAAATGACTCACAAATCATAAAAAAACTTAACAATTAAACAAACATCTTGATCTCGTCGGACATCGTGACCTTCTAGCTTTTGCAAAGAACTAGAACTCTGACAAACCACGCTCCACTTTGACCGTCGCGATCTAACAGCTTTTGTGAGTGTGGGATTCTTAGCCACCGCAAAGATTACAATGGACGCGGGACACAGAACTCGTGACTCTGACCGCTAGACCGCGTGCAGTGGGGTCGGCGCCTTAATATTTATGATTGTTCAGCAATATCTTACCCAATAATAAATATAGTCAATGAATCGTCTCACGGACTGATTTTTGATTATTTTTACAAAAAAAAAAAAAAAAAAATTAAAGAATCTTGGTGCTTGACGGCGGCAAAAATTCTAGTCAGAATAATTATACCAGAAAGTCGATAGTATGGTAGAATAAGTACTGCTTAGCAGACTTTGGATTCAAATTCAAAATAAAAACCGACTTATTACGAGTGGGACTCTCACACGAAGGGTGTCGTACCATAAACCGAAAACACACCACTTTGTAGCTGCTATAGAGATACATACTTTGTGAAAAGGTCCTTAAGATACATCCCGCTAACAGGCAGACGGACAGCGGAGGTTTAGTAATAGAGTGCCGTTGGTTACCATTTTAGTACGGAACCCTAATTATGAACCCATAAGTTGATTGGCAGAGTACCTACGCCTAAAGGAACAGATATCCTCTCTGACATTCAACATTTGGTTTACTGGTACTCAAATTCAAATTAAGAATCTGCCAATCATAGGTACATACAAGCATACGTCTAAAAATAATGAGTGAGGCTGCTAATTTTTAAAGTTCTCCTTGTTAATTTTTATTTTGTTTTCAGAGCTAATTGTGACAACGCAACTATAGAAAAGGTCGGACGGTGTTAGCAAGAATCCAGTGAAGAGAAAAAGAGAATTTCATCATTTTCAAGCAGCGTTCACATTCGCATCTCAGTCGCAATCTATCAAAAAGCCTTCGTTTCCATACATTTTAAACAGATTGCGACTAACATGCGAATGTTGTTTTAAATAAAATGATCCAATACATGACACAGACCATGGTGTAATCCAATGTTTTGCTTAAAATGATTACAATATTTTGCAAATTAACATTTATTTTTACTTCTACATTATAATATTGGGCGCAAGGAAACCATTTTTTAATTTTTTTTACTATTGTATTGATGGTAAGCAATGATGTGGTCAAAGATGGAGCACGCTTACCTAGAAGTAACCTATTCACTCTTGACTTAAAGACTCCCAGGTTGTAGCTATCGGGAAACACAGACTCCGGCAGGGAATTCCACTCCTTAGCTGTACGCATTATGAATGTGTTCCCAAAACGTTTAGTGCGTGTGGGTGGGATGTCCACCATGTACCGGTGGCGCATCACCGTTCGTCTTGTGGTCCGATGATGAAACGGGCTTGGCGGAATTAAATTATGCAATTCCGTCGCACATTCCCCAAAATGCAGCCGGTAAAAAACCGACAAGCCAGCAACTCGTCGTCGATGCTCAAGACTTTGGAGCTTCGTCGCGACGAGCCTCTCATTGCCAATGATCCACTTGGCTCGTTTCTCAATTGACTCAAGGCATCAAGCTGGTATCTGGCAGATCCGTCCCAAAGATGAGAGCAGTTTTCCAGACACGATCGAACTTGCGCTTGATAGAGTTTGAGCAGCTGTTCCGGCGTGAACTACCGTCTCACATTTGCTAGGATCCCCAACTTCCTTGCAGCCACTTGAGCTTTTGCCTCTAT
Source organism: Lacanobia oleracea (assembly GCA_950371165.1). Classification (NCBI taxonomy): domain Eukaryota; kingdom Metazoa; phylum Arthropoda; class Insecta; order Lepidoptera; family Noctuidae; genus Lacanobia; species Lacanobia oleracea. The sequence goes on from OX493395.1 coordinate 26,057,688, forward strand.
GAAAGGGCCATATAAAAGGGCAAGAAGATCAAGTTGGTCGGTTATCCGCACTGTTGCACCTCGGAAAGATGGAGCTGGGTGGAATTGGCTCCTTTTGGCAGAAAATAGACACGCTTGGGTCTTAGCAGCATTGAACTTGACCAGATTGGCATCACCCCATTCAGAGACAGCCTGTAAGGACACATTCAAGCGCTCAACCATAGCTCCCGGAGAAACCGGATCTGCGACCCACCAGCTCGTGCGTCGGACACGTATTTCTAAGCAACAGTGCTGTCGTCTGCATACCCAAAGGTATCGGGTTTAAGCAGAACCATTTTTCGTTTATTCCTATTTTCTTTCTGATTTTCAAAAACATTAGATATTTTTAATAATTAGCTGGAATTGTTATCTGTCAGCGCTATTTTTTATAAAAACCCAATGAAAAATAACAGAGTGACGAACGTAACTTCTGATAAGACAGTGTCGATTAAAATATTTAATTTATTTGCCAAGATCTCAGGTAAACCATCAATAGTTTAATGGTTTTGGAGATAGAAGCAATAAACTGAAAAAAGATACCTTTCCTACCCTCCCCCACCGCTGGTTAACCACCCTCTCTCAAAGAACAACTGTACCAATTTTGAAAACTACACGAATTATTCACTCTGATCGACGTTAACTGAGCTAATTTTCCTGCATTACACTAATAAATAAAAATATGTTTTGATGTAATTCTCATGCCGAATAATATATTATTATGGAAGAAAATAACATATTATTGAAGTATGTAAATATTAGTGAGAATTAAAAAGAAAAGATAGGAAATAAATAATTCAAGAATAATAATGTATGTTTAAGAATTTAATTTTACAATAATATCTACACACAATGAAATCCAGATGGAAAAAAACAACACACTTTGCAATAAACTCGGGGATTCCTACACATTTTTTCTGTGTCTGTTTCCGCCAGGTAAAATCTAAGGTTGAAACTTGTCATCGCCGCATTTGAAACCAACCAACCACGTTTAACTATTCAATTACGTCGCACGTATTCCGACCAATCAGCGCCAATTATACTGTTACAGATGACGGCATTGACGAATGAGATGTGAGGTTGTGTGTAATTGCTACGTCTGGCATGTTGACTTGGTTCAGTTCATTGACTTGGTCTTGATCAAATGTTGGACAATTGTTGGCCCAATATTTCGTATGCTGAGACGGACATATTATGTTAGTTCTCTTATGTTTAAGGTTCCGTACCCGAAGACAAAGACTACAATAGTAGGGTAACTAACGGAACCCTATTACTTAGGCTCCGCTATCCATCTGTCCATCAATCTACCAATCCGTCCGTCCGTCTGTCTGCCAGCGGGCTGTATTTTAAGAACCGTAATAGATAGAGAGTTGAAATTGTCATAGAGTGAGTAATTCTCTTGCCGCCGATTTCAATACTTGCATCAGTGGCAGTGGTAAGACGACTCACTGACCGGTGATTGCGCACGGGCTGGCTAAAAAGTATGATCCGGTGTGCGCCAGAGACTCCAGGACCTACCCCAGTGAATGCTTGTGAGTTTCTAGGTGTAAATGTACCACGAGGAATCCTTCACCGTAACATAGACCTCCATTTAAAAAAATTAATAGAATACACCAAAAAAGAAAAATGTGACAAGAAACAAAGGTGTGTTCCTCCGGAGAGAACCACAGACCATGTGATGACCCTGCACCAATTTATACTGTTAGAATGAAAGACGTTAGTGTTTGTCTGTTATCGTGAATATTTACAGCAATGTTAATGATTTGTAACAACTCGTTTAAGAACTTAAAAAATAAACTATTTTTTTTTACTGTATGTGTCCTATCCTTAAAAATAATCCGTTTTAATTCAAAAAGAGTGAGCCAATGAGGGATATCGCGCTTGAATTTTCCGCTAGAGGCGTTAGTGTAGCGTTTGGTTCTAAATGTCAAATTTCACTGTTGGTTGGCTATTGACGCGAGTTTATTTACTATTTTGTTTTGATTTTTATTTTCCTTCTTACTTTGCTAACATGCGCGTTATAACAACTTTAATGCTATGATTAAGAACCTTACTCGACAGTAGCGCCAACTGGTGAGTGCAAAACCAGTAGCTCTCATTGTCACACAGCCGGTATGATTCCAAACTCCGGTCTGCTTCCTGAGAAATTCCTGCGCAAAAACAAGGACCCCACGCTTAGCGAAATGTATTTCCAAATATGGGACTTATCCCAATTTCCTCCGTACGCGTAGGAATTCCGAAAATTTTTAATTCTCCCATACAACGAACCTTCATGCTAAATTTCAGCTTTATACGACCGGTAGTTTCGGCTATGCGATGTCTGTCATTCAGTCAGTCATACATCAGAAACAGAAGAATTAAAAAAAAAATAGTAATTATTTTAAAACCAATTCTTCACCGGTAGTCAGCTAAACCCGGTTTGTCTGGAAGCCGATCCCAATATAGTTGGGAAAGGCAGATGATGAATTATTTTAAAACACTTTACATTAATGACTTTTTATAGATTTTCCAGTAATCGAATAATAGTTAAATGAGGAACTATTCACGCTACCAACTCTGCGATATTAATAAATGTAGCATTTTCTTCATAAATAAATCTAAGTCACAAATCCACAAGCAGTTCAGCCCTGTACTGAGAATGTCCATAGGAGAGAACTTGACAATGCTTTGCCTGACCTGGGAATCGTACACTATACCAATTGCATAATTTAATTCCGCCAAACCCGTTCCATCATCGAACCACAAGGCGAACGGCGATGTGCCACCGGTACATAGTGGACGTCCCTCCCACACGCACAAAACGTTTTGGGAACACATTCATAGTGCGTACAGCTAAGGAGTGGAATTTCCTGCCGGAGTCTGTGTTTCTAGATAGCTATAACCTAGTCTTGAAGTTAAATTTGTACGGTTTAATATCGTTATCGTGATTTTAGTTTAATAAAATGATCAAAAATCACGAAAACGATATGTTACCTAAATAATATTAAATAATAAATTATTTATCACTTTTACGATGTAATTTATTGAAATTACATTTGAAATTTACACGACAACCAATACAAGGTCTACCCGATACCACAATATAAATATCTACCAGTATTGTGACTTCTTGAAATAATAATTACCTAAAGCCGCGCGGTACGTAAACATGCGAAAAGGGCTGCCCGCCTAGGTTCTATGTTCGGCTGTATATATATATATATATTTTTATTATGTATGTTCACCGATTTCTCCGCCAATTCTGGACCGATGTTAAAAAAATATTTTTATTTTAATCGAAAGCCTATACTCTTGAGGTGGTCCAATTGCCACCAAGTGAGAATCTGATGATGGAATCCCATGAAAATCGAGGGAAACCCTTAAATTTGATAAGCATACACAGTTTTTCATAAACTTTCAAACGCAATTTCATATATTTGTGCCTGGTCATCATCATCTCATGTTGCTGAGCTGATGATGGAAGGTATAAGCCAAGATTTGATGATGGGATTCCATGAAAAATGTGTGTTCAGCGATATTTTCGCCAATTGTTAACCGATTTGGATAATTCTCGTTTTGTTTGGAAGGGTATTTTCTCGGACTTGTCCCATTTTGGTGAAGACCTGATGAAGAACTTCGGCGGTAGGCAACGGAACTCTTCTATAAATGATAGCAAATGGATCGGGATTTCTGAAATCGCATGTCTGATGATTGTTTACACCAGTTCATAACATAACATCACGCCGGCACATTGTGTTTGTGGTTTCACTTTTTAGTGGTTCCTGCGTACCACTAAAAAGTGAAAAATAAAAAACACTTTTTACAAAAACATAAAAGCGACTTCTAAAAACAAAACACTACAAAGTAAAAAATAACTTTAATGTCGGAAGTCGGTATTCAAAAACAAAATAACCAAAACACCGACTTCCGAAGGCCTCTCTTATTGATGAATCGAAGCAACCGAAATTACCATAATATATTCTAAAATTAATTTTTATTTTCCAGTTTAAGTAAGTACTTTTACTTATTTCCAAATATTATAAATATGCAAAAATCACCCGCAAGGAGTATTCTTGCAAAGCAATTACACCGTTCGTTCGTCACTGCGGCGCATTCGCGACTGCTTGCAGGTGGAGAACAGTTTGAACTCGAGCCGCGTAGTGGTATGACTTGCGTTTCAACCGTTTGTACAAAGATAGAATTCTGTAGATATTTTTACCGTGCCGATACAGTACGTACCCTTATCTATCATTGTGGTTTAGTATAAAAGACTCTCGAAAACAACATTAAAACTAATCGTGAACTACTAACAAAACATGAAACTGACTTTTGGTGAGTAACGAATAAAATAATATTTATTTCTTCTGTTTAAATAATTATTTCTGGACTAAACTCGTACCTATATTCTAAATTGTTTTCTGGAAACTGTCTCAACTCCACTCGACGCCTAGACTCCCTTATGTCAATAAATAGCTGTCAGCAATCCTAATATATAAAACTAGTTGACCCGCGCAACTTTGTCTAAGCGTAACTGTTGTATCTATTAACCCTAGCGTGATAATAATATAGCCTATAGCCGTCCTCAATAAATGGGCTCTCTAACACTGAAAGAATCGGGTGGCTCGCCGTCCGATGACAGAAGACGGGGCCCGCTAGGAATTTGTTCGAAGGAGTCACCGCGACCCTGGAAGACCATTAGGAGGAACATGCATGGGTTTTAGTCAGTAAGAGTCTAACACTCCCTTCTGCTTCACCCAGAGCGGGAGAAGTGATTTGATCAATCAATCAATCAATCAATCAAATTATTTATTACGAGCAACAAAGACTCATAGTGTTAGTAGGTACAATAAATAAACTTGCTGTTGGAACTGGCTCGCACCCTGCACACCAAGGACGCACATCTTTTACGCATTAATGCATAAAAGCAATCAACACGCATTTCCGCAAACATCCCTGATGCGCGATTTGATGATTTCCCATCCTTAAAAAAAGGTGTAGTGAGCGTGAAGTGAATTGTCAATCTATCTGAAGCTATGTATTGACAGTTTACAGCATCTAAAATTACACAGGAAGAGTACTTTTTTATTTGTCTCCCCCAGTATTCACCATATTCCTGGTGTTGGTGGGCACCATGATGAGCAGCGCTCAAAGCCCCTGCATATGTCCGCTGATCTATGACCCAGTATGTGGCAAGAATGGGGTTACATACACCAACAGATGCTTGTAAGTAATACGGATTTATATGTTCATTTTCTTCTTTAAACAAGCACATCGCGACAATGCGACCGACACGATACCATTTCAACCGTCTTAAAAAAAGTATTTGTCAATAATTCGAATGAATGCTTAAGGCGATGACCCCACTGCGCGTGGTCCATCCCGCGGTCCGTTCCGCGGCCCGTTCCGTTTCCACACACGCGAATACTGCGAGTGATGTAATAATCTGGAGTTCAGTAATCTTAAGCAGTGATATCACGTCGCTGTCACTCACAACCAAATGACTCACAAATCATAAAAAAACTTAATAATTAAACAAACATCTTGATCTCGTCGGACATCGTGACCTTCTAGCTTTTGCAAAGAACTAGAACTCTGACAAACCACGCTCCACTTTGACCGTCGCGATCTACCAGCTTTTGTGATTGTGGGATTCTTAGCCACCGCAAAGATTACAATGGACGCGGGACACAGAACTCGTGACTCTGACCGCTAGACCGCGTGCAGTGGGGTCGGCGCCTTAATATTTATGATTGTTCAGCAATATCTTACCCAATAATAAATATAGTCAGTGAATCGTCTCACGGACTGATTTTTGATTATTTTTACAAAAAAAAAAAAATGAAAGAATCTTGGTGCTTGACGGCGGCAAAAATTCTAGTCAGAATAATTATACCAGAAAGTCGATAGTATGGTAGAATAAGTACTGCTTAGCAGACTTTGGATTCAAATTCAAAATAAAAACCGACTTATTACGAGTGGGACTCTCACACGAAGGGTGTCGTACCATAAACCGAAAACACACCACTTTGTAGCTGCTATAGAGATACATACTTTGTGAAAATTTCATACGGTCCTGAAGATACATCCCGCTAACAGGCAGACGGACAGCGGAGGTTTAGTAATAGAGTGCCGTTGGTTACCATTTTAGTACGGAACCCTAATTATGAACCCATAAGTTGATTGGCAGAGTACCTACGCCTAAAGGAACAGATATCCTCTCTGACATTCAACATTTGGTTTACTGGTACTCAAATTCAAATTAAGAATCTGCCAATCATAGGTACATACAAGCATACGTCTAAAAAGGCGTGAGGCTGCTAATTTTTAAAGTTCTCTTTGTTAATTTTTATTTTGTTTTCAGAGCTAATTGTGACAACGCAACTATAGAAAAGGTCGGACGGTGTTAGCAAGAATCCAGTGAAGAGAAAAAGAGAATTTCATCATTTTCAAGCAGCGTTCACATTCGCATCTCAGTCGCAATCTATCAAAAAGCCTTCGTTTCCATACATTTTAAACAGATTGCGACTAACATGCGAATGTTATTTTAAATAAAATGATCCAATACATGACACAGACCATGGTGTAATCCAATGTTTTGCTTAAAATGATTACAATATTTTGCAAATTAACATTTATTTTTACTTCTACATTATAATATTGGGCGCAAGGAAATCATTTTTTTTATTTTTTTTACTATTGTATTGATGGTAAGCGATGATGTGGTCAAAGATGGAGCACGCTTACCTAGAAGTAACCTATTCACTCTTGACTTAAAGACTCCCAGGTTGTAGCTATCGGGAAACACAGACTCCGGCAGGGAATTCCACTCCTTAGCTGTACGCATTATGAATGTGTTCCCAAAACGTTTAGTGCGTGTGGGTGGGATGTCCACCATGTACCGGTGGCGCATCACCGTTCGTCTTGTGGTCTGATGATGAAACGGGCTTGGCGGAATTAAATTATGCAATTCCGTCGCACATTCCCCAAAATGCAGCCGGTAAAAAACCGACAAGCCAGCAACTCGTCGTCGATGCTCAAGACTTTGGAGCTTCGTCGCGACGAGCCTCTCATTGCCAATGATCCACTTGGCTCGTTTCTCAATTGACTCAAGGCATCAAGCTGGTATCTGGCAGATCCGTCCCAAAGATGAGAGCAGTTTTCCAGACACGATCGAACTTGCGCTTGATAGAGTTTGAGCAGCTGTTCCGGCGTGAACTACCGTCTCACATTTGCTAGGATCCCCAACTTCCTTGCAGCCACTTGAGCTTTTGCCTCTATGAAAGGGCCATATAAAAGGGCAAGAAGATCAAGTTGGTCGGTTATCCGCACTGTTGCACCTCGGAAAGATGGAGCTGGGTGGAATTGGCTCCTTTTGGCAGAAAATAGACACGCTTGGGTCTTAGCAGCATTGAACTTGACCAGATTGGCATCACCCCATTCAGAGACAGCCTGTAAGGACACATTCAAGCGCTCAACCATAGCCTCCCGGAGAGACCGGATCTGCGACCCACCAGCTCGTGCGTCGGACACGTATTTCTAAGCAACAGTGCTGTCGTCTGCATACCCAAAGGTATCGGGTTTAAGCAGAACCATTTTTCGTTTATTCCTATTTTCTTTCTGATTTTCAAAAACATTAGATATTTTTAATAATTAGCTGGAATTGTTATCTGTCAGCGCTATTTTTTATAAAAAAACCAATGAAAAATAACAGAGTGACGAACGTAACTTCTGATAAGACAGTGTCGATTAAAATATTTAATTCATTTGCCAAGGTCTCAGGTAAACCATCAATAGTTTAATGGTTTTGGAGATAGAAGCAATAAACTGAAAAAAGATACCTTTCCTACCCTCCCCCACCGCTGGTTAACCACCCTCTCTCAAAGAACAACTGTACCAATTTTGAAAACTACACGAATTATTCACTCTGATCGACGTTAACTGAGCTAATTTTCCTGCATTACACTAATAAATAAAAATATGTTTTGATGTAATTCTCATGCCGAATAATATATGGAAGAAAATAACATATTATTGAAGTATGTAAATATTAGTGAGAATTAAAAAGAAAAGATAGAAAATAAATAATTCAAGAATAATAATGTATGTTTAAGAATTTAATTTTACAATAATATCTACACACAATGAAATCCAGATGGAAAAAAACAACACACTTTGCAATAAACTCGGGGATTCCTACACATTTTTTCTGTGTCTGTTTCCGCCAGGTAAAATCTAAGGTTGAAACTTGTCATCGCCGCATTTGAAACCAACCAACCACGTTTAACTATTCAATTACGTCGCACGTATTCCGACCAATCAGCGCCAATTATACTGTTACAGATGACGGCATTGACGAATGAGATGTGAGGTTGTGTGTAATTGCTACGTCTGGCATGTTGACTTGGTTCAGTTCATTGACTTGGTCTTGATCAAATGTTGGACAATTGTTGGCCCAATATTTCGTATGCTGAGACGGACATATTATGTTAGTTCTCTTATGTTTAAGGTTCCGTACCCGAAGACAAAGACTACAATAGTAGGGTAACTAACGGAACCCTATTACTTAGGCTCCGCTATCCATCTGTCCATCAATCTACCAATCCGTCCGTCCGTCTGTCTGCCAGCGGGCTGTATTTTAAGAACCGTAATAGATAGAGAGTTGAAATTGTCATAGAGTGAGTAATTCTCTTGCCGCCGATTTCAATACTTGCATCAGTGGCAGTGGTAAGACGACCCACTGACCGGTGATTGCGCACGGGCTGGCTAAAAAGTATGATCCGGTGTGCGCCAGAGACTCCAGGACCTACCCCAGTGAATGCTTGTGAGTTTCTAGGTGTAAATGTACCACGAGGAATCCTTCACCGTAACATAGACCTCCATTTAAAAAAATGAATAGAATACACCAAAAAAGAAAAATGTGACAAGAAACAAAGGTGTGTTCCTCCGGAGAGAACCACAGACCATGTGATGACCCTGCACCAATTTATACTGTTAGAATGAAAGACGTTAGTGTTTGTCTGTTATCGTGAATATTTACAGCAATGTTAATGATTTGTAACAACTCGTTTAAGAACTTAAAAAATAAACTATTTTTTTTTACTGTATGTGTCCTATCCTTAAAAATAATCCGTTTTAATTCAAAAAGAGTGAGCCAATGAGGGATATCGCGCTTGAATTTTCCGCTAGAGGCGTTAGTGTAGCGTTTGGTTCTAAATGTCAAATTTCACTGTTGGTTGGCTATTGACGCGAGTTTATTTACTATTTTGTTTTGATTTTTATTTTCCTTCTAACTTTGCTAACATGCGCGTTATAACAACTTTAATGCTATGATTAAGAACCTTACTCGACAGTAGCGCCAACTGGTGAGTGCAAAACCAGTAGCTCTCATTGTCACACAGCCGGTATGATTCCAAACTCCGGTCTGCTTCCTGAGAAATTCCTGCGCAAAAACAAGGACCCCACGCTTAGCGAAATGTATTTCCAAATATGGGACTTATCCCAATTTCCTCCGTACGCGTAGGAATTCCGAAAATTTTTAATTCTCCCATACAACGAACCTTCATGCTTCAGCTTTATACGACCGGTAGTTTCGGCTATGCGATGTCTGTCATTCAGCCAGTCATACATCAGAAACAGAAGAATTAAAAAAAAAATTGTAATTATTTTAAAACCAATTCTTCACCGGTAGTCAGCTAAACCCGGTTTGTCTGGAAGCCGATCCCAATATAGTTGGGAAAGGCAGATGATGAATTATTTTAAAACACTTTACATTAATGACTTTTTATAGATTTTCCAGTAATCGAATAATAGTTAAATGAGGAACTATTCACGCTACCAACTCTGCGATATTAATAAATGTAGCATTTTCTTCTTAAATAAATCTAAGTCACAAATCCACAAGCAGTTCAGCCCTGTACTGAGAATGTCCATAGGAGAGAACTTGACAATGCTTTGCCTGACCTGGGAATCGTACACTATACCAATTGCATAATTTAATTCCGCCAAACCCGTTCCATCATCGAACCACAAGGCGAACGGCGATGTGCCACCGGTACATAGTGGACGTCCCTCCCACACGCACAAAACGTTTTGGGAACACATTCATAGTGCGTACAGCTAAGGAGTGGAATTTCCTGCCGGAGTCTGTGTTTCTAGATAGCTATAACCTAGTCTTGAAGTTAAATTTGTAAGGTTTAATATCGTTATCGTGATTTTAGTTTAATAAAATGATCAAAAATCACGAAAACGATATGTTACCTAAATAATATTAAATAATAAATTATTTATCACTTTTACGATGTAATTTATTGAAATTACATTTGAAATTTACACGACAACCAATACAAGGTCTACCCGATACCACAATATAAATATCTACCAGTATTGTGACTTCTTGAAATAATAATTACCTAAAGCCGCGCGGTACGTAAACATGCGAAAAGGGCTGCCCGCCTAGGTTCTATGTTCGGCTGTATATATATATATATATTTTTATTATGTATGTTCACCGATTTCTCCGCCAATTCTGGACCGATGTTAAAAAAATATTTTTATTTTAATCGAAAGCCTATACTCTTGAGGTGGTCCAATTGCCACCAAGTGAGAATCTGATGATGGAATCCCATGAAAATCGAGGAAAACCCTTAAATTTGATAAGCATACACAGTTTTTCATAAACTTTCAAACGCAATTTCATATATTTGTGCCTGGTCATCATCATCTCATGTTGCTGAGCTGATGATGGAAGGTATAAGCCAAGATTTGATGATGGGATTCCATGAAAAATGTGTGTTCAGCGATATTTTCGCCAATTGTTAACCGATTTGGATAATTCTCGTTTTGTTTGGAAGGGTATTTTCTCGGACTTGTCCCATTTTGGTGAAGACCTGATGAAGAACTTCGGCGGTAGGCAACGGAACTCTTCTATAAATGATAGCAAATGGATCGGGATTTCTGAAATCGCATGTCTGATGATTGTTTACACCAGTTCATAACATAACATCACGCCGGCACATTGTGTTTGTGGTTTCACTTTTTAGTGGTTCCTGCGTACCACTAAAAAGTGAAAAATAAAAAAAAACTTTTTACAAAAACATAAAAGCGACTTCTAAAAACAAAACACTACAAAGTAAAAAATAACTTTAATGTCGGAAGTCGGTATTCAAAAACAAAATAACCAAAACACCGACTTCCGAAGGCCTCTCTTATTGATGAATCGAAGCAACCAAAATTACCATAATATATTCTAAAATTAATTTTTATTTTCCAGTTTAAGTAAGTACTTTTACTTATTTCCAAATATTATAAATATGCAAAAATCACCCGCAAGGAGTATTCTTGCAAAGCAATTACACCGTTCGTTCGTCACTGCGGCGCATTCGCGACTGCTTGCAGGTGGAGAACAGTTTGAACTCGAGCCGCGTAGTGGTATGACTTGCGTTTCAACCGTTTGTACAAAGATAGAATACTGTAGATATTTTTACCGTGCCGATACAGTACGTACCCTTATCTATCATTGTGGTTTAGTATAAAAGACTCTCGAAAACAACATTAAAACTAATCGTGAACTACTAACAAAACATGAAACTGACTTTTGGTGAGTAACGAATAAAATAATATTTATTTCTTCTGTTTAAATAATTATTTCTGGACTAAACTCGTACCTATATTCTAAATTGTTTTCTGGAAACTGTCTCAACTCCACTCGACGCCTAGACTCCCTTATGTCAATAAATAGCTGTCAGCAATCCTAATATATAAAACTAGTTGACCCGCGCAACTTTGTCTAAGCGTAACTGTTGTATCTATTAACCCTAGCGTGATAATATATAGCCTATAGCCGTCCTCAATAAATGGGCTCTCTAACACTGAAAGAATCGGGTGGCTCGCCGTCCGATGACAGAAGACGGGGCCCGCTAGGAATTTGTTCGAAGGAGTCACCGCGACCCTGGAAGACCATTAGGAGGAACATGCATGGGTTTTAGTCAGTAAGAGTCTAACACTCCCTTCTGCTTCACCCAGAGCGGGAGAAGTGATTTGATCAATCAATCAATCAATCAATAAAATTATTTATTACGAGCAACAAAGACTCATAGTGTTAGTAGGTACAATAAATAAACTTGCTGTTGGAACTGGCTCGCACCCTGCACACCAAGGACGCACATCTTTTACGCATTAATGCATAAAAGCAATCAACACGCATTTCTGCAAACATCCCTGATGCGCGATTTGATGATTTCCCATCCTTAAAAAAAGGTATAGTGAGCGTGAAGTGAATTGTCAATCTATCTGAAGCTATGTATTGACAGTTTACAGCATCTAAAATTACACAGGAAGAGTACTTTTTTATTTGTCTCCCCCAGTATTCACCATATTCCTGGTGTTGGTGGGCACCATGATGAGCAGCGCTCAAAGCCCCTGCATATGTCCGCTGATCTATGACCCAGTATGTGGCAAGAATGGGGTTACATACACCAACAGATGCTTGTAAGTAATACGGATTTATATGTTCATTTTCTTCTTTAAACAAGCACATCGCGACAATGCGACCGACACGATACCATTTCAACCGTCTTAAAAAAAGTATTTGTCAATAATTCGAATGAATGCTTAAGGCGATGACCCCACTGCGCGTGGTCCATCCCGCGGTCCGTTCCGCGGCCCGTTCCGTTTCCACACACGCGAATACTGCGAGTGATGTAATAATCTGGAGTTCAGTAATCTTAAGCAGTGATATCACGTCGCTGTCACTCACAACCAAATGACTCAAAAATCATAAAAAAACTTAATAATTAAACAAACATCTTGATCTCGTCGGACATCGTGACCTTCTAGCTTTTGCAAAGAACTAGAACTCTGACAAACCACGCTCCACTTTGACCGTCGCGATCTACCAGCTTTTGTGATTGTGGGATTCTTAGCCACCGCAAAGATTACAATGGACGCGGGACACAGAACTCGTGACTCTGACCGCTAGACCGCGTGCAGTGGGGTCGGCGCCTTAATATTTATGATTGTTCAGCAATATCTTACCCAATAATAAATATAGTCAGTGAATCGTCTCACGGACTGATTTTTGATTATTTTTACAAAAAAAAAAAAAAAAAGAATCTTGGTGCTTGACGGCGGCAAAAATTCTAGTCAGAATAATTATACCAGAAAGTCGATAGTATGGTAGAATAAGTACTGCTTAGCAGACTTTGGATTCAAATTCAAAATAAAAACCGACTTATTACGAGTGGGACTCTCACACGAAGGGTGTCGTACCATAAACCGAAAACACACCACTTTGTAGCTGCTATAGAGATACATACTTTGTGAAAATTTCATACGGTCCTTAAGATACATCCCGCTAACAGGCAGACGGACAGCGGAGGTTTAGTAATAGAGTGCCGTTGGTTACCATTTTAGTACGGAACCCTAATTATGAACCCATAAGTTGATTGGCAGAGTACCTACGCCTAAAGGAACAGATATCCTCTCTGACATTCAACATTTGGTTTACTGGTACTCAAATTCAAATTAAGAATCTGCCAATCATAGGTACATACAAGCATACGTCTAAAAAGGCGTGAGGCTGCTAATTTTTAAAGTTCTCTTTGTTAATTTTTATTTTGTTTTCAGAGCTAATTGTGACAACGCAACTATAGAAAAGGTCGGACGGTGTTAGCAAGAATCCAGTGAAGAGAAAAAGAGAATTTCATCATTTTCAAGCAGCGTTCACATTCGCATCTCAGTCGCAATCTATCAAAAAGCCTTCGTTTCCATACATTTTAAACAGATTGCGACTAACATGCGAATGTTATTTTAAATAAAATGATCCAATACATGACACAGACCATGATGGTGTAATCCAATGTTTTGCTTAAAATGATTACAATATTTTGCAAATTAACATTTATTTTTACTTCTACATTATAATATTGGGCGCAAGGAAATCATTTTTTTTATTTTTTTTACTATTGTATTGATGGTAAGCGATGATGTGGTCAAAGATGGAGCACGCTTACCTAGAAGTAACCTATTTACTCTTGACTTAAAGACTCCCAGGTTGTAGCTATCGGGAAACACAGACTCCGGCAGGGAATTCCACTCCTTAGCTGTACGCATTATGAATGTGTTCCCAAAACGTTTAGTGCGTGTGGGTGGGATGTCCACCATGTACCGGTGGCGCATCACCGTTCGTCTTGTGGTCCGATGATGAAACGGGCTTGGCGGAATTAAATTATGCAATTCCGTCGCACATTCCCCAAAATGCAGCCGGTAAAAAACCGACATGCCAGCAACTCGTCGTCGATGCTCAAGACTTTGGAGCTTCGTCGCGACGAGCCTCTCATTGCCAATGATCCACTTGGCTCGTTTCTCAATTGACTCAAGGCATCAAGCTGGTATCTGGCAGATCCGTCCCAAAGATGAGAGCAGTTTTCCAGACACGATCGAACTTGCGCTTGATAGAGTTTGAGCAGCTGTTCCGGCGTGAACTACCGTCTCACATTTGCTAGGATCCCCAACTTCCTTGCAGCCACTTGAGCTTTTGCCTCTATGAAAGGGCCATATAAAAGGGCAAGAAGATCAAGTTGGTCGGTTATCCGCACTGTTGCACCTCGGAAAGATGGAGCTGGGTGGAATTGGCTCCTTTTGGCAGAAAATAGACACGCTTGGGTCTTAGCAGCATTGAACTTGACCAGATTGGCATCACCCCATTCAGAGACAGCCTGTAAGGACACATTCAAGCGCTCAACCATAGCCTCCCGGAGAGACCGGATCTGCGACCCACCAGCTCGTGCGTCGGACACGTATTTCTAAGCAACAGTGCTGTCGTCTGCATACCCAAAGGTATCGGGTTTAAGCAGAACCATTTTTCGTTTATTCCTATTTTCTTTCTGATTTTCAAAAACATTAGATATTTTTAATAATTAGCTGGAATTGTTATCTGTCAGCGCTATTTTTTATAAAAAAACCAATGAAAAATAACAGAGTGACGAACGTAACTTCTGATAAGACAGTGTCGATTAAAATATTTAATTCATTTGCCAAGGTCTCAGGTAAACCATCAATAGTTTAATGGTTTTGGAGATAGAAGCAATAAACTGAAAAAAGATACCTTTCCTACCCTCCCCCACCGCTGGTTAACCACCCTCTCTCAAAGAACAACTGTACCAATTTTGAAAACTACACGAATTATTCACTCTGATCGACGTTAACTGAGCTAATTTTCCTGCATTACACTAATAAATAAAAATATGTTTTGATGTAATTCTCATGCCGAATAATATATGGAAGAAAATAACATATTATTGAAGTATGTAAATATTAGTGAGAATTAAAAAGAAAAGATAGAAAATAAATAATTCAAGAATAATAATGTATGTTTAAGAATTTAATTTTACAATAATATCTACACACAATGAAATCCAGATGGAAAAAAACAACACACTTTGCAATAAACTCGGGGATTCCTACACATTTTTTCTGTGTCTGTTTCCGCCAGGTAAAATCTAAGGTTGAAACTTGTCATCGCCGCATTTGAAACCAACCAACCACGTTTAACTATTCAATTACGTCGCACGTATTCCGACCAATCAGCGCCAATTATACTGTAACAGATGACGGCATTGACGAAT
Source organism: Lacanobia oleracea (assembly GCA_950371165.1). Taxonomy (NCBI): domain Eukaryota; kingdom Metazoa; phylum Arthropoda; class Insecta; order Lepidoptera; family Noctuidae; genus Lacanobia; species Lacanobia oleracea. The sequence continues at coordinate 26,073,305 of OX493395.1, forward strand.
GAGATGTGAGGTTGTGTGTAATTGCTACGTTTGGCATGTTGACTTGGTTCAGTTCATTGACTTGGTCTTGATCAAATGTTGGACAATTGTTGGCCCAATATTTCGTATGCTGAGACGGACATATTATGTTAGTTCTCTTATGTTTAGGGTTCCGTACCCGAAGGCAAAGACTACAATAGTAGGATAACTAACGGAACCCTATTACTTAGGCTCTGCTATTTTTAAATTATCCATCTGTCCATCAATCTATCCATCCGTCCGTCCGTCTGTCTGCCAGCGGGCTGTATTTTAAGAACCGTAATAGGTAGAGAGTTGAAATTGTGATAGAGTGAGTAATTCTCTTGCCGCCGATTTCAATACTTGCATCAGTGGCAGTGGTAAGACGACCCACTGACCGGTGATTGCGCACGGGCTGGCTAAAAAGTATGATCCGGTGTGCGCCAGAGACTCCAGGACCTACCCCAGTGAATGCTTTTGAGTTTCTAGGTGTAAATGTACCACGAGGAATCCTTCACCGTAACATAGACCTCCATTTAAAAAAATGAATAGAATACACCAAAAAAGAAAAATGTGACAAGAAATTACTGCCCTATTTTTGATGTCAATAAGATCGACTGATTCTATGGTGCATCTGATTATTTTTCAGCCCCATAACTTTGGCAGTGTGTAACACCCTAGTCGGTCTCATTGAGAGTCGATAGTTCTTGTGGGCGCGCCCCTTCACCCTGGCGAGGCCTATCAATCTAGCAAAGCGCACAGCCCTAATCAACATTCTAAATTCAAAGCAATTATTCCAAAAACCATAAACCATAGTGAACCATTAGTAAACCTTAGTGGGCCCCACCACCCTAGGGGGGCCAAAAACCTAGCAGAGCCCAATACTCTAGTGGACCCCATCACATATAAGAAGCCGTCACGATCACGGACCCATCGCCCTAGCAGAGACCATCATTCTAACGGGGCCCTTCAAAAATCACGTTTAACCAGTTTGTTTATTTGTTTGCAGTATGAACTGTGCCAAGAAATTGAAAGCCTACGACGGAGCGTGCGTGCGCAAAGGTGTCTTCCTCCGGAGAGAACCACAGACCATGTGATGACCTTGCACCAATTTATACTGTTAGAATGAAAGACGTTAGTGTTTGTCTGTTATCGTGAATATTTACAGCAATGTTAATGATTTGTAACAACTCGTTTAAGAACTTAAAAAATAAAGTATTTTTTTTTACTGTATGTGTCCTACCCTTAAAATAATCCATTTTAATTCAAAAAGAGTGAGCCAATGAGGGATATCGCGCTTGAATTTTCCGCTAGAGGCGTTAGTGTAGCGTTTGGTTCTAAATGTCAAATTTCACTGTTGGTTGGCTATTAACGCGAGTTTATTTACTATTTTGTTTTGATTTTTATTTTCCTTGTAACTTTGCTAACATGCGTGTAATAACAACTTTAATGCTATGATTAAGAACCTTACTCGACAGTAGCGCCAACTGGTGAGTGCAAAACCAGTAGCTCTCATTGTCACACAGCCGGTATGATTCCAAACTCCGGTCTGCTTCCTGAGAACTTCCTGCGCAAAAACAAGGACCCCACGCTTAGCGAAATGTATTTCCAAATATGGGACTTATCCCAATTTCCTCCGTACGCGTAGGAATTCCGAAAATTTTTAATTCTCCCATACAACGAACCTTCATGCTAAATTTCAGCTTTATACGACCGGTAGTTTCGGCTATGCGATGTCTGTCATTCAGTCAGTCATACATCAGTAACAGAAGAATAAAAAAAAAATAGTAATTATTTTAAAACCAACCGGTAGTCAGCTAAACCCGGTTTGACTGGAAGCCGATCCCAATATAGTTGGGAAAGGCAGATGATGAATTATTTTAAAACCATTTACATTTATGACTTTTTATAGGTGTTCCAGTAATCGAATAATAGCTAAATGAGGAACTATTCACTCTACCAACTCTGCGATATTAATAATTGTAGCATTTTCTTCTTAAATAAATCTAAGTCACAAATCCACAAGCAGTTCAGCCCTGTACTGAGAATGTCCATAGGAGAGAACTTGACAATGCTTTGCCTGACCTGGGAATCGTACACTATACCAATTGCATAATTTAATTCCGCCAAACCCGTTCCATCATCGAACCACAAGGCGAACGGCGATGCGCCACCGGTACATAGTGGACGTCCCTCCCACACGCACAAAACGTTTTGGGAACACATTCATAGTGCGTACAGCTAAGGAGTGGAATTTCCTGCCGGAGTCTGTGTTTCTAGATAGCTATATAACCTGGGAGTCTTGAAGTTAAATTTATAAGGTTTAATATCGTTAACGTGATTTTAGTTTAATAAAATTAACAAAAATCACGAAAACGTAATAAATTATTTATCACTTTTACGATGTAATTTATTGAAATTACATTTGAAATTTACACGACAACCAAAACAAGGTCTACCCGATACCACAGTATAAATATCTACCAGTATTGTGACTTCTTGAAATAATAATTACCTAAAGCCGCGCGGTACGTAAACATGCGAAAAGGGCTGCCCGCCTAAGTTCTATGTTCGGCTGTATATATATATATATTTTTATTATGTATGTTCACCGATTTCTCCGCCAATTCTGGACCGATGTTAAAAAAATATTTTTATTTTAATCGAAAGCCTATACTCTTGAGGTGGTCCAATTGCCACCAAGTGAGAATCTGATGATGGAAACCCATGAAAATCGAGGGAAACCCTTAAATTTGATAAGCATACACAGTTTTTCATAAACTTTCAAACGCAATTTCATATATTTGTGCCTGGTCATCATCATCTCATGTTGCTGAGCTGATGATGGAAGGTATAAGCCAGGATTTGATGATGGGATTCCATGAAAAATGTGTGTTCAGCGATATTTTCGCCAATTGTTAACCGATTTGGATAATTCTCGTTTTGTTTGGAAGGGTATTTTCTCGGACTTGTCCCATTTTGGTGAAGACCTGATGAAGAACTTCGGCGGTAGGCAACGGAACTCTTCTATAAATGATAGCAAATGGATCGGGATTTCTGAAATCGCATGTCTGATGATTGTTTACACCAGTTCATAACATAACATCACGCCGGCACATTGTGTTTGTGGTTTCACTTTTTAGTGGTTCCTGCGTACCACTAAAAAGTGAAAAATAAAAAAAACTTTTTACAAAAACATAAAAGCGACTTCTAAAAACAAAACACTACAAAGTAAAAAATAACTTCAATGTCGGAAGTCGGTATTCAAAAACAAAATAACCAAAACACCGACTTCCGAAGGCCTCTCTTATTGATGAATCGAAGCAACCAAAATTACCATAATATATTCTAAAATTAATTTTTATTTTCCAGTTTAAGTAAGTACTTGTACTTATTTCCAAATATTACAAATATGCAAAAATCACCCGCAAGGAGTATTCTTGCAAAGCAATTACACCGTTCGTTCCGCATTCGCGACTGCTTGCAGGTGGAGAACAGTTTGAACTCGAGCCGCGTAGTGGTATGACTTGCGTTTCAACCGTTTGTACAAAGATAGAATACTGTAGATATTTTTACCGTGCCGATACAGTACGTACCCTTATCTATCATTGTCGTTTAGTATAAAAGACTCTCGAAAACAACATTAAAACTAATCGTGAACTACTAACAAAACATGAAACTGACTTTTGGTGAGTAACGAATAAATATTTATTTCTTCTGTTTAAATAATTATTTCTGGACTAAACTCGTACCTATATTCTAAATTATTTTCTGGAAACTGTCTCAACTCCACTCGATGCCTAGACTCCCTTATGTCAATAAATAGCTGTCAGCAATCCTAATATATAAAACTAGTTGACCCGCGCAACTTTGTCTAAGCGTAACTGTTGTATCTATTAACCCTAGCGTGATAATATATAGCCTATAGCCGTCCTCAATAAATGGGCTCTCTAACACTGAAAGAATCGGGTGGCTCGCCGTCCGATCATAGAAGACGGGGCCCGCTAGGAATTTGTTCGAAAGAGTCACCGCGACCCTGGAAGACCATTAGGAGGAACATGCATGGGTTTTAGTCAGTAAGAGTCTAACACTCCCTTCTGCTTCACCCAGAGCGGGAGAAGTCATTTGATCAATCAATCAATCAATCAATCAAATTATTTATTACGAGCAACAAAGACTCATAGTGTTAGTAGGTACAATAAATAAACTTACAACTATGTTAGTGACACAATACAACAACAACTACGTGAACACACACAACATAACTATCACCGCTTCAGCATCCCAGCTGAGATACTGGAGCAATGATTAACAGTACTGCAGTCCAGCTTGTCAGCAATCATAACCAGGATGCTGTTGGAACTGGCTCGCACCCTGCACACCAAGGACGCACATCTTTTACGCATTAATGCATAAAAGCAATCAACACGCATTTCCGCAAACATCCCTGATGCGCGATTTGATAATTTCCCATCCTATAAAAAGGTGTAGTGAGCGTGAAGTGAATTGTCAATCTATCTGAAGCTATGTATTGACAGTTTACAGCATCTAAGTTTGCACGGGAAGAGTACTTTTTTATTTGCCTCCCCCAGTATTCACCATCTTCCTGGTGTTGGTGGGCACCATGATGAGCAGCGCTCAAAGCTCCTGCGTATGTCCGCTGATCTATGCCCCAGTATGTGGCAAGAATGGGGTTACATACAGCAACAAATGCTTGTAAGTAATACCGATTAAATATGTTTATTTTCTTATTGAAACAAGCAGATCGCGACAATGCGACCGACACGATAACCATTTCAACCGACTTAAAAAAAAGTATTTGTCAATCATTCGAATGAATGCTTAAGGCGCTGACCCCACTGCGCGTGGTCCGTTCCGCGGTCCATTCCGCGGCCCGTTCCGTTTCCACACACGCGAATACTACGAGTGGTCTAATAATCTGGAGTTCAGTAATCTTAAGGTGAATGCTCCAGGGTAGCCCGCGAAATTCAAATATTTTTATGTTTTTTGCAATTTGCCGGTCAGTGTGAAGCTGTATGTGGACCAAATGCGATCCGCGACCGTAACGCGTATTTATCTAAAGAATTATAACCATTTTAATCATCAATATAGCCCTCTAAGTTCATGTAGTTCGATGGAAGGTTTATTTCTGAAATATTCATTCTTTTGAACTACATGAACTTAGAGGGCTATATTGATGATTACAATGGTTATAATTCTTTAGATAAATACGCGTTACGGTCGCGGATCGCATTTGGTCCACATACAGCTTCACACTGACCGGCAAATTGCAAAAAACATAAAAATATTTGAATTTCGCGGGCTACCCTGGAGCATCCACCTTAAGCAGTGAAAACTCGTCGCTGTCACTCTCAACCAAATGTCTCACAAATCATAAAAAAACTTAATAATTAAACAAACATCTTGATCTCGTCGGACATCGTGACCTTCTAGCTTTTGCAAAGAACTAGAACTCTGACAAACCGCGCTCCACTTTGACCGTCGCGATCTAACAGCTTTTGTGAGTGTGGGATTCTTAGCCACCGCAAAGATTACAATGGACGCGGGACACAGAACTCGTGACTCTGACCGCTAGACCGCGTGCAGTGGGGTCGGCGCCTTAATATTTATGATTTTTCAGCAATATCTTACCCAATAATAAATATGGTCAGTGGATCGTCTTACGGACAGATTTGTGAAGTATTTTTTAACTTTAAAGCTTGGTGCTTGACGACGGCAATAATTCTAGAAAGAATAATCATACCAGAAAGTCGATAGTATGGTAGAATAAGTACTGCTTAGCAGACTTTGGATTCAAATGCAAAATAAAAACCGACTTATTATGAGTCGGACTCTCACACGAAGGGTTCCGTACCATAAACCGAAAACACACTACTTTGTAGCTGCTATAGAGATACATACTTTGTGAAAATTTTAACGGTCTACCTTATACGGTTCTTAGGATACAGCCCGCTGACAGGCAGATGGACAGCGGAGGCTTAGTAATAGGGTGCCGTTGGTTACCATCTGAGTACGGAACCCTATATAAGAACCCATAAGTTGATTGGTAGAGTATCTATGCCTAGGGGCACAGGCATTCTCTCTGACATTCAACATTTGGTTTTCTGGTACCTACTCAAATTCAAATTAAGAATCTGCCAACCATTGGTTAAAACAAGCATACGGCTAAAAGTAATGAATGAGGCTGCTAATTTTTAAAGTTCTTCTTGTTAATTGTTTCTTTTGTTTTCAGAGCTAAGTGTAAAAACGTAACTGTAAAAAGGGTCGGACGGTGTTAGCAAGAATCCAGTGAAGACCAAAAGACCAATGTAATCATTTTCAAGCATCGTTAAAAAAGCTTTAGTTTCCGAACATTTTTGTCAGATTGCGACTGACATGCGAATGTTGTTTTGAATAAAATGATCCAATACATGACACAGACCATGGTGTAATCCAATGTTTTGCTTAAAATGATTATAATATTTTGCAAATTGACTTTTGTTTATTCTTATTTTAAAACCACTAGACATCTTTGCTAATTTACTGCAATTTTTATTTGTCAGCGCTATTTTGTATTGAAAAATAACAAAGTGATGAACATAACTTCTGTTTAGACAGTATCGATTAAAATATTTAATTCATTTGCCAAGTTCTTAATTAAACTATCAATAGCTACTGAGTTGAATATAATTATGCCTTGACCGAAAAAAAAGCCAGATAAAATTACGAAAGCAAAAATTATTTTATTTGGAATGGAATGTTGAACCCTAACGGTAAAAGAATGCATAAAATATACCTCTCTGCCGTTGAAATACCGCTAAAATTAAACCTTTTGCTTTTAAGCATGCGAGGTATTTTATATGTGAAACACGATTTATAACGTCATTTTATCTTATGCTAGCACTTTGCCCGCGACTTCATCCGCGCTGCAATTTTCTTAATAAATCCAAATTTTTTTCTAGACAAATTAAATACTAAAACCTTCCTCGAGAACCATTCTATCTATTGGTGAAAACAGCATGAAAAAAATTGGTGTATTAGTTATTTTATTTATCGCGGACAGACAAACACGCGAATTAGTGATAATGATCAACGGATTGCAGGACCAGTGTCTGCCAGGGCTGCGGTATTTGTTCGAATGAGTCACCGCGCCCTGGAACACAAGAGGCATTAAGAGGAACACGGATGGGTTTTAGTCAGTAAGAGACTGACACTCCCTTCTGCTCTGTCGAGACCGGGAGGAGTCATTTGATAATTTACAATCCTTAAAAAGGGGGTCAAAGTAAAATTTCTGGGGTCTGCGTAATTAGCCTATAATGTTCCCATTGCTGGAAAATAGGCCTTCTCTCTGTGGGAGGGAGGGGGATGTTACGTCTGCCTTGTCTTTTCCCAACAATGTTAGGGTCGTGTTACAGTCAAACATGATGCATCTGAGAATGACTACTCATACCCTCTCGCCCTCTAGGGCTCCGACTCCAGACCCACTATCTTCAATTCGTAATGGATAGTTTACTCAATGCAAGCTGCTGCCTAGACAGTAGACAGATATTCGGATTGCCTACTCGTATGCCAGTAGCTCGGCTCGCCATAGCTGTTTTCACGATGATAGTAGCTGCCCAGTCTTTGGAGAGGGTCAGCACACAAAAAGTACAGGTTTCAAACGCAACTGGCAAGCTACTGCCAAACGCGTCTGAACCATGCGAGTGATGTCCAAGCTGCTGCCAAGTCAGCAGGCGAGTGACAACAAAAAATGTTGCAAAAACCCTCACGTGGCAGTAACTCGATAAGTACGTGCACTCGTGGCAGTGAGATATGTCCAAACGATGCAAATTACAGCACTGCAGCTACTCGGCAGACTGACTAGTACGCTAGCTGATCTATCACACAGATCAGCCACAGCCACCCGGCCATAACTGCTCTTTGGCCCCACAACTTCTTCAGTGGCGTTTATATCAATATGGGAAAAGCAAAAAAAATAAAAAAAAAAATAATCGCCGTGGGCAGAAGTGATAACAACAGGCACGAGTTGTGAGCACGGATGGATGCAGCAGGGTGACCTCGCCAACGTACAGCGCTATAGTCGATGAGCATCGACGGACGAACCAATAACGTGAAGCGTGAGAACTATCGCCATCAAACCGACTAATGGCGAGTGTGCTCACGATGTTCCGGTTATCATACTTTGTGTCGCAATAAAAAATACTTACTAACCCTATAACTTTATGTGAATCATGGTTTTCTCGTAAAATTTGCTCGATCCTTGCTAATTATCCTTTGATATTAAACCGCCGTAGTTAATTAACTAACAAGGAAATTAAATTAAAAATGTTTTATAATTTCATACTTTTTTATTTTTTGCCGTAGTCTGTGTTCAAGAGTGAATAAGTTACTTCCAGGAAAGGGGCATTATGCTTCATCGTCGATGCTTACCATCAGTGAAATTGATGATGGGCAAACCTGAGTCTTTTAATCTAATATATAAAATTATTCCGTTACTGAGTGAATGAGTGACTAATTGACAGACAACGTACATCCTCTACTTTACTGCAACCCAACGTCATGTAAGGAATAATAATTTTACAATGATACTTACACAAAAAAAATCCATAAGAAAGAATACAACACACTTCGCGATAAACTCGGGGATTCCTACACAGTTTTCCTGTTTCAGTTTCCGCCAGGTAAAACCCAAGATTAAAACTTGTCATCGGCGCATTTAAAACCAACCAGCCACGTTTAACTATTCAATTACGTCGCACCTATTCCGACCAATCAGCGCCAATTATAATGTTACAGATGACGGCATTGACGAATGAGATGTAAGGTTGTGTGTAATTGCTACTTTGGCATGATGTGATGTTGGTCAAATGTTGGACAATTGTTGGCCCAATATTTTGTATGCTGAGCCGGAAATATTATGTTGGTTCTTTTATGTTTAGGGTTCTGTACCCGAAGGCAAAGAATACAATAGTATACTGGCTACCCGGAGGGTTAACTAATGGAACCCTATTATTAAGGCTCCGCTGTCCATCCGTCTATCAGTCTGCACGTCCGTCCGTTCATCAGTGCGTCTGTCCGTCCGTCCATCCAACCGTTTGTCTGCCAGCGGGCTGTATCTCAAGAACCGTAATAGGTAGAGAGTTGAAGTTTCTACAAAATGAGTACTTCTTTTGCCGCTGTAACATCTTTACTTCTATATTACTAATACATAAAGCTGAAGAGTTTGTTTGTTTGCTTGAACGCGCTAATCTCAGGAACTACTGGACCGATTTAAAAAATTCTCAGAGCCCATTGATCGTTAAGATCGGAAGGCTAAATGCATATATCATCACGCCAAGACCAATAGGACCAGAGCAGACGAAGTTGCGCGGGTCAACTAGTAACACTATAAGTATAGATTCTTCCGTTACCGAGAGACTGACGCACAGCCGAAACTACTGATCGTAGACAGCTGAAATTTGACATTTAGATTTCTTGGGGAATATAGGGGTGTACTAAGAGAAAATTTAGCGATTTGAAAGAATAAACTATTATGTTGATGACTATAAATTTGCTCATATTTCTAGCAACTTATTTTCTGAAAGGGAGTGTATTTTTATTCTGGATAACTTGCCTAGAAGTAACCTGTTCACTCTACTCAAGAGGACGTGACGTCAGAAGTGTTTCCTAATAGCTACAATCTGGGGGTCACAGCTAAAGTAAATAATTTTGTCCCGGAGGCTTCCGGGGAAGAATTATTCACTTTTGCTGTGCGCAGTTCTGTTCTTACGGGACTATAAGTATAGGCATGATGTTATACAATCGATTATAAAAATCAGTATTTCAGAACACGTACAAAATGGGCTTCAAGAAAATAAAGCGTCACTTCGATTGGTAGCGTTTGTCATTCTGTAAATAAACCTCACACGTACTCCATACCTATATTAAATTACTTTGCAAGTAAATTGGTAGAGATCTACATAAATACAAGGTGTTCCCAAAGTGCGTGGTCAGGGTGATGTTGGGTGGCTGGTATTTATTAAGGAATAGAAAAGTGGCTGTTTGTAAAATCGGCTTACGGACGATAACTTTACGTGATAACGTCATAAGTTAACAATCTGAATCGCTTAGGCTGATTGTGGCCTCTCTATTGCTTGTATCGCGCTTTCGCTTTCGGAACGTGACACATTTTCGTGCACGCAGCTGGCGTTCCTCGATTTATGAGACGTTATCTCGACAAAAAAAGTAAAACAAAAAAAAAAAAAAACTTTATTCCAAAGTATTTGACCGTTAAATTAGACTAAAAAGTAAAAAAAAACTACTTTTCAAGCAGTGTGATGCAGTTGGTGACCTCTTATATCTGATTGGACTAAAGGAAATGCCATCAACTTTAACAGAATGCTTGGAAGGTTATTTGAACAGAACTTTTTGGAGTGAAAACTTCTTTAACGACGTTGTGCACTTTTTTGTGATGGATAAAAAGTGTTAAACTCGAAAATTCGTAAGACGGAGGGAGTGAAGCACGTATTCAAGTTTTCACTTCTGCCGACACTTCCACAGTGCATCCCGTTGTTTTTAGTGCGCAAAATCCATTGTTATGTTTTATCAAGAAAAAGATCATATTTCAGTATCTACCTACTGTTTAATTAAGGAACAGGAAAACTTATTCTAATAAAAGAGAAAACACACAACATCAGCATAACTTTTTGGAAACGGGAAAGTATCAAAATATGTTTTTTCTCTTATCATCAATGAAACTCTTGACTGATTGAATGAATGGCAGACAACGCAAAGCCGAAACTGCTGGTCGTAGAAAGATGAAATTTGTCATGTTGGTTCCTTGGGGAGTGTAATAAGGAGCACAAGGAGAGGACTTCCCTAAATTCCGACGGAAACGGGAAAAAAACGGGATATGTGAATTTATTTATTTTATTTGGCTCCTCAACAATGAGTACCACAACATTTACAAAAAATCATTCCATACCCAAGTTTAAGTGCCTCATCAGTTAAAGAGGAGAACCATATGCACTACACTACACGCACACATGAAAAATTAGTAGCTAGTAGTACCATAATGTGTAGGTAATTAATTAGTAGCTAGTAGTACCATAATATGTAGGTAATTAATTAGTAGCTAGTAGTATCATAATATGTAGGTAATTAGTTTTGATATAGGATTGTATCACATTATAACCTAATTTTTAAAATGCTGATTTTGGATCTAGCTTCTGCCAGCAGCTTTAACCGCGTAATCCCTAGAGAACATACTCCCGAGATAAACAGTAGTATATGTATTATTCCAGACTAAAATAAATCTTTCAATAATCTTCTTCTTCTTTCTTTATAATAATCTTTTTAAACTTTTCATCAAAACTCGAAAACGGCCAAGTAGCCATATTTCAATCTTTTATTTAAGAACCCCTTTCAGTCGCTGTTGCAAAAAAAAATATATATTTGCAAAATATGTAGTTTAGCAAACTTCATCTCATATCCAGCTGTAACAGACGGACAAACTAAGTCACGCCCTTTTTACCAATTTAGTACGGAACCCTAAAAACAAGTAAAACCGAACATCAGTTCGTGTAAGAAAGAATGAAAGAAAACTAATTTATTTGGCACACACGGAATCACACAATGTTTGTAACAATAAAAGGAAATTAAAATTAATTTGACCCTGTTATGCAGAAAAGATCCAACCAACGTTTCATTACTTTTGAGTAAATGCAGTTTAGCGTTAGACAGAGAATATAAAATCGTATGATAAAGTATCTATTTGAAAGTTAGTAGTGTAATAGGCCATTACAAATAAATTATTAACATAAACATATTAATTATTAACGTAGATAACTCGATTTTACAAAAAATGTTGGTTGGATCTTTTCCGCTTAACAGGGTCCAATTACAATCACTACAATGTACTCGTACCTACTCGAACCTTGGAGAACACGTTTGACTGGGACACGTTGTATTAACGCGAACATGCCATGATTAACGTCTGACAGCTGCCATGTGCTAGTGATTTAAACAGGAGTTATTATCTATATTTGCAGTAGCTAGCCTGAGCAGAAACACTGACATAGACTCAGAGGTGAACGTCTCTTTTAAAGTCTACCCAATTAATATAATGGTCTAATAAAAACTTCATTCATTCACTAACAGACAACGAACAGCTTGAACCGCTGAGTCCGTCAAATCAATCAAGCTGTCAAGAGGAATTCAAACAGTGTTTGCCAAATTTTTAAGAATTGCGGTAGGCAAATCTATTTTTACTCGTAGGTAGCCTACGTGCCAAATTTCAACTTTCTGCGACCAGTAGTTTCGGCTGTGCGTTGTCTGTCAGTAATGGTAGAATTAAATTTATTGGCATTGATCACGTGTTGTCAATCTCATACATTACTGACATTTTAAAAATTGCCGTCGCTAACAAATGCAGATTCCACCCATATTTTATACCTATGAACAAAAGCGCCATCTCGTTCTAACAAACTTAAAGCTACGTCTTTCGTCCTTCTTTCTCCATCCCTCTCGTTGCAACATGGTCTGCAAGAAGATGGACGCCATTGAATTGCAGCAGACCGACGCGACCACACGCTGTTGCAGGATAAGTATCAAAGACATTTATGATGTAACATACTCATTGGTTTCTAAGTAGATGATTTGTAGCTTCTTGGTTGCTTGTAGGCGAAGAGAATGCTTTTTTAACTCAATCTGTATGGTTCATGTAGCTTCGCGCTTTTTAGAGCAGTCTAAAATGTCGTAGAGAACCTACTATGCTAACTGAAAGCGGTGCATTGGGAGGCAGTTGCACGAAACCGGTTTCTGTTTGTGTTGCCGAACGTTTTGTCGTACATGTTTATTACACAAACATATTTACCACTATACCCCAAATCGTTTAATACACAATAACCGCCGTATGCCGTATGGTGCCGTAAAAGAATAATACTATCTCATCACTTCCCGTGGGTGTCGTAAGAGGCGACTAAGGGACTCGCCAGAGAATGGACAGTAGTGTTCTCTGTAAAACTCACACCATGCACTACGATCGTCAACCCGCGTGCCAAACGTGGCGATTATGTCAAACCCCTCTTTTCATCTTGGAGGAGGTCTATGTCTAGCAGTGGACGTTTTTCGGCTTATATGATGACACATCAACAGATCTATTTACTTGTATATTTAATACCAAAAACTGATTTACATCCGTAAACTCCAACGTAAGGTTCAGTTGAAAACCAGCGTCAGGCATTTGGCTGAACTGGACCTATTTGGCGCAGCCACGTGGCGAAAATGTTTTATTGTTTTAAAATTACGTTTCCTTTTATTTTGTACCTACATTGTGTGTGTCAGTGTGCCAAATAAACTAGTTTCCTTATTTTCTTTCAACTAAATCCTTTTCCTTCTGCTTAGATATGTTGTTGCTAAGCCTTAGCTGCCACATGGCTTCATCTCGTTACATTTCCTTAGCAGACTCTAGTTAAGTTGCAATGTCCTAGCATTACGTTGATGAGAATGTTACGAGTATTTAGTTGCTTAATCTGCTTTTAAATGTCATCATTACTGTTTATTCTTTTGTAGAACTATTGATGATGAATTATTGAAGATAATGTTGAAAACTTACAGGTCATTTAAGTGAACCGCACTTTTGAGTTGGCAAGGTCAGTCAGTCAAGAGAGGTGAAGCTATTTGCACAATATGCACTAATATTTTGCAATTGACACAGATGTTAAAAATCTATTTGTTTTCGATGACGAGAAACTATACATACATCAAACTAGCTTTTGCCCACGACTTCGTACGCACATGTTCCGTTTTTTCCCGTTCCCGTAAGAATTTCGGGGAATTCTGTTTTAGTGCTCCCCTACACTTTCCAACGAACCTACATGTCAAATTTTAGCTTTTTACGACCAGTAGTTTCGTCTGTGCATTGCCTGTCCGTCACTCGGTAACGGAATAATTTCATATTTAAGGATTATTTATTATGTTTTATCAACTGTACAGATGTTTGAATAGAGTATAATGTTAATAAAAATACCTAGCATTAAGACCTATAGGATCAGTAAGTAAGTCATTTCCTTGTCTTTTATTAACGTATTACAACTCAAGAACAACTGACGATATCATGAAGTTAGCATTTGGTAAGTCAACAATTATTTTGATAAAAAAGTAAACTTTTATTATTATTTTAATATAATATAAACTCAAGCTATTGTCTTATATTCCTACTTTTTCAACCGATTTCAGTATCGGATTTGCGGATTCCAAATTCAATTTCTCAAAATGGAATTTGAGTAGTGAATCTGTGGATTGGTGTTTGGGTTGAGCATGGTAAGGGACTTTCACGAATAGGGGGCTGTTTGGTCAGCAAACCATCAATATGGGCTATTTTAGGGTTCCGTAACTCAAAGGGTAAAATGGAACCCTTATAGGAGGATCACTTTGTTGACCGTATGTGTCTGTCAAGACCGTTTATCTCGGGAACGCGTGGAGGTATCGAGTTGAAATTAAAACCATATACTGAATTCTCGCTCCCTTGAAGCTTCTATGTAAACTTAAAAAAAGATACGGCCGTTTATGGCGCAAAAAACTTATATTTTGACACTCTCAAGAAAGGAATCAAAATGTATAGGGTATTTCAGGTTGACTTAGAAACGTTACGTTACGTTAATTTTATCGACTTGAATTAAATTGTCAGTATATTATGTTACTAATATTTTACAGTAGGATCAACATTTTAGGAGATAAAGGGTATCTAAACTGATATAGTAAAAAAATCACGTATATTTTTTTTTCAGTCATCAGCAGTAATTTTATATTATTTTGTTCGAAACATGATAAAATAAAATTAAAACATTAATATAATAATTATATCAACACTAGCTGAATTTATAAAAATGGGCCATTTTTCATGAATGCTCCGCATGAATGTGACGTTATAGCCTCGATAGTGGGCTTTCCAACACTAAAATAATTTCTATACTCGAACCAGTAGACCCGAGATATATTATAATGTTATACTAGCTGTCCCCCGCGGCTTCACTCCCGTCAACTGGCTACCTACCTGTCCCGCTACTATTTTATTTTTTGGTCCAGCCGTCACGCGTAATACTGTGACATGACCAAGGGAAATTATAGGGATTCGATTTTGTATAGAAAACACGATAGAATAAATTCAATATACTTTTATTCATAGTTTAGTTTTCTTAAGAGACAAAGGTGATTCGCTGTTTTGTTATTTTTGTAAAAATGTCAATAGGACTTGCGTGAAACTATAGTATTTCTTCAGCCGTTATGTCACACACACAACATCATCATACATGAATCAGTGTATAAGCTATTTTTTATGTGCGTAAATAAACCTAATTTACGCAAATTGTCGGTTCTTTTCCCAATTAATTGATCAAACGTGGCCGTGCTTCTAATTTGTCACCTTGTAATGTTGGTTTTTGTGAAATTAAATATTTTAAATGTGCATTTCCTCCGCAGTAATCACTCTGATGCTGGTGCTGATGGGCGTCATGATGATCAACGCGGACTGTTACTGCACCACCCAGTATAATCCCGTGTATGGACCCGACGGAACTGAGTACAGCAATAGCTGCTTGTAAGTCTCAATTTTATCTAAACCTAATATAAATTCGACATCGGAAAAAGAACTGCGGAATTAAACTGGAGCTGGGCAAGACACCTGGCTAGGCGCGGTGATGATAGGTGGAGTAAGGTCCGGGAACTGGAAGAAAATGTGTTGGCCGGCCGGCGGCGAGATGGACGGATGACATTGTAGCCATCGCAAGAAGAACCTGGATAAGGCTGGCAAAGGAGAGTGAGTATTGGCACAAGAAAAGAGAAGCTTATGCTAAGAAGCGGGTGAAGTCGGGCTGTGGATGATGAATATTTTTCTACGCCAACGCCAACTTCGCAAAGTGGGGCGATCCTGACGAATCAGCAGCGGAGTGTAGGTGTGGAGCCGAGCCACCATGCTACACCTTTCATCTTGCCCTCTGTGCCCCAAAACCTGCAGCCAGTGATGTATGCGCTGTAGGCCACTCAAATCTGACACACTGTTATATGTGACTAGTATAGTGATAATACAGTTCATGTGTGTGTTTTTAGGGTTCCGTACCCAAAGGCTGACCACCGAAACCCAATTAGGAGTTAGCCTTCGCTGACCAACCGTTCACCCGTAAAGATAAAAGATAAAGATAAATTTATTTGCCCAAACATGTGTACACATACAAGACAAAACGTGCATGCAGGATAACATTAAACAAGAAAAAGTTCAGACATGTTTGCCACATACTATGGCGTGCAAATATTATGCAAAGAAACAATAAACAGATAATAATAAAGAGATAATAATAGCCACATGGGTCAATATTCAAGGTTAAACAACGCTTGACAAGGTTGGTCTGTGGATGGGTGACCATCTTAACATACCGAGTTTCCTCTGTGCCTCGGAAAGCACGTTAAGCTGTTGGTCCCGGCTGTCATTTGTAGAACTTCGGCAGTCGTTACGGATAGTCAGAAGCCAGTAAATCTGACTCCAGTCTTGCACAAGAAATACCGTGTTACCCATTTAATGGGTTGTGGAGGCCTGGTAGGCAGCCGCTTCACATAAAATACTGGTATTCAGCTAAATCCGGCTTGACTGGAAGTCGACCCTAACATAGATAGGAAAAGGCTAGGCAGATGATGATGATGATGATGTTGTAGAAACTCGATACAGAAAAAATAATGAATGGAGTCATGTTATTTTATCAAATTTTCTCTTATTTTCAGTATGGCCTGCGCACTGAGGGATCAAGCAAATCAATGAAAGCTACGTTAACAAACTACTCACCCACAATGAAGAATAACGATATTTTGCATTAATAATTCAAAGTTTTTGACAAAAATCTTTTGTAATGTTGTTTTCATTTTAATTTCTCTATCATTTTATTATCATCTTAAAAATATAAACCAAGACAGCAGATTTACTAGAATTCAAATAAAGAACTTTTAAACGCAGACTTTTGTTTTTTTTTTTTAACTCAGTCAAATCCCCGTTGGGTGCTACGTAGATGGTGTCAGTGTAAAGAACTTAGCTGTGCCAATGATATGGTGCTGCTGGCTCCCTCGATTTGTGCATTGCAGAAGTAAGTAACAGTCGTATGTGAAAAGCATGCGGTCTGAATTGCTGTTTATCTTTTTAATTCTTCGACTGTACACCTGTTAAATTTTTCTTTTAAATTTTCATATAGGTCTACAAAAAGAAGACATGAAAAAGAGAAATGCCGGGTACCTACTCCAAATTGAACACCAGCTTCAAGTAAAACGTAATGTTCTAAAAGACGGTGAAAGATCAATCTTAACCAACCCTTACTACATGAGACAGGTTTATTATAAAATTTTATTGATTTATAAACATGCCTAAGATACTCGAAGCTTGCCAATCGAAAATTGTTCGAGTGGGTGAAGGTCGATCTTCCACCGTCTCCTCTACTATTTTTTTTTTACTATTAATATTGCAGAGATCCTCTTTGGGAGGTGCAACCTCAATGACATAAGCCTTGAAAGAATTAAGAATAATAAAGTTAGAATTCGAATGTGAGGTCATAAACAAGTGTGAGTTTTTTTAGAAGAGATTCGATTGTTTGCCCTGAGGTTGAAAGCACGTAAAATATATAATTCTTCTCTGAAATAATCTGTTTTTAACTGATTCAACAACCCCTCTCGCAATAGCTACAAGCGGGAGCTCTACAAGTGGTGGAGGTGCCTGATAATGTACGCGTGTGCACTGCGTAAAGTATAAAAGTGCATGAAGAAACTCCCAATTTTATAGATTCATCTCGAAAGGGACGAGATGCGAACGATTTTCAGGCGCTAGATGGATGGACGCCTGGAAATAAGAGCTAAGTGGTTTTTATATTTGAAAGAAAGATTGTATGTGTAAAAGATGTCTATGTTATATACCGGTATAGACCGAGTATGCTTTGAAGAGTTCGTAGCCGAATTCAGGCGAGTCGCTATCGAAAGCGAGTGGCGAGAAGCCGATTATTCTTTAATTTTGGGCGCATTTCTGCAGAGCGCTGCTAGATATTTTTATAATACGATATACCATGACGGTATAGATTTTTCGTTGCTATGCGACAAAATAATATAAAGAATATTGCCCAGCGCAGGGTATGACTGAAACTGCTTCTATTGAAGTAGGTGTCAAAGTGTCTACGAAGAGTCGCCACTTAGGCAGGGACTTCGGGTTAGGAATAGGTAGGTGCTTGACTCTTCCAAGGCTGGGAATGTATGATTGCAAGAAAATCATTCTTACTATCCTCCATTCTTCGGGGGGTAGCTCATGCAGAGATCCTCTTTGGGAGGTGCAACCTCAATGACATAAGCCTTGAAAGAATTAAGAATAATAAAGTTAGAATTCGAATGTGAGGTCATAAACAAGTGTGAGTTTTTTTAGAAGAGATTCGATTGTTTGCCCTGAGGTTGAAAGCACGTAAAATATATAATTCTTCTCTGAAATAATCTGTTTTTAACTGATTCAACAACCCCTCTCGCAATAGCTACAAGCGGGAGCTCTACAATATGCACGCGCTTGACCACCATCTCACCTGATGGTAAGCGATGATGTGGTCGAAGATGGAGCACGCTTGCCTAGAAGTAACCTATTCACTCTTGACTGAAAGACTCCCAGGTTGTAGCTATCGGGAAACACAGACTCCGGCAGGGAATTCCACTCCTTAGCTGTACGCATTATGAATGTGTTCCCAAAACGTTTAGTGCGTGTGGGTGGGATGTCCACCAAGTACTATTAAATTAGGCAAAACAGTTTTCCGTATTTTTTCGGTTAAAAATACGGAGAACTGTTTTGTCTAATTTTTCAAAAAGGAGGAGGTTCTATGTTTGGCTGTATGTTTTTTTTTTGTATGTTCACCGCCAATTCTGGACCGATTTAAAAAAATAATTTTTAATTCGAAAGCCTTTACTCTTGAAGCGGTCCCATTGTCACCAAGTTAGAATCTGATGATGGGATCCTATAAAATCGAGGGAAACCCTCAAATTTTGTAAGGACACACAATGTTTTTCATAAAATTTCTATCGCATTTGAGATATTTGTGCCTGGTAATCATCATCTCATGTTGCTGAGCTGATGATGGAAGGTATAAGTCAGGATCTGATGATGGGATCCCATGAAAAATGTTTTTGTTCAGCGATATTTTGGATGATTATTTTTTGTTTGGAAGAGTATTTTCTCGGACTGGTCCCATTTAAATTTGGTGAAGATTTGATGAAGAACTTCGGAGGTAAGCAACGGAACTCTTCAATAAATTATAGCAAATGGTTCGGGTTTTCTGATATCGCATGGCTGTTGATTGTTTACACCAGTTCATAACATAAGATCACGCCGGCACGCTGTGTTTGGGGTACCTGCGTCCCTTAAAAAGTGAATAGTAATTTTTTACTTTGTGGTGTTTTGTTCTTGGAAGTCGGTTTTTTTTTTAAAAAAGTTTTTATTTATATGCATCAAACAAAACATTCCATTATTTATTAAGACCTTCATAAAAAATGGATCTCCGATATAAATTTCACGTTACCTGATCAAAATAATCTTTATTGCATTTATTTGTATTCAACTCAGAAATTGCAGCAAATCTTATACCAATATCCTTGAACACATGATCAACATACATAAACATTGGCGCCAATAGTTGACCACTTGGCCAACAATGTTCGGTTGTTACTTGGCGAACATTGGCGCTAAGAACGTGACTTATCGTGGCTGTATAAAAGACTCATGGGCTCAAGTTGTCATTAGTCGTGATCAATTTGTGATTCCGCAAGGACAACATGAAACTTACTTTGGGTAAGTCTGTTTAAATATATTTAAAAAATACATACAAGGTTTAACAGCATATTTGCATACTTCGACAAAATTTTTGCACAATTGATTTTGTTTTTGGTACCTGAGGGTCGATGTTATGAAGAACAAGTTTTACTATGGGAATAATAATTTTATTTTATCTTTTTCTTATCGTGAGGGCAGTAAGATCTAACGACCCCACACACCCTAGTGTCAGAGTTACTAAACCACCTCAAGGGCCTAAAGTTTCACGCAATATAAATAACGCAAACACTGCACTATATTCGAACTTGTATTGTGTTGTGTTTTCATTAATTGTACTCGATTTTTATTTTATCTGTTACACCCTCTATAATATTTTTCTATTTTCTGGATTTTCGTAATGGACACTATTTCACCTGAAGATGAATGTATATTTTTATTGCTACATAACGATTTTCCTATTAAATCAGTCATCAATATAATATGTAACATTTTAATAGTTTTTTTTGAAAGCGCCAACGTTAGCGTGCATTAAAAATTGAGAACCTGTAGTGAACAGTCAATCCATATAAACGAGATGGATTGACAGTTTAATTCACGCTCACTTCTCTTAAGTTTACTCGGTGAAGGGTGAACTGTTGACAGAAGAGACCGGCTGTTTTATAATGTTGATGTTTGGTTCTGCGTCCCCACTCGCGCACACTGCGAGCGGTCATAAAATCTAGAGTTTAGTAATCTGAAGCAGTGAAAACACGTCACAGACTCTTTTTACTGAAACCTAAATGTCTCTCAAAAGTCTCAAATCATAAATAAAACGTTTCCTCTCGCTATTTAAATTAACTTTTCGATCTCGTCGGAGATCGTGACCTTCCAGCTTTTGCAAAAAAAATATAATTCCGACAGAAAGCTCGTTCACTTTGACCGTCGCGGTCTACCTGCTTTTGTGTTTATAGGATTTTAAGCCACCGCATATATACTAGCGGACGTCACGTGGTTTTCCGCGTAGTTCCCGTTCCCGTGGGAGGATAAAATGTAGCCACCACATCCATCCATTGCTGAAAGATTTTTTTCAAATCGGTCCAGTAGTTTTATTAGTTACATATAAAAATACGAATGTTTCCTCTTTATAATATTAGTATACTCGTAGATATAGATGAATGTTTTGATCTCATTTAAATCGAATTACTTTACTTTAACTGTTTTTAAACAATGTAAATTACCTTCAAAAGAAAGTTCCAGTTGAATAAAACATTTTGACTGTGACCCTGCAACAACTCTACGCCTAGTAAACCACACATGTTCCCCCAGTGTTCACCCTGTTTCTGGTGCTGATGGGCTCTATGCTGACCAGCGCCGCCAGAGGCTGCATCTGTCCCGCTGTCTACGACCCCGTCTGCGGCAAGAACGGGGTCACCTACAGCAACTCCTGCCAGTAAGTGTTACTTGTATGTTTTTGCTATTAGCGATAAGGCCACCTATTGTGTCACCCTATGTAATGTTTCTCATCTACCTTTTCTGTAACTTATGTGGTGTACATAATAAAGAGTATTCTATTCTACTCTATGGCTGCAAATGTGGGTATTTGGGCGTTTGTTCATTTTTTTCTTTATTTGAGATGGGTTTGCTTTTGTGTAGTCTAGGTCAGAGATGACAGAGACAAAGTCTACGATGTAGCGAGTTTACTCAGAAGGAGCCTGTTCACTCTAGCTAGTTCAGCTAGCTTAACTCTAGAAGAGATTAGGGTTATAAGCGTCCGGAAACACAGACGCAGGCAGAGAGTTCTACTCCTTTGCTGTGCGCAATATAAAAGACATTTTTGGAAACGCTTACTGCGTATTGGTGGAATAGCAACAAGGTAGGGATGGTAAGTTGTAGTGCGTCTGGATATCTGATGGTGGAAGAAGCCCGTGAAATGAGGTCTTCGTGATGACAAATAAATGAAAAACAAAACGTTGTTGCCATGTTGTATTTTAACCAACTTGTCAGAGTGAAAATCGAACAGTGCCGCATTATGTTGATGCTACTTTGTTTTAATGAATACTAGGTTTATTAAATTTATGAAAGAAAAAGGCATACTACGCCGAGCCCAAATAATGTCTGTGTAAGGAGTCACATCGAGATTGTTTACCTTTGTCTGGCTGCTAAGTTATGTAATGACTTTACGAGTATGAGGCAGGCGCGGGCCGGCCAGTCTGGCATACGCGCGGCTTGTTGTTGTTGTGGGCCTCTTGGCTTGGCCGATCTCGGGCGGCAGTCGCGGCGTCTCGCTCGCGCTGCGTAGCTATCTCGCAGTGGGGGGGGTGCGGTGGCGGTCAGGACCACAGAGTACATTGAATGTCGGTTGCGTTGTGTGCATGCGTGGCCAGCCTGGTGGGCAAGACCTGACTCGTGCCCCTTTTGTTATTATTTTATTAAGTGTTTTTGTTCAAAGTAATGTAAGTAGTAGTAAGTATAAAGTAGTCGATAAGTACCTACTTGGGTTAAACTGTACCTATCCACGAGAACACTGCCGACAAACTGTACAGCAGTTTGGCAGAAGATATGTGATTTTTTTTTCTATGTTACTTTCTGGAATAAATAAATAAATAAAATAAAAATAATTATGTTTCATCCAACATCTATATTTTTGTTTTTCATCTAGAAGAGTAGATTACTGTTTCATAAATAGAACATCAATTTTATATTTCGGAGAGATTAAATCTCTTATACCTATTTAGAACAAGAAAAATATATAAAAGGTTAAGTACTGCATAACCCGTCTTTCCGGACGGCTACTCAGAATAACTTGGTGGTAAAACCCAGTAACACGTCCACGAACAGGAAATCGAATAATGACACCTTGCTCAGCCGCCGTGCCTGCGATGGCCAGATCAATGACGCCCTCACTATCATATTTTTTTAGGGTTCCGTGCCCAAAGTGGTGTCTGGGAAACCCTATTACTAAGTCTCTACTGTCCTGTCTGTCCGTCCGTCTATCAGCTGGCTGTATCTTACGAACCGTTATTATTATTTAGAAAGTTGATCTTAGTATGTCTTTCTTTCAAAAAAACAACATTATGTTAAAAAAAAAAAAAACGGTTCTATGAGGGCCCTCATACATGAAACGAATTGAATTGAAAGAATTATTCGATTTATAGAACCCTTCTGGGAACCTTCTGAAATGGGAGTCTTGTGTTTTTAAAATCAGCTACATTTAGTAAGACTAAAAGGCTCTACCATATGTAGCTGAACCACAACTATTTGGGAAAAGTCTAGGCAGATTCTGAAACTGTGGGAAAAACACTTTCGGGTGGTGTTAAAAATAAAACAAGGTGTGTTTTTTAACCGACTTCTTCAAAAAGGAGGAGGTTCTATGTTTGGCTGTATGTATTTTTTTTTATGTATGTACACCGATATTTTCGCCAATTGTTAACCGATTTGGATAATTCTTTTTTTGGTTGGAAGAGTATTTTCTCGGATTGGTCGCATTAGAATTTGGTGAAGATCTGATGAAGAACTTCGGAGGTAGGCAACGGAACTCTTCAATAAATGATAGCAAATGGATCGGGATTTCTGAAATCGCATGTTTGTTGATTGTTTACACCAGTTCATAACATAATATCACGCCAGCACGCTTTATTTGTGGTTTTACTGTTTAGTGGTACCTGCGTACAATTAAAAAGTGAAAAATACAAAAATATTTAACAAGAAAATAAAACCGACTTCCAAAAACAAAACAACACAAAGTAAAAAATAACTTTAATTTCAGAAGTCTGTGTTCAAAAACGAAATAACCAAAAACACCGACTTCCGAAATTAAAGTTATCTTTTACTTTGTGGTGTTTTGTTTTTGGCAGTCGGTTTTTTTTTTCAAAAATATCGATTCGATTCTCTAGCTAATACCCACCTATTTTTCAAAAATCCTGTAGAGCAGTTTTAGTTTTCATCAAAATCGGCTTCGAGACTCCATTCAGTGTATTTGCTAATCCCCATAGTTTTGGTCATTCACGCACACTTAAAAAATAACCTTTATGTACTTTTAACTACCGAGACTATGTTGATGTTCTATAGTTTGTGTACCATTAATAGTGTTCTATCTTCAGGGTACGCTTTCATCTCTACTTAGAAACTTGTTCTGAAGTTGCCAAGGCGCGGTGTTAATTATGTTACGCTCATAGAAGTAGGAGATAGTTGCGGCTTAAGAGGAGTTATTACACATTGTTGCGTCGCTGGTGCAAGGCAAACACAGCATACGTGTCTTACGCGAACTAGTGTAGCGTGGGATGCCTCCCACACTTACGATCTACAATGTAGGATCTGACAACCTTCGAGGAGGTCGATCTTCAAGGTTAAGCAACGCTTGCCAAGGCTGGTCAGTGGATGGGTGACCATCTTAACTTACCGAGTTTTCTCCGTGCCTCGGAAAGCACGTTAAGCCGTTGGTCCCGGTTGTCATTTGTAAATCACAGTCGTCGATAGTCAGAAGCCAGTTAATCTGACTCCAGTTTCGCCATGAAGTACCGTGTTACCCAGTTAATGTGTTGTGGAGGGCTGGTAGGCAGCCGCTCCGCGTAAAATACTGGTATTCAGCTTAATCCGGTTTGACTGGAAGCCGACCCCAATACAGGCATGGGAAGAGGCTAGACAGATGATGCTCTCGCCAGTTTCCTTCCCCAATATTGGACCGATTTAAAAGATATTTCACAAACTGAATAAGAAGAACTGCGTTCTCATGAATCGTCATCTGTTTCCAGAATGAGCTGTGCTGGAGCAAAGCTGGGACACAAAGGGCAATGTGGCGGCGACCTGGCATAGTAACAAACACTAGAGCAAAGCATCCCGATTTATTGCATTTACCTCAACGTTTTGACTAAATCTCCTCTTGTAATCGAAAAAAAAAAATGTTTTGGATTAAATTGATCCTGTCTAATTGGTTTTCTTTACAAACTTTATTAACTTTCTTCAAAAAAAAAAAAAAAATTGCAAAGTAAAAAACAGCTTTAATTTCGGCAGTCGGTGTTTTTGATTTTGTTTCTTGGTTTTTTAACACTTCCGAAATTAAGGTTATTTGCAGTGTTTTCTTCGAAGTCTGATATATTTTTAATATAGGTTTATTACAGCTATCAACTATGAATGTATGTATCTCTTTTACTCACACGAGATCTATATCTTTTGTCCCTTTCCTCAGCGAGCAAATAGTCTATAGGTACTCTCTTTCTCGCCGACGCAGTGTTATTTTTACCTTAGTTGCGGACATGAGAGTTTTCCTTAGTTTGCGGACATGAGAGTTTCTTACCTTTATTGATTAACAGGTTCGCTGCCACCCACAGGATAGAAATTCATTCGTAAAGCCAAATGTGTTTACAGTATTTAAACATCCAGCACGCACCTGTGCGTGCTCGGCACTGGGAATGAAATTTTCATTACCAGTGCCGAACAACGCACGGGTGCGTTATCAGTTTATTGCAAGATTTTCCGTTAATTACGAATAATACACATTCATTTATTTAAGAGTGGTTTTTATTTGTTACTTGCATATCGCTAATCAAAAATACTTCAAAATAAACATTAAAAAAGTATTAATTGTAATGACACACAATTATCAATCAACAAACATAGAAAATGATTATTACAGGCCAAGTTCTGAGTGGTAATTATCGAAACACAGCACACAAAGTCCAGGTTTGTCAGGACAGGTTTCACAATACCAAGGAGAGTCACTACGTTTCTTATTCTTGGTGCACTGTCGGTCATTTTTTACTAGCACGCAAAAACAAAACCGTTCAAGATACAAAAAAACCACAAACACGTAACGAATTTTTGAAATTTCAAGCATAGTGCCGCTTTAAATACAACGTTCCAAGCCGTATGCCTGCACTGCACTGATTCTTTAAACTTTACTAGGCGCGAACACGCACCGGTGCGTGTTCGGCCCCCCACTTCGGCAGTGCCCCTCGCACCGGTGCGTGGATGGCAGCGAAGCTGTTAAACCTTAATAAAGCATTTAAAAAAAAACTTGTTTTAATATTTCACTTCATTTAGGAGATAGAAATATTTTACTGAAAGGTCACTGACCTTCTCGAAATAGTTTTATGTCTGTATTTCTTGAATAAAGCAAATTTCAGTCTCTTGTAAAATACAAATTAATTCTTGGTTTGAAATATATACAGTGTACAAATTTCATGTCTCTTACATCACAGGAATATATTGTTGAAAAACGAAAAAAAATATATATTATGAAATTAGATATTTACGGGTAGCATTTATTTTTGTTTGTATAATATACTTACGTATATTACGTTTAATTTGAGAAAATTCTAAATATGTATCTAGTGAGATCTCGGAGTAATTGCGTTTCTAAGTAATTTTTTATTTCTATGAAAATAGGGTTGTCGCAAAGTAGTTGTACTTAATACCTAGTTTAATTGATTCAATTAATTCTGCTAGCCAATGTTCGCCATCGGATTGAATGAGCATTCCGTCAGTAGTCAGCGTGTGTATGTTGTACACTTGTTTAATTGGCAACCCTATTTTAGTGATCAACCTTTTGCTATTAAAAAAACGCGACCATGAAGAGATTCGCCGGAAAAACTAAATTGAGAAAATCATAGCAAAAAAAAAACATTCTGACATTATGTGAGCAAAATTTTAAAAACTTTCAAGAAAAAAATGATTCCGATATTGAATTCTTATCACACCTAAAAACATTTAATGTAAAAATCAAATCCAAAACCGAGATATTGTGTTTCTATGGTTTTAAGATTTTTTCTCGATTTTTCTCTTAAACGATAGTAGTTAGAGCTGGTGGAGTTTTAATAAGAGTTTAGTTTGACTGTAAGCTTTCCAAAAAACATATAAAACTAACATTTCCGCAACTCATCACCTGCCTGCCTTTTCCCAACTATGTTGGGGTCGGCTTCCAGTCAAGCCGGATTTAGCTGAATACCAGTATTTTACACGGAGCGGCTGAGTACCAGACCTCCACAACCCATTAACCGGGTAACACGGCACTTCATGGCAAGACTGGAGTCAGATTTACTGGCTTCTGAATATCCGTAACAACTGCCAAAGATTTACAAATGACAGCAGGGACCAACGGCTTAACGTGCTTTCCGAGGCACGGAGGAAACTCGGTATGTTAAGATAGTCACCCATCCACAGACCAACCTTGGCAAGCGTTGCTTAACCTTGAAGATCGACCCGTGCGTCTGTTATTATCTAGCCACGAGCTTCTCATGCAACATGTCCGCAACTTAGGCAAAGTAACACAGTGTGCGACGGTGAGACAAGTGCCTAAAGCTAATTAAACTTAGTCGGGGAGATTAACAGAAATGCGAGTAACGTGACTAATGGAAGCTTGTAACTAATGCTTGCTAAACCAATTAGTTATTAGCACGCTGTAATAAGCAAGTCGTGGGCGGAGGCTGCTGCTAGAGAGCGGGTGTATCAATCGGTGAGCGATATTAGAGGCGAACGGCAATTAATATTGTTGTGTTGGCACTACCTCTGGCTATGTCAGTGTTGGTAGTTGTGGAGAGAAAATGGCACTAGTTACATTAGAGAGGGTATATAAGAAGCAGTAGCGACCTGCCTCAATTTGGTGCAAGTTATATTTATACCAGGTTATCCCTTTTTTCCCATTCGATTCCCACGGGAAGCATTCTTTGAAAGTTGTTTCCAATTTGTCTAGGACATTGCAGGCTTGAATCATCTGATTGTTTGATAAAAAGATGATTCCATGCTTCGGAAGGCACGTATAAGCCGGTCGTCAAATGAACCATGTCAGAGGCCCCTGAGGCGGTTTAGAAATTCGGACACTAGGGTGTGTGGGGTCATTAGACCTTACTGCCCACACGATAAGAAGACATGTGATAGTATCTGCCGAGCCATTTCATAAGTATGATACTTTGGTCTTTCAATCTGACCGGAAGGAGCATTTTACATGAAGAGGCAAGCTTCATGTAAATTGCTAGCTGCATCCTATTAAACCAACACTTTCCAGATATAAGTAAACATTTAAGTATATTTTTTTTTGCGAGAATCAAACTCACGATACGTAAAGTCAACAAATCTAGTTGGTATGCAGGCAGCAACTTTTAAACAATGCTGTGAATTCATGTACTGAATACAAAATTATTGTTCACCACACTCGTAAGTATGTCATAAGCTTAAAAAGTTATAATGCACACATTAGAAATACATATTGGCTGTGATGTGGAAAAAATAATATTTTTGCCTGTATAGCAAATAGCTTTGTTGACTGTAACTATTTGGGTATCTCAGTTCAGAACAATCAATGTCAGTCAAATCCAGTCTGTGGCCAATAGTGGACTTGCCCAACACAGAGCTGATAAATTCGAACCTGGCTATTCTAATTGCTATCCATTAACACTGGCTAGACTTTAACAAATGCCCGTAAAGTGATTAATGGCATAGTGATAACAAATTGTGTCCATTATCACGCGTCTGTTCTATCAATCAAGTAAGGCTGGCCGCGTACGTAGGTTTTTCTGATAAAGAATTCATATTCAGAGACCTGAGGTTCTGAACACTTATAATTTGTCAGTGTCAGCGTGGCGAAGGCGATTGTCAAAACGTCAAAAATGTTCGGGATTGACAAGCGCTGTCAAATGCCACGTGATCAATCCCTTATATTTTGGCATTACGACAATCCCATGCGCTGATGCTGGCATTTTGAGTAGAGCTTCTGAATATCTTCAATGTCTTTTCATGTAAAATGTTCAACTTGGCACACACTTTTTTCAGAGTAAGAAAAAAAACTAACGTTCTATTAGAAAACTATCTGTTTGTTCGAGTTCGAGAGTTAGAATAACGGAAAATCTAACGTCTCACGGAATTCCGAATTCAAATTCCAGTTTGGAAAACCTTATCAGAAATCCGTTCGTTTGCAGCCGGCCTAAGTGTAAGATAGTCGAAACATGCGGGAGGATAGTTGGAGTGGAACTTTGTGGTTGACGGCAAATTGCGGCAATTAAGCGTCCTTAGATCTTGTATTAGTGAGCTCTGGTTGTTGAAACATACGGGGTAAGAGTTGGGGTGTGCCCGAAACGCTTGTGTTTAAATTAGCGCAGTTTATCTGGTATCTTTGAATCATATTAGTACCAGTCGGCATTATAACAAATTCTTAGGATTTCCCAGCAGCTATGCAATAAACAATTAGTATATTAATTTACTGGCTTCTCTTAGCAAACTTTCGGATTAAGAAGTACATTATCCTTCTTATTATTAAAAAAATATGGTACGGAACCTTTCGTGTCCTTCTTATTCATCAAAATTGCTTCAGCTGTTTCCAGATTGGATCGGTACAGGCATGAAAGCAACAAAACCATCAACGGATAGACCAGACAGAGTTACTTTTTAGGGTTCCGTACCCAAAGGGTAACCAACGAAACTACGCCTCTGCTCTCCGTCGGTCCGTCCGTTCGTCTGTCTGTCAGCGGGCTGTATCTAAAGAACTGCAATAGGTAGACAGTTGAAATGACCGACAAAATATTAAAAAAATATGGTACGGAACCTTTCGTGTGAGAGTCCGACTCACAGTTGCCAGTTTTTTATTTATAATATGAACATACACACATCAACAAACATTTGCGATCACTAGCATAAGCTGAAATATATTTTTTTTAATTTAACTTTACCAAGAAAATTTCTTTGTTGTATGTTTTCTTTAAATAGAAAAAAAACCTGTTGTTTAAGTTTGGTTTAACAGTCTTTTTCTTTCTATCAAATTCCTGTTACGATTAAATTCTGATTAAACTCAATTTTTAAATAGTTTAATTTTTTTAAATTCAAACAAGTGTGTTCTATTTAAAGAAAATACACCAAAAAAAAAACTTTCTAAATAAAGTTAAATTAAAAAAAACATAACAGCTTACGCTAGTGATCGCAAACTATTTTTGATGTGTGTACTCGTATAGAGTGCTACATAGGTAAACCACAAGGCATTATCTGTAATTTTCCCTGTTTGGAGTCTGTATATAACTGAAATATTATATTGGTTTAGGCACCAGTTAAACTTTCCTGCCCTTTCCCACGACTTTCACACAAACGTGGCAGAGGTTTGAACTTATTAATGTGAAACGTGAGTAATGGAAAATGGAGGCAATTAGCAGAGATCCTGATCTGTACTGCTATACCTACCATGGATGGAGAGTGACGTACATACGGGACAGGATATTGTGCGATTCGCAGGCTTATTGCATAGCTAATACACAAATTCATGCGATCATTGCGGGTTCTAAGTTGTCGAGCAGGAGAAGTTTTGAACTTATGAAGCAATGGAATTGAAATTGTTTTCAGCTGTAAAAGAACTTATGATAAAATTTCTAAAACGGTCTGCCCCTTTTAATTTTTAGGGTTCCGTATCTCAAAAGGGAAAAACGGAACCCTTATAGGATTACTTTGTTGGCCCTCCATCTGTCTGTCAAGACCGTTTATCTCGGGAATGCGTGGAGTTATGGAGTAGCCAGAACCATATATTCAAGTCTATAGCTCCTTGTAGCTGTGAAAAAATCTAACTTCTAAGTTTTCGTAAACAACCGTATCTTTTTTTACATGAAACGCATATTTCGACACTATCAAGAGAATCAAAATGTATGTAATCGGCATTTCCCGTTGACCAAGAACTATGAAATTTGCCAAGTAATACCGTCTTATATTACAATAGTACTATATATGGAAAAGTCTGAAAACTGTACATTTGTAATTAAATAAAAAATATAGTCTTAATTTAAAGTAATTTAAAGCTACAAATTTATACGGCACCCTTGATGGGTGAGTCCGACTCGCTCTTGAACAGTTTTTTAAAAGTTACTCTGCTGCTAGTTACAATCACATTCCGCACAACTAAAACAATATAGATAATTATCTGTCGACAAGGCCTTTGAAATTTCTAATATTATGATTGCAATAATAATAACCATTAAAACTGAATACGCTTAGCAAGATAAAGCCTAGTCTCCACAGACCCATTATATCGCATGACCTAAAGCTAGACTAGAGCATTGTCATAGCCTCTAAGCCCAATTAATCGTAACTGCTCAAATAAGGGTAATCACAGACAGTTGGACATTAGCCAAGAGCTAGTAGTCATTGTGTGCCTTAATGTGGAAACATAGAGAAATAAGTTATGAGCGTGAAAGCTGTTGAACGTGGTCGTTTGATCGATTATGGACCAAGGATACACCTACTGATCCTTCTGTGTTAGTAAGATGAATTTTATCAGTGATAAAGGTTGTCGGAAAATTAAAAGTTTATGGGATGGGAAGTCAAAAGTATAAAATAATATGTGAGTACCTACCATGTATTAATTTTAATGACCGACCGAAGATTTGGTTTCGGTTTCAGCCAGTTTCGGCCAAAAAGTCTAGTAGATAGTAAATAAATTTTATTTAGAAAACAAATAAAACTACCTCTGCATACTCTAGGCGCATGGTACTCACAATTTTTGCATTCCAGATTATATTTTAAAACATGTATTTGAAAAGAGGACCGTGAGATAGTGATAAAACGCAAGCTGTTCGAACGCCGATATAAATTATTCTGATGTGTTCATATCAATTTTGTACAACATGTTTGAAGAAAAA
Source organism: Lacanobia oleracea (assembly GCA_950371165.1). Taxonomy (NCBI): domain Eukaryota; kingdom Metazoa; phylum Arthropoda; class Insecta; order Lepidoptera; family Noctuidae; genus Lacanobia; species Lacanobia oleracea. The sequence goes on from OX493395.1 coordinate 26,104,691, forward strand.
TCATCGTTGAAAATACGAGCTCATATTACGTTCAAACGTATCAAGGAAACGTTCAAATTGCCTCAACAGTCTACCAAACCTATTTAGTGCTTAACTATCCACGTTCCCGCTGCAACTCCCTCCTCGTATGTTTCCCAGGTCGTTAGAGGTACAGACAAAGTGCTATCACGTGGATGCAGATCGCGGCGATCCGTCTCCTGCCTTCGACGAGAACAATCGAACTGCGGGCTGCGTTATACATGCTCAATTGACGCTGCGCTTAATTGTGCAATCTGCACCAGTATGTGTATACTAATGCGCTGTATAGATTCGTGGTTGAACTGATTTGAATACTGCAGAGAGTATATTGTACGAGGTAAGATTTAATTAAAATAATAATGATATGGGAGCATATTCCATTTGAAATGTTTAACGAGGCCTATGCTATACCAAAAGTCCGGGACCCCAGCAGGCAGCGTCTCGAGATTGTCTAAGACATGTGTTCTTTATCGTGTAATAGTTTCTGCTAGCGGCTTCGCCCGCATGACCCCTAGGGAACATACTCCCGGGATCAAAAGTAGCCCATATGTTATTCTAGACTATAATCTACCTCTGTGCCAAATAACATGAAGATCCTTTAATAATAACAATAATACTTTATTGATACAAAACCTTACAATTGCTTAACATCTAGTTACAGTTCTCTATAAAATTAAAGGCGCACAAAAGTTGAAACCCTGACTCCTAAACTAGGAATACCTGTGACTTAGGAGTCAGTGTTCTACTGCTACTCGGACACTATAAACCTTTATAGAAATTGAGAGTTGGTAAGCCGATATCAAACAAAAAAGAAATATATAACAAAATATAAGTAAAAATGAACTTGAAAACTTAAAACAAAACAATTAAAAAGTAAAATTGGAAAGGGGAAATTAATAAGTAAAATGACTGGGTATTGATTCTGCATATGAAGACTGGGAATCGTGTTTGTGTTTCTGCTGCGTTGAGTGTTTATATTTGTATGAGTTAGTTCTGCTATATTAAAGATGTCGGTGACTATATTACTTACGTGTTTTGAGTGGAATGTTGTGGGATTATTTCAGGCTGGTTAGTAGTTCTTTTGTTTTGGCGTAGTCTAAGTGGAACAACATATTCTTCAGCTTAGCCTTTACCTCGTATTTGCTTAACCTTGCTATTTGTGTGGTCCTATTAATATTTTTATAAACTAGAGAGCTTAACACATACAGCTGTCTTCCAGCAAAAGCAGTTCTGTGGCTAGGGGTGGGGCAAACTATTCTTTGACCGCGTTTATTTGAGTCTGGGGGTGATACTTGGTTATGTTTCCAGAGCGTGGTTCTTAATAAGAATAGCTGTCTCACAGTTAAAAGTTTAAGCTCGGTGTAAAGCTGATGAGTCGGATAGCGAAAGGGCTTTTGCAACATATCCTTTAGTACTGCTCTTTGCGCACGTTCCAACTGTAAGAATTTAGTTTTTGCCGATCCACCCCAAGCCAAAATACAATAACCGATGATGGACTGGCAAAGTGCAACATAAACCATTTTGAGGGTCTCTAAGTCCGCGGAATGCCTTAGTGTCTTGAAGAGGTGAATTGTTTTCCTGACTTTACTGGCAGTAGACTCTATATGCTTGTCCCATCTCAGTCCATCATCGATCATCACGCCCAGATATTTCACCGATGTAACTGAGGGGAGCGGTAGGCAAGAGCAGTTCGAAGAGTCCAGACAAGAGTGAGCTCTAATTGAGTACATGTTTGGGGGTTTTGTACTCGTATGGATAGAGAACGGGACAAAGTTTGTTTTATGCAGGTTTAGGGTGAGTAGATTTTTGTGAAGCCATTCCGTGACAATTTGCAGGGATTTTTCAGCATTATTTTTCACCTCAGCCCAGTTTCTCCCATGTACTACAATAGCTGTATCATCGGCATAGGTATATATATTAGCAGATGATAGAGTAAGGGTGCACAAGTCATTAATGTAGATGAGGAAGAGCGTTGGGCCAACGACACTGCCCTGCGGGACTCCGTATGACATTATCTCATCAGCACTAACATATGAACCTATCTTTACACAGATTTTTCTGTCAGTCAAGTAACTCTTGAAGAGATCATGAACAATGCCTCGTATGCCGATGCTATGCAGCTTGGATAGAAGGATGGGAACAGAGACTGTGTCAAAAGCTTTTGTCAATCAAGTCAAGGAATAGACCCAGGCATTTGTACTGGCTATCCAACTTCCTAGCACCCAGTTCAGTTAGGTCCAGCACAGCGTCCTCTGTAGATACTCCTTTTCTGAAACCGTACTGGTTATTTGCTATTATGTCGAACTTTTGCAGGTAGTTTAGAAGTTGTTTATTTATAATTTTCTCCATTATCTTCGACATAACAGGCAGCACGGCAATGGGTCTATAATTATTTACACAATCTCTGCTCCCACTCTTATGTATTGGGTGAATAACGGCTTTTTTGCAGGTATCAGGGAATATACCTGTGGCCATAGAACAGTTTACTATGTGAGTAATTAGTGGTACGAGGACGTGACGACATAGCTTTACTAGTTTTACGGGAATACCATCCCAACCAGTGGCACTATCTTGACGTAGTGAAAAGATAACGGAGTCCACCTCAGCATTATCCACTTCAAGAAGAACAAAGGACCCAACAGGACACGTGCGTGGGGAGAGATGTGGAGGGGAGAGCGGGGCTGGGGTATTTATCCTGGACGCTAACTTTTGACCGATGTTTGTAAAGTAGTTACAGACGAGGTTAGCAGCATCGCGTTTATCAGAGACTGTACTCAATAACTCATAGTAGACTATTACAATAGTTTCTATAACGTTTGTATGTTGTTTGAATAATTTGGCTGTCAGGCGATTTTCTTGCCTTTGTGTGAAATTTATCTCGGTGGCGAATGCACCGTAGCAAACCGGGTGTAATCCAGGGTTGAATATTTCTTTCTTTTTTAGGGATGTTTACTATTTTTGTATGGCTAATAATCGCGGCGTTCAATATTTTAGTAAGTGTGTCAGACGCAAGGTTAGGATCATCAGTACTCAGTACTTCCGAGAAATCCTGGGCTTCGATGTGGTTTGTGAGAGTAGTGTAGTTAATTTTTGGGTACTTTGCAAGCCGGCACCGATTTTCCGGAGAGACGTACGTTATTAATAGTTAGAAGAATTGGGAGGTGGTCAGTAACATGTGACTCAATCACAATCAATGTGGCAGTTTTGTCCGTTTTAAGCATAATATGGTCTAAGCAGCTATTAATTCTAGTGGGTATCCGATGGGGTGGTAACAGGCAGTGTGTGGCGAGCCTTTCAGGCGTTCTCACGCGTACGAGTAACAAACATCCATCCTCACAAATTTTCACATTTATAATATTAGTAGGATATATAATATAATAAATAATAATAAGTAGAAAAAAAAACTCGTTTATAAATAGATTTTACCATCTTTAATTAGAGAGTAATCACGTTACTTCTTCTTCTGCTCCATCTTTGTCCACATAGTCGTTTACCATCAGAAACCTTTTTAGGTCTTGGAATTATAATTGATGATAGAATATCACTGTGTGTAGAATGCTGTCTAAAATATCATTCATTTGCGGTTAGGTTAAGACCTAATACTCAAGTGCTATAAGCAAACTGTCCTTTACGTCTTCACATACAAATAACCAAGATACTACAAAGAAAAACAAAGCTAAAATACCAGGAACCTTTCCACTGGAGCAATCAACCGGTTGTTTTCAAAAGTTTATCATAGCACAACATATCGGGCGATCAATACAGGTACTATCACAACAGCTGAATATTCAAAGAAATATAAAGGTGATAAACTGCTGCGGTGCCCCGGGGGTGTAACGTGTAACTGTAGACGGTCTTTGAACGTTTTTATGGAATAGTAGCCGGCATGAGTCGTGAGCACAGATAAATGCAGCAAGGTGATCTCGCCAATGTACGGTGGGCGAACGAAACTTTTTTTTTACTATTGATAAGCACGCGTTTGACCACTATCTCACCTGTTGGTAAGCGATGATGTGGACTTGCAAGCGCTATAGTCAATGAGTATTGACTGACGAATTAATAACGTGAAGCGTCAGAACTCTCGTCGTCAAACCGACCAATGGAGAGTGTGCTCACGATTCGTGCCGGTTATTATAATGATGATACTTGATAGTTTCGTTTTCCTTCAGGTATGCGTGATAAATAGTTTCTATAGGTAGGTAAGTGTGTCAATTAATAGGTATGAGTTTTTGAATTATTATAGACATTAATTTGATAAGTTTAGCGAATTTTACCATAAAAACTACTGAAAAACATGTCACAAACGTTGCTGAAAATAGCCGATTAGCAAGTTTTGTCGAGTGGTTATTTCACTATAATTAGTCTCAAGATTAATTACTTCTATCAAATATATATGTACAATCCATTTAAATAAATCTGCCATTGATTGCCTTGTAACCTAAACAAACATGAAAACATAAACAACAAACAAACATTAACAAAAACATTCACAACAACAACATCAACCACAGTTTTCTTTCTTTCTAACTGGGTACAAACCCAAATGTATTACAATTTTAATTTTATTATTATACAGTAAAAATTGCATTTTCTAAATGTTGTTACACCTTAGCGCGCGCCCACCATTTGTTATCCTTATTTTATGGTTGTGTTGTTCGACTACCCGTTATTTATGCAAGTTTATACTTAAATAATTCTTTCACGATATTTCCTGCTACCTTGAATGTATTATGTGCATGCAAGAAATGAACACGAATGTACTTTTATAAATATAGGTTAAATACACGTGGACGTGGAATAAAATAGGGTGTATTTTAGCGTTGGTCGAATCACATTTGCCATGATCCTGACGAACGGTAACCTATGCCATACCTAGCCAGTAACTACGTACGCGTAAGGAGCTGGTTTTTAGGGTTCCGTACCCAAAGGGTAACCAACGGAACCCTATTACTAAGCCTGCGCTGTCCGTCTGTCCGTACGTCCATACGTCCGTCCATCCGTCCGTCTGTCTGTCAGCGGGCTGTATTACAAGAACCGTAATAGATAGAGAGTTGAAATTTTAGCAGATTGTGTATTTGTATTGCCGCTAGAACAAAAAATAATAAAAATAAAGGTTTACGGTACGGTTCAAAGCTAATACAAATAAATATATTTTTACGTCGTTTTAATCTACATTAAACTCTAATCTATCTTTTTTTATTAAATTAATACCTATTTAGCAGAATTATTTTCTACTCTTCATCACTTCCGCTGTCATCTCTTCATCAGCTTGCTTTTTCCACACTAAATTGGGTAGGCTTCTAGTCTAGCACGGTGATCTCGTGCTGCCGTGCATAGCGAGGCTAAGGGGCCCTTTACAGTCTCCCCAGGGATGTGCCCTAACAGGCGTTGCACAGAGGGGGTTCTGGAGTGGTCTTTTAAGAGGTAACGGGGCTCCTTCTTTGTGCTGATGGTGATCACCGGGGTGGTTTTAGTGAGGTAAAAATCCAAAAATGCAGGCGCCTTTTGAAGGTTTCTCCCCGAAAACAAAAAAGAAAAAGGCTTCCAGTCTAACCGAATTCATTGGAATACTAGAATTTAACTAACAGTATTAAAAACCCGCTTTTATTTAAAATATTTCATGTTAAAAATATTTCAAATCGACGGATAACTTTGAAAAGTGCAATTAACATAACAACTTGACAGATTTTGTACATTTATTCTTCAATTAAAATTTACTCATACAAATAGATAGCGCAAGGGTGTTAAAATGCCGCATGTCTTGAATTCGAGACCTGTAATTTGTCACTGCTATTTTAGGGCTCACCAATCTTTTTTTGTGGAAAGAACAAAAGACGTGCGACATTTCACAAATGACCCGGTTAGGTGGATTTATTTTGTAACGTAACCTTTGGTGACAAAAAACGTACCAATGTATTGAAAAATAAACAGCCTAATTAGGTGTTAAATAAGTTAGGAACATCCTAAATGAAGAATCCTACTTAGTGTTTTAATCGGGTTTGTGAGGATGGATGGGTGAGTGTCTGTATGTTTGTAACACTACCAAGCAAAAACTGTTTGAATTAAACTTTTCAGTAATACAGCTTTAACGCGGAGCGCGCGCGCCTGCTGACTGTGGGTGAGTAGAAGTCGGGCCTCTGGCTTCACGCACTACCGTCGTCGAACATAGGCACTTTGTCTGACGATACAACTTTCCGCCTCGCTGCTTCCCTTCGCTTCGCATCCTGTTGTTTTCCTGAGTTCTGTCACTGTGGCTAAGCTGTCAACTGCCTCGGGCACCACGGCCTGTCGTGCAGTCGAAGTGCGGGTCGCACAGCACGGCACGCAAACATCAACGACATTATCCGACGTGCTCTTGTCGCCGTCTGTGTTCCAGCCGTACTAGAACCCATTGGCCTGGAACTCGACAATGGCAAGCGACCGGACGGTATGTCTTTATTTCCATGGAAGATGGGTAGACCTTTAGTGTAGGACGCTACTTGTGTCGATACTCTTGCGCCATCCCATCTTCCTAGCTCGTCGTGCTGTGCTGGTTCTGCCGCTGCGGCTGCCTTGTTGGAAATTATAGTTGCGAGCCGTTTGGGTTTGAAACTCTTGGACCATGGGGTCCAAGTGCTCACGTTTTATTTAAAGAACTATCTAAACGTATAGTTTACAACGTGCAATGCCGCCAGTCTGTTGGGCTCACTGCCAGTCGACAGCGATGCGGACGAATGGTTTGACGCCTTGTTATAGTTAGGAGTTTTATTTTCTATTTTAAGTGTTTATAGTTTGTTATTTAAATAAAATAATGTTTGCTTTTACATCTGAATATGTAAGTAGCCTATGTTCCTGATTAGCAAACTTGTTAATTTTAGCGCTGCTGTAATTACTTTGTTGTACCTAATAGTATTTTTATTAGTAGTATAATAGTGTTATTTTGGGAGCATCGTCCTCACTTAAATATAAACTCATCTATCTTTTTATTATTTCTGTAAAAGTGTGCTATTTGAAGAAATCGTTTTATTTTTCCTGAAATCTTAACATAACTATCACATAAAATAATTTCAGATTTTTCTCTATGCTAACTTCGGAGATAAGACCTCCCCCCCCCCTTATCTCCGACGGACGGTATATTTTAAATTTTTTGACAAAAGTCGAAAACCTAAAAAAACGGCCCAAAAAGATGTTTGAGAATGTGCCACGTTGAATTTTCTAAATTTTTAGAAACGCTTTCAGTCACTTGTGCAAAATAATGTGTACCTACATTTTTATTTCTTTCTTTTTCAAAATACTTGAACAAACGTCGTCTAAAACTGTTCCAAATTTCAAGTTAGATAGCATAAGTAGTTCTTGAAATATCCAGCTGTGACAGACGGTCAGACTTAGTTACACCATAAGGGTTACTTGTTTTACCATTTTGCTACGGAACCCTTAAAACCGCCAAGTAAAAGAAAGTTGTAAGTAAAATTTGAGGATAACAGAGAGAAGACAAAACAAAAGGATCAATAAAAATCAAACGACATTTATTCAAACTAGGCTGACAATCAGAACTATTTAACGCCAAAAACAACATGAAAGCAATCCCCTGACTCGCACAAGCCGTCATCACTTCCTAATGTTTTAGTTGGCAAGAAGAAGTGGCGCTACAAACTCTTCAGCAGTGTTTGTATTGTGTAAAGTGTATTAGTAAATTACAGAAATGCAAATTGTAGTAATACAAAAGCATAATTAGTTAATAACGCTATGAACTTCAAAGATAAAGAAGCATCAACGTAGAACATCCGACAGGCATCCAGCTTGTTGAATGCCGCTCGATGTAGACGTTTAACATTCTTGCACAGCCTTTTTTCAGCAACTGTAATGTTATGAAACTTAATAAATAGCGTTGATGGACCGAGGCAGTGCAGAGATCTGCAGTCTATCTTAAAAAAGCCTATCAGTCTAATATGATTTGTGAATTATTTATCCTTGATGATGACAAAGACTATGTGTTAGATCATGTAGATTGATAAATTTCACATGGGCCTTCCTTCCAGGACTCACACTGTTAGATAACATTTTTTTATCAACTTTTAAGAAATGTTATTTATGAAAATCGAGACGTAGTCAAATAAAAAAGCTCAGAGCTACCTGTACAATTTGAGTTTAAAATAAGAGCGCATGAATCTTGAACATTAAACATAGCTATGTAAAACTTCTCACAGAGCAGATTCAACGCGACGTGAAGTGTCAACGTTTTTAATATGGCACAGGTTGTTTCTGCTAACATGACATGTAACAGATACTGAAAAAAGTAATAACATACATACAAAAACAATTCCAAAGGTATAACATTTACATCATAAATTCACAGACTTTTCTGTGCTGCCACTACTAGTTTCTACACGCTTCCATTAGAGAGAAACGTGTCGAACGTGGTCAGTGCCATCTAGGGAAGAAAATTTCAAACGTTTTCGTAGCTTGACATTGTCACTTCTGTTCTGCCACATGTTTATGCACGTTTCCTAAAGAAATAATTCACTTTGTGTTAATGTCACATGGAATGCATAAATACTTACATAAGACTGACAACCAGATATTTTTTTTTGAAAAATCAATAAATATTTGAATACTAATAAGGTAGACATAAAATGAGTGCATTGTTTGAAAAATGATCTGAAATACGATAGATTTCCTTTATATTTTTAACAATATTCGAATATAAAAGATCACCAGCTGGTTTTTACTTACCATTAATTGAAAATAAACTTTGTAGATTTTATAACAGTCCAAAATATTAACGTAAGCCTGAAACATCTTTCTACAATAATCTTCTCTGTCCCTATACTGTACGCTTTTATACTGAAGAACTTGAGCACTCCACAGATCAACTTTATCTTTTAACAGCTGAATAAGTCTGATAGCATAAACAATGTTGACGTCAAAACTTACCAAGATAAAAGCGCCAAATATTCGGTGGCTTGATATCATTAGGATGGGATCTATTATAATAAGGGGACTGATGTATAATGCAAGGAATAAGACAACTGTAAACCAGTTCCAAATGGTAAAAAGTTTGAAACTGTTCTTATTATTGAGAAGTCTGTGAATTTCTTGAAATTTTAAAACAAACCATATATTTTCCTTTTTATAAGAATTTAAAAGCCAAAAATTCATAACGAACCCTAAACTAAAAAGAACAAAGTCGATGGAACAGGTGACGATCGATAAATATTTGAAAAAATGTATTTTTCCGTTGATATACACTTCATAGAAATCACAAGCCTGTATCGATATGTAAAATATTGTGGCACACAACGTCACAAAATTAGCTAGACGGCTGTTTGGAGAAATGTAATTGTTCTTGATGCAATATTTTGGATAGAACAGAATATTATGCAACATATTTAAAGGTAAAAGCATCAACTGCACATCTTTGTCAACAAAGTTATTTAATGAAACTTCCACAATATGATTTCTTCGTTCACAACGTGTCCTTCTTTTTATGGCCTCCATTCTAGAAAGCCTTCTCAAACACGAATGACGGTATTAGTCCAAAGACAATTAAATTAAAAAATAAACCGGCAAATGATGAGTCGGTCTTGCCAAGCGAGAGTTCAGTACCTTTTACTTTAAATGTTTTTTCTTTTGCAACCTTTTTTTTTTATACTATTGATAGGCACGCGTTTGACCACTATCTCACCTGATGGTAAGCAAGGATGTGGTCGAAGGTGGGGCACGCTTGCCTAGAAATAACCTATTCACTCTTGATTTAAAGACTCCCAGGTTGTAGCTATCAGGAAACACAGACTCCGGCAGGGAATTCCACTCCTTAGCTGTACGCACTATGAATGTGTTCCCAAAACGTTTTGTGCGTATGGGTGGGATGTCCACCATGTACCGGTGGCGCATCGCCGTTCGTCTTGTGGTCCGATGATGGAACGGGCTTGGCGGAATTAAATTATGCAATTCCGTCGCACATTCCCCAAAATGCAACCGGTAAAAAACCGACAGGCTAGCAACTCGTCGTCGATGTTTAAGACTTTGGAGCTTCGACACGACGAGCCTCTCATTGCCGATGATCCTCTTGGCTCGTTTCACAATTGACTCAAGGGCATCAAGCTGGTATCTGGCAGATCCGTCCCAAAGATGAGAGCAGTATTCCATACACGATCGAACTTGCGCTTGATAGAGTTTGAGCAGCTGTACCGGCGTGAAGTACCGTCTCACCTTAGCCAGAATCCCCAACTTCTTTGCAGCCACTTGAGCTTTTGCCTCTATGTAAGGGCCAAAATTGAGAGTAGATGTTAATGTAATCCTAAGAAGCTCAAGATGGTCGGTTATCGGCACGGTTTCACCGCGGAAAGATAGAGCTGGGCGGAATTGGCTCCTATTGGCGGAAAAAAGACACGCTTGGGTCTTAGCAGCATTGAACTTGACCAGATTGGCATCGCCCCATTCAGAGACAGCCTGTAAGGACACGTTCAAGCGCTCAACCATTGCCTCCCGGAGAGACCGGATCTGCGACCCACCAGCTCGTGCGTCGGACACGTATCTCTCAGCAACAGTGCTGTCGTCTGCATACCCAAAGGTACCGGGTTTAAGCAGATCATTAATATGCAGCAAGAATAGTGTTGCCGAAATCACCGACCCCTGAGGAACCCCGTCATTAATATCCAGCAGTCCAGACGAGCAGCCATCTATGACCACTCGAATAGACCGATCCCTCAGGAAATCTGCGATCCAATCACACAAACCGGCGGGCAGACCGAAGGAAGGAAGCTTACTAATAAGGCTATCGTGCCAGACCCTGTCGAAGGCCTTCGAGATGTCAAGGGAGACCGCCAGTGCCTCCCCGTGCTTCTCTATGGCCTCACTCCAGATGTGAATGGCATACGCTAGAAGATCACCAGTTGACCGATTTCGGCGAAACCCGTATTGCCGGTCACTAAGGATATCATTCGCTTCTAGGTACGCCAGAAGCTTATGATTCAGTACGCGTTCCATAGTCTTACAGAGTATGGACGTTACCGAGATGGGTCTATAATTCGACGGGTCAGCTCGACTACCCTTCTTGGGCACGGGCTGCACGTTAGCTCGCTTCCAAGCCTTCGGCACTTTTTCAGTCTCGAACGAAAGGCGAAATAGGCGTGTCAAAATCGGAGACAGCTCAGGCGCACACGTCTTCAGAACAATTGCCGGTATCCCGTCGGGACCACTAGCCTTGTTCACGTCTAGGTTACGCAGTACCCTACGGACGTCCTTCTGGTGAATGCGAATGTTCGACATACTCGACTCGCATTCACCAGGAGAGGCGGAGGGCGTCGCGCCACCAGGATCCAGACGTGAAGATTCCGCAAACAAAGAAGCAAACAAGTTCGCTTTCTCCTCAGCGGAGTGGGCCAGCGTCCCGTCGGGTCTCAGCAGTGGTGGTAGTGAGGGGCGGCAGAAGTTCGATTCGACCGACTTAGCCAGGGACCAAAAAGCCTTACTACCTGCTGGGTATGAAGCAAGTTTGTTCCCTATTCGGCTGATGTGGTCAAACCGAGCCCTCCGCAACCCCTTCTTGCAGGACTTAGCAGCCCTGTTGAAGGCTCTCTTCCTCTGACTCACGTCATTTACTTTGCGCGTACGAGCGTCGACCCATGCTAGGTACGCCGCGTGCTTAAGCGCATCAGCGCGATTGCACTCGGCACCAAACCAAGGACGAGCTTCGCCAGATATTGCTATGTTAGAGAACGGAATGAAGTACTCCATTCCCCTCCACAACACATCCGTCACGGCGTCCGCGCACGACGTAGCATCAGTGGAAGAAAAGCAAGTAGGCTGCCAAGGGTAACATGCGAAGAAAGATCGCATGCCATCCCAATCTGCTGACTTGTATCGCCATACCCGCCGGGTGCCTCTTGGGCTAGGATCGGGCGGAGAGTAGACAGACACAGACTTCACCAGACAGTGGTCGGAACTACCCAGTGGTGATGAAATCGACACAGAATAGCGGTCTGGATCTGTTGTCAGCAAAAGGTCCAAGCAATTGGCAGTGTGCGAATCAACATCCGGCACCCTCGTTGCCCCCTGGACCAGCTGGGTAAGATTTAACGCAAGCGCTAGCTTTCGCGTCTCTCGTCCAGCATAGTCTGTGCACTGGTATGGGAAGAGCCACTCCTGATGGTGGGCATTGAAGTCCCCCAGTAACACCAATTGGGCAGAAGGGTACCGCTGCTGAGCCGCATCCGCCGCCTCACTCAGGTGCTGTGTAAGCCCAGTTGTCTCCAAATCACCGCTGTGCGAACGGTAGACGCATGCGTAGACAATTTTGTCTAGACCTGTGTCCACTATAGCCCACAGCGTTGAGAACCTAGAGTCTTCAAGGTAGCGGAGACGCCGATAGCAGATGTCGTCTCGGGCGTGCATGCATACGCCCGCGCGGGGTCTGAAGCGGTGCTCCAGGGTAAACCCTAGGTAAGACAGGTATGACACGTCCGACGGACATCCGATCTGCGTCTCCGACAGGAACAAGAGCGCTGGTTTCTCGGTCTCAAGGTGGTGATGGACTGCGGCGAGATTTGAGTGCAGACCTCGTATATTAGAGAGGTGCACTTTATGCGAAAGGACGTGCTGCCGCTGTACAGCTTTTCTCTTTTTATTCCTGTTCATAAAAGTGATGGACTCTCACTCCCACTCTTTACCTCGATTTTGCCTATTGGTAAGCCATGAACGAGGTCTACGACGGAACGAGCGAGCCCAGTTTTTTATACTTTTGTTTAATTAAAAGTTACAACGGGCCTCTATAAAAAAGAGATTCTTTAAATTCTACTTTTATTTCATGATAAAGGCCGTGACAAACAATCATGGCCTTTACCAAGGGTTTTTCTAAAATTTAAAAACTGTGTCAGTCAGAGATATGTTGTTTTTTTACTTTTTAACCTTTTTCTGCCGAACCATAAGGGTTTGATCAAATATGAAGATATCAACTCATTCTACGGCAAAGTAAGTGCCGTACCTAATGAAAATGATTCATTAGATTATTGGTTTCAGAGACGGGGAGGTAATCATAATTTTGGTTTTATCTTTGAAAGTGACAGGCTTATGTGAAGACAAATTTTTACCTGGGGTATTTGACAAGGCTTCATACTAGGTCCAATTCTGTTATACTATACTAGGGCTGGCAGACTAAAAAACATAAGTCCAAAAGTGAAACTTTTCAGGAACAACTAAAAACTGTATAAAAAAAATGCGTTAAACTATAAATTCAACTTTATTGGAATATTGAGATGTTTTTAATTAAAACTAACATGCACGTAAATATAATTTGATAAAAATATAATAAAAAGCGATTTTAGTGACTTATGTTAGAAAGAACACTGTGTACCTAGTAGGTACTTGTGACTTAAGTGTATGAGAACAGTAAATTTAATTATAAACTATGTTTTAGTTGACATTCAAAAGTTACTTCTATGAACGTAAAATTAATTTAGCATGCATCATTTATATACTAGCTTATATTTATAATTTATATTTAACTATTTATTCATCTTCTTCACTATCTAAAATATCAGGGTCAGTATTACGTACATTGTTTACAGAAGGTAAATCTAAATAAAATCTATGAAAAACGTCGGGTATTAAGGAGAGTAAAGAAATCAGATCATCTTTCTTTTCTTTTGATATCGGTAAGGGCTGTACCGATATAACAGGAATAGTGTCAGGTATGGCAGACACTCGACGTTTCAAGTTAAATTTGTAAAAATTACATTCCGTGTCCAATGTGTCTTTGTAGGAGATTACGCCAAATTCAGAATCATAGCGCAACCACTTTTTATCGAGCCATTTAAATTGTCGCCCTTCTACATCTTTGTTTCTTAATACTAAAGGACCCTTTAGCAATGAAGAAAAATCCAAAAAGTCGGAACTGCGCATTTCGACAACTTCAAATTTTTTACTGCTCGATCTGATGAGTTGAATCCAATCATGCGGGTGATAAATCTGCAAATCCGTTTTCTTTTTCTTTTTTTCAATGATGCTATGATCCGTGTCCACTTCCAAGTGGCTATGACCCGGAACCATGAACTTGTGGTCTATGACATCTATGTCTAACTTCTGCAAAGCCCAAGTCAACATTGAACTGACATGAGAATTTCGGTTCTGACCGCCACAAGTATCAGAATAAAATATTACATGTTTTGTATTCTCAGGTACGTATGTTTGAAGATGTTTGAAAAGACATGATGCTATTTGATTAGCTCCTCTAGCAGCTATGGTTTCATACCATATGTAACACACAGCTTTTCCAGTTTTGTTGTCATGGACAGTCAGGTTGAACGTCCACAACTGGCGTTTGTAGAAAGCTACAGAAGAGCTGAGGGCTGGAGTTGGTAAACACTGTTGTAAGTCAAATGTGTAAACTTGCACAGTACTGTCACTTTTATTTACTTGAGTATCACATTTTTTCATTTCGTATGCTTGATCTGCGGCAGTCTTGTGATATTCATGTTGAGCAATTAGTTCCGTTTTCACCTGATCTTCCTGACATAGTTGAATTTGCATCTTGAATTTATCACAAGTAAAACATGTGTCGGCACGGGGCTTTTTGAACGATAATCCTAATTTGTGGAATTCTTGACTATAAATTTTTACTAAAGGTGGACTGTCGCGGTTTTCACAAAATAAATCATACATTTTCGTAATAGTTAGATGAGAAGGCAAGTACTTTTTTGATGTAGTTTTTCTTGTGTAATGGCTCTCATAGGATGGAAATGATAAAATATGTTCCTTAATTTCTTGTCTTTTTTCATCAGAAATCTTATGTTAAGGAATACTCTTCCCACGGTTATCATCTGTTTGAGTGCCACCTATCGACGACCGTTTTTTCGTGGCAACTGTTTTTATAAAATTATCGCTTTCGCCTAACGTCTTTAAAAGGCATCCCCGACAAATGGGTTCACGCTTCCCGTGAATTAATAAAAAATATTTGTATGTTTTCATGCGATTCTTTTGTTGGTCAGGATCTAGTGTGCGTTGTCTTTGAGTGGCCTTGTCGTGTATTTCAATTAAAGATGCCATATAAGTTGTTCTCTTGAGATATGTTCCCATTTGCCAATATTCTTTGAAAATAGCTTGTCTATCGTTCAATGATATACGCTCCTTGCATTTCATTCGACACGTCCCTAGCTCTTTCATTGTTCTGCTGGAAACAACTTTACCTTTTAATGTTTTATAAGACTGACCTGTGTTGCGTTTTATTTTCTTTTCTTGTTTCGTAATGCGAATACTTTTTTTTGGAGATGTTTCGACCGCATGTGGCCTGTCGGCTCTTCGGTCAGTATCGGTGGATGTCGACGAATCTACTGCTGTTTCAGAGAGTTCGAAATGTGGATCCAGAACAGAATCATCACTTGAGAAATCCATTTCTCGATTAATAAACATGACGCCAGTGTGGCCTGATGATGTGGAAGGCATTGGTTCTTCTTCCTCTATTGTGCCTGTAGATGGCTGTTCATTTCGTTCATCTAAAAATAAAAACATACTGTAGAGGCTAAAAAAAATATTATTTTAATCATTTATTTATGATTGATGCTAAAATGAACAAATCACTGATGATTTCTGCTAAAACTACAATGAAAGATAAATATATTACTTTCTGATTTAAATCAAACATGGCAAACTTACCTTCAACATTTGTGTTTCTCCTCATCACCATCTCAACTAATTTCTTTCCTCGCTGACAATCCATAGTAATTGGGAATATTTTTAAATAAAATGTCACACACCACAACTGTTCTGTTAACAAATCAGAGCAAAACTAACTCGACTAGTGTGACCCAAATCACTACAGTTACCACTTCAGTTTTTTGTAAGCAATAAATAATAATTTGAGTACCTACCCTCGAATTAAAAATCGAGATAATACGACGCACTTGACGTTCCTAATAACATAAGTCACTTTCTGTGTCCATGAAGTCCGAGAGCTTCAAGTGTTCCTTTTAACATAACTCAACTTATGTTTTTTATAACGCCGCAAGATTAATGGGATTCAAGAGGTTGAAAAAGGACGCCACTTAGATTCAAGCCCGAACAAGCGATATGACTTATGTGCTTTAGTCTGCCGATGTATTGATTTAAATTAATAATTTTGGTACAAAGAAAAAATAAAGCATTTTTTTGACTTATGTGCTTTAGTCCGCCGACCCGACTATTCATTGGCGTCTCAAAGATTAATTTTCCGTTTTCCTGTAGTCAGTTATTTTTTTCTCGTTTGTACATCTGTGAAGATTAAAAAAATGTCACTTAAAATAGAAAGCATTTCATCCCTGGATATACTGTTTTAACCAGACCAGTATTAAACGACTTAAGTTTCTCTTTAGGGCTCTCTTAACACTTCATTTTGCTAGGGCTCTTAAGGTCTAAGGCAAAGAGGTCATGCATCTTAAATCTGCCTAATACCGTAACATTGCATTCGCACAATAATAATATCTGGGTGGTTTAAAAAAGTAGCCGCAGAGATAGCTGGGTCCTAGCACGTTTATTTCGCTCGCTCACTAGACCCGGCCATCTCCTTCGAACCTAATCTGCTCGTTTCAATCGTATCTGCATCTTAAAGCTGCCTCATATTATAACATTGCAATTGGGCAATAATAATAAGACGTAATCGACGGAGACCGGAGTAGCGGAGCTCCTACTTATGAGTTAAAAAAAAATAACCACGAACGGGATAGAGGAGATTTAGCTCGCTCGCTTTGTTCGTTCACTAGACCCCGCCATCCCTACCTTCAAGCCTGTTCGAATCGGGATTTCTTACGACAAACGAGATCGGAGTCAAAAAACACCAAGGCACTTTTGGCCTTATATTAAAGTAGTATACGATACGATCGAGAAAATATACCTACGATTTGCGAAAAAAAAAATATATATATATATTTAAAAAAAAATTGTCCAGTTGGCAGTTACTTATACTCAAACCCAAGTGCGTGTCGAGGCTCGCGCAATGTAGGGGTCCTTAGTTGCAAGTCGCAATTGTGACATTTTATAGATTGGTCGATTAATACTCGATAACTTGTAAAGCTTACTGAGCTGTGATAGCTCGAATCTCCTTTTAAATTCGTTATAATTATATGATGAATGATTTTTTTTACATAACAAAAGCCTGGAGAGCCCTGGTGACGTATCGTATACGTCAGTGCGTCGTCGGGCCGGTCACGGAAGTTCCATCGCATTGCCCGCACACCGACGAGCGTGAACGAGTGCATATAAAATGTATGCAACGATATTTTTATGAGCTCCTGACAGGCCACAGCCGGTGCACGCCACGACCCGATCACGGCTATGTGTGGATTAACCTTAAAGCTTATAATTTCGCAAAAAGATCCTTAGATGGAAAAATGGAAAATGTTTATTTTTTGTTTTTAACTGTTTACTTTACCAATTTGTTGGTGTGATTAATACCTATGTATACATACCGACTTCCAACTTTCTAGTGTTAAGCGTCTCTGAGCTAAACCGCGGACAGGCAGACCGACAGACGGTCATGGCGAATCTAAACGTTCCTTGTTGACTAAGGAACCCTAAAAATGCTATAAAAAATGTTATTTTAACAATATGTATATGCCCTCGTTATCTAAGCGTATATATTTATAAGGGTGAGTTAAGCTTGGATAGTATCTAAGCTGCTCACCCTCATAAATATCTAGAAAACCCCAACATATTATTATCCAAGTATGCTAAAGCGAAACATTAAAAACGCCTGCCAATAAACTAACAAGAGCATAAAAACCACAAACTTGCCGCGACGTTTCCCGCAGAATACGACTTTAGCCGCACACAAATCTTAAGTACAGTGTATCGTTCTTTTTATGTCACATTTGCTAACCAAACATGGCACGAAAATCACGGGTTTCAGTATCTAAATTTACATACAGATCTTTGTAAAAGACTCTGGTACTAGCTTTTTCCGCCGCTTCATTTAAAATACTAGTATTCAGCTGAATCCGGTTTGACTGGAAGCCGACCCCAATATAGTTGAAAAAAGATAGGCAAATGACTAACTTCTCCTGCGGCTTTGCTTCCTATGACACTCCGAAATAGTGTCAGATCTGGATTAGCGTTGGAAGGCCTTCCACAAGGTAGACCGATGACCCGGTGAGGGTCGCGGGTAGCCGATGGATACGAGACGCACAGGACAGGTTGCTGTGGCGATACTTGGTGGAGGCCTGTGTCCAGCAGTGGACTTCTTTCTCTGATAAAATGATGATGATTGCCAAATAAAAAAAAACAGTAGTAGGACTTTAAAATAGGTTTACTTTAAATTTTATTATTATTGAAAAAAAAACCTCAAAAACTGTTTAAAATTTACCATTTCAAAGTACGAAAATCAAAATCTCAGGAAACCATATCTGTTTGCCGAATGGAACACATAGAAAAGAAACCTACATACAGCGATGTGTCACCTCAGTTTTCACCCACCATCCACTAGGCAGTCGGCGGACCATTAATATTCCCATACGCGGTCGTATATTTTAGTAACAAAAATGCAAATAGTCTGATTTATTTCGGTAATGGCACGCGAGATTTATAGTATGGTAAACTGAGGCAGAAGATCAAGTTTGTTTGTCTGAAAAAAAAAATGAGCCACAGTTGGTTTAATAGACAATTTTTTTTGTAATAAAAATTCCGTTTAAATGTGATTGAAAGCGTCAAGTTCTACTAACAATGCGGTTCTGTATTCTTCGAATATGGTACGGACCAAAAAATTTGCATTTGTCAATATTAACCAGGAGTCTTGTAGGGTCTGTGACCATATGCCCGGGTGTCAACACTGCGAGGATCGCCCGGAGGACACGGTGCGTGGTACGTACGATGGAGAGCTGCCATGTTTGGGCGGAGAGTCACCGCGGCTCTGGAACGCAAAGGTCATTAAGAGGAACACGGATTGGTTTAGTCAGTAAGAGTCTGACACTCCCTTCTGCTTCATCCAGAGCGGAAGGAGTCATTTGATGATTTCCCATCCTTAAAAAAAGGACCGACCCACTTGATTATTAGCGAATAATGGTCAAGTGTGTTAGATTATGTTGGTCATAGACATATACATACAATAACAAAAGTGGGTAAATAAAGGCTTGCTATAGGTATACTTCAACCTAAAACTTCTGGGAATGAAGGCTTTTTATGTTGTTTTAATAAAACAAGAATTTATAGCAGGGTAATCAAAAACTGCATGCCAGCATGTCATAAGTGTACTGTATTTCCTTACTCTGTCTTACGATATATTCATATGCTAGTGATGGGCGTAGCGTGTCCGAAATAGTAGAATTTACAACTATCTATCAATTTATCGGTGAATTTTGAACTTTATTGTTTTATGGGTTTGTCAGTCATGAACAATAATGCGTTTAGTTCTATCAGTTTATGTGATACCATTTAAGCATTTTTTAACAGTGTCTATTGTTTTTAACCGACTTCTTCAAAAAGGAGGAGGTTCTATTTTCGGCTGTTTGAAAGTTTTTTTTTACGTATGTTCACCGATTTCTCTGCCAATTGTGGACCGATTTTAAAAATTATTTTGTATTCGAAAGTCTATAGTCCTTAGGTGGTCCGTTTGTAACTAAGACAGAATCTGAAGATGGGATCCCATGAAAATCGAGGGAAACCCTCAAATGTTATAGGCACATACAATGTTAATCATAAACTTTCTAACGCAATTCAGATATTTATGCATGTTAATCATCATCTTATTAATATGTTGATGACCTGACGATGGAAGGTTAAGTCAGGATCTGATGATGGGATCCCATGAAAAATGTTTGTTCAGCGATATTTTCGCCAATTGTAAACCGATTTGGACGATTCTTTTTGTTTGGAATAGTATTTTTTCGTGATTTGGTAAAGATCTGATAAAGAATTTCAGAGGTAGGCAACTTCCATTGCCTACCTCTGAAATCTTCAAGAAATGATAGAAAATTGATCGAGATTTCTAAAATCGCATGTCTGTTGATTGTTTACACCAGTTCATAACATAACGTCACGCTGGTGCGCTGTTTTTGTGATGTCTACAAAACAACTTTCAAAAAAATATAGCCGACAAAAACAAAACACTACAAAGAATAAAATAACTTTAATTTCGGAAGTCGGTATCAAAAACCGAAAAAATAACCAAAAACACCGACTTCCGAGTTTAAAGTTATTTTATACTTTGTTTTTGGAAGTCTGTTGTATTTTTTTGTAAAAAGTTTTTTAAGATAATAAAATTAAATTATGCCTGCTTTAAAAATCCTCAGTTTTCCTCTCAAAGTAACTTTGGAAAGAAAGATATGAAGTAATCTGTGAAAGAATGTACCTGAGTAACACATGTTACTGTATATTGTTAACTATGTGAACCTTCTTGTCTGCACTTGCTGGCTGATAAGTTAGTCGTAGAACTTGGGAAGGGTCCAGCAAAAATATAATATAATATTTGAATTGGGAAGATTTGTTTTGATACGTCAGTCTTGTAGTAGCTCGCTTCTAAGGCAAATGCCGAATATTATGTATTATTTGATCTTAAACCATCTTTTGTTTAATTTCTATTAAATAGTGTTAAAAAAAGATCCTACAGGCAGCGTCCTGTGGTATCACAATATTTCCCCGTGTAGCCTCATTTTGTTGAAACTGATAAAAAAGATTGACAAGTGGACCTTTATCTAAAATAAAAAATATCATGTTTATCTTATTTACAAAATGATTGATCATTGAACTTGTAGCAGTGTTTAAAAATGTACGTGTTTTATTACCATTACAAACGTTGAATCCATTCAAACAAATCTGCCTACAACCCTCAAACTAATATTGCAATCGAATCACATGCAAACATTCTCACAGATCTAAAACAAAAGACTAAGATAATACGCCTCACTTATCAGTCAGCACACGTTCAGAAAATCTAGGAAAATAACCGTTTCAGTGCTGACACACTTGAAATGCAGCCCGACGTATAGGAACTACATGACTGAAATTCTGCAATTTAAACGCGAATGGATAGTTTTGTACTTTCCGCGAATAATTCCAAATATTGCTGTACTCTGATCATGTTCGGAAAACTGGATTGAATATTGCAATGACGGGAGTAAATTATGGTACGCTGTTCTCTCTAGTAATAAAATACCGTTTTTAACTGGAATTTTAACCAACGTACGTGTTTTAAGACGGTTCCGATTTTTTGTCTGTATGATGATGCCATTAATGTTATGCAGTGAGAATGTACACCGACAGTGATTAAAAATCCCATGCGAACTGAACGTAATATACATACATAAGTGCTTTTGCCCTTTTCCGTAGAGATAGATAATCAGAAAATTGCTTGGTGTATGTTAATGTTTACTGTTATTTAATTAAGTCGTCTGTTTTTTTTTTAATGAAGGTAACCAATAATATAAAAATAGCAGAAAATAAGTGTTTTTATATTTGTGAATTTCAATGCTTTTACAGTAATTTTAATTTAAGGCAAGTTCTCGCCACAAAACTCTTTTAAAACGTGCTCACCAACAACTTCTAAAACCCAAAATCTAAAACATTCAAATATTCGTACAAATAACTCATTCAATTTTACACCCACGTACTTACCCACTAAACTTTAGGACACAAAAACAACCCAACATTAAAACAACGCACCAACATTTTCCCATCTCTTTGTCAATCTACCTCATTGCGAACATACCCTTTGACTGCCAGCCAACTGGAGTCAATTCAAGCCAAGCCAAGCCAAGCCACATTGCTCAGATAACATCCCGGAATACACCAAATTATCATATCACTAATTCCAATCTAAATGTAGTGTTAGCTATGTCGGTATTTGCATTAGTAATCGGTCATTTAGTTTTAGTGGTACTAAGACATCCTTTGTCACATCCCTAGCGTCGCAATTTGGCGCGCTTTACATATAGCCGCCATATTTGTTAAGTGTTTACGAATTAATATGCTGTGGTTTATGAAATTATGATACAGTTTTAGTAGTTTGTAGGTAATTGCATTTTTTCTTAGACTTGAAATATCAGACGAAATTAACACTACAAGTTGTACAAGGTGACTATTCTCGTAATTCTTTTGCTTTATTTCTAGAGTTAGATGAGCACATTAATACACACTAGTTTCAGTATGAGATAAACCTAGTTTTTTGCTTCTTCACAAGATTGCCAATTAGTAAGAACTAACACAAGTTACAGTGATGACATATGGAACTGAAACGTGGTCGCTCACTATGACCGATGAGGCCAGAAGGCTCAAAGTCACTCAAAAGGCAATGGAGAGGGCAATGCTTGGAGTTTCTTTGCGTGATCGAATTAGGAACGATGATAGCCCGAAGGTTTTTTTTACTTTTTTTACATTGCTAGCAGAACAAAAGTTCTGGAGTGCGAACGCAACGTTGGAAGGCCTCCCACCATGTGGACCGATGACCTACCTGGTGAATATCGCGGGTAGTTACTATTGAATTTACACTTAACTCTTGACTGTGCTTGTCACCAAACTATTCTTCAGATTCTCGAAAAGTGTTGCTATTGGGTGTTAATAATTCACTCAACCAAGCTACATAATGCCCGTTAGACAATTTGACACAACAATTTTGTGTTTCAGAATTGAAGGCTGGGGCTTTCCTTCAATTCTATTATGTTTATTTTTCCTGCACTAGATCTCTCTGTGTCGGTTTGCCGTCACATCGGAATATGAGATTTTTTTTATTGAGGAATGGGCTAGCTCTTGACCACAATAACGCCTAACGGAAAGCGATGGATGAGGCCTATGAGCGAGTGTGCCCAGAAGATGCCTGTTCACTCTTGCTATGAAAGAAGACGGGTTATTTGCGGACGAGAACACAGACGCTGGCAGAGAGTGACAAAAAAGAGAGTGCACGTATGTTAGCGCACATACTTATGCACTATAATATAAAGAAGGTCAACATCTATCAGATGATGAGTGTGCTGTGCAGTTCGCTGACTTTTTTGAGTCTGTGTACAGCAAGGAGCCACCCAAACTTGACGCGTGCGCGGCGGCAGCGGAGGTCGGCGCGACCAGTGCACGGGTACACATTGAGATGCTGAGTCTCGCGGAAGTTCAGCAGGCGCTTGGGAGTCTCAAGCCAAAACGTTCGTCTGGCCCAGACGGGATACCAGCGTTTCTGTTCAGAGACTGCGGGAGGGTGCTGGCGGAGCCATTACTTCACATTTTTAATGCATGTTTACAACAAGCCACGTTCCCTCAAAGGTGGAAGATCACGCGCGTTGTTCCGGTTCCTAAAGGAAAACCAAGTTCAGATACCTGTAATTATAGACCGGTGGCTGTACTCTCCACGCCTGCTAAAGTACTCGAGTCGGCTATTCAGCGCTCCGTTCAGGAACAAATGCGTGCGCGTCTGTCAGATGCGCAACATGGGTTCCGACCTGGACGCAGCACTGCTACAAACCTTATTAACTTTATGGTGCAGGTGGTGCCGGCAGTAGACTCGGGGGTACAGGTAGATGCTACGTACTTCGATTTTAAAAAGGCATTCGATACGGTGGATAATGACATCTTGTTAAGGAAGCTCGCGAAAATTGGATGTACACAACCTCTGCTACAGTTCTTCGCTAGCTATATGAAGGATCGCCAGCAATATGTCGACTACAATGGCTGTGTATCTCAACCGTATTACACGAGATCGGGCGTGAGCCAGGGCAGCAATGTAGGGCCTCTCGAGTTTATTGTGATGATAAATGACTTGCCGGAAGTCGTCAGACATGGGATTTGTTTATTGTTTGCGGATGATCTGAAATTGCTGCTCGAGGTTCGGGATCACTCGGATTGTGATCGCCTACAGGAAGACATTAACAGAGTAGTTGAATGAAGCAATGACAATAAACTGCATTTTAATGTTGCTAAATGTTCGGTGATGTCGTTCACTCGCGCGCGAACTCCCTTGAGTTATCAGTACAAGGTTGAGGATGTGCCGATGCAACGAGTGTCTCAGGTACGAGACTTAGGGGTAGTCTTCTCTCAGGAACTAACCTTCCGTGAACACATCAATAAGATATGTAAGAAGGCATACAGAAACCTAGGTTTCGTACTCAGGCAGTCCCAAGGATTCACCAACATCACGACACTAAGGGTACTATATGACGTTAGTCAGAAGTCACCTCGAACATAGCGCATTCATTTGGGCTCCTCATGAGGCGAAATATAGTGTTATGTTGGAACGTATCCAAAATAAGTTCACGAGACACTTGTATTACAAGCTGTATGGGGTATATCCATTATACCCATTGATGTACCCTACACTATTTGTTCTGGGTATGGTAGGGTATAACACTCTAAGAGTACGACGGGAGTTTTCGCTCGTAGCGTATGTAGTGAAACTACTACGTGGCGTGGCGCATAACCCGGGACTGCTGCGACACCTACAGCTGTGCGTGCCCGATCGGTACGTGTGGAGGCGGCAACGCCCGCCCCTGCTCGCTGTGCCTGCAGCCAAGACCAACCTGCTGGCGAGAACTCCTCTCACTAGAGCCATACGCGTGGTGAATCAGGTTCACGGGAGGGTTGATGTATTGTGGTGCAACTTGAGTGAATTCGCAAAAGTTACACTATATGTAATAAGTTATTTAGATTAAGATATTTTTTAACTAGGTATAAGGTGTAAATTTAGGATTTAGTTAGTAAGGCCACTCTGTCGCATTGGATCATAGATCTGTAATGATAGTGTAGGTAAAATTGTTATAAATAAATAATAATTATGTCCGTGCCGATGGCTAGTCTCTTTTGAGATTGGCCGCCATGGCCGAAATCGGTCAGGAAGACTATATTATTTTTATTCAAACCTCCCACCGCAGTAATATTTATCTCCTCTGAGAGAAAATCCTCGTTACGCGAAAATCATGATACTCTTAAAAATACAGAATATACATACTGAACATAATGCAACTACATATCGCGTCGCCAACTTGGACGTAAGATAACATTCTGCACAGGTGACTGGTCACCTTAATTGCCACAAAGCACCCAATTACACGGACAGACAGTGTTAGTCTCCAGAGGTGAACATATCCTTTATTATGAAACAAAACAGAGTACAACCATGATGGAACATGTATTTAGAACAAACGAGCGGGCTGCTCCTTGAAAACAGAGTAACATGGCAGAGGTATTAAGGTATATTACAGTCCACAATAATTTTATCACTGATTTTGTTTTGCATCTTAGTGACCTTTATTCTTTTAGACATAAGGTTGATATTAGAGATAAAATATATGTGAAAGCACTTAAGGTATGACCCTATATCGTATTCAGTCACTTGACAGTTCTAAACAAAATAATGTAGCCATGCTACAACTTATGATTTTGTGATTGTGAACAAGTTTTCGAACATAAAACATAGTAAAAATTATCTTGAACAAATCCAAAAAAAAAAGTGTAAATTTTATTCAGATATTGCAAATTACAGCTTGACTCATCGCCGCAACGTTGCCTTCTACCATCGGACATCCAGACGCACTGCAAGTTACCATCCCTACCTTGTTACTATTCCACCAATTTGCGCTAAGCGTTTCCAAACGTCTTTTACAATGCGAAATACAAAGGATTGGAACTTTCTGCCTGCGTCTGAGTTTCCGAATGCTGACGAACCTAATCTCTGCAAAGTTAGAGTGATCAGACACCTTCTGGCTAGGCTCGCTCCATCGTTGACTTAATCTCTGACTTAAACTGGAGTCAAGAGCTAACAAATCTCAAATAAAGAATATAATTTTGCAAGTATTTTAATTATGAATACGTCAGAATAACACTTGATTTTCTTCATATTGACTTTTCAAAGACGTGACATCGAGTTCATTCGAAATTCAAAACAAACAAAAGTTAATACTTCAAATTAGGCTGAGAACCTGCACTTTTTTAACATTCGTTTTAAATAAAGTCAATCCCCCAAAAACTGACGAGTCACAACTTCCTAGAAATTATCCAACTCTGGTTTGCGTTCACCTATCCGTAGAACAGTCGAGTCCGTATCCCGTCAACTGTCAAGTCACTGAATACAGTGATGGGTCAGCCAATCATTACCCGGCAATCAGAACTTCCAAGCTGTCATTTTAAACAAAGGCTAACAAATGACAGTTGACAGTTAAATGACAGCTCGCATTAAGTTCCTTGAGCGATGACAGAAATTACACTTTCGTCATTCATTTGATGTTCCTACTGCATTGATAATTACTTTGCTTAATGTAATTTTCAAAGAACAGTAAATTCTGGCATTCATTAGTGAATCCCATATTTTAATGAACCTTTGCATGTTTAAAAAGTTTGGAACGAGATTACTCGTTCCAAACTTTTTAAAACACATTAAAATATTGTTTTTTTTTAACATTTATTGAGCCGAGAGCGATTTCTATCTTTGTACGTGCATATCCCATTTTTTTCTTTTTTTCCCGTTTCCGTAAGAATTTTGGGAAACCCTCTATCCTACACTCCCCAAGGAATTAAATATAAGCTTTCTGCGAACAGTTGTTTTGGTTGTGCGTTGTCTGTTAGTCACTCAATCAGTAAGTAACGGCAGATTTTTTTGTATTTGTGTTTCTGACTGAAAATCGTCCAAAAATCTTCAAATCTTTGTGTGAATCATATAACAAACAAAAATAAAGTATCGCTAAATAATCTCGCTCTACAATATTTTTATGTTTTGCGCTACGTTTTAAAGCTCTTTGGCACATCTTCAAAAACGGAACACTGCTACTGGTTTGAAAGAAAATAAAAACAAAAGACGGCGATTTTAGAACTTTCTTTCGGCCGAAAGCCATTCTTGTTTTTAAAAGAAGGCTTCAAGTTTAGAAAGAAGTAGAATGGTTCGCTCATTAGTGACTTGTCAAACGTATCCATCACTTTGGGTTTCAAATTCGGAGGTTTTAGGATAATTTGTCGATAAAAAGGCAGTCTTTTCAGAATCTTAACGAGACGTTCTTAATGTACCTTTGGTTTATGGGTCTAAATCTTAGCAGAAAGTGGTAGGATCATTGAAGGTTTTTCTGACACAGGGTACCGAACACATCGTGTTGTATTTAGATTAATTACATTTTACGCTCCAGTGAATATGGGCGACATTGCTCTTACACATATTTTAACTAATCTTCAGATGGAATCATCTATAAAAACGCGTTGTCAGGACACTGTCGCGCGAGTGCCTAAAACGTATTGAGTTAAGTTTATCTGCAGATCTTTTTTTTTCTTAGTCTCTCTGATAAATAGATATGTAATATAAATAAAGTTCATTTTAAGTAGCACAAATAAAAGCACACAAATAAACAATAATAAGATAGGGTTCACAAAATTATCCACCAAATAACTCATGAATAATTAATTATTATAAATATTTATTTATTTATTTAAACCATTATTTTTATTATCTCCAAGAAAAAGGAAACCATAAAAATAAGGAAAAAAAAACTAATGAAACTTATCCTTGCCCCTTTGGGGTAGGCCTGCTCCAGTTGCCTCCATTTTTCCTATCGTTTGCTGTTTGAATATCATAATTATAATATCAAAACATCAAATATCTTTACGTTTAATATTTACTTAACATTAATTCCACAAAAACAACCCTGTAAGGCGAAAAGATGCGAAGCGACAACTTAAGTAATAGTAAATCCTTCCTCGAGATTTGTTCTCAACAATTAATAACGGAGTCTAACGAGAACTGAATTAAGACTGCTCGAAGATTTACAAGCTTTTCACTAATTACTGCTGGCATCCTGTCAGATTTTGTTGATGTAAAAAGACCAACACTCGAACAGTTCTGCGATCGAATAAGAATTAGTTTACCGTCGTTTAGTCTGCATTTTAAGAATCACTAACGCAATATCACATCGACGAATTTCCGATCCTTTGCGCACCTATCGTTTTTGGCGCAG
Organism: Lacanobia oleracea; assembly: GCA_950371165.1. Classification (NCBI taxonomy): domain Eukaryota; kingdom Metazoa; phylum Arthropoda; class Insecta; order Lepidoptera; family Noctuidae; genus Lacanobia; species Lacanobia oleracea. The sequence goes on from OX493395.1 coordinate 26,132,560, forward strand.
CCATGAGACACTCACTATCTTTTTTTTTGTTTATATTGTCATTTTTTAGGGTTCCGTACCCAATGCTTCTGCTGTCTATCCGTCCGTCCGTACATCCGTCTATCTATCAGCGGGCTGTATCTCAAGAACCGTATAAGGTAGACAGTTGAAATTTTCACAGAATGTACAGGGACAGTCGATTTCAGTGTAGGGCCCATAATAAAAATTATCTGTTCATAGTGATGAGTACAATGACCTCTTACGAGGTTTTGTGTTTATTCTCTTACACGTTGTATAATGTGTTTTTGTAACATCGTTAAAATAAATACACATGATCTTATAGTAGTCGTAAATACCATAACGGATTGTCAATAGTAAATAATATATCACATATTGTGTGTTTTGCAACAAAGCAAAGTGCAGCTTCTTAAGAAAGTATCGAATTAATTCATAAGTTGAGTACGTTCAAAGTTGAAACCGCAGCGTATGAGCACGCGATGATTAGTAAATTGGTTTTGAGAAACTTTTGCGTCTTTGCTAGTAAGGGAAGTTTGTGTGAGCCAAAGTTATGAAAATGTATACCATCTGCAACTACGCCAGACATGATATTCAAATTGAATCACACTTATGTCGTTTCTATAGAAAAATATAGTTTGATTAGAGCAGCATAACAAATTAAACAGTGTTTATAAAGATAGCATCATGATGTACCAGTTCGTCTGCCATGAGTTTTATCAATCTATACTCGCTAGCGACTGTAGTTAAAAAAATATGAAAAGTTTAAAAAACAAGTTTTTCATTTATTTTTCTAGTTGTTAACTAGTTTTAGTTACGACTTACGGATCCTGAGTGGGTAACAACTTATACAAATAAATTAGAAACTTGTTTTTTTTAAGTTTTCATACATTATTAACTGCATTCGCTAGCGAGTATCGATTGACAAAAGTTATGGTAGATGTACTGTAAAAAAATATTATTTCCATTTCTGGTTTCACAAAAGTTGGCTTAAAAATAAAAGAATAACAAAGATAACGAAATTCTTCACTTTTTTCCTGTTAATCATTTTGCCTATAATTTGATATGTCTTAAAGAACCCTGAAAACATGAAACTCCCTTTTTGCGTAGAGCTGCAAAATATAATAAATAATGGTAAAACCATATTATTATAAATATAGAGAATGGACTGATCATGGCTAAATAGACAACTATGTAGAAGTGGAAAGAGACAAATGCAGATATAATAACACTTATTTACCAAAAATGCGTCCTACATATTTTTTTTTTGGTAACTGGTAGTGACGCAGTTGACAGTAACCTCCGGTGACGCGACCTAATCAGAATTCTAGAAAAAAAAAACACTTTTGACCGTGGGTTCTGTCTGGTGGGCTATATCTCTTTAGTCTTTGTGTTGTGTCAGTTGCTGTATCGACGGCGAAGTACCAATATCTCCTAACTGATACAATTAATAATTAACGTTTTATTCAGTTTGTGTAAATTTTTGATTTTGTCAGTTAGGTAGGTATTGTACTGGTACTTCGACGTCGGCATGTAAAATTCAGCTGCATTCTTTACAGAAGCTGACTCCAAGATAGGAAAATAGTAGGCATGATGATTGATGTGGTTCATACCTAGATAGGGAAGGCTCAGTCCATTCTCAGTTCTTGTCTATGGATAGAACTCACCTGTTCGTGCTTATGGTCCTTCTTCATGGACCCACCATGGCCGCCGCCCGTACTCTGTACCGTATTCATGTCTAACACAAACACATAACACTATGATAAACCTTGAATAAACCGACTACGTTCAAAATGGACAGTTTTCACTACTTCAGGCACTGTTTAAGTCGTGTCGTTCACAGCACAATTTCAATTTTATTTTTTTAAAGATCTATTTGATATTGTGAAGGCTTATACGCTGGAATAAGATTTTTTTTTAAATTTTATTAGAATTATAAGACAGGGAAAAACATAAGGAAAATAACGCGTCTGCAATCGGATTAACTTTGATGAGGAAAGAGAATCTGGTAATGAAAGTAATAACGTTAATAAGATGTTGACCTACATGCGAGTGATTCGGAAGTTCATATTTTTTTTTTGGTGATAATATAATTTTAACGAAAAAAGAAATAGGATGAGTGGAGGACCTAATATTTGTTAGTCTGGCTCTTTGACAATCTAACTACTAAAAATCTTAAATGTGAAAGGCGAGTTGGGCGAGGAAAGAGTCTTTGAAATAAACCTCTTATTGCAATGACATTTTACGAAAAATCGTAAGTTTTGCCCATCGGACCTACAACTTGTATACTTATAATATGCCAAAAATAGTAAACCAAAAGTAACTTCATATGAACTTCATCAGAGAATCCCAGTCTAATTTCCAAGCCCACTAAAACTTCACCGCCCAAAAAAACCTCATCAGTATGCAAACTAGCCAGAAACCTATACACTCTTTCCGACTGACCCAATTCTGCGTCTCAATAGAAATATAAACGACGCAAGGGGAGGGAGGCCCCCTTCCCACACTCCCCCTCTCGGTTTAAGGCCTCATCCGTAAGATTTGCATAAACCAATTTGCGGTCAGTCACGCGAGCGTCTGATGCCAGACGGTGGGACACAGTATAGCGACAGTTGCGACACTGTTGCGTTGCGCGTGTGTTGTTTCATTAGGTAAGCATAGGTTGATTTTGTAGGAAAATTTGCAGCTTTGAAGGTTTTAATGAGAAATGCAATGAAAGAATAATTAAATAGGAAATAATCATGACTGGTATAATGTGGTTGTTTGCTATCGGTACCTACAGGTACTCGTACACCTCTGCGTAAGTCTTCGGGGTATACGAGTCAATTGTTTTGTTATAGTTAACTTATTGCCTACGTTTATATATGGTAGACTGTATCACGATATGGGCAATCGTAAACTGTAATAAGAAACTAAGATTTAGTTTTGTTTTAATTTGAAATAATAAATTACTAGCTGACCCGGCAAACGTTGTTTTGCCATATAAATTAACACAAAAATTTCATATAAATCGTTCAAGCCATTTCGGAGAGTTCAATAACAAATACTGTGATCCGAGATTATTATACATTAGAAGATTAGAAAAAGATAGCTGTTGCACGCGACTTCGCTAAGATAAAATATCATCATATCAGCCGAAAGACCTCTACTGCTGGACATAGCGTCGCCATAGCCCCAAGCGTTGCCACAAAGACCGGTTCTGCGCGTCTCGCATCCATCGGCTACCCGCGATCTTCATCGGCCCACCTTGTGGGAGGCTTATCAACGTTGCGTTTTTTGGTACACGGTCGTCACTCTAGAATTTTTCGTGCCCATCGACCGTCTGTCCTGCGAGCAATATGCCTTGCCCACTGCCACTTTAGTTTGGCGATGCTTCGGGCTATGTCGGTAACCTTGGTTCTCTACGAATATTATCATTCCTGATTCGATCACGTAAGGAAACTCCAAGCGTTGCCCTCTGCATTGCCCTTTGAGTGACTTTAAGCCTTCTGATGAGGCCCATTGTGAGCGACCAGCAACAATTGTGGCATAAGATATACGAACAGTCAACTTCTAGCATTGCTTGACCCCCTTAGAATGCAGGAGAAATGCTGTATCACCTCTTCTATTCAACACGCCGACCAACCTTAGTAATTTTTCGTAATGCGAAACGTTTTTATTTGAAAAAAGTTGCTAGGGTAGAGCTACATAAAGTTGAAATGGAAAACTATCCAGAAGGAAAGACTACCCTCGCAACGGAGTAAAGTTGAGATTCCGTTATCCGCACTTAGACTACCATTCGCGCCATTTTGCTTTGGAGTCCTGGCAAGGTTAGCCAGCGAAGCTACGCATATAGGTTTCGCTGAGTGTCCTCATCTTCCGAAGATTTTTGCATGTCGGGTAGCAAAGGCCTCATTTCCAGAATGAAGTGGGCTACTGATTTCTCGGTATAGAAGCAACCTCTGTACATTGGGCTGTCTATGGCGACTATCATCATCATTATCATTTCAGCCAATTGCCGTCCACTGTTAAATGTAAGCATCCCACAAAGCGCCAACCATCCCGGTCTTGTGCAGTGCACGTCCATCCACCTTTTTTAAAGCATCGATCCATCGTGCCGCAGTGCCTATGTTGAAAACATATTTTTTACGGGGAGTTGACCCGTAATTATACCTATTATTATTCGCAGAGTCTTTCTACTTTGGTTGAGAAGTCGCTTAGTTAGTCGCATGTATAGGTTGCACTGTAATTTGTAGACGGTGACCATTTGTTGTCTTGAAGTTCAGTTGATCTCTGGCAAATTCATGTACGAATCAGTGAGAAAGGTAAGAGGAGAAGTGGGTACAGATCCAGCAGTACCGTCTCGGAAACTCTCTTTGCAAAGTTCGTCTCTGGCGTCATTGCCTGGGGATCTACAGTTTGCCATGATCCACTGGAGGGTGAAACCCGCAACGGATAGTTTTTGGCCCTGAGCTGTTGCTTCACTGGGAATTGAACAGTTTTAAGCCATGCCGGAGCAATCAACTGAAATCTTATTTCAGCTACTATGACAGTTTGTTGAATACGTGTGACTTTCAGCCAAGTGCCTTTGCAAAGTTTTTTATAAATTAATTATTTAAATAGAAATTATAAAATTTGATTGGATGGTAATATAATTTTCTTCTTTTGCGTTTTCATGGAAATATTTTACTTATTTTTACCAAAAACATTTGCCAATATTATCCGTATTAATGGTCTGCTTGGTCGGTGGATACCCCGTTCACAGAAGTAATGAATAATTGCTGAAGCAACAGACAACATAGGTTATCTTCTAAATTAACCTAACCATTTTTTGATTGTGGTGTGAATGCATTGGCAATTTTTAACAGTATTCGTAAAATAATGCGCATTTGAATGGCCTTCCTAATCATGTTCGCATTTTTCTTCTTCTCCGTCGTTTCTGGAATGCTGAGGATCGCGACCACACACGCCGAGTATCCATGCGGTCTTCTGCAGTGTGGACCGCTCTGTGCATGCTGCCTTTAACAGCCTTCTTTATGGCGTCGGGCCATAAAAAAGGCCATATATTTGAATATTTATTTTGCGCTATATAAATGGTGCTATTCTTCAAACTACTAAGTTAAGAAACTCAAATTCAAATTCAATTCAAATTCAATTTATTCAAAAAAACTTTTACAATAAAATGTGTATAAATAGCCACAAAAAGATAATAAAGTAAAAATCTTATATAAAGGTAAATTAGTGCCTAACTTAAAACTAGTGTATGGCTAACAATAATTTGACGTATAAGATATTTAACTTGGAACTTATAATGTATATAGCGACCTGCCCGATCTAGGTTTATTTAAACCTGTGTTTCAGGCCCTCACTTCATCGCAATTTAAATTGGTCAGTTATATATGTAAACTAGATCAATACAATAAAAAAATCTTAATCGACTATTAAAAATAAGCAAACTTTACAATTATTAATAAATACTATTCTAAACAATGAACAAAAATAAATAATACAAAGAAATATGAAACAATAAACATCATACTAAAATTTCTAGCAGTTTTTCTGTGTCAACGTAATTGAGTTTTGCTAAATATTCCGCAAGCGTTGTACTGCATTTCTTATAATTTAAACTATATATGTCAAGTGGCTTGTTGAGCTTGTTATATAGATAAGGTCCCAAAAACACAAAAAATCTATTTGCGAAAGCATGTTTGGTTTGAGGTTTAATACAAACCAAATCTTTCCTTCTCTTGCCTGAAGGTACTCGGTCATAAGGAAGTTCAGTGTGCTGATGCAGTACGATGTTTAGAATAGCTAGTTGACGCACTGTTAGTACCTTACATGCCTTGAAAAGCTGGTGCGTGGGAAATTTAAAAGGGCGAAAGGTTGCAACCTTTAGAATTGCTCTTTGAGCACGTTCTAGAGGAAGTAAAATGGACTTTGCGACACCACCCCAGGAAGTTATGCAATACGTTAGTATGGACTGACACAAAGCCAAATAAACTTGTTTAATTAAATCATAGTCGGCTACGTTACGTAAGTATTTAAAAATGTATATTAATTTCCGCACTCTGCTGCATAGTACATCAATATGTTTACGAAAATTTAGATTTGTGTCAATCGTTACACCTAGATATTTCACATAGTCAGCTTTAGCTAAGGTGGAACAAGTGCATGCGTTGTCAGCGTTAGTTCTACAATTATGTGCAAAAATGTTTAAGTTAGTAAGCGGAATGTTATTTTTCCTAATCGTAAATAAAATGTATTTTGTTTTATCTAAATTTAATGTTAAGAGACTGTTAAGAAGCCAATTAGACACAGTATTGAAACCATTCTGCGCGTGTTCATAAACCTCGATTCTTGATTTAGCTGAGAACACTAGAGCCGTGTCATCAGCGTATGACAGTATGATACCATTTTTGAGTGGCAAGCTGCACAGATCATTTATATATATTAGAAACAACGTAGGACCCAAAATGCTACCTTGTGGAAATCCGTAACAGCTATTTTTAAGCTCAGAACTTATAAATTGACCAATTTTCACACATTGATAACGATCACTAAGATAATCAGAAAAAAGTTGAAGTTGTGTTCCTCTTATCCCAATCGTTTCAAGCTTATGTAATAATATAGAACAAGAAATAGTATCGAACGCCTTGGCAAGGTCCAAAAAGATACCAATGGTGTGCATGCCATTGTCCATACTTGTACTTATATAATTTGTCAATCGGTGGACTGCTTGGCTTGTTGATCTTTTGGGCCTAAAACCAAATTGACTGTCTGAAAGCAATTTGTTGTCTTCTAGATAATTTATTAAACGAGTGTTTATGATTTTTTCTAAAATTTTGGAGAGGCCCGTTAAGACTGAAATAGGTCTATAATTATTAACACAGTTCTTGTCTCCAGATTTAAAAACAGGGGTGACTACAGCTTTTTTAAGTAATTGGGGGAAAACTCCTTGTGATAAACATAACTGAAAAATGTGAGTTAACGGAGGTGCAATTAGATATTTAAATCTTTTAAGTATATGATTCGGTATGTTATCGCAGCCAATAGCACAAACATCCTTAAGCTCGGTTATGATTCTTAATACCTCATTTGCGTCGGTCTCAAATAAAACAAAAGAATGTAGTGTAGAAGTTGTTACAGGTGAACTTTGAGGAGGCAACGATCTAGAATTTAATGTTTTTTCTGCCAAGTTTTTACCAACGTTAGCAAAAAAATTATTGACTTTATTCGTTGCTTCGGACGGATTTATTTCTGTTGATAATAAATCAAGGGGAGGTTCGGAATTTTTAGATCTAAAAGTATTATTTTTTATAAATTTCCAAACAAGCTTGCTGTTTCTTCCTGCCTTTTGTAGTTCATTTTTATCATACTGATTTTTTATTTTTTTCAAAAGATTGTTACAGAAATTTCTATACCTCTTGTATGTGACGGAAAGTGATTCATCACCAGGTGCCAGTTTCGATTTCAGGTGAAGTTTGTCCCTATGTCTCATACATCGAACGAGACCGGGTGTGATCCACGGTTTAATGTTATAATATTTCCTAGGCATTATTTTAACAAATGAGTTTTTCTTAATTGCATATTGTAGCGAATGTATGAAATACTCTAAAGAAATATTTGCATCGTTTGAATTAAAAACTGGGTCAAAATTAATAGCGCTTATGTCATTTTCAAGGTTTTTCATATTTACTTTAGTATCGCTACGCAAGCAGTTTTTTCTAGGTAAAGAAATTTGCAATGTTAGTAAAACAGCTTGATGATCGGTAAGCGATGAGTTAGTTACAAATGTTTGGGTTGGTTTCTTTGATTTTATAAAGAAATGATCTAAACATGAGCCGGACTGGTGCGTGGGATGGTAATGAGTGGGTAATAGTCCATGAAACGCGCAAATATTCAGGTAGTTGTTAGCATGGCCATTGGTTTTCCCGGAAGCAATGTTAATGTTTATGTCACCTACAAGAATTATATTTTGAAAAGATGATACTTTTGTTAAATTCATGTTGAGTGAGTCCAAAAAACAGTCTATGTTTTGAGAAGGAGGCCTGTAGATGGCCATTACTACTGTATCAGGAAAAATTTTAATTAATAAGCAATTACTGTCCTGGAATAACGGTTCCTCTACCTCTGTTTTTAAATTATTTTTTACATATACTACCAAACCATCATTTTGGTTGATGGTTCTATCAGTTCTTTGTGAGTAATATCCGTCAAGAGATGGTAAAACTGTTTGTTTCGACAGCCAACATTCTGTTAGGACGATAATATCACAGCTAACCTCAAGGTTCTGTAGCAACACTTCAAAACCGTTGATGTTCCGGTTTAGACTGCGGATATTTTGTGTTAGTAGGGTTAACGTTTTACCTCCAACAGGTATCAGATTCCTACAGTCCTCAACATTACAGATTTTAGCTTCAGACACAGAAAAACCATCCAGATCACAAATTAGATGATCTGTCATTTTAATTATAAACTAACAAATAAAATATGAGGTAAACTACTGATTAAGTGCTTACTTAGTAATTTGATCGGCGGCGCTCTTAGGCGCCTTCATAATCGATTGAATTGATGTAGTTGTCTTCTGCAAATTTGCGTGCCGGGCAATTTACATCACCAGTTGGATGGTCACATTTTCTTTTGAAGCGTTTACAAGTCGCGCATTGGAAGGGAGCAGCTTTATTGTTACACTCCTTGAAGGAATGACCAGTTACTCCGCAGTGGTTGCATGTCGGACTAGATTCTCGGCAAAACTTGGCTGCGTGTCCAAACTGCTGGCAATTGAAGCATCTGGTGACAATCGTGAAATCTTTCACGGGGCAAGATGTCCAGTTTATGAAAATTCGGCCTTGGTTTATTAAAATTTTCCTGGTACTAGCGGGCACTTCCAATATATAGTTACAGGTAGGAAGGTTTTTCTTACCCGATTTATGGCTCAATTTGATGGTTTCTTGAAAGGACTCACGAGTAGTATTCGGCAGCTTATCAGAAATGTTTTGCTCGTAAATGCAATCAAAAACTTCTTTCTCAGTGAGGGCTATGGGGACACCAATGACAGCGATCCTGGGGCGGCGTTTTGATGGTTCTTCTACTTTGAGGCCCGATGAAACTAGTTTTTCAGATTTTTTCAGTTTATCGATGTCGCCTTTGCTATCGGTGCAAATGATGACACCGCCGTTTCTGACTTTTCTCAGGCCACGGACATGTAGTTTTAGTGCTTCTGGCGAGATGATTTTCTGTACTAGGGACTTCGTGTCGTCACTGGTCTTCGTCTTATCAGAGGGATAAATTGAAACAGTACTCAGGTTTGCAGGGCGAATAAAGCTGTCGGAACCTTTTTTTACCATATTGGCATATGAGCCATTTTCAGGTTTGAGTTTAGTTTCGACAACCTCTTTGAACTGTTGAAGTGAGTTCGAAACGTTCTGGTGTACCTGTAAGTGCTGGATGGTGCTGTGCGCCTGGATGGTTTTCTGCTTTAAGGCTTGGTACAAGATTGCCATTTGAGATGTCCCATTTAAGACCTTCCGGCAAAGAGTATTGACACGGAGCTTCTGATCCGAGTTCATTTTTCCTTCCGCGACAATAGTGCATACTTCGTTCAGAATGGTATCTATAGATACCATCCATTTCTGGATCTCTGGCGTAGAAATAACTTCACTCGGCAATTCATTCTTCTCCGAGGATGCTGGTGGACTTGGCTCTCTATGATGGAAGTCTTCGATTGGCGTCGGTGGAGGACTTCGCCGTATTAATTGGCTCCGACCAAAAGGGCTAGATCCTGGGTTAGACATTACTAACACAAACACTATTTGTCTATAAATTTAGTTCATCTTTCACAATGACTCAGATGGTAGTTACCTACTAATCACACGCGACACACTTTACTTAAATAACTGACGCCGCAGATAACTAGGTATCAAAACATTAGTCACAATAATTATTTAATGATATTTCATATTATCCGATTTTAAACGACACGTCTGCTTAGTCTCGCATCTGAAATATCCAACCAAACTACTTGAAGAATCAAGTTAATTCTCAATTTATTTCGAATCGGGAACGTAAATCGAAACCATCGTTTTTAAAACCCAATTAGACATCTGATTAACCAATCTAATTCAACTTTTTCGCGACTCTTCTACCATGGGACTTCGCCAGCTGTTCGCGGGTGGTATGACGTGATTCTAGGCTCTAGACCCGTAAAGGTTAATTTTTGAGCAACTCAAGTTAAGCTTAGCAAATGTCAGCGGACGCCTGTTGACGATTTAAAAAAATGAGATCAAATACGTAACGCCATCTATGGAATCTGAAGTTGAACTGTCTAAATATTAGTACTAAGTTTGTTTTATTTTAAATAATAGGAATTCATTCAGAACGATATTTTTAAGGGATTAAATTGCCACAATTCCTATCCGGTTTATGTGTAAAAGTTATCTTCATTGGTTTTGTACTTTTGAACGTGATGCGTTCTGTTAATTATCATTTAACATGTGGGCCATTATATTTAGGTATAGATAAATACCAAAAAAAATACAATAATAACATGTTATTGACGTATAAAAATATTAGCAAAAATAAAAAAGAAAGGAAATGAATAATTTAAAAATGTGTACAAAATTCATAATTGTTTGGATTCGAACCCACACCATGTCGTTAGAAAGTCAGTCTCTAAACCGATGATCTATGAGCACTGTTGACAAATGATTGAAATAGCCGATCGTATTTATGTCATGGTTTTTCGCTGCTCAGCTCCTTGAAAGTATAGCGTGATGATAAACATTGCTAAGGTGAGACGCATAAGTATTTGCAAAGTTATATTAAGTTGTGGTTTTTATAACAATTCCCCACTAAATGGTTTGGCAAAATATGAAATATAAATTTAAATGTTTTTGTTTAAAGTGTTATTTTAAGTGCATAAAAAACATATTTTTTTTTTGACAATACTTTGGTGTAAAAATACAGTTCAAAAGATAAAAAAAATACAAAAATAATAGCTGTTGCTGGCCGGGGATCGAACCTTGTGCCTGTCGTTAAAACGGGCATTTTTGAATATTGCTCATCCTTCAAAGCACATAGCGTGATAATATATAGCCTAAAACCTTCTCGTGACCAGAACGCACACAACAAAAAAAAAATTATCGAAATCGGTCCAGCCGTTCAAGCGTGATGCGATGACCAAGGGAAATAGGGATTCATTTTTATATATATAGATGTTACTACAATTATGACGAACTAATTATAGCTATATTTTATCGGGAAGGCTAGTGTCGGCGGTGTATAAATTTATTATACACTAGCAGACCCTCGCAACTTCGTCTAATCCGCTCCTATTCGCATTAGCGTGATGATAATATTTAGTCTATAGTCTTCCTCGATAAATGGGCTATCTGACACTGAAATAATTTTTCAAATCGGACCATTAGTTCCTGAGATTAGCGCGTTCAAGAAAACAAACAAACAAACTCTTCAGCTTTATATATTAAAGTACTAGTTGACCCGCTCAACTTCGTGTGCGTTCCAAATTTCATTTTTGCTCCGCTCCTATTGGTCTTAGCGTGATGTTAAATAGTGTACCTAAATTAGCGCGTTCAAGTAAACAAACAAACTTTTCAGCTTTATATATGAGTATAAGTATACTTGAAAAAGCAGACATAATTATGTCTAAAGATGTTTATTACTCACCACAATACCAAAAGACTTTTGTCACAGCACCACTATACTAAAGAGTCGGCAAAACATGTATCTAAAATCCCTACATTTTATAAACACAGTTCCTGCTTATAGAAGATTTTCTAAACGTAAACTGCTTCAAGTAATCCATTCCAGGGAATTCCTCTAACATTCCTACCAGACGTCGTCGCATTAAAATAAATTCGATTGAAATCGGCAAGCAGTCGGGTTCCTTATAAAGTAGTATAGTGAATGGGCCGCTTGCAGCGTGAATACAGGAGTAGTTGCGAAACGATGCGACGTAGATGTGACGAAATAAAGCTGGATTTGTTGGAGCTACGAGAGTACTACGACGTAGCTGGGGTCTACGCGGTGCGAGCTACGGCGTAGCAGAAAAGTGATTAGTGGCTCTATTACGAGTGTATATTCGTACTCGATAGCGTTAACGTAAATGACTATTCGTATTAAAACTATGGGCCAATTCCCTCGAAGCGCCGTCTGGATAATAACGGAAGACCTTTTTAGGGTTCTGTACCCAAAGGGTAACCAACGGAACCCTATTATTGTGCCTCCACTGTCCGTCCGTTTGTCCGTCCGTCCATCCGTCCGTCCGTCCGTCCGTATCTGTCCGTATGTCTGTCAGCGGGCTGTATCTCAAAAACCGTAATAGTTAGACACTTGAAATTTTCGCAGATTGTGTATTTCCGCTATAACAACAAATGATAAAAAATAAGGTTTATAATATGGAACCCTTCGCGTGCGAGTCCAACTCACTCTTGACCGGGTTTTTATAAAAATTAACACAATAGCCGAAAAAAAAATCTAAAAAAATATAACATAGTTCAAAAATGTGATCGAGTAGGTTGAAAAACTGCTGCGCAAGTACGAAAAGTCGTCCAATGACGACTTTTCGTAATGTTTGGTGATAAGTTCCTAAATTTTTTTATGGCTCAGGGAGAATTCGAAAAAAGATATATCTATTTGCAATGTATTTATATTGTGAATTTACCTCATACGGCTTATAGAGCAACTGTAATCTTAGTAAAATAATCTGAAGTAAATTTAATATTGTATGATATAAAAACCATCAATTTACTTAAATTTTTCGATAGTATGTCCATTTTTGTTGAATATTAGTCCCCTGCTTAAGTAATCATCCACCTACAAAATACTCGTAAACACGTCTTTAGCTAACCCAAAGATTGATCTATACTAGGTACATTAAATCCATTTATCCCCGGACCCACACTAAATATCAATACACGATCACAATTTCCCAGCCCCCGATATACCCAAGACCGCATGTCCCTTCAAGTAAATTACCTCAGCGATATCAAAACTCATCATCCCGTAATCTACTGTTAGGGCCTCGTATTACGAAGCTCTTCGGCTAAATAAGGCTCTTAGCCAGTGAAATAGAGCATCTGAATATACCATTATGTTGTGTGATGGGCTAAAGATGAGTGCGTGGTTAAGTGATAATAGGGTCGATTTTCAAGGTTAAGCGACACGAGGTCGAGGTCAGTCCGTGGACGGATGACCATTCATTTCATGCCGAGATACTGTTCCGTGGTTCAAAAAGCTCGTTATGTACGTCTCGGCTGCGTTTGAAGATCTTTGACAGTCGTTACCATCATCATCTGCCTAGCCTTTTCCCAACTAAATTGAGGTCGGCTTCTAGTCAAACCGGATTGAGCTGAATACCAGTATTTTACGTGAAGCGGCTGCCTACGAGACCTCCACCCTCCTCCTCCTTTATCAGTTGTTACCATAAACCAGAAAATCTGGCTGTCTGGCCTGGTATTGTCTTACTCCATTACTGGGAATTATAAAATACTAGCGGACGTCACGCGGTTTCACCCGCTTAGTTTCTGTTCCCTTGGGAGTATGGGGATAGAATATAGCTTATGTTACTCGCTGATAATGTAGCTATCCATTGTTGAATGAGTCCAATAGTTTTGAAGTTTATTCGTTACATACAAAAATATACATATTAGAATGTATGGAAGAATAGATATAGACTAGTACTCAGCTGAATTTCTAGTCATTTGGAGCCAAAAGGCTAGGCAGATAGTATGATCGTTGTAAGATGAATTGAATTGAAACTTGAGTTATTTTCGAAGGATTCGATCGTCTTCTGTTTTTGTTTGAGTTTAAGTATTGTTTGAATAATATTATTGTATTGTTTGGTGCGGCTGGGCGGGTGATGAGTTGGATGGTTTGTCTGCGCGGTAAGATAATTTTGAGGAAATTAATGTTTCACTTAATTAAATGATGCTGCTCAACCAATTTGGATGGATTTTGAATAAATTGGTATCGTATTAATACTGTTCGTTTAAATAACAAACTGTTTTGTGCGGTTTCACTCCTGCGGCATATTTTATAAGAATTCCACTTTATTTCACTTTTTAATTTTCCGGGTAAAAAGCAGCTTTTTTAACCATAAAATAATTTTCATAATTAGATATTATGACGAGTATTTCAAGGTTAAAATTATACGTGTAGTATATCTGCACTAGAAAACAAAATTTAACCTTTAAACATTTTATTTTACAAACAAAACCACTTGTAATTAAGCATTAGTTTAGTTATTTGTTGATCAACCAACTTAAGCAAAGAAAACACGAACCTATTCAAATGCTATATTTAATAACTATGCCAATGTCTACCTCACAGAACAAGTACCCCACAGGCGTTATATTTAGCAGATTTAAGATAAACAAACAAGAAGTTAAAGTTTGGTTTTGTAACTATAATGCTTAAGATACTTTATGAATACTAACACGAAACAAAGGTCGCACAGCGAGCCACAAAAGTTCATAAATCCGACATTCTTGAACAGCTAACTACAAAAGGGATATAACTTCATTTGGAACATTACCCAGAGGTAGACTCCGCTGTCGTGGTAGTTTGTCTGCTAACTTTTGACCTTTATGTAAACGTGTGGGTTTTTAGATGAAAAATGCGTCGGCTCGTAGGATTTGAAGTTTTAAAAGGATTAGCCCAATTCGGCTGGAGGATATACCCGGCTGTCAACAATGCGAGGTTTGCCCGGAGGACAAGGTCGACCTCTCGCGTCCGGCCCTGGTTCAATCCATGGTCCGCGGCGAGCAGGCATGGAAAGCGGTCACCTCTTTCTGCGAAGCAGTAATGCTAGCGAAGGAAAAGGCCGAACGCGTGAGAGAGGGAAACCTCAAGACCCTGCCGCCACAACAGAAGAAGAGGACATGGGCGCGCGAGTGTTACGAATCGCAGGGCGTTTCCCGACCACCGTAGGCGCGGGCCTGCGGACGGCGAGCATTGGGTGGCTCGCCGTTTGATCAGAGCCAGGCCCCGGTCGACGGTGCACTGAGTTCCACGCTCGCCTCAAAGAGTTGTCAGCATAGAAGACAGGGCCCGCAGTGCCAATGAAAAAAATCCACAACTCAATTTATTTCGAAAGAGTCGCCACGGCCCTGGAACGCAAAGGGCATTAGGAGGAACAAGGATAGGCTTTAGTTAGTAAGAGTGTGACACTCCCTTCTGTTCTAACCAGAGCGGGTGGAATAATTTCATGAGTTCCTATCCTTGCCCACAAATCCTCTCTAAGTGCACTCTTCAAGAAACCTACATGCCCAATTTCAGCTCTCTACGACCAGCAATGTCGGCTGTGTGCTGTCTGTTAGCCACTCAGTAATGAAAGATTTGTACACACACGTATATTGACTAGCTGTTATCGAGAGCTCCACTCGGAGTAAGTACCTCCACCATTATAAATTAAATCTTATGTGTGAATCACAAAGTAAGCTTTAGTATTGTATAGTTTCATGAAAATCCTTTCAATACTTTTTACGAGAAACAAAAACAGTAACAAACATCCATCCTCACAACATTAGTTATTAGATTAGTAAGATTTTTAATGTAGGTAACGATCGTTTGCAAATTTTCTCATATGATAAAACTATTTAAATGTTTGCCTCATAATACACTTTGTCTCAAAAACAAAGCAAAACATAATCCTCCAAAATGTAACCTCTACCTCGCCGCTACCTCAGTTGACTGTAGCGAGTTTTAAACCAATTTAAAAAGGTAGACTTTAAACGGAGCCTAGAGGATTTAGCGCTAAGTACTGACGGTGAGCCTGCGAGCGCACCACAGCAGATTTCCTTCAAAAAACAAATGGAAATAGAGCAGCATATAAGGTACATGCGATAAGCGTGTTTGTAATGAAAAACAAATTTTATAAGATTGTACTCGCTCAGCGACACTCGCTAAGCGATGCTCGTTCGGCGGTCAGAACTCACCTAACAGCGTAATTTCGACCTATAGTGCGGGCCGGAGGGAGTATTGCTAATAAAAGCCCGTCGCACAAAAGCACTCGCTGAAAGCCGAGCGTCAAAACTATCGAAACTTTTCACTCGCTGCTCGCCAACTCGTTTCGAGTTCGAAGCTTTACTCGCTACTCGCTGATCGCCGGCGGTGAGACAAGTGCCATATACAGAGACTTCTCTGTGCCTCAGACAGCACGTTGAACTGTTGATCCCGGCTGTCATTTGTATGTTATTATATCTTTCACAGTCGTTACGGATAGGCAGTCGTCGCTCCATATAGAATACTAGTACTCGGCCGTATCCAGTTAGACTCAACATAGTTGGTGAAAGCCAGGCAGATAGATATCGGTTCCATTACTGACTGATATTACTTTCTAGCTGTATACATTTAACCATCGCTCATTGCTTATCACTTGCACAGTTTAAACTCCTACTTGAAACTTTAATACCGGCGCGGCGCTAAACAATAGTCGCTTGAGTCGGTAATATCGCGGCATTATCGCAGTATCACCTACATGATGACGTCATGATGATACCGCGGTATAACCCAGGTAAAATGACAATATGGTGGTATTATCCAGGTTGCTTGTGGAGTTTTCGAAAGAGTCACCGCGGCCCTGGAACGCAAACGGCATTTGGAGGATCGGTTTTAGTGAGTAAGAATCTGACAATCCCTACTGCTCCACTCAGAGCGGGAGATTATTTGGTGAGTTAAAAAAAAAACAGGTGAAATGACAGTTTATTGCTGATGGTATTCGTCCGTAAAAATTAAAGTCTTAAAGTCACTTCGTCAAATGGCTCAAAGTCACCCAATAGGCAATGGAAAGGGCCATGCTCAGAGTTACCTTGAGTGATTGAATCAGGAAGATACCTGTAACCAAAACAAGGTTGTCACCATTGCCCGAAAAATGGATAAGTGGTAGTGGGCAGGCACATTTCTCGCAGAACAGAAGTCGATGGTGACGAAAAGGTTCCAGAGCAGAGACCAGCGTTCGAAGACCTCCCATAAGGCAGACCGCTGGCCTGGTGTCCGTAACGACTGCCAAATATCTCCAAATTACAGCCGGGACCAACAGCTTAACGTGCTTTCCGAGACACGGAGGAGAGTCGGTATGTTAAGATTGTCGCCCATCCACAGACCAAACCTCGGCAAGTGTTGTTTAACCTTGAAGATCGACCTGTACGGCTGTTATTATTTACCCACGAGCTCATCAGACCATAGTAATGACGAAAAATTAAATTCATTTTCTTCTTATAGTAATAGGCGATGAATTAACCAGTGCGGAATATGCATAAAACATACTCATTATCTATTACAGTTTATCTAAAAATATACAAAAACATAGTACTAACAGTGAAAATAGAATCAAAATTGCTGGAAAAACAAACGAGATAAAAAAAATTAGAAATATTTCTGTCCCTCTTGCGAAAACGCTGTTTTCTATGGCAGATGTATAAGCTTCATGGACTTTGACGTCAAAGTTCATATTGGACTTCTCTTTTTAATTGTGATCTTTGAAGCTGTATAACTTCATCGCTGATGAAGGTATTTTAAAAATAATTTCGTCAGTTTTTACAAGACCTAATAAGTATTTCATTTTTCAAATAAAAAAAACAACGGGTTGCATTCCGGGAGGTGCCGGTAGAAGTGAAAACTTGAATACGAGCTTCTCTCCCTCCGTCTTACGAATTTTCGATCAGGTCACGTGTCCTGACGTCTTACAAATTTTCGATCAGGTCACGTGTCCTGATGCGAGTTAAACATTTAGGAACACCCATCACAAAAAAAGTGCACAACGCCGCTAAAGAATTTTTCACTTCAAATCTCATGCATATTACGGTCTGCATAGCCATTTTTTAGATACATATATAATACTTTATAATGCAACATTCTAGCCAGATTCTGATAGTGCAGGTACAGAAAGTGATGGATGGATATTATGGATAACCTTATAATAGAACCGTCAGAATGCACGCTACGATGAATTATGAAGTTACAACTTGACTACTTGATATGCATTTTAAATATGATGAGATATTTCATGCCAGCTAGATTTAACCCAAAGGTTGACTGGTAGAGAATGCCTTGTAGCTTTAAGTCCGCCCATTTAACACTACTGTAAATAAATAATAATAAATTGTCACCTACTATGTTTAAGATAGGTGGATGGAATATTTACTTTATTGTTCACCAAAAATAGTTAGATAACTCTTTTAAACTTTATTATAAATATATCGGATGGAAATGTCACGTGATCGATCCCTTATATTTTAACATTTCGACATTCGAATTCGCTAATAAAATTGCCCTTTGTCTCGAGCCTTACCGCTGACACTGATATCTTCCAGACAGCCTTTGACAAACTTCTTTTTGTATAGGCAGTAAGGTCTAACGACCCCACACACAATAGTGTCAGAGTTTCTTAACCGCCTCAAAGGCCTCTGACATGGTTTATTTGACGACCGCCATTTGTCGGCCGGGATCACCGGCTTATACGTGCCTTTCGAAGCACGGAATCATCTTTTTATCAGACAATCAGGTGATTTAAGCCTGCAGTGTCCTAGCCAAACTGGAAAACAAATTTAAAAAGTATGCTTTCCCGTGGGAATCGAACCCACGACCACCGGGTCACAAGGCAAACGCCTAAACTATTCGACTACGGAATCAGTTGAGTTTGATGAACTGGGGTATAAACAAAGCTTCATCATTCGGACTCTGAGTGTTCTATAGATTTAATAGAGAATAGTGATGTTGACTAAAAACTAGTTCTATTTTTTCCTTTTTCGCGTAAACAAAGAATGAAGACGCTATAGTGCGATGAAAACTCATGTGACGTCACATTTCAATACACTTTTTATCAGAAAGTGATTTTACAAGCCCCCAATCCCGATCTTAGATACGTTTAATCTTCGTCAAGTTTTATTGATTTGATAAAACAAAAAACACAACCAATATTTTTCGATAATCTAACTGACGGATTTTTTCACTCAGGAAACATCTTTTTATTGATCTAATACTGCTTTACTTCATAAAAGGTCGTCCTGTATTGACATGAAAACTCAACATTGTTTACGATATTCCTGACATAAATTCATCTCCCTCAGGCCCCTTCTCTTCCGAGTAAATAAAAGGAATCTTTTAAAAATCCAATATTGGGACGCAAATATGACGGAACAGGACACAACCTACTTTGTATTCGTACTAGGAATCCCCTCAAGGATGCCATGAGATATTATTTCCCTGAAGCACGTCTTAACAGGGTTACAGGGTAAAAGGGGTAAAGGGTAATAATAAGGTTTAGAGCAGCCATAGGTTCTCAAACATTTCTCTTGTTGGGCCACATAGCACTTGTGCAATCATGGTGAGTAGCAATGACTGGCGGTTAAATAAAACAATGCATTTAATAGTGTGTACATTCATGGTTTTCTAATGAGTCATAAATGATCAGTTTTCAATAAAATTGCTACATTCAACTTAAGTAAGGATATCTTTTTCGTTCTGCTAGTGGTTGATTAATCTCAGCACAAATCGTTAAGAAGTGAATCAATACGCCAAGACCTGTACAGTATAGATAAAGTGGTTCTGTACTTAATAACTAGCACCAATAATAGAGGAATAAAATGTATTGAATATATACAAAAAGACTGTAAAATACACAAATCTTATATACAAGCTTCATTCTGCGGGTACAAAGGTCCTGCCAGATACCACATAATGTGTTTGACTACAGGGCCTCATAGCAAAGCTTGGAGGGCCACTTGCGGCCCGCGGCCTAATGTTGACTATAGCTGATTTTAAGGGACAACTTTTGGGTTTACATAGAACAATGGACAGGGATAGAGAGGGCTATTGAGCTTATGTTTTGTATTTTTCTTGCCGGTAACCTTAGAAAAATTAAGATTTTATGCCACTTGCCCTGTTAATTTCTGCAAAACATATTTGGGACCGGCCATACAGAAATAAACTCAGAGTTTGGACACAAGTTTTCTGTAATTAAGAAATATCGCGAAGTAATCCTTTGCTTCTAAACATAATTAAATATTCTACGGTTAACGGAAATTGTCATTTAGGGTGCATATTTTATTTATTTTCGATATCTAAAATATGCCGCACACATAAACAAATGTTTTTATTGCCTTGACTAAATAAATTGATTTTTGAGCCCCAGGGAATCGTAGATTTACGCATTTAGTATTTTTTAAGTACGTCTTGATACCTCTACGCGTTCCTGAGAAAAAGTGTCGTGACAGTCAGCTAGACGGGCGTCCCAAATAGTGATTGTCATTGATGCATTAAATGTTACGTTATTTTCCTTTTGTGGTACGAAACCCAAACTAAACGTAAAACTGTCCTGTGGGTATACGTAGCCATTTCTATCGGTTTAGTCGCTCTATGGTAGAGAAATATAGAATGGTTTTTGTCACCTTTTAGATTAAACGTGGATTCCTTTGGGTTGGGGCATGAATATTATTATGATGACTCACTCGTACTTCTTCTTAGTCTTTCTTTGCATGTTATATTTTGTCTTAACACAAAATACACTTTTAAGCTTTGTTGACAGATTTAATTTTCACGTTCGATTTATTGTCGTGTGAGTGGAGGTTCTAGATTTGATAGGCAATAACTACGCTTTTCAAATATTGCAGTTAGCTTAAATGACTGTCACGAGGAGTCTAAGAATCTCAACTAATTGTGTGTCATGCCTGGAGTCTCTTTGGAATCACACATGTTTTATTTATTTTGTTATTTACTTATCACCAGACGAGCTCGTGGCTAAATAATAACAGCCGCACGGGTCGATCTTTAAGGTTAAGCTACGCTTGCCAAGGTTGGTCTGTGGATGGGTGACCATCTTAACATAACGAGTTTCCTCCGTGCCTTGGAAAGCACGTTAAGCCGTTGGTCCCGGCTGTCATTTGTAGATCTTTGGCAGTCGTTACGGATAGTCAGAAGCCAGTAAATCTGACTCCAGTCTTGCCAAGAAATACTGTGTTACCCAGTTAATGGGTTGCGGAGGTCTGGTAGGCAGCCGCTCCACGTAAAACACTGGTATTCAGCTGAATCCGGTTTGACTGGAAGCCGATCCCAATATAGTTGGGAAAAGGCTAGGCAGATGATGTTATTTACTTATCACTTCTTTTTATTTTGTTTTTTGTCTCAACGTGTCCCACATTTTTTTTTCTACAATTCTTTAACGCTTTTAGCATACTAAATACTTTTGCAAAATTGGTAACCGTTGCGTTCTTTAATATTTTTTTATGGTTGATAGACTCCTGTTTGACTTCAATCTCACCTGATGGAAAGCGATGACGTGGTCAACAATGGAGATCACCAAAATGTCAGCACACAAAGCCGCACAGCTTATAAGCACATATATCATAAATCCATAACAGTTTGAATAAAAATGAACTTCGTCTCAGCCAATCTCTTTCGGCTTACACCGTGCACAACACAATTTTCCCGCCGTCTAAAAGTCCCTTCGGACATAGAGTGAAATATAGTGTTCAAAGTAAAAGTACAGCAGCTAGATTTGATACGAGGTACAAGCGACTATGACATTTCACGTCAAAGAGGTTCTTAAAATAAATCATTTTGAAGTTATTCAAGAAATTAAACCAAATATTCTCCCCCATATCTCCGAAACTACTGAGACTAAAATTAAAAAAAAATGAGGAAGTACCTACAGATTACAAGAAAACTTGTAAGAAGTCTATACAGTTAAAATAACATGTTACAAAAATGAAATTGGTTCGGAAACATTTGCACGCGATTCCGACTCGCTCTTGGCCAGATTTTTTTTCTTCGGTACAATTCAGTTTTAGCGTCCAAATACTTCGCCACTTTCACAATTCTATGTATTTGTATTCTTTCTAAGGATTTTATTTTATTCATACTTTATGTACAAATAGTGATACATAGGCGGACTTCATGCAACAAGGCATTCTCCACCAGTCAACCTGTGGGTTATCTATAAAAATCCTAGTAATATTTGAAAGGATAAAGTTTCTGAAAATGGATGGATGAATGGATGTTTGTTACTCTTTCACGTAAAAACTGCTGCAGTGTACAAAATAAAAATTATAATTTTCTATTCTGCAAAACGGATTCTAATAAAACTTTACAGTAACCTATATCTGAATAACACATCCATTCAGACTGATATTATAAACTAGTTGACCCGCGCAACTTCGTCTGCTCCGCTCCTATTAGTTGTAGCGTGATGATATATAGCCTATAGCCTTCCTTAATAAATGGGCTATGTAAAACTGAGAGAATTTCTGAGCGCGTTCAAGTAGACAAACAAACTCTACAGCTTCATGTATTATTAAATATAGATTCAAAAGTAACTCTCTCTGTCTGTCACTTTGTAACGTCATCACGTCGTTACAGCTGAGGGGATAAGAATGAACACATGCACACGAGTAGAACATTATCCTGAAACAGGACATCAGAAGAAAAGGAAGAGACAGATAGAGGCACTTTCACATCTTCATGATACCTTACATTTTTTTTACTTTTATAGGCATACGTTCACCACTATCTCACCTGATGGTACGCGATGATGTGGTCGAAGATGGAGCACGCTTGCCTAGGAGTAACCTATTCACTCTTTACTTAAAGACTCCCAGGTTGTAGCTATCAGGGTTACATCCCGAGAGTTGCTCAATTTCCTCAGGATACCTTTGGCGAAACCACTGGCAAATCCTAGTTTCATCCATAAGTCAGCGGTAATACAAGTTTTAGTATCAAACAGTAAAATTACTCTTAAACAAGTCAGAAAAGTATTCAAGTTTAATAATCCTGAAAACGGAGCTATTTTCACTAGTTTTACTACTTACGGTCACTGCTACATACATTTTATCA
Source organism: Lacanobia oleracea (assembly GCA_950371165.1). Taxonomy (NCBI): domain Eukaryota; kingdom Metazoa; phylum Arthropoda; class Insecta; order Lepidoptera; family Noctuidae; genus Lacanobia; species Lacanobia oleracea. The sequence goes on from OX493395.1 coordinate 26,155,381, forward strand.
ACCAGCCGACTAAAGGTTGTTCTACACTTATCTGGGTTATCCCCGGGATGTGGTCGGGCCGTGGTCCGTCCAGAGCTCAAATATAATATCGCCGCGTGTATTTTAAACTAACACTTCGCTGCGCGGGTTTAGTATTACAATTTTTGTTGTGTTATTGAATTTTTGAGTTAATATATAGCCTGTGTTTCTTCCTGATAATAAAGCTTTCTATTGGTGAAAAAATTGTTAAAATCACTCCAATAGTTTTGGAGCCCGTAGTCAAAGGGTAACTAACGGAACCCTATTACTAAGCCTCCGCTGTCCGTCCGTTGGTCTGGCTGTATGTCAAGAACGTCTATTTTGTCTGAAACACAGTAGATAGTTGAAAATTTCACTGTGTATTTCTATTGCATCTATAACAAAAAAAATAGGGTTTATGGCACGGAATCCTTCATGTGCGAGCCCGACTCGCACTTGGCCGGTTAATTTGTTTGTTTGTGCCGAACAAACACATACAATTCTTTCCTATCTCTTATAATATTATTATATATTCTGATAACCTCGTTTACACATGACCGTTTCCAGGCCGTTCTTGGGACGTGTCAAAGCACGTTATGACGTACCACAGCCCGGGCACACCCGGTCACGGCCTTAATATTTGTGGACAAACCTTAAACGTGAAACAAATTAATTCGAGTTTACTCGTGAAATTACATCTACTGTTACTGCCTTCGACCACATAGTTCTACCAAAACGCTTAATTGAGTTACTAACTCTGTATAGTGTTGACAGAATAAGAGATAATTAGGAAAGAGGTGACGAAAAGACGACCTCTAACAATTCATTGACGAAATTACGTCATTCTGGAATGAACTTTATTTGATGTTAGATAAAGTTTTGATTTGATTGAGTTACATTATTAAAAAATCCTTACTGATTTAATTTTTGTACACACAACAATACTATAATGTGAAATTTAACATGAAAAGGTGCACTTTTTGGTTTTAATTCAACATTTTATGATTAGATCAATGAAGTTTATGTAAATTGTTTATAAATAACATTTTTACACGTCAATTTTCAATTTTATCTAGGTTAAGCCGGTATTTCCTAGCTGACTGCCCTGAGAAGAAACACCGAAACACACTCAGACTTCAGTCTCTTTTGAAGTCCATGCAATCGTGCAATGGCCAAATCATATGAGAACCATGTAGGTAATAACTGCGGTGGTCGTTCTAGGATAGGCAGAATGCAAACTCATGTACGCAAAGATCGTACAGCGCTCTCCGCGAATGTAACAAAGCGTTTAGGATGCTATTAGGGCTACCCCGCTTCTGTATTGCGTCGGGCATGTTCGCAGATGCGCATTTGTATTATTTTTACACAATACTCGTACTACGTAAAATGTGCACTTCCCTAGTGCGCAGAGTGTGAGGCAGCACCAATAGTATTCTAAGCATGATAATGATTGCATTTCGCCTGTACTGTGTTTATGTGAGTCGCTGTTGTGCGACTCATGGGTTGTCGCAGCGGTGATCTAGGTACCGTCATTTGTTTTATTTTGTGTAGTTTTAATGCTTACTAACAGTCACTGTCGTAAGTAAGGTTTTACTAATATAGCCGTTAGGTTCTACTGTAATAGAGGTAAGTTTTATCATCTCTGAGTGTTATCTATCTGTCTAAAAATTATTTCCGTATTGATAGCCCATTTATCGAGAACAGCTATAGGCTATATATCATCACGCTAAGACCAATAGGAGCGGAGCAGACGAAGTTGCGCGCGTCAACTAGTTTTATTATATTATTTCTCACTCTTTATCCTTACTACTCTAATGAACAAAACCCTAAATAAATAACTTTTCATTAATTATCTCCAGTCAGTTTCCTCGGGAGTTGTTACGATACGCCATTGTTCTCACTAATTAACGGTTGGCCAGCGTGTAGTTAAGCCTCTGCGGGTAACTGAGGGAGAAAAGAATGCGTTCATCTTTTGTTGCGGTACTGAATAACCTTTTGAGAATTAAGTTTGTTTATTCGAAGAAGATTATCTTAAGAAGTTTTGGTTTTGATCCGATTACGAAAATTATTTTAAGAGTTCTGTACCAAAACCAAACTGCTAAGCCTCCGCTGTCCGTCTGTCTATCAGTCAACAAGCTGTATCTCAAGCACTTAGCCAGTTGATATTTTCACAGTGTACTTTGCCGCTGTGACAACTAATAATAAAAATAAATGGCGGCGCGCCAACCCAGGCAAGTGCCTGCTGCGGAATCTGTTCGAAAGAGGTACCGTAGCCTTGAAACGCAAAGGGCACCAGGAGGAACACGGATGGGTTTTAGTCAATAGGTGTCTGACACTCCCTCCTGCTTCACCCAGAGCGGGAGGAGTCATTTGACGATTTCCCATCCTAAAAAAAAAAAAAACTTGACTGGATTTTTTCACGACGTAAACGTACGGCTCCTATCGAGTGGGCCTCAAGAGCGAAGCTGCAGGATATAGCAAGTCTTTAAGGTTTAAATCAGATAGATAAGCTCACAGAGCTACTTAGAAAGGGATACTTAATATTTGGGTTGTGGAGAAAAAATAAGCCGCCGATCCATGTAAAGTGCAGGTTTTATGTAATTGCATTTTTTTAAATTCAAGATTGAGTTACTCTTGACTCTAGTCTAGGTCAGAGGTGACTGAGACAAAGCCACTTTGACTTTGAAGACATTAAATAAAATAATTAATTATATCCCGATAGACTGGACGATGATCCAAAAATGCTTGGAGTAGACCAGGCAGATGATGAGAATCTACTGATTGTTCGAGATGACTCTACTAGACCGATTCAGTTGCTCAATTTGGTAAATATAATGAATTTCTTTTACTCAAACATGGACACGTAACGCAAACAAGTACGTTTTAGTAATCTTCTTCTTTTTTAAAGGTTGAGAGAATAAAATCATTACCCTTGCCGTGTGTCACATTAAACGAAAGGGAACGAACCTGTAACAGAATGAAGTGCAATACCTTTTAAAGGGTCATTGTATTCATCATTATGAAAAGCTTTTATTATGAGACCAATCCCGAAAACGTGAAAAAAACAGCTATTCCATACATTTTGTCGAGTTCAGCGCACAGAAATATATGGAGCAGTCAATTTGCTCATCATCATCATTAAAAAAATGGTTTAAATTCATTTATTGGCACGTAGAGCTACCCTACTGCCGATACTTACAAAGATAACAGCCGTAACGATATCAAAATAAAATTCCACTATCTTGTAACCGTCAAGCATATAAACTTAACCAAGTACAAGGAGGTCTTCTATTACAAAAGGACACTGGACACCACTGCTACGACACAGTCGGCTCCCGCGGGATCTAGAATAAAATATTATAACGATCTGAACTACGTGGAAGGTATAATGAAGCTGTGGCCACAAAAACTGGTGTATTTTATCAAGGATCGATGCTTTTTGTCTTTTCGACTGAGTTCATAGTGTCTCAAGTTATATTTGTCAAAAACTTGAAACACAGGTTGTTTAAAATGATGCTTTATTTATTTATTTATTTATTTATTTATTAAAACTTGATGCACTAGTAAAAATACTGTACAAAGGCGGACTTAATGCCTTAGGCATTTTCTACCAGTCGACCTAAAATAATACACAGGTGGTATCAATTTCATAAAATAATCAGGAACTTACGAAAGGATATATTTGGTTTTACGTAATTTATTAAGTTTTTTTTTAATTGGAGCCAGCTCAGCCCTTTATTTCTAATCACAGATTTCTTGAATGTCCAAATCTATACTAGCGACCAGCAACAGAGGGAAAGAAACTCAACGAGTCGCGGAGACACGATTCACGTAAAATATGTTAATTTTTTTTATTATTTTAACCAAATTTTTAAATATTTTTAAAAAGAAAATGTTACTAAATCTCTTTACATGGAGAAGAGGGTCTTGCATGGCCCATTCCTTGTCCCTGCCATTAAAGTACGCTACGAGTATGTCCATAAGGTGGTTTAATGTTATGTTTGGTTGTTATGTTAAACGTAAAAGTTTGGCGAGTCACGATACATGGAAAAGGCATGACCTATGTAAACTTGAATTATAATAACATACGTAAACAAAAGCCTTTTCCCGTGGGGGTAAGCAGAGGATACAGAACGACACACGCCGAACTGCCACGCTCCTAACTTACTTCTTTTGATTAATATATACCTACTACAAAACCGTTTATGTACATTTTTGTTGTGAACTTATTTCAATAAATTTTATTTTATTTATTTTATTCACTTATGGTCAATTGTTCATACATCTTGTTATACACGCACCCCGGGTTAAGTACCTTTGCTTGCTAGGGTTGTGTAATTGTTTGTTTACAGTTGTGAAACACAAAGGGCATTTTGAGGAACATAGATGGCTTTAAGTCAGTAAGAGTCTGACACTCCCTTCCGCTCCACCCAGAGCGGAGAAGTCATTTGATGATACTGGCAAAACCACCTGGCCTTTCTGAAAAACTTCTCCAGTACGGCCTCTGTGTGTTCTTTCAGGGTGTTTCCATGTCTGCCATGAAATAGTTTTTGTTAGCCGCTTCTCAATATGACCAAACCTTTGCAAGACTTATGAGCTTCTGTTTTTACTTAAAATAACCATAAAAAATTGCTCTACCTACTTTTCCCTCAAACTCAATAAAACGTATTACGCGTGTCATGCATACTGCTTAAATAGCAGTAAATCTCGATTTTATTTCACAATAAACCTGTCAGCACATTGGAAGTCTAGTATCGACACGGCTCGTAATAAGAACATATGTCGAGCTGTCAACTTCCGTCACAAAAGTTATAAACTGACTACTGGCGCTGTCCTAGTTCACTCATGTTGTGAATACAGTTACGGTAGTCTAACACACAGACAGAGAGACTCATATGCTTGAGTCGAAATATTAGGTCACAGTGCTCATCGAGTTTCTCTGGACATCAGCAAGCAGCTATATAGTTGACTGTTCGTGACCAGAGGGCTGCGGTTTTCTTCGGTCAAAGAATCAGCATGGCCATTCAAAGTGGAAATGTGATGTGAAGTGGGCACCGTTTCTATTGACTGCATGTGTAGAAATATCTTTATTGTGGTGGCATCATGTTGAAAAAATATAACAAAGCGATAAACCTTAGTAGTGAATACGACGATAGTGAGCAGTGATGTTTTAATTAGTTTATTTTATTTCATCACCACTATCGAAACGATGAAGAAAAATAACTAGAAGAAACCGGTATGTCCTAGAACAAAAATGGTCAGGTCTCCCAGCCGTGAGAACAGTACCGTAAAACTTAAGGAGGATTTAAGAACTCCAATTTTAAAATCAATATTAATTAAAAAAATATATTATATTCTTTTTAGAAACCAATAATGTGACATTCAAGTCAAAATACGATTCAATATTTTGTTTCTATTTACACCCGCGTTTCGAACCACCTCGTTTTATCGATATATTTAAGCTAATTGCGTGCGAGCAAAACAATGAAAATTGATTAAAGTCAAGTCAGAGATAGTGTATTCATGCTGTAACAATTCTCAATGTAGTTTGTAGGAATGGCTGAAGGAGTAAAAGTGTATTTTGACTTAGATTTTGAAATAGAGAAAGGGTTCTACTCTCGTCTACCCAACGATGTTGTAAAAAGCGAATCTTTGAGAACTCGGCACTTTTAGACAAGTAAATTAAATTGGGATCGTGCACGTACCTAAATCTTTTTCACAAGGATTCGGCTTTTTGTCATAAATGCCGGAGTCACAAAGAGTTTTAGTCTAAAATCTAAACCTTTGTAAAGATTTCTTCAACAATACTTTTATTCCCAAACGTATCCGATCTACAACAAAAAGCTTACAGCATTTGGAAAAGCGGTATCATAAAAGCTCATCGTTCTCCAGTAATCCGCAAATCCGGTCACCTCTGGAGCGGAAAGATTTCTCCATCTTTATTGAGATTCCAGTCGTGATGGACGACACCAAATTATCGGAACCATCGGACTCTGATCCGCGACCTAAATAAGATTGTTCTCACGTTATTACTGGTACAGTCAACACGCGTGTCAAATAACAATAGCGTGAATTGAGTGCATCTGAGTGTGCTCAAGAGCTGAACGACCACATCTTGCTTTGCATCAGCACAAATTAATTTCGCCCAGTCAGTTCTATCATCTTTACAATACGTACGATGATGCGCGAGTGGTACAAGGTGGACCTACACAAAACATTGGGAATCTCATTGTGTGTATTGTCAAGGAGTGGAATTCCATGCCGGAGTCTGTGTTTCCTGTAGCTTCATCTTGAATCGTCAAATCAAGTGTGATTAGGTCCATCATCGACAATACCGTTGCTTACTTTAAGATAAGAACGCAAGCCTTTCAATATCAATAAAATATCAAACCCACCGTCTTCCTTACAGCCAGTTTTTAGGTGGACTGCAAGCTACTAGCTTCACCCCACCACAATAGCATAACTTATGTGAAACTTTGTCAGTGCCTATGCCTTCAAAGCAAGAGAAATAATTCGTATTTTTGTGTGTATGTTTGTAATAAATAAACTCAAAAACTACTAGACTGATTTGAAAAATTCTATCAGCAGTGGATAGGTGTATTATCAGAGAGTAACATAGGCCAAAACTACGCAGGTGAAACCGCGTGACGTCCGCTAGTCGTAGATAATCCTCATACATCCCGTTATATCACGCGACGTTGAGGTCCTATTGGCCGATATACCGATTGAGTAAAAGGCTTGGACAGCGCCATCAAAAGTTATTTCCCTCGTTAATTTTTTTACCAATACGCGCGGTTGACTGTATGGTTTGAGAAAAAACTGATTGGACGATATATTACATATGTTATGTTTTCGTAAAGTTGTTTTATTTTTAGAAACGGCTTGTTTTTGTTTACTACGGCTATTTTGTGAAGGTCGTCTTCGGTCCAGGATTGTTTTTAGGTACTGTCTTCTGCTTATTCTTGATGAGATACAATTTGTAAGTGACCTTTATTAAGATGACAAAGCTTATTTTTGGTATTTCGTATAAATCAATGAAAAAAAGCGAAGTAGATTTTATTAACGGCTTTTTTACTTATAGGGATTGTAGCGGGATCGATGCCGCCACAAGAAAAACTAACGAAACGTAATTTTAACGGTAAAAAAAACAATTCAATTCAAACTCAAATTCAAAGCATTTTATTTCAAATAAACCATTCACAGGCACTTTTGAAACGTCAAGGTCGGTCAGTCAAAAACATGGAAGCTATTTGCACGTTCCAAAGCGTAGATCTCTATGGAGAAGAACGTGCAAGAAACTCCACGGACACTCCTTTAAATCATGTTCTGGTTTTACAAAATTTCAAGTTACATATACTTGTTGCTTCTGCATGTGAGGACAATGTAAAGGAAAAAAAAAAGGGCTTATTATAAGAATTTTAAATATAAAGATTAAAATAAGCCAATGGCAGTTAAGAGATGACCAGTCTCAACCGACGGCGCCTGTTCACGAACATGACGCATGTATCGGCACCCTTCAGCTCAACCATTTCGAAGGGAACCGAATGATCAAACCCACGCGCCGCCATCAGCGAGACATTTGAGTGAGCATGACATGCTCTCAACCACCATGCTCGTTCATGTCCAACAAGTAAAACTATAACTACTCACATAAAATGTAAATGGTTTCATGGTACTCACATTTACAAAATTTGAAAAATATGCTTCTACTTTACACAAAACTATGGTTGTCAATGACCAAATAATGAAAAATAAATTAATAAAGAGAACGATTAAGATCTTACATCAAAAAGAATAAATAAGTAATTAATATAATAATATAATTTGTATGAATATAAGAATAAATAAACGAAATAATGTAAGAACCTCTAAAAGGAGCGAGCATCTCTTCCAAAAATATAAAAACATAGAAACCTAAAAAGTGGACCTAAGCAGCTGTGACTGTGGAGCAGGACCAGCATTTAGCCAAGCGTTTTTATCGAGGATATAATCTTCCAGTTTATAATACGCTTGTCTACATAGTGTGCGTTTTATGAATGCTTTAAATTTTCTCTCATTCAGTTCGAGAATATCAACTGGTATTTTATTATAAAATTTAATACAGTACCCCATAAAAGAAGTGTGTACTTTGGCCAATCTGAATCGGGGTTGATCTAATTTGTTCCTATTTCTAGTATTAAAATTATGCCTGTCACTAATCTTGCTAAAGAGATGAAGATTTTTCCGAACATACATAATATTTTCGTAAATGTATTGACAAGGTACCGTCATGATGTTGATATCCTTAAACAGTTCCCTTAGGGAATCACGCCGACGGAGATTGTAAATGGCTCTGATGGCTCTTTTCTGCAGGATAAATATAGACTCGATGTCTGCAGCACGTCCCCATAATAAGATACCGTAAGACATGATACTATGAAAGTAACTAAAATAGACCAGCCTCGCGGTATCTATATCGGTAAATTGACGGATTTTTCTGACAGCGTATGCTGCTGAACTTAGCCGTCCCGCAAGAGATGTTAAATGAGGACCCCATTGTAGCCTTGAGTCAAGCGTAATCCCCAGGAAAACCGTGTTTTCGACGAATTCAAGTTTCTCCTTGTTCAATACTATGTCGCAATCATTTCTTTTAACGTTCGGTAAGGAAAATCTGATGCATTTAGTTTTTTTCCCATTTAATACTAAATTATTAGCAGTAAACCAATTTTGGACCTGCTGTAGGGCGTTATTTACGTCGTCAAGATTTATGGAACGTCTATCTATCTTAAAAATTAAGGACGTATCGTCAGCAAATAATACCATATGAGGTTGATTTTTTAAAAGATGGGGTAGATCATTAATATATACTAGAAAGAGGAAAGGACCCAAAATAGAGCCTTGTGGTACCCCCATTTTGACTTTTAAACCCCGTGAATTGACACCATTTAATTAAACTTGCTGCTGTCTATCATTTAAGTAAGATTTTATTAGACTGAGTGCAAGTTTACCTAGTCCGTAATGTCCTAGCTTTAGGAGCAAGGTTTCGTGATTTACACAATCAAATGCCTTGGAGAGGTCACAAAAGATTCCTATGGCATCTTGTGCCTCTTCCCACGCTGAGTATATGTGTTTTAACAACGTGGCACCAGCGTCAGTCGTACAACGACCCCTGGTAAAACCATACTGTTCATCGTGTAAAATTTTATTGATGTTAAAATGATTGAGCATCTGATTGAGCATTACTTTTTCAAACACTTTGCTAAAAACCGGCAAAACAGATACAGGTCTATAATTATTGGTGTCTTTGCTGTCGCCCGATTTAAATAGTGGTATAACCTTACCATATTTCATTATATCCGGAAAGACTCCTTGGTCTACACATAAATTAAATATTAAAGCCAAGTATGGTGCTATAGTTTCAATTATGGACGTGCACACTTTAATAGACATTCCCCATATGTCTTCGGTCAATTTGATTTTGATTTGCCGGAAAGCTTTTATGACTGTCACAGGGTTGATATGTTTGAACTGGAATTCAACCGTACAACCTGGAACGTTAGCTTTAAATAAATTATAAGAGACCTCAGGTGAAGAATTTAAATATTCCGTAGTTTTAGTTGGTATATTGGTGTAAAAATTTACAAATTCTTGAGCTACTTCTAAATTAGAGCTTTTTGCACCATGTGTAGTCTTCAGTAAATAATCAGTGTTTCGTTCTTTATTTCTATTAGTTTAATTATTAATAACTTTCCAAACTGTCTTTATTTTATTTTTTGACGATTTGATCTTGCTGCTAATATATAGGGCTTTTGCTACCTTGCAATACAATGCCATCTATCCCATCAGCAGCGAACTACAAACGAAATCCTGTTCGCAGTTTCAGAGTTTTCCATTCGATTTAGACATAATATACCACAGTCATACAATCGGGCAGTTGCCCACCGGACACAACAACCATCTGGTCGGAGGACTCTTCCTTTTCTATGAGGTTTGCGGGACTTTACTCTCTGTCGGTGGTGGGCATCTCCTTTAGAGGTATGCGAACCTCTAAAGGAGACGCCCGCCACTATAACCAACCACTGCAACCCCTGAGAGCGAGAATCAAAAGTGGCAACCACCAGAAACCAATCAATGAAGAAAGAACAGAATCAATGAAGTTTGACGAAGAGGCGACGCACGGGGGAGACGATTCCGCTGCCTTGGATCCTGCAACGAAAACAATCAGAAAAGAACAGCGGAGGATTACAAAAGAATATATCAAGCAGGAAACAGAACAGTGCTATGCTAATATGCAATTTGCTATTATTTCCTGATATTATGCTCGTATATTATATTATTTTCTGACAAAACTGAAAAGTAGTTTCATAAATCTTAAATATTTACAATTAATTAATAAAAGTAGTCAACTAATATATTAAACGACATCGCGACTATTTTCAGAACAGCCAAAATTGGTTCCCCTTGAGAATGAGAAGTTTAATTAATTACACAGGGGTATGTTTTGGGTCGTTCCGGGGTAGTTTTGCTTGTAATGTAATAACTTTGATTCGCATTTAATAAAAGGCTTTCATGAAAATATTTTGGTCTTCAAGGAATTACGTGTACCGATTGATCTGGTATGGGATAAGCTTTTCGCGGTAGTTTCCTAATTAAAAAATATTAGAGTAATAGTAATAGACACAATTTTGTTACTATGACTGGACGGTAAAGTCAAAGTCAAAGTTGAAACGATTATTTCAATTGGGCCATTAAACAACACTTTTAAACGTCATTTACATTGAAATAATATAGTGACTTTACTGTCCATTCTGAAGGGTAGATTCTTATGGAGAAGGACGGACAAGAAACTCTATAGTTACTCGTTTTATGGACACCAGAGGGCCTAGCAGGAATGTTTTAATGTATAAAACGTAACGTATTTTTTTTCTATAATGTGCTTACCATTGTGTTTATTTGAACTGGATACAATATTCATATTTTTGTAATATACAAATTGATTTAGTCGCATAAAATTAAACCAAAATATAATGGAGTTTTAGTTTTTTAAAGGTATACTGTAATTAGGTAAACGTCAAAACATTTGTGGCAGGCCCTCTGATCCCATTTTACTGGATTCTGAAGGTCCCATTGACATAAGGTGGTCCCTCCATGTCAAATAATGGTATTCTGTGGCCCTATTATGACGCTCTAATGCCATCATGATTAAGCTGTGAAAAAGGGATAGTATAATGCGTATTGTATAACTCCGTCTCTCTCCCACACCGTTATAATTTTGGTTTTAAGATGTTATAATAGGTATCTACTTAGGCTGGGAAAGGCTAAGTTGCGAAAATGGCTTCACCGATTTGAATATTTTGTTTGTTTTGTTCATCTCACTACTAGTGTAGTAGAAGTGAGAACTACCAAATCCATACATAAAACCCCAGAAGTCCTTTCCACAGAACAAATCTTCGCATCGACCCTCGTTTTTATCGAACTCCATAATTATTTTAATGATTCTAATTAACATTGCGCTTGCATTGCTCGAAAGGTCATTACAGGACTTTATTCCTGTTATTAAGGTTATGACTTCAGGCGACGAAGATTTTTCGTAAAAATATGTAGAGCAATTTTAAAACAACGAAAACGGATTTCGATAGCCAGCAGCGGATGGATGCGGGACGCACAGGACCAGTTGTGGTGGCGACACGCACGGGGAAGCCTATGTCCAGCGTTAGACGTCATTCGGCTGATATAATGATGAGAACGGAAGCCGATTCCAAGATGGTTGGGAAAAGTTAAGCCGACTTAATGATTTTTTCTATGAAAGCACGTCGTCGTATCGTTGTCACATAGTTGCATTGCACTTGTGTACGAGAGCCTTTATTGCTTTTCGTTTCGTACACAAATACCAACCTTTAGGTAAGCAGGTATGTTGTGGTTTTGTTCGAAAGAGTTATCGCGGCCCTGGAACGCGGCGGGCACTAGGAGGAACACGGATGGGTTTTAGTCAGTAAGAGTCTGACACTCCCTTTATTTATTAATACTTCATGCACACAAATGTACAGAGGCGGACTTAATGCCATAGGCATTTTCTACCAGTCAACCCTTGGGTGATGCAGAGACAAGTAGTGGTAGGTGCAATTTTGAGCAAGAAACACGATTAAAAGATATTTAATAAATACAAAGATATATATATATATATATATATATGAACTATACATAAAATAGGTACTATAATAGATATACTCAATGAACAAACAAATACACGAATATACTATAACAGTTTATGCAAACAAACAAGACTAAGAACTTAGCGCTGTGACGATACTACTGCCTCCTCTTCCCAACCCAACCTCTTGCGAATATGCTCGCGAACTCTGACCTTGAAGGTCAATCGGTTGGTTGTCATCCTGATTTCCTGGGGTAGCGCATTCCACAGAGAAACAGATTGAATGAAGAAAGAACAGTGAACGAAGTCAGTACGGTGAGAGGGACAATAACGAAGACGGTTATGCGATGAGCGTAAGTTTCTATTGTGGTTAGCGCAAATGTATTGAAAGTGGGGTGCTAGATAATTAGGGGAATTAGGAGAGTTACCTCCCTTTCACTCCGCTCAGAGTGGGAGGACTCTTTTGGTGATATCCCATTAAAAAAAAACCGGCCAAGTGTGAGTCTGAGTTGTCCACGAAGGTAGTACCAAAACCTTAATTTATATTATTTGTCATTATAGCGGCAACAAAAATACACAATCTGTGGAAATTTCAACTGTCTACCTATTACGGTTCTTGAGATACAGCCCGCTGACAATAGACTCATAATCATAACACCACACTTAACAGGAGATTGGTTATCACATTACGGCTTCTTTGACGTCATCATACGTGAAATAACCTTTAGTCTTCAGTAGCTTTACCTACTAAAAACTTGGATATTATTAAAAAGGTTCACAGGTAAATTTTCTTAATCTTATTAAATGTCTAGCCAAACTAGGTTTTCTGTTCGCCTTTGCTACCCTGGCTTAACTATCAGGAACCTTGAATTTTCCCAGGATAGAAATTAGATTTTGCCATTTAGCGACAGTGTTCACTTTGCTTTGTGTTCGTTGCGTTCTATCTAGCGTATGTTGTTGGAACTTAAACATAGAACCGCGGCTAGCTTAGTTCAATTTGTTCAAGTTTAACATTTATGTTAGTGAATTAGTTTATTTTCCTTTGGGCAAACTAATCAAATTAAGATTAGTATTACCGCAAAATAAATTCTATAAAATGAAATAGATAAATATGCCGTTCCTGAGATCACCTTTTTACAAACATAATTATTATTTTGAGGATGGGAAATCATCAAAATGACTCTTCCCTTCTGGGTGGAGTGGAATAGTGTCTGACTAATACATATCTGTGTTTCTACTAATGCCGATCGCGTTCCAAGGCCGTGGTGACTCTTTCGAACTTACATGGGCAATATTATAAAACGATAGAAACAGTGGACGATTTCAATTGGCCGTTTGTTATGCAGAAGAACCAGAAAGAAACTCCACGATTCCTCCTTTAAAACAATAAAATATAAACAATGTTATCTCTTAATTATTAGAAGTTTATAGATAAGTTAAAAAACAGATGGTTCTTGTGACATAATCCTCTACTCAGAAATATTTTATTTTGAAAAAAAAGCTTAGAAATAATGTGGCAAAGGATCTAAAGTAACTCTGTAGTGAACAAAAATCCTAAAAATACACAACTCTGTCCAACAAAACCGTTCTATTGATTTTCCCTGTAAAGAGTATAAAAATAATCTGATAACATACTCCCGAATTCCCCAATCATAGCTATTTTTACGCACAAGTGTGTATACAAATAAATCGTTTTCAATAAGTTATTGTAATGAATGCAATATCATTAGTTATTGTACTAAAAACTGTTACATTTATTTATTTAAAATTGAGTCAGTGGGCGTTTCATTTTATTTCGTTTTATAAACATTTTAAACGTTTGTTTTCTTTCGAAATTATCTTTTCTGATAAGTGTAGTATTTTTTTAGTGTGTTATAAATATTGAGATTAAGTAAATTCGGTTCATGACAGACATCGTAAACCAAGGTTTTAAACAGCAGTAATAATAAAAAGAAAAAAATACATTTACTCAACAAAAACACATTTTCAGCACAAACAAGACTAAATGATAATATTATAAAACGACAGAACTACGTGGCTGTGCTAAATAGTTACATTTCAGCATATTGTCAGACAACCAGTGGCTGACGCTGGTTTTCAATGAACTTGAGAGTTTAGTCAATCAATTTTAAATTTAGTGTCTAAAATGAATTTTCCTTCGCAAATATTATCACAATTGTTAGTAGTAGTTAAGGTCCAAGACAACTAGTTTAATTGACAGGTCACCAAATAACTATTTTCAAATTTAACTCTTTCCATCTTTCACATTTTCAAATGAGTCTATTTTTAAATTTAATTCATTCGAAGAATCAAACATTTTAAAAAGATGACTGTTTCTGAATGAAGGGCTATACAATCTAACTCCTTTCTTACAGTCCGTTCAAAGGCTAGCTGATCCTGTGCGGTAAGACTCCCATCGCACACTTCTTTTGTAAATGTTTGTCCTGTGACCACTATGTGCTACAGCCATCTTATTCAAAATGAACGGGATAAATAAATTGAACTGTATGATTGTTTGTGTTATCTATCAAGCTAAAATCATTATTTTATTTTATTTATAAATCATTTTCTAAAGTGCTCTTTTGATAACGAAGTCAATATTTGCAGTCTGGGGGCGAATTCTACTATATTAAACCAACGTTCGCATTCGCATCTCAGTCAAAATTTTCCTATTTTTTTGACAGATTGAGACAAAGAAAAATAAAATAAGTAGCATTGTTCTTAAGTTTATTGAAAGAGATCGTCCTGTGCGATAAGACCCCTCATTGTACCTGCACTTGTTTCATAAAGGTGTATTTTTAACCCCCGACCAAAAAAGAGGGATGTTGTGAGTTTGACCGCTGTGTGTGTCTGTCTGTGGCACCATAGCTCTTAAACAGGTGAACCGATTTGGAAGCAGTTTTTTTATTTGAAATCAGGTTTTCTAGCGATGGTTCTTTGACAAGTTTTATCAAAATCGGTTGAGCCGTTTGAAGATCATCTACTCTTTTCTAGTGGATGAAGGCATTTAACCAGCTTTTACGGGACTGTTGGAGCGCTAATAATACAGAGGTACCTACTTAAAAAATACAAAAAATTGCGGTCTCCCGAGGCGAAGACGCTTGGCCCAAAGAATCGTACCTGTATTAAATTCAAAGGATCATACTCGTACGTATTACTTTTTTGGGTGGTTTTTTTTTTTTTTTTAATTGTTTTTTTTTGTGTTTATTGTATGTATTAGTATGCGCAATAAATCATAATGTAAGTTAAAAAAGAATGAGCATTGAAACACACTTGCACATTGCATGTTGATGTTTCCAAGCAAGTCAAGGTTCTCTTGTAAAATTCCTTTCACATGTTATGCATTTGCTATTAACTGTTTATCTTATATTACCAGATTTCTTTCTAGGACGTAGCAACATAAATCAAATATAAAATAAATACTAAAGTTGACTTTAAAAAACCCTGTTTGACATCAAAGCGTTCAATTAACTTTTTGTTTGAGTTTTTATTTCAAAGCATTTGCTTGAAGCTTTACTGGCATTTCAAAATGTGTATCTTATTTGTGTTTCTTACTTTGTATTTTCTTCTATTTCCAGTCCATATTAAAACCAAGACTGTCTACTTTCTGAAATAAAATATTTAATGAAAAATAATAAAACAAAATCTGACAAATGCTCGTGTGATGTTAGTGGCGCCCTAAGATAACAGTCCGAGAGCCTTCCACAATGATCCGCGAACTTAAAAAAATACCTTCTGTTATTGTATTAGCCTTCACTTCAGATATTCTTCACGTAACACAAAGAATACGCGACGTTATCACAGCACACTATGTTATTAGGCCACTGTTATTTTAAAACACTGTTATTTCATAACACAAAACACTGTTATTTTACAACGATAACATTATTTTATTTAACGATTAAGACTTGAAAATTTTAAAATTGGAACGCGATTTATTATTTAAAATTCAACGATTTATTTTAAAAATTACAAAAATTCGAATTACAAACACTAGAACACTTATTTAAAGATAAAACACGAATTACGATAAGACAAAGAGAGCGAGGAAATTGAAACTCTATTTACTTTAGGGAAAGGTTTAAAATCGAGTGTAGGTACAATCCACCTGTAGATTTTGTTGTAATAATAATAATTTGTTTTTATTTTTTTATTGCTATTTTAAGTCCTAGTTTTAGGTGATGGTGCTGGTAGATTGACATTAGTGTTTAAGGGTTAGGATAGGTAAGTTTAGAGTGAAGTCGTAGCGGGGTGCGTCCGCCCCGGGCCGCGTCGGGTTGTGTACTGAGGGTTTGCCCGGCAACGGGCGAACTGCGGAGGATCTGATGCGGACCCGTAGTCACTGGATCCGGCCCGTTGCGGTGCCAGCGTCCTTCTATGAAGGATACGTGCAGAAATTATTTGTGTACTTTGTCAGGGTGGTTTTTATTGGGAGATAAGTATCCACATACCTGTCTATGTATTTATATCTGTACCTTGTGTTGTTGGTGGATTTGATTTTGTTTTGATGTTTACTTTGGCTAATGAAACATGTTTAGCAGAAGATTTTAGTGTTTTGAGTTTAGGACTCCCTTGATTAGGAATCCTTTTAACGTTTTCTGAGCTTATAGTTTATTTATGTATGTACCTGTACATTCAATAGTACTCCACTGACAGCATTCATTTTCAGGCTAGCTTTTGACTAAGTGAATTGGGATAAGGTTACTCTGCAAAGCGTCTAGACTTTTTGGTACCTACAAAAATATATTTTTCAGAAAAATAATAAAATAAATATTAGATGATAAATTTCGATTGAAATAACGAACAATTTAGCTTTTCCAAGCATGAACTTAATAATATTATTTAAATACCAACTACGAGTAGGCATAATTTATTAACAGAAACCAATTTCATATGAGCCTTCACAGTAATAAAATTCACTATGATAGGTAATATCTACGTATCAAAGCCAAAACGAATTTATTGTACAAGATTACTGTAAAATACCGCGACCAATTTACTTTAATAGCTCCAAAATGTAGATGTATGAGGTTTTAAATTATAGCACCCAGTTTTAGTTAGAAATAACTTTCATATGAAAAGAAAATCGGAAAGCTAGTTTTCTTAAAGATTTTGATTAAGAACGGTGCTATTGTCACCTAATCTCCATGAGATAAAGGAGATTATTTACTGCTCATTAACTTAATGTAGTCCCTTAGGACCAAAATTAATTTTATTTTCGTGACCAGAAGCTGGCCGAACTTTGGTCCTTGGGCTGAAATTCTTAAATAAGCATTACCATTCAACATAGCAATGCTACGCGAATTCTGGGCACGTCATACACCTTAATTAACAATTAATTTTTCTTACTTCATACGCCGACAGGAGGTTCGACAAGAAAGCGTATTTATTTTAATCCTTACCTGAAACAAAAAAAAACGCAATTGTTAATTTTGAAATACAAATTCCATTAATATCATTTCTCAAATCAAATATTTTTTTAAATTTTTGAATTTATAATTCAGTTATAATTTACGAGTATTTGTTCCATTTTTAAATGTTTTATCCGTTCCATTTGACAATTTTAAGGACCCAAATAAAATGTAAGCTCTATCTTTTATTACTGGGGACACTTGACCCCGAGGCCCCGAACCAACGACTGTATCGAAAGAATCCTTTACTGAAATACTCTTAAAGCAACGAACCGTCTCCTTGGGTTATTGTGATACTCGTACCAAACTGGAGTATTTCTGTATTTTGTAGGAATTCGGGGTAACTTCACAGAATAGTTAGAATTAGAAGGTCAGCTCCATGCAACGATAAAACACGCACGCACTCATAGACACGCTTCATGTACAGTGAGTGCAAGCGTACTCGCGACCGGCTGACATTTAATATCGCCACACGTACGCGTCTGTATGTGCGTACGACTGTACTCGCTCGTTGTATAGAGTCGACCTTCTGTTTCAATCTATTCTGCAGTAACCCGGTCCTGGGGGAAATCGTGCCGCTTTCAATGTATCAGATAAATTGACTGAATTCGACATTATGTAAACAAGCTATGATGTATTTTGGATAACTACATAAAATATCACCTTTATGTTACGGCGTTTTTTGCTTTTGCTCCTTTCGGCTACAGTTTTTGGTTTGGTTAGTTAAAATAATAGGCAGAAGGAAAGTTTAATTTCATCCAACGATTCTTAACAGGGGAACTTGAGATAAAAACTATTCGTTTTAAAACAAAACCTAAAAGTTCTTTTATTTCTCCGTTATCACTGGAACGGATTCATAATTGACACAAATCAAATAAGTAGCAAATGATCTTCTAGAAAAGGGCTTTCCAACGGTAAATATTTTAAGGATAAATGTTTCATTTATTAAAAAAAAGAACACTTTAAGGCGAGTCACAAATTTTCCGTACTCCCCAAACGTCATCGAACATTCGCCACGTGTCGAAGTATTGACAAAACAGAAATCAATGACGACAGATTATCCGTCAGGCGACCTCTGACATCACTATGACAACACTTGGCTTCCCTTTCGCAGGTCAAGGGTGAGCGAATTATAAGTGATTTTATTAGCATGCCAGGAAAGGAACGGTAAAATGGCCCCACGTGTAACGATTTAGCTACTTAATTATATGTGCATACAGTGCACTTAATCTGCATTATTAACACGCAACACGCTTCACCAAGGCTGTGAGGTAAGAGAACAAATCGTGTGGGTTTTTAGAAATTAGATGATAAAATACCATTTATACTTAAAAAGAAGAACTGATTACGCTTCACCAAAATCAAGAAGTCTATGGTTTGTCAAGTTAAAAAAATATGAGTCTTGCGGAACTCTTTACCAATATAAAAAATACCAGATTTACGAACTCAACCAAAACCTTCGAATTCGTAGACTGTCAAAGACCAAATAATTTTCCTTTTTTTGCTATCCCACCATTACAGGAACCATCATATAACTCACATTTGCCTCGTTTTGGTTCGCAAGCAGGTAAATTGAAAAACTTGGGCGGCAAGCAAATCTGTGGGGTAAGAATAAATGGCTCATCATTCATAGGCATTTGTGCGTTCCTACTTATAGGTCGGTAAAGCTTTTACGCAGCTCTGTTGTATCATTCGCTAAGCGGTTAGGGTGAGTGGCCAGAGAGGAAGCGTAAATACGGGTCACGTAAATAGAGGTTTTAAGGTTACGAGTACCTCGGCAATCATCGCATTTTTGAATACAAACAAAAGTTACATTAAGTTAAAAGAGTATTTACAATTCTATACATTTCCAAGTGGTTTGAGAGCGCCCGGTTTGCACCAAGTGCAAAGGACAACTGATAAAAATCCTGCGACTGACGAAACACGAAATTAGCCAAAAGACATAAAAAAAATGTAAAGTATACTTCTTTTAGATTTCTTAGTTTTTTTTTTTTCAAATTTAATATCGTTTATTTTAATCCATAATGTACAGACACGGCTGGTAAAATTAATAAATAAATAGAAACAATTATGGACCCTGTCGGGCACAGCAAAATTTAAAACTTTTACGCAGTCCATGAGTCTGAACGTAATTATCGCGATTTACATCATCTATTTGTTAGTTTCAGTAGCTAGACGCGAAAAGCGAAGACCAATCAACGTAAGAATATGTTACCTAAAAAAAACAACTCCTCCCAGGGCACACCTCGAAACGACTAACAAACCAAAAAATGAGTCTAGAAATACCACCTTTTTTCAACTTTCTTTTGTTTCATATTCTTTTGTAAAGAATTGTCTGATTGTCAAAGAAACTATCACGTGTGTACGTGCCCCTAGCTGAAACAAAGATTGAAACTGTTTTCGGATTCCAGTCAGACTTGAGGCCAACTTTAGATAAGGCTAAGAAGCCACGACGTCTTTATTTTCAGTTTATCTTTTACAGTAAAGTTGATAGTTTTTCCAACAAGGTATAAGATTGTGTCTGATTTTTTCAGTTGGGTAGGCAGGAGTGTAGCGGCATTAATACTGCCACAAAAAAAAACCAACGCAGTAAATCAACATCGCAAAAAAAAACCGCAACGCCACCTATCCAACTTGCAGCGAACTACTACGTCGGAATCCTGCATTGCGCAAGCATGGTTTACCATGCGAATTGAACATATACGAGTACATCGCCCCGAATATTAACTATCGGGCAGTTGCCCGCCAAACACAACATCCGTCTGGTAGGAGGATCCTCCCTTTACAATGGAGGTGTTTACGCGGGACTTTACTCCCTGTACCATATAGGTACAGTCTAAATAGGCACTGCAATTCCTGAAAGTCAGAATCAACAGTGACGACCACCAAAAAAGCGCCGAGTAAATGAGGTCTTTTGCCTCCGGCTCGGGTAAATGATTCAACTGTCTTGAATTCCGAACAAAATTATTCGGAAAATAATTGCGAAGGATTTTGAAAAACACTATTTATACATTTTTCCTTAATCAGAAGAGAGAACAGAGGTTTGTGATTATAGTGATATGTGGTAATAGAAATACTTACTCTGTAAAAATTTCTACTGTCTACCTATTACGGTTCTTGAGATACAGCCCGCTGACAGACAGACAGACGGACGGTAGGTCGACTGTTTCTAGGGTTCCGTTGGTAACTGTTTGGGTACGGAACCCTCAAAATATAACAATTGAATAATCAGGCCTGAATATCTCATAATAAGTCACAACACTCTTGACATCACAAGATTGCACATTCCAACATTATTCCATTTCTCATAACTTTCTACTGAGTAATCAAAAGTATCCATAGAAAAAATCCTCACATTTGGCAAAAATATGGACAGAAATACAACGTTTAACAAAATAAAGGCAATACCAGATA
Source organism: Lacanobia oleracea (assembly GCA_950371165.1). NCBI lineage: Eukaryota > Metazoa > Arthropoda > Insecta > Lepidoptera > Noctuidae > Lacanobia > Lacanobia oleracea. The sequence continues at coordinate 26,176,333 of OX493395.1, forward strand.
TAGGGGTCATAATATTCATCATTACGAACAACTTCTACTTTGGCACCTACCCGGAAAACGCGAATAAATAAAATCTATTATTCAGTACTATAAAATCCCTCAGAAAAACTCAGTTAACCTTCAGAACTTACTACTATCTCCAAAACTTATTTCTTAAAATTAACCACCTCAGTACAACAATACCACAACCGCTCGCTGCCAACTCCCATCAAAAAGTGCCCGATCCGTGCCAAGCCACCGCAGCTGTCACACCAGTGTGATCAGTGCAAAGAATTCAATCTCCCGATTATATTTAGATACGCATTTCCACCATCAGTATGGTCAGCGCAATTTTTTTAAACGTAGATCGAGTTGATTAGAAGAAACAATGTAGTTTCGTTTATATTACTAAAACCTTACAGAGGACCTAGCACGAATATTTTGACGTATAGTAACGTTAAGGTCAGTGCATTTTGAATGTTAAAAACTACAACCCCATAGTATTTTGGTTTAATTTTATGAGACATACGAAATTTATATAATTCAAAAATATGATAATAGTATCTACTTAATTCAAGTAAATATTATGTGTGGTAAAAATTTTACGTTACGTTACTATACGTGAAAAATATTCGTGCTAGGCCCTCAGTACATTTGGTCGAGTTACGCGCACAGAAATTTATGGGGCAGTTGATTCTTTTTTGCGATTTTAGTGTTACTCCCAAAGTAAAAGTTGTTCATAATGATGATTTTATGACCCCTTATTGCGTTTGTTCTGTAGCCCGTTGTATATAAGACAGCTGTTCTCATGGCCCGAGTCCCAAAGGTCACGGCCCGCGGTGGTGTCTGCACAAATATCAATGGTGGAAAACCTGGTATTTAGTTTCCAGCAGCCACTGAGCCAATACTTAACACAAATACCTATGTAAGTGAATTTATTATTTCCATCCATTTAATTTCCAAGCATTAGATACCAATGAAAGAGATTGAGACATTATCTGTCTCTTTAATTTTATTTAAGAAGGTAATTACTTATTGGTCTTAATGGTTTTAGGTGATAGTAATGTTATAAAGCTTTGCACGGGCAGTAGTGGGAAATTATCCCACAGTAATATATTCCCGGGATGGAAAGCCTATTTCAGGGTAATTCATGTGCTCATAATTTTCTTTTTCATCTTAACCATACTTTTTAAACTCCAGCAAATACGAAATCGTTCGAACCGCCATGCATTTGCACTAGGTGTGCATATATGTCGGGTTCGATGGACGTCCAAGCACGTAAATCGCGAGCAGGTCTGACAAAAGTCAAAGCTCTAGTGGTACTAAGTCGCAGAGGTTACCATAGGTTTCCGTAGTACCTAGTCCTGTAATCAGGAACTACCGGATAGCTTAGAAGCAGATGTGTCTTGTTTTCCTTCATGCAGGCCCGTGGCCAGTTATAACGGCTGTGACTGTGCGCAACTGTTGTTAAGTCGGTCTTAGGGCTTGTTAGGGCTCCGAACCTCTAAAAACGGAACCCTTGTAGGATCATTCTCATCAGTCACAGCAGATTTTTTGTGTATCGGTCATATATAGAGGGAAGTGCCTCTTCAGCTTGTCTATACTTACCATGATCAGCCCATGGATTGTCGAAGTCGCATCGAGTCTTTGATAGATCAATAATCTCAAAAGTAAGAAAGCGAAAAAGCGAGTTCGAAGACGTCGTCTTTACAAATTATTAATATATTCACGACATTCGAGTGCTTGTGATAATGACTGCGTTTAATATTGAAAGGTATTAAGCAGGTATTGAGAACGGGAGAGTTGGGGAGACGGGAGCCGAACCATTTCGTATTCATAAATATACGAGGACGTTATATTTCGTAGAAGCTTAGTTAGGATTTTTAAGAAAGCTGTGCTGTTTATAGTGGCTGCAAAACATCAGTCACTGCGTTTTAATTCCGACAAGCCACAAAAAAACCAGCAACGGGGGAGGACCCGATGGACATTCCCGGGGGGGCTCGGGCGTCCCTGCAGTCTCCAGACTAGTCCCCCAATGATGTCGTCCTGTCAGAGCGTGCCTGAGGGTAGCAGCATGGAATCTAATTTCACTTCCTTCTCCTCAACAACCTTCAATCTAATATGACGAAAAAGCCCATTTAACTATCGGACCACAAGACGGACGGAGATGCGCCACCGGTACATGGTGGACATCCCACCCACACGTACAAAACGATTTTGGAACACATTCATAGTGCGTACAGCTAAGAAGTGGAATTCCCTGCCGGAGTCTGTGTTTCCAGATAGCTACAACCTGGGAGTCTTTTAGACAAGATTGGATAGATTACTTCTAGGCAAGCGTGCTCTATCTTCTACCGCACCATCGCTTACCATCAGCTGAGATAGTGGTCAAACATATGCCTATCAATAGTATAAAAAGTCACATCGGAAACGACGATAAATTATTGAAAGCGTTTCTTGATACGGTTAAAATGGATTCGTGCTGAGATTCCTCCGTACCTCGGAAAGTAGGTTAAGCTGTTGGTCTCGGTTATCATTTGTTTTTACAGATAGACAGCTGCTCCATGTAAAATACTAGTACTTAGCTGCATTCAATCAGCAAACAAACAAACAAACAAACTCAGCTTCATATATTAGTATACTATAGTTGACCGGCTTCTATTGGTTTTAGCTTGATGTTATAAGCCTTCCTCGATAAATGTGCTATCTAACACCGAAAGTATTTTTAAAATCGGACCAGTAGTTCCTGAGATTAGCGCGTTCAAGCAAACAAACAAACAAACTCTTCAGCTTTATATATTACTAGTTGACCCACGCAACTTCGTTCGCGTCACAATTTTCATTACTGCTCCGCTCCTATTGGTCTTAGCGTGATGATATATAACCTATAGCCTTCCTCGATAAATGGGCTATCTAACACCGAAAGATTTTTTTAAATCGGACCAGAAGTTCCTGAGATTAGCGCGTTCAAGCAAACAAACAAACAAACTCTTCAGCTCCATATATTAGTACTAGTTGACCCGTGCAACTTCGTCTGCGTCACAATTTTCATTACTGCTCCGCTCCTATTAGTCTTAGCGTGATGATATATAACCTATAGCCTTCCTCGATAAATGGGCTATCTAACACCGAAAGATTTTTTTAAATCGGACCAGAAGTTCCTGAGATTAGCGCGTTCAAGTAAACAAACAAACTCTTCAGCTTTATATATTACTATAAAGTATATAGAGTATAGATAGATAGATTTCTGTCAGTAGGTAACAACATTCTTACCCCTTAGCATATTATTGTGCTTTTATAATACCTCGTATTTATACGCCAGTGAATTCAAAGGAGGAGAAATATAATGTCTAAAGGAGAACAAAGCTAGCTCCTTTTATTTATTAACACAAGATGGCGAGAAAAGTATCTTCCGTAATCCTAGCGCAAACATTAAGACAAATTAAAGAGATAATGGTGAAATTAATGTGAACATACACACATCAGGAAGTAAACACTACCCTTAATGAGTTTTGCAAGTAACATTGTGTCAACTTGGCCTAACATTTATTCCGCCATTGTACATGCCAAAGCAGCTGTTTGGGTAATTAAATACATATATATCTCATCATCATCTACCTAGCCTTTACCGGAATGAATTGGGGTCGGCTTCCAGTGAAACTGGAGTTAGCTGAATACCAGTATCTGACCTCTGTAACCCAGTAAATGGGTAACATGGTACTTTTAGGCAAGACTGGTACGAGTATCATATTTTCTGAGTCTGACAATATGTAACGAATGCGAAAGATCTAATATAGATGTAGATATAGGACTGAAAAAATACTGTTTTGCATTTGCAAGAATGATGGCTTTTTTTAAGGATGGGATATTATCAAGTGACTCCTTCCGCTCTGAGTGGAGCGGGAGGGAGTGTCAGACTCTTACTGGCTAAGACCCACCCGTATTCCTCCAAATGCCCTTCGCGTTCCAGGACTATGGTGCCTCTTTCGAATGGATTCCGCACCCCGGCAGGCACTGGCCCTAGCGGGCCCGTCTATCATGCTGACAGATCTTTGAGGCGCGCGTGGAACACAGCGCGCCGTCGACACGGGTCTGCTAGTCTATTCTGTAAGTAACCATTTCGATATCGAGCTGCACCTGATTTACAAAGCTCACAAAGTGAACTTTATTGCACACAACTTAAAGGTGTTACGTTTATATTCACCTCGGATTCCGCTGTCGAGACTCAAAAATTTGTTACAGAATAGCACTACTAGTTCTGATCGGACGGCGAGCTACCCATTGCTCGCCGTCCGCAAGCCCGCGACTATGGTGGCCGGAAATCGCCCTGCGACTCCCGACGCCCGTGGAGGAATGATGGCTGAGCTTGGGATCTAGGTTCAATCACCAGTTCAGGTGGATTCATCAGGATTTTGGTTTAGAAAATGTCAGCAAAATATAAGCTAGCTAAGTTTAGTGCCTGCCAGGGTCGCGGAATTTGTTTGAAAGAGTCACCGCGGTCCTGGAACGCAAAGGCATTTGTAGGAACACGGATGGATCTTAGTCAGTACGAAGAGTCTGACACTCGCTTCCAGTCCGCCCAAAGCGGAAGAAGTTATTTGAGTCCTATGCTTAAAAAAAAGAAATCTCAATAAAGACAATATCTCAATTGCCTTTATTAAATTTTTTGTTTGCCAGTTTAGGGACGAAACAATAAAATGGTTGTATTAATTTTTAAAGCTTCAGTCTTCAACAGAACAATACATTCTAATCGAGAACGGTGACGTAGCAAACATGACGTAGGCACACTGTTCATACTGGCTAGCAACACAAACATCGACCTTCTTCAATTGAAACAGTCAACCCTAAATGCAAACTGTTTTGAATAATTTATAGAACCAGCCTGTTCTTACAGTTTGGCTCCAGTGGCCTATCACTTATGAAAAGTGACCCTAAAAAGGCCACTTTAGCAGAATGAGAAAGTAAATCACGCTTCCCCTCACTGTCAAATTTTCCCAATCATCCTTGAATCCAATTAATTAGCGATAAAGATGAAAATGAAACTTGACAGATTGTTTCGTGATTAATATTATGGTTCTAAAATGATTCTTCTAGAGTGGCCTTTTTAGCCCCCCTGTGCACTTTTCTGCAATAAAAAATAGCCTTTGGCAGTCAGGGGCAGAGCAGCTTTATAGCTATGACAGAATATTTGTAATCAAATAAGCACAATATATTTGTACCTAAAACCAGAGTATCAATCAATTTATCCTCTTCAATTAATCCTACTCGAATCTACAAAAGTAGACGAGCCACACATTGCAGCGATTATTGCCAGTTTAGAAGCGTTTTATTATAAGAAACAAAAGAGAAAACTACTGCAATGGCTGACATTTAAACTTTCGTCCTCAAACTCGTATACTTCAACCATTAGACTATTGCGTCTAACTTCCCCACTTCCCAAAAAGTAAACAAATAAAGAGTTCCAAACTTCTCCATCTGTTCCCATTCCTGATGACGTCATGACTCCACAATGGCGTAACGTCACGACGGTGTCGTCATTCGCTTCACTTTGCTTGTCCATTAGCTGGCTGCAAATGGGTCGCGTGTTTTTGGCGATGCGACGACGTGTCATCAATCGTAGTGGCGGAACGTATGTTTGTTTTGCTTTTTTGTGATGTGTGAAAAGAGCAGCTAATTGGATTGGCCGGAACTGTGAGTGAATGGAAAAAAGTTTGGAGTAAAATGTGTTTTAAAAACGATGAGAGGAAAATGGGTTTGAAAAGTTTAGCTATTGCACTAAAAAAAACACCGAACCGGTCTACACGCGCGGCTTAGGTGATGACGGCAGGACGAGCTCGAATCTTACTTGTCTTATATGATGAAAAGGCCGGATATTTAGATGGAAGATAGATGGTTCTTTACCAGTTTATATTAATAAATATAATAAATAATAATATAATTCGAAACAGGTACATCCCGAACTATTGAAATACCTTGGGTCAATAATTAGCAACGATAGCAAAATTGAAAAAGATGTTACTCACAGGCGTCATGTGTGACAGGAAAATGCCAGGTAAAGTTAAGGGCCACTTGTATAAGACAGCTATTAGACCTACTGTCCTGTAAGGATCCGAATATATGATGATATATGATGATAATGTACGGTAAAAATGTATTCTATTTTATTTATTTAAAAGTTATTCTCTCCATTTCTATTCGAACTTATTTTCTTTACCTACTAACTCACGGCCCTAATTTGCTAAAACACTTTTCCCTTCACCTACGCAATGCTCTCCGAAACACCCCTTGCTCTACAACAATATAGGTACTATACAAACATCCTCTGTCCAGCCTGTTGGCCAATTTGTTGGACAATAAGTTGGCCGGCTACAGTGGGGCAAAGTTGAATGAGACTCGAAAATTATAGGCACACGTGATGAATTGAGATAGCTTGTAGACAATTTTGTATCATCAGATGACCATCAACTCTTTTTTTGAATGGGAAATCATCAAATGACCTTTCCCACTGACTGAATAACTTACTGACTAAAACCCATCCATGTTCCTTTTTTTTACTTTTGATTGGCACGCTATGACCACTATCTCACCTGATGGTAAGCGATGATATGATCGAAGATGGAGCACGCTTGCCTAGAAGTAACCTGTTCACTTTTGACTAAGAGAGTCTTTGATGGGAGTTGTGGATATCAGGAAACACAGGCTCCGGCAGGGAATTCCACCGTCAAATACCCTTTGCGTTCCAGGGCTCCGTAATTCCTTCTAACAATTCTGTAACCAATCATAATTGAACTACTACGGTAAGTATGTTATTACAATTAATGTACCCGTTAAAACAAATCTCCTTTTCTTAGTCTAGTTATGAAGTAGCACTAAATGAGCAGGGACGTTTTACACGTTTAGCCGTTTTACCTTTATCTATAATCATTACAGGCATTGGACTTTCACAGGTAAACCCTTCACCACTCAAAAATCTCGCCATAAAAATTGGTCAAAAAGCATTTTTCATAGTTATTGCCAAGCAATTAGGCATTCTTTCTCCAAATATTACCATAGAAGAACAAAAGGTGTCAAAAATGGAGAACAAAAACCATCTGATACAAAAGGGTGAGGAAAAATTCCGTCCCACCAATACAATGCCTTTGTCCCAGTTACTACCATGTACGAATGTAACAAAAAGAGCGCTCGTATAAAAAGGAGATCCATACGTTCACGGGAAAATCTTCAAAGGGAAATTCATGCATGCCCATTAGTATCTTCTATAATGCAATGACGCCCTCAAAGAAATTGTTAATTATTACTCGTATCCATCAGGCTCTATGGATGTTGAAAATTCCTATAAAGCATTTTCTGAAATATGAGCAGCTGACTTGACAAAATACGCGATAAATATTTTATTTGCTGACAGTAAGGAAATATAATGAGAGGAGCTCGTGGCTAGATAACAACAGTCGCACGGGTCGATTTTCAAAGTTAAGCAACGCTTGCCGAGGTCGGTCTGTGGTTAGCTGACCATCTTAACATACCGAGTTTCCTCCGTGCCTCGGAAAGCACGTTAAGCCGTTGGTTCCGGCTGTCATTTGTAGATATTTGGCAGTCGTTACGGATAGTCAGAAGCCAGTTAATCTGACTCCAGTCTTGCCATGAAGTACCGTGTTACCCAGTTAATGGGTTGTGGAGGTCTGGTAGGCAGCCGCTCCGCGTAAAATACTGATATTCAGCGAAATCCAGTTTGACTGGAAACCGACCCCAATATAGTTGGGAAAAGGCAGGCAGATGATGATGACAGTAAGGAAATAAAGTATTTGTAGCGTAATTTAGAAATTAACACGTAGTCGCTTTTATGCTCTGCAGGAATTATTTGTTGTGTTAATTGATTTTAGATATTATTTCAATGAGGACAATATCGATAATAGTTTGGCAGTGAAAAATGCTCTGCGCTGCGCTCCGTCATATGTGCCCCGGCCCTTGGAATTTCCACAGAAATACGAGTACACAAGTCTGCAAAATTCATAGGTATTTTATTACGATTAACCAAAAAAACTGGCCAAGTGCAAGTCGGACTCGCGTGTAATTTTTTCAACATGTTATTTTTACAGTATATACTTTTTATTGATTTTCCTGTAATCTTTAGGTAATATCTCCATTTTTTACAAAATTTTAGGCTCAGTAGTTTCGGAGATAAGGGAGGGGGGGGGGAATGGTTATTTTTGCCTAATTTCTTGAATAACTTCAAAACTATTTATTTTAAAATTATTATAAAAATATAATTAAAACCTTTTAGTAAGCCCTTACATTTAATATGTCAAGATATTTTTGAAAAAACTGGTTTTGTTTTTAAATTGTTTAGTTCGATCCCTAAAAGCAGGTGACCCCCATACTAAAAATTTAATAATTTATGTAACACGTCCGTGTTTGGGTCACAAAAGTCCATATTTGTACTAAATTTCGACAGAATCGGTCCAGTGGATCCGAAGAAAACTTGTGACAGACGGACAGACAGTCCCCGAGTGACCCTATAAGGGTTCCGTTTTTTATTTGGAACCCTAAAAATGCATTCTCAGTGTCAGATCTTTAATGTCAAAAGATATTAGTATGGGACACGGTAGAAGATCCAGATGAGACATATTTTTTATCAAATTGGATTGATTTATAAACACGCCTATCATAGCTTGCCTATCGAAAATTATTGTTCTTGGCATGAAAATTTATCGAATGCAAACGTTGCTTAAAAATTTGTAAAATTGCAGGCCCTCTGATATACATTGAGCATCAGTCAATAAACCATTTAGCCTTCAATCTATTTGAGACTCATATTTGCTTCTATCAATCAATTCAACAAACAGCAAATAAAAAATCGACAATTTATTTAAAACCATGCCTTTTAGCCTCAGGGGCCCGCGCTCAATTAATCAATCTTTTTTAAAGCACGGTGATCGATGTAACGCTGGAAATATTTGGAAACTCTTTTATGTTATGAAGAGTTTTCCCCAAATATTTGACGCTCTCAATGAAATTCAAAATTGATGTTTCATTTACCCATTTCATATTATTGTGATCTAATTGGTTGGCACTTAGTAGGTTTTCTATCAGAAATTCAATATATCGTTTTTATTAAGTAAATAGAGTATAGTCGTTGATATTATATAACTTTCTTATATTATATTTTGTTGATGTGTTTGAAAAATTATTTATACTGCACAAGCTGACCCGTGCCCACTTCGTTGGGCGGTATTTTCCAGGTTAATCTTATAGCCTATGACACTCACAAATAATGTAGATTTCTACTGGTAAAATAATTTTCAAAATCAGTTCAGTAGATCTAGAGATTACCCCTACAACCTGACAACATCACAAACTCACAAACTTTACCTCTTTATAATATAATAGTATAGATTTCCAAAAACGTTCAAATTTAAATCACAAACAGAAAACCCGAGAATTTTCCTCTGATTGTAAAATTCCGTAAACACGTTCCTTTACTCGCTTTTCAGATAAAGTATTCTTATCTGTCCCACCTATCGTTCCCATATTGTTAAATATTCATTTCATTAGTACATAGGTACTAGATTTTTTTTCGCAGGTATTGTAAGCTCTTCCTTTGAAAAGCTCCTGGAATACGGAAATCTTTTCTTAAATTCCATTCTCCTATCAGTACAAAGTTAAATTGAATCAGTCTTTCTTTAATTTATCTAGTGTACTAGATTTTGCCAGCGGCTTCGCCCGCTTGGTTTCTATGGAATATACTCCCGGAATAAAAAGTAGCCTATGTCCTTTCTCAGGCTCTAGACTACCTGTGTACCAAATTTCATTTAAATCGGTTCAGTAGTTTTGGCGTGAAAGCGCGACAGACAGACAGAGGGAGAAAGGTATATAAAATGTATAAATATATAAGTATGGATTTGGAAGTAGATAACCGTTCAGAGATCAAAAAGTCACCGCCATATTTTATGGACGAGTCATCATTACACGTTTCTTGTTCTCATGTGATTGACTATACAATATGTGTATTTATGGAGAGACCTGGGTTACATAATAACAGCCGCACGGGTCGATCGTCAATCGGATGGGTGACCATCTTAACATACCAACTCTCCTTCGTGGATCGAACAGCACGTTAAGCCGCTGGGCCCGGCTGTCATTTTTAGATCTTTGGCGGTCGATCCGGATAGACACAAGTCAGAAAATCTTACAACAGTATTGCCAAGGGGCACAGTGTTATCCAGTGAAAGGATTGTGGAGGTCTGGTAGGCAGCCGATCCACGTTAAATACTGGTATTCAGCTGGACCCGGTTTGACTGGAAGCGAACCCCAATATAGTTGGGAAAAGTCAAGGCAGATGATGATGTTTTTATGGACTTTAAAAGAGTTTTCCGCATTTAGTTTAAACTGAACAAAAAATATTGAAGTGCAAAAGTCCTATTTTTCAGCTTTTTACAAAACAAGAAGAAAATGAAGTCAAAATGTTTGTAAAATACCGGTAACTGCAGCAAGCAACACTGTTTGTCAGCTGAAAAAAATATATAACTGCTTCCCTAGACCAGATCCTTTCCATAGAGCTCAACTGAAAACAAACACTTTATTATTTCCGACCCGCCCCGGCTTCGAAAACCACTCTATCTATTAAAAAACCCGCATCCAAATCCGTTTCAGAGTTTTAAAGATCTAAGCATACATAGGCACAGACAGGTAACGAAAGCGACTTTGTTTTATACTATGTAGTGATGCCCATCAGCTACGAACCAATCATCATCATCTGCCTAGCCTTTTCCCAACTACATTGGGGTCGGCTTCCAGTCAAACTGGATTCAGCTGAATACCAGTGTTTTACGTGGAGCGGCTGCCTACCAGACCTCCACAACCCATGAACTGGGTAACACGGTACTTCTTGGCAAGACTGGAGTCAGATTTACTGGCTTCTGACAATCCGTAACGACTGCCAAAGATCTACAAATGACAGCCGGGACCAACGGCTTAACGTGCTTTCCGAGGCACGGAGGAAACTCGTTATGTTAAGATGGTCACCCATCCACAGACCAACCTTAGCAAGCGTTGCTTAACCTTCAAGATCGACCCGTGCGGCTGTTATTATTTAGCCACGAGCTCCTCATCAGCTACGAACCAATAACTACACAAAATACAATAATTTTCCGAATTTTATGTAACAATACCACTATCGTTACTCAACAATACAGCACATTATATCATAATATTTCAACGCTGCAGTAACGAAGGCGAGAGCACACGATCCCCGCGGTCCCACATAATTGGCTGCTTCTCCTCTGGAACAAGCTCGAGTAGCTCGGGGGCAGCAAATAAAGTAAATAACATTAACATTTTAAACTCAGCTTATTGCCTTACAAGGCAATTTGTTAAGCAAAACAGACAGATCTCATTATGTTACATATTCATTGTTTTTGTTCAAAAATAATTATGACAAGTGTTTTGGATAGTATACTCGGGTTCTGTAGGTTTATTAATGATTTTTTAAATGCTGAGTTAAGAATCAATTAAAATCTCTGTGTGTGTGTGTGTGTGTCTGGCTGCCTAGTTGATTAGCTGTCTGTCTGCCTATCACTTCTAATTTTATGCGAGTCAATTGGATAGAGTTACCTATGGTACGACTCACGTTTGGCCGGTTTTTCTCATCGAGAACTAGCAAACATCCGTATGACTTATTCAATAAAGTTGTTCATAATCCCTACAATACTGAACAAAAGTGACTACCGCAATATTCATACTAAGTTTCTCTTACCAGATAATAAAATATAATTACTAAGTTACATTCCATATTTCCTACGAAACCCTAACACTGTGTTTAAAATTCGCATAAAACATGGAGAGCACGACACAATGTAGAAGCGACTTACAGGTTAAGTACGCACTTGTAATGCTAACAATTTATGACAGAATAAATTCTCCTTTCTTAAAAAGTATTTGAATTAGTATCTCTGGTATTACACCCCTGCGAATAGTGGAGGGGAGGATAAATTAGAATGCGTCGAGGCATATTGTTTCATGAAATTGTGCCTAGTAGCTTAGCTTTTAATAATACTTTAATACACTTAATCATAATTTTATGAGTTTCAAAAGAGAAATTATTTTTCACTACCAACAAGAGAAGCAATAATAAGTAAAAAAAATACAAAGATCTTTTTTTTATATTCTCCTTTAAACTATAAGAGGTAAACAAATGTGTATTTTTTTCTAATTATCATTCCGTACCATTACAAACTTTTATATAGCAAATTACTCGGTACCTGGAAACAAATAAAAAAAAGATAAAGCGCTAAAAAAGACAATAAAAAAACAAATAACGAAACAAAAGTTAAAGGAATTAAACAAATAAATTACAAACACAGCGATGTTTTTGTAATGCGGCTCCACTCGCCCGCGGCTATGCGACGGAGACAAATTGTGTGAAGGGACTGATTCAAATGTTTTATCTAGAATTTCATGTCATTTTCAGTATCGTGCCAACGACATACCATGAAACGTCATAGATCGTCGTTTGTGATTGGAATCTCCAGAACAACGGCAATAATTGGCCTAGCCTTTTTCCAACCAGTTGATGTAAACTTTTAAGTTAAACCGAAATACCAGAATTTCACATGGAAGGACAGCTTAATAATGGTCCTCCGCTAAGCAATAAGTTGCTTGGTAACATGCTCCTTGTTAAGGTAGATAAATATTACTTTCTGGCTTTTGACTAACCCTAAAAACTGATGTCATGATCTCCGAGACTCGATGTCTGCGGCCCATTCTCATAATAAGATACCGTAAGACAAGATACTATGAAAGTAACTAATAAAACTATTCTCTCTGTATCGAAATCCGTAAATATATATAGCATATGCTGCTGAACTTAGACGTCCTGTAAGCGAAGTTAAATAAGGACCCCATTGTAGCCTTGATTAGCTGTCACTTCAGACAGCTAGGACCACGTGCTTTTCGAGACATGGAGGAGTAGAGGCACACTTTCAAGGACTGACTACGGTAATTATACATAGTTTATCCTCGAAGATCAACCCATGCGGTTTTTATTATTTATGTACGAGCTAGACTTTCTCTACGAATAGTTTTTTGGATGGCAACGATCTTCTTATGCAGCTATTATTATGGTTATGTTACTGCATAATTGCAAACTACCAAAGATAATTAATTACTTGAGAGATTGTAAACTCTCGATAAATTGTCAACTGAACATTTCTTCTACAATTATATGATACGAATCAAAATCCTGTATTTCATAATCTCTACCCGAGAAATTGCAAACTACCATAAACTGGCCACTGATGTGACGAGAAACATGGCCCTCATTGGTCTTTGCAACTTCCGATGTTGATATTATAGTTATGTTACTGCATAATTGGAAACTGCCAAAGATAATTAATAAAGTGAGAGATTTTAAACTCTCGATAAATTATCAACTGAACATTTCTTCTACAATGATATGATACGAATCAAAATCCTGTATTTTATAATCTCTACCCGAGAAATTGTAAACTACCATAAACTGGCCACTGATGTGACGAGAAACATGGCCCTCATTGGTCTTTGCAACTTCCGATGTTGATATTATGGTTATGTTACTGCATAATTGCATACTGCCAAAGATAATTAATAACGTGAGAGATTTTAAACTCTCGATAAATTATCAACTGAACATTTCTTCTACAATGACATGATACGAATCAAAATTCTGTATTTTATAATCACTACCCGAGAAATTGCAAACTACCATAAACTGGCCACTGATGTGACGAGAAATATGGCCCTCATTGGTCTTTGCAACTTCCGATGTTGATGGAGAGTCTTCTAAATCTGGTGATAGCCGAAACCTTAAAGTTAAAATGACGCAAATGCCTGTATTAAACAACTGCTAAGCCTAGTATATCTAACTGTAGGTTAATTTTGGAAAAGCTCTTTTAAAATTTATTATAATAATGTATGATATTGTTTCGTAACGTAACGTTATGTTGCCCCCAGCGTACAGCGCAGTGACGCGACGTGTACTAATGAAACTCTAGCTACGTTTCATTCCTTCTTACAAATGATTTGTTTTTCATAAAATTCTGTAATGTGTTCTAAATAAAATAAATTAGGTTTATGTCCGCATTTGCGGGTCATCAGAGTGAAAAGCTGTGTTTATTTTGTGCAAATTAATTTCGATAACATTTAATTTATCATTTATTTAGGACACAGGGAACTTTTTTCAAGATCAAATATGAATCGACGTCCACAGCACACAGGGGGGGTTTGCCATAACCGCCACGCTTGGCAGGCGGGTTGGCGACCGCCGTGTATGGTGATGATCTTTACGAAACCCACGGGAGGCATAATTTTATGTTAACATTATATATTGCAACATGTGTTATATGAACAAATATATCTGTACAAGCGAGCTAAAAAGGGGTGTGGGAGAACTCTTTGGATATCGCAAAATTCGTCCACATCGCTGCTAAAAAGAAAAGTGCTCAAAACAATGGAAACATTGCATCCAACATCCTTAGGGTTGTCTACCATTGTAACTGGAAGCAGCTGAATTCATTAAATCTCTGTTGGAAACATTTTTAGATAAATCATAATGTGCAGTCATCGACAATATTTAAAAAAAAGTAAATGTCACAAACATTCCTTACTGAACCTTTGGGCTCAAAGATTAGCTCTTCAGTTAACCCTGAAAATGCCAGCCGTGCTCGCGACACGTTCATAGAAGAGATAGAAACCGATAACTGCTTTGAACATAAAAGGGTATTGTACACAATGTGTGGTCAGAGGCAAAATTATCCACAGCAGAGGTAGAATTAATTGCGAACTGTGCGAGTGTGTTAAGCTGGGAATGGTTGTCAAACGGTCAGTTGACAGTTGTAGGACTGTAGGTTTGGAAAGTGCAAAAGGTAGTGTTTGACAAATTTGTCAAACACTACCTGCCACTTTCTGTAGTTTACCCAGTTATACCACTATATAATACTACATATCAGTTTATGCCGTGAGCAGATGATTTCGGCGATCAGAAGTCGCTCTGTCAAGTATTCAAAATAAAAATAGATACTTCGTTATTCAGGTTTAATTTTCGAGAAGAAAGAAAATAATTTTACCCATTGAAGCTACAGAAAAACTGTCTAAGGAGGTCCTTAAATTTCTATCTTGTAAATTTTAAAGGCCCAGTAAGAGTGGTTTCCGAGACATCTTTCAAATCAACGTTGGTGTAGGTGATTAGACATTTGGGACTCGGGAGCTTGTTGGCCACTTCTTCTTCACAACTAAAACACTAGGAAGTGGTGACGGGCGGGCGTTTTGGGGACTGCCTTTTGTAAATCTTGATGTTCAAAAAGTGCTGGCTCTCAGCCTAATTTGAATAAACGACTTATGAATTTTGGACACTCCAAAAAATCGTACGAAATAATTCACTTTACATAAGTCTGGAGTAATTATGAATTAAGACTCTCTTTCAAAACCCTCGTTCCATTTCATATCCATTAATCTCATTGCAATACCGAACCGATTTAAAAGCAATGAATATTAAACTCTAGAATTTCATCAGACAAAGATCGGCTCTCAAAAACTTGAAATCGTAAATCTCACCTGTCTCCCTCACTCATTTTTATTGGCATGAGACAGGCTATAATTTTATTTGAATTCAGATCTTTTGTTAATTTTATTACACGTACTGTTCAACTTCTGATAGAATGTACTTAATACATAATATACAACATGTGGCCAACGATATGTGTGCAATGACCCCTTGAAAGGTATTGCGTTTATTCTATTACACGATACAATAATTTATGTAGTCGTGAGATATTTTAGTTTACTAATAAATGTAAACGTATGTAAATATAATGCTGAAGCTGATACATTATCCCTGCTTTACACAAGAACAACAATTAAAATTGAATAAATTAGTTCTGACGGTTATTACCTCCGCAGAACGTTACCGTTTTTAAATAAATAAATAAATTCGTTTATTCACGTCATTTTTACATGGACAAAGAAATTTGATAATTTTTCAAACTTGGGAACGGCATTACTTGATATACCAGCAGATAGGGTGACAGTTGATCAACGGTATCGATTGATAGAAAGAAAATTGTGTTTACAAAAACAATGTGAGCTTTCGTTACGGCTTATCAATCTATTCATTTTATGCTTTTTAAAATCGTTATGCAATTGTTCATAGCACCTGTGGGCCAATTTTACTCATTTTTAGGGTTCTGTACATAAAAGTTAACTAACGGAACCCAAAAACTAAGCCTCCAATGTCCGTCCGTCCATCCGTAACAGATCGTAATAGCTAAACAGTTGAGATTTTCACAGGGTGTGCATTTTTATTGCCGCTATAACAACCAATAATAAAAACCTGGCCAAGTGCGAGTCAGACTCGCGTGCAAAAAATCTACAGAGTTCTTATAGGTTTTCCTGTAATCTTTAGGTATAATTAGTAGAACTATTATCTGCATTTCATTCATAATGGGGGAGAATTGTCATTTTTGGTCAAATTTCTTGATATGTCCGCCCTTTCATTTTATATGTCACACGATACCGTTTAAAAACTTTTAATTTTAGTTTGACACCTTAAAGTGATCCTTAACCTTTATTTATTTACATAAAACGTTACGGACGTTTTATGTATTTTGGGTCACAGAAGTCCATATGTGTACCTCAACAGAATGGGTCCAGTAGATCCGGAGAAAATTTGCTGTGATAGACGGACAAACAGGCAGACAGACAGGCAGACAGACAGGCAGACAGACGGACAGACAGACACCCGAGTGATCCATTAAGCGTACCGTTTTTTACGGATGTTAAAACCCTAAAAATGAGTAGAATTGCCTTCAGATTGAAGGATCCATTCAAGCCAATTTCAGCATAATTATGACAACAGATAAATGACAATTATGACAGATTCATTAATTAATCATCCTCCTCATCTGCCAAGAAGCTAATTAACTTCCTTTCCAGATTACTAGTTCAGCAAATTACCGAATATAATGGCGTGGAGCAGGAATAAACAACAACAAGTGAGGGAAACAAACGTGGAGGACGCACGATACCGAATTAGATTCAGTGAGTTCGGTAATTAGAATACATAGCGTGTGTTGGTGTATGTAAATAGTTTGGAGTGTTATTATGTAGAAAGAGGAGCTCGTGGCTAAATGATAACAGACGCACAACTCGAACTTTAAGGTAAAGCAACTCTTGCCGAGGTCGGTATATGAATGGGTGACTAGACTAGACCATCTGTTAAATTCAAAGTTTAGAGGTACCTAGTCCGGAGGGGAGTAAAGTGCGTATAATGATGCTGATAGAGACGATGGCTTTAGCCGTTTAAGTTTCATATAAAAACAAATTTTTAGCGATACCCATAAAAGTTATTCATAAAAACAATAAGTACGTATATTATAAAAATAACCTAATATTTGCAAAAAGTAAGCAAACCTTTTCTCTTTTTTCAAACAACTAAAAATGTGCTACTGAAATTACATTTGACATTTCAGAACCCACACGCCCTTTTATTTTACTTGTAAGAATATTCTTCAAGAAAATGAAAATGAAATTAATTTCCTTTCTTTCAACTCTACGCCCGTCTCAAAGATCAACAATCTTTGCTTACAAAGCGTACCGCGAGTAAAAGTGAAATGAAACTGTTTGTCTGTATTGTTACGATTTAAATACAATACTACGCTTGTATTTCTCAAAGGATTAAGCCAAGATGAACAGCTTATATTGCCATCGACCAGACTGCCTCCGTGTACAGAGCGCCTAAAATGGTGAACATCGAAGCCCAAATGTGACTCGAGCGAACTCGTAATCCTCGAGCGGGTCAGTATCAACGAATCTATACAACGATTCGTTGATATTTGTGGTGCAGAGCATTCGTATAAATGCATAAAAACATCTGTTTCACATCTGCACACAAGGCAATGAAAAAAAACACGAACACTTAAAAATATACGAAATACTAGTTGAACCGCGCAACTTCTTCTGCTCCGCTCCTATTGATCTTGGCGTGATGATATATAGCCTATAGCCTTCCACGATAAATAGGCTATGTAACACTAAAATTTTTCTTCAAAACGGACCAGTAATTCCTAAGATTAGCGCGTTCCAGTAAACAAACAAACAAACTCTTCAGCTTTATATATTAGTATGTATTTAGAAGTATAGATAATCAGCCTATAGATTGCAACTCGTATACAAAATATCGTTTAGTGACAAACGTGTATTAGTCTTGGCGCTGCCATCCAGCTCAGGAAGAACCTTGGTTGTCGCCTTGATGCTGTGAATTACGAGATAGTAAAGCAAAAGTATGAAGGATGCCTCAAGTGTGATACGGAACAGAATAGGTACTCGTACTTTTATTTAGGTTCACGAATAACTTCGACTCTGAGCTACTACCGAGAAATTCCTGATGGGCAAGCCTAATGTAGCTTTGCTACTTGACTGGGGAATACGATACCCGGGCGACCATTTAACCAACGAGGCATATAAATCTGTTATTAATATTTTGCTGTTTTATACATCACTCTGTAACACTTTAAAATGGTGTAAAAATCATGCAATCTTCACTAGCGTTTCATAGGAAAATGGAAAATTTTTCCTTCTTTATTTGTAAGCAAACCACATCGTTGCGATTTTGTAAAAATCTGTACAGCAGAATGGCAACATCGCATGCAATGGTAAACCTAATTGGTCGATGTCAGTTTTTAATAAAACTAATGCACCGTTGCCATTCCGCCACTAACGACTTACAACAATGTTTCCTTTGTGTGCACGGGAACGGACTGACAGGGCATTCGTTTCTTTTTATTTTTGTGGATTCAATTACGAAATTGGACTTTTAAACAGACTTTTAGACAGACTGACCAAGGGAAATGCAATGCTGAAATAGGTACAGCGCATTTTTTATACAGAAAGTCCGTATAGGAAATTATAAGCCCATTGTTACCTTGTGCTGAGTGTGACATCATGAGTTCGAGTATCGGGCGATTGAGTATTTAGGCAAAGTGGTCTGTCATCCTCATCTGCCTAGCCTTTTCCCAACTATTTTGGGGTCGGCTTCCAGTCCAGGACCAACTGCCCATTAGACCGTCCTCCACAACTCATTAACTAGTTAGACGGTACTCCTTCGCAAGACTGGTGTCAAATTTTCTGGTTTTTCACTATCCATAACGACTGCCAAAGATCACCAAATGACAGCAGGGACCAACAGTTTAACGTAATTTTCGAGGCACGCGGGAGGAAACTCGGTATGTTAAGATGGTCACCCATCCACAGATCAACCTTGGCAAGCGTTTATTAAACTTAAAGATCGATCCGTGTGGCTGTCATGGCGGCCGGCAGCCACGAGCTCCTCTGATATTGGGTCTGGAATGATTCAATATTGGCATTTGTGCCTATTTCATGACGACAGCACCCTCTTATATCTTCTTATACCCATCAAATGCTTTACTTTTATATATTTATTTATTCGTACGAAAGGACTGGACCCCGACGACAAAGGGAATCCTAGTGTGGGGGCCAGAGATTATTGTTTTTTTTAGTGTCTAAATTTTCTGAAATAGTATGTGTATACGTATTTTTCTAATTTTGGAATGAATAAATATAATTATTATTATTAGGTATATTATTATTGTTTTTTATTTTCTCGGGTCCCTGGAGCCCCGGACCTTTGATAGGCATACGAAGGGTCGAAGCCAACTCGAAAAGGGTCCGTTAGATCGTCAACAAAATATTCTAGTGCCGCAACACTTACAGACAACCACAACATTACTATACAACTATTGCATGAAAAAGGTGTAAATTAATGGAATGGGGCACCAACCGACGATTATCCCTGTATGAACTGTGAAAGTATACCCAATGCCCATCCCCGGTTGGAGCAGCGCTATTGCAGAATATGGAAACAATAGATGAAACGCTATGGCTTTGGCTGGTTTAGTGGACTGATAATCGTTTACTATGGAAGAACTATTGGCCCCTGCCTGACCACTGACTATTTTTATTATATGGGATTTATGCTCGTGGCTAAATAATAATAATAATAATGGTTTATTCATATTAACAAGTATTCCTTAACAACTAGTGATTGGAGCCTCCTTTTAAGCAAATTAAAGCCTGTATTAGGAGACTCCGCTCTTCCAAATCGTATCTACGTGATGACTAGGTATTAACTTGTTTTATAAATTAAGTAAATTTACACTTAAAAACTAGACAAAATCAAAAAGAATGCTCAAAAAAAAAAAAAAAAAAAATTAAATTAAAACAAACAAAAAGGTCTGCACCAGGTGAATTTATGAGTGTATGTGTGTGCGTGCGTGAATGTATAAGTGTAGATGTGTGTGTGTGTGTGTGTGTGAGTGTGAATGTATTAGTGTAGGTATGTGTGTGTGTGTGTATATGCATCAGTGTATATGTTAGCGAGATGAGTATGTGTTAAAATGATGATGGATAGGGTGATGACTTTTATTTTCGTTTTTCTTTCACTATTATCACAATAGTGCTTCAGTGTCATCATAGTTTAGTGGTTTTACCCAGTTAGTTATCATAATTTTACAATCTTTATATTTCTTATTATATACGTAAATTTCTTTGTCCAATTTATTGTAAAGATTTGCTGAACGTGTTTTGTACTGTATCCGGGCGAACTTAGTTTTACTATGAGGAACTTCTGCTATTAAGTCTTTCCTTCTTTTAAGGGTAATAACAGCCGCACGGGGCGATCTTAAAGGTTAAGCAACGCTTGCCATGGTTGGTCTGTGGATGGGTGACCATCTTAACATACCGAGTTTCCTCCGTGCCTCGAAAAGCACGTTAAGCCGTTGATCCCGGCTGTCATTTGTAGGTCTTTGGAAGCCGTTACGGATAGTCAGAAGCCAGTAAATCTGACTTCAGTCTTGCTAAGAAATACCGTGTTACCCAGTTAATGGGCTGCGGAGGTCTGGTAGGCAACCACTCCACGTAAAACACTGGTATTCAGCTGAATCCGCTTTGACTGGAAGCCGAACCGAATATAGTTGGGAAACGGCTAGGCAGATGATGATGCATAAAAAGTAAAATGGGAGTGCGTTATAGAAATACTGTTTCATTATCATGTAGTTTTACTCGAAGTTATCTTAAATAAACATTAATTATTATTATTATTCTATTTATACACTAAAATACATATAATTTACATTTTTAAATATTTCTATAAACAATTAAAGCATTTAAAAATATAAAAATAGTAGCCCACCGGTATCGGGACTGGGTCAGCTACCGGCGCGGCGGTCAGGGCTCCAGAGAGAGGAACCTCCTAACAATGCGAGCCGTGTCCAGAAGTACTGAATACAGCCCTTGATCCAATTGCCTAACGAGAGCCCTTTCTGCCTATTATTAAATTAAATTAAATTAACAGCAGCACGCCTGAAGGCGGCTCCCAGTCTAACGAGTAGTGTTTGTATTTCACACGCTGCCTATCAAACTTCCACCACATCCTTGGGAAGACCGGTGTCAGATTTTCTAGCTTCTAATATCGGTTATGACTGTCAAAGAGATCGTATCATCATAATTGCCGGTAGTTTATCGTGAACCCTTCAGAAACAAACAAAATTTTCCTTGACACGGTTTTTCGGTTTTTGCCAAAGCAACGTAAGAAAGATGTACGAGTACATACGAAAGCATAAAAAAGGGTGGTTTTCACTTGCGTTCTTATCTAAAGGGGAAGAGGAAGAATAATGAGCTGCAATAAGTGACAAATTGTGGGACGAGGTGCATAGGACAAATAGGGAGCAGAAGAACCATACATACTTAACAGGGCCATATGTAACAGGGTTTGTGTAAATTTAGAAGCCCGAGATAAATGAGGATAGTTCCCTAACGTAGAACTACCAAGATAATAACTCTGGCTTGAAAATGAAGCTAGTTCTGGTCTAGTAAGCTAGGGAGTATGCTATCAAACATAAGCATATATAGTTTGTGGTTCTAATTTTTGAATTAACAGCAAAAGATCTTTTCTTACTAAAAAATAAGAGTCTGAGAATGTGATTGATTTTTCACTTTCTATACATTCAGTCAAAAAAGTATCGGGAATGGATGATTTGTTTATGGTTCCAAATACAAATTTTCGTTTTTTTTGTAGTTGTTAGATTGGCACAACTGTTTTCCATTTTGGCGAGGAGTTTGAGTTGCATCTGTTATTTATATTAAATACAGTGCTGGTTTTAGTAATATCATATATAGTGTGTATTGCGAATTTCATAATGGAAAAAAATATCGAACAAAGAGTTTGTCTTAAATTTTGCATCGCCAATGGAATTTCGTGTTCGGAGTCACTGAAAATGTTACAGAAGGCTTACGGTGAATCGACTTTATCAAAAACTCGTGCTTATGAGTGGTTCAAAGCGTTCAAAAGCGGTCGAGATGTGATGGAAGATTTGCCTCGCTCTGGTAGGCCGTCAACGTCTGCAACTGAAGTTAACATCGCAAAAGTGAAGGAAATAGTGACTGAAAATCCCCATTCAACTCTGAGAGAGATAGCCGCCAAACATTCTGTATCTCACGAGTCGATCCGTACCATTTTAACTAATCATTTGGGTATGAAACATGTTGCTGCTCGGCTAGTCCCAAAAGATCTGAATTTTCTCCAAAAACTCAATCGCATTAAAGTCGCTGAGAACATGCTAGAACGAGTCAGTTCGGACCCAACATTTATGAAACGCATTGTTACTGGCGACGAGACGTGGGTTTACGAGTTTGACATGCAAACTAGTCAACAAGCTTCGGAGTGGCGCCTTCCAACTGAACCGAATCCGAAAAAACCACGCCAAAGTCGATCAAAAGTCAAAGTCATGTTGACTGTTTTCTTTGACTATCGCGGTGTTGTGCACTCTGAATTCTTACCGGAAGGTCTAACGGTAAATAAAGAATATTATTTGAGCGTTATGCGGCGTTTAAGAGAGCCAATTCGACGAAAAAGGCCAGATTTGTGGAAAGAAAATTCTTGGATTTTGCACCACGACAATGCGCCTTCGCACAAGGCTATCATTGTGAACGAATTTTTAACCAAACACTCAACAAATACCATCCAGCAACCACCATATTCACCAGATATGGCTCCTGCTGACTTTTTTCTTTTTCATAAACTCAAATTACCACTTCTTGGCACCCGTTTTCAATCGATAGAAGACATAAAGGAGAATTCGCGGCGAGAACTGAACTCAATTCCGGAAGCAGCGTTTAAAAAATGTTTTAATGAATGGATTATTCGTTGGCGCAAGTGTATCGTTTCTAAAGGAGCATACTTTGAAGGTGATAAAATAAATTTGGATGAATAACAGACATTTTGTGTATTATTGATCTTTTCCCGGTACTTTCTTGACAGAGTAGTAAAAAACTTCAAACGGCTCTCACTTCCTCTATGATCAATTTTTGTTAATTCTGAAAGAAGAAATACTTGCGAGTTTATATAAAATACCGCGAGGAATACCTAATCGCTAGTTGTCCAGTCTCAAGCTAAATCGCGGCTACTAAAATTAAGACTACCATAATTATACTAAATATAGTACATATTTTGCCGATCGTTTGATTTAAAAAAAGAATTGACCACGTATTTTATCTTTTTTCACAAACGACGATATAGTGCGTTTAAAACTCGCGTGACGTCACTATGACAGTAAAATTTTAACTAGTGACATGACGTCACCAGCTCCCACTCTAGAACTTTGATGTGCTATATCTTTAACATTTTTTACGCATTTAAAATGAAAAAAAAATCGTGCCCAATATTCTTTAAAAATCTAACGGTTGGTCTTAACAGTATTATTTTTTCTATCTAATAAAATACTCTTTTAGTCGCCTGTTTTAGAAGCTCTCCTTCTGTAAACGATTCCACATAGTACCACGGTATCGTACCCCATAGAACCGGCTATTACGGCGGTCACACGCGATTGATTCCCCTCATTCTATTCAAGTACAACAAAGAAAAGCTCACGCATTTTTTTCCTTTTACCCCGTGATTTGGGGGAAAACAAACAGATGGTTAAAGAACTGGGATATTTTGAAACACGTTTTAATTTCGGAATCGAAAAAATCATAAAGACATGATGCCGACCATTAAACGCAAGTTAACAGTTGTATTATATGACATTTTGAACGTTTTCGTGTAATAATAAAGAAGACTAACTAATTATTATCTCTTAAAATAAGAAATCTTTTAATCTACATTTTTTTACTGTTTGTCTTTCAACAAGACACTTAGAAAAATAAGGAAATTTTTAATATCTCAAAACCAGGGAGAAGTTTTAATTAAACCGAAGAAAATCTCATTATCCTATTAAAACAAAATAAACAGTAAGGAAACAAGTACTGTCTCCTTTTGTTTCGGTGTAGCCTGCGGATTTCGGCTTGTTATTTAGACAACAGCGTGCTTGAGTCAGTGGAACGCAGAACTAAGAGGCTCATTGGTGACGTCAAACTGATGGATGCCAAGCTACACCGCTTGTCTTGTCTGTTTGTCGGCATTCTATAGATTATACTTCGGTGAGTGTGCCCCAGAACTCCACGACCTCATCCCACCGGCCCCCTTCTACCATCAGACATCCAGGCGCACTGCAAATTACCATCCATACCTTTTACAATTTACCACACAAAATTAAGCGTTTCAAAACGTCTTTTATAATGCGCACAGCAAAGGACTAAAACTCTGTCTGCGTCTGTGTTTCCGAACGCTTACAACCCTCATCTCTTTAAAGTCAGAGTGAACAGGATCCTTCCGGGTAAGCTCGCTCCGTCGTCGACTGTGATCTCTGACCTAGGCGAGAGTCAAGAGCAAACCCATTTCAAGTAAAAAAAAACACCATTAATTATGTTCTATATCAATAAAAAAAAAACGTCTTTTTAGTAATAAAGAGTAAGTACTGCATATCTATGATAACTTATTGAACTTGGTGCTGGCCTAGTGTTGTTTATTGCTGTGTTCCACGCGTGCCTCAAAGAGCTGTCAGCATAGAAGACAGGGCCCGC
This sequence comes from Lacanobia oleracea, assembly GCA_950371165.1. Lineage (NCBI taxonomy): Eukaryota > Metazoa > Arthropoda > Insecta > Lepidoptera > Noctuidae > Lacanobia > Lacanobia oleracea. The sequence goes on from OX493395.1 coordinate 26,201,314, forward strand.
TAGGACCAGTGCCAGCCGGGGTTGCGGAATCTGTTCGAAAGAGGCACCGCGTCCCTGGAAAGGGCATAAGGAGGAACACGGACGAGTTTTAGTCAGTAAAAGTCTGACACTCCCTTCTGCTTCACTCAGAGCGGGAGGAGTCATTTGATGATTTTCCATACTCAAAAAGGCACGGAACAACTATCTGTAGGTCATACAAATATTTGTTCAGTGCGGGAATCGAATCCACGAAACGCAGCAAAGTTATAGTCAATCACTCAACCACTGCGCTAATAGTGTCGCAGTACTAAATAACTAAATAATTTTGAGATAATAAATAACCGAAACTCAAATAAAAGGTTCCATACTACGAAAATGTGCGGCGTGATATTTATTAGAAAACCCTCCTTAATTTCCAATTAATTTATCTAAGGCGACTTTTGCCCCAAACATTTTTATTTTACAACACCCAAAACAGTAGGTTGACCTTTATAACCCAATTATAACGCTTGAAGAATTACAAATTAACGAAAATTATTAACGTCGACAGGCATTCTTCTAATACCATCGGACAGGGGTAACCAACTTTGGGTAATTTTCATTCATTTTGGGTAAGTTTGCTGTTATAGGATTATTGTAATAAGTTTTGAAAGGACTCTAATATTGTTATTGTTTGGCTTATTAGCAGAGCTCGGAATTAGGTAGATTTATTTATGTACTTACTTACTCTGATTTTATACAGCGAAAGAATAAAGTGGATATGTCTCGAAACACAAGATTAATTTTAAGGAGCAGAAAAATCGGTGATTTTTTAAATAAACAAAAAAGTTATTTACTTAACACAATTTCAACCACTGCACGCGTGACGTTGACAAATTTCAAGGACATCGAATGTCCGAAGTTGCAAAATTCCAATGCCCAAACGCGCAATGTTGCCACAAATGTAGCTCGCATAACATAGCTTGTGAGAACAAAAGAAAACCTCCCCGCTTAACGAAATGTACTAGATCCTGGGAAGATACATATTAATATCAACAATTCTATGCAAGAACTTACGTAAATAACTCTACCTAATTCTGACCTGTGCATATTGTAATTTATTCTTATTATCGAACAAACACGGGCTGTTTGCTGTTTATTTTGTAAGAATTTAATACAATAATTGAAACGTTTTGTTCATTAAAAAACATCCAACTCAAAGGTACTAAATGCCTTAAGCATTATCTACTAGTCAAACAAGGGTGGTTAAGAAATAAAGTCAAAGTCAAAATGTTTATTAAATATATATACCTATCACATCAGGAACATAAAAAGAAGAAAATATACTTAAAGTAAAATTATCCCTTATTATGATATTTGGGTATATTTTAGAAGTATGTTCACATGCTTCTTTTTTCGCTAAATGAAAGACAACTTTCATGCAAATGCGACCCTATTTTCGTAAAGGAAACATGATATTTTCCTCATCGTATTATGTCAAACAAAAAATTATTGCCGCATCGAAAAATGATTCAGGAAAAACAAAAAGAGACCATTGTGGCATTACCTATACTCACTCACTTATTTTTTTTTTCTTTTCACAACCAAAAAGTATTTATTTTCTTGTTTCATTAAATCATACATAAAAGTAGTAACTAAACATAAGATGTGTCCTATCAAAAATCAAAATAATTTATTGTTTGTCACAGGTTTAAAAGTAGATACATAGTTCGTATCAAAATAATATGTAGACCGCTGTAACACACCCGTAGGGCGTACAATATCCATAATCTATATTTTTTTAAATTTATTAATATAATTCAAATCTATTTTATCTTTCAAAAATACATTATCATTAATCATTACTATCGCTCATGTCAAAATACATTAAAATTCGTAAATGTGTCACTAAATAATTAAATAAACATGGTCAAAATTAATTTAAATACATAATAACAGTCAAATAAAAAAAATAATTAAAACAATTAAACGAATAAAACTAAAATACATATTAAATTACCAAAATTTGTCATTTAAGAACTCCGTAATATTATAGTACCATTTACTAATTTACTCTTTTATACATAAATACAAACTAAACTAAATTAATTATTTTTAATGTTTCCTTATCACTTTTATATCTGTTTTATTTCTTCTAAAACATATGTGAAAAATAAACACTTCTATGCATTTTCTTTTTTGAAACAAAATTTGTTGATAGGTATTGGGTTAATGTGCAGTTTTACGTAAATAAGGTAAATCAAAAGCATAGTACTATGCGTCTTGTATAGCTCCGCCTCCTTCCCACAACGCAATCAGGATGGTTTTATGACGTCATATTATGGCACATTACACATAGGACACTTCACTACTGGGACATAATAATTTTAAAATAATGATACTTATGAAGTTTTAGATGTGAACATTACAGATACATAAAATTAATAAGACAAATTGTCAAACTCTCGTTGTTTTCGGTGATTAACTGTAAGAATATTCATCAGCCATTCGAAACTAAAGTGATTTCATTTAAGTACATTAGTAAAATATTAATAATTTCATATCCTGAAACCAGGATATCCAAGACTAACCAGCTAAAGTGAGAAGCTAGTTGTGGGAAGACCTCTGACTTCCAGAAGCCTCAGGAACATCTGCCACCAGTGCAATCAGTGGACCGTGAAAATTTCTAAAGCAAACACAAATACAAAATCCGTAATTTTAAACAGACCAGTTACAGGCACTTTTGAATAGTCAAGGTCTGTCATTCAAATAAATGAAGCTAATTCTGCCACGCTAGCGACAAGAGCAGCCAGTTGCTTTGAAGAAAAACGCACTCACCTCGCCTATCTTCAGCGCGGCAGTTGCACGTTCCAAAGAGTAGATCCTATAGAGAAGAACGGGCAAGAAACTCCATAAACGGTTCAAGACCCAATTAGGCCGCTGTAAATACACCTTGGCGAAATGGTGTTTATAGACCCATTTAATAGAAGTGTAAGTGCTGAGTCCCTGCCCAAAACGTGACCCACTTTTTGAACCCCAAGTGCCTTTACACCTATTTCATTGAAGACTTGAAGAATGCCTCTAATGCTAGAACGTGGCCACAAAAGGGCATACTATTTGAAGGTCACCATCGACTCAAAAAAGTACCCTACAAGTGCATTTGTACCCCAAAACGAAGGGTTCCATACCATGAACCGAAAAAAAAACATAACTCTTTTATGGAAGCCCTAATTTTATTTTATTATTATTATTAGTTGTTATAGCGGCGTTAGAAATACACACAGTGGAAATTGCAATTGTTTACCTATTATGCTTCTTGTGATACAATTCGATGACAGACAAACGGACATCGGAGGCTTAGTAATAATGTTCCGTTGGTTAACCTTTGGAGACGGAACCCTAAAAAGAAGCAGATCCAGAAATAAAAACTAGGTTTTAAACACTACTTTGGTCGGTTTATATGACTTCTTCTTTTTTTTACACGAAACAACTATTCTGAACTCATCTGTTTAGGCTCGCACCTATTAGATATATTATGATGTTACTCGAAACGATAATGACCTGAGTAGGCGGAGTAATGTGCGTAACTAAAATAAATGTTTATTCAATTAGACAAACGGTTTCCGATTGCAATTCGAACCACAATTAGTGTAGGCGTAGTCTCACGAAGTAATAAATACGATAATATTTTAGTAGTATTGATAAAAAGTATACCAGTCTGTTATTGTCCAGCAGTCTCTTCTCTCAAGGAGAATATATTATGAGAATCAAACACTAAACTGCTAATAGAAGGGTTGGTTCTTTTGTTAGTGATATTATCTTAATCCTTATCCCATGTTACTTGGATACATAACACGTTATTTCTTCCATTCTGTCCTGCCGCTATCACTTACTCCTTTTCTTTTTCATATTACTCCTCACACAACACAATCCATTGATTTTAGTGATGATAATATTCTTTAAATAATATCTATCCAAATGATAGCTAGTCTATTAATTAATAAAAAAAACAAAGCATTTTGAAGCTCAGTAACTTGAGTTTCTTTTATTTTTCCAAATCCTTTTTTAGCTAGGCAACACTGTACCACTGCTAGTCTTTCCCAAGCCCTTTCAAGTCAACTTGTATTTTTAAAGAAGAAACCAATTAATTCATTACGGCACACACAATAGCAAAAATCAAGTAAAAGAAATTAACAAAAACTTAGTTCCATCAAAATGTTCTGCAACCCTGACACAATATTAGGTCGACATTTTGGGTTACAGTAATTAAATACTAGTGTTTTACTAACAAATCAGATTTAATAAATTGAATAACTAAGCAAACAAATTAAAATCGATCTTATTAGCTGTTTCTTTCCCAACTATGTTGGAGTCAGATTCCTGGGATACAGCTGAACACCAATATTTTTACAAGGAGCGACTGAGTATCTGAATTCCATTACATAACCCAGTTACTGGGTATCACGAGACTCGAAGATCTAAATGACAGCCGAGACCAAAAGCTTAACGTACCTTTAAAATTAATGGTAGCACCGCGCATCTCACCTAGACCCCGCATGCTTCCACGTGGAAAGTTCAAAATATCGAACCTAGCGCCAAAAATGTCAAATTAATTCAAACCTCCAACTGATTCAGTGTTGCTCGCACACAAACTTCATAAATTTCTTCTGTCAAAATGTTGACTAAAACCGGTCAAGTGCGAGTCGGACTTGTATACGAAGGGTTCCGTACCATAAACCTAAATTTTTATTATTTGCTGTTAAAGCGGCAATAGATATACACAATCTGTGAAAATTTCAAGTGTCTACCTATTACGGTTCTTGAGATACAGCCCTCTGACAGACAGACGGACGGACTGACGGATGGTCGGACTGACGGACAGACGGATGGACGGACGGACAGCAGAGGCTTAGTAATAGCGTTCCGTTAGATACGCTTTGGGTACGACACCCTAAAAGCAGCCCATTTATAAGATAAACAGTGATTAGACGTAGAAAAAAGTAAAATATTGAAAATAATAGCATAAGCAAAATCAGCCTATGATGTTCCCACTGCTGGGACACAGGCCTCCTCTCGGTGCGAGGGAGTGGGCCGTAATCCACCATGAGGGCCCAGTGCGGGTTGATAGATGTCACTGTCTTCGAATTTTTGGTTCTAGGACATGCCGGTTTCCTCACGATGTTTTCCTTCACCTTTTTGAGAGCAATGGTGATGAAATAATTTACAAAAAGTAAAGCGCCTGCCTGAGTTAGTTAGTTGACCTACGACCTACAACTCGTAAGTCGCAGCCATTATCACCGGGCCACCACTGCTCAAAATATTGAACGCAGAAAAATAATTATTTAGGTATTTTTAAATATTTTTTTTCAGTCGTTAGTAAATAATATCATGTTTTGTACGTCCCCAAATTAGTTTGAAAACTACTTATTCAGTTGATTTTTTAAGCACATGGCCACAATTGTGCGACAGAGATAGCACTAGATAATTTATAGCTATCGGAAGCTAAGGAGTAGATCAGTTGTAAAAAAATCAGCTAATCATAATTGAGCTAAGTATGTTATGGAAACGAATGGAGTTAATTTGTTTATGTTTTTGCCGTATCTTCGAACACGTATACTCATACTCGTTAATCGCAGCGACAAGAGCTATCAAAGATTGTACTCGCTCAACGACACTCGCTCGGTGATGCTCACTTGGCGGTCAGGACTCACCAAAAAGAGGTAATTTCTACCTACAGTGCCGGCCGGAGCGAAATTAGCGAGTTAAAGTCCGTCGCACAAAAGCACTCGCTGGAAGCCGAGCGTAAAAACTATCGAGACTTTTCACTCGTTTCGAATTTGAAGCTTGTGTAACAAGTGCCTAACGTGCTTCTCGAGACATGAATTCATCTCGGTATGTTTCTAGACACCCAAACACAAAAACTCTCTTTACTTGCTACTGACTTCACTAATTGTACTGTGTATAATTATGTAACTGAAATGTCCCGATCGTATTGTATCGTATAAAATGTAAGCCGAGAAATGTCCAACTCCTACGATACAGGTCTGCGTACCTAATTTAGGAGCCGGAATACTGTTAATAATGTTCTCGCTTGTATGTACAACCCATTGTCTACATGTATTTTGTTGTTGTTGTTTCTAATAATAAACTATGAAATTATATGTTAAGATGGTCACCCATCTACAGACCGACCTCGGCAAGCATTGCTTATCCTCGTACACCAACTATTAATTTTTTATTAGTTTATTATTAAAATCAAACATATAAAGTAAAAACCCCTTCCCAGCAAAGACAAGTTACACATCATGCTAAAACTAACTGCGACCCCGCGCAGTTCCGGTGGGCCCGGAAATACGTCATTACCGCATTCACAATGGCGGCTGTCTTTCTACCCACGCCGCGGTGTTTGGCGTCATTATGTCACACCTTCGGGCTGTGGGTCAATGTGTGTCGGTGGGTAGACAGCTAGGTAGGTAGGTAGGTAGGCTCGTGGATGTCATTTGAGGAGAGAAATAATGGGCTGGTTAGTTTTGTGTCTTGAAGAATGTGGGATATATCTTAACCGGTTTCAAAGAGGATTTAAGAAGATATGTATTAGTGGCACTTCGCCCGCAACTTCGTCTGCTTGGGTTTAGAACCCCCTTTTAACCTCTTTAAAGGTTCAATTCCCAAAATTCCTTTCTAAATAAATAAAGACAATAAAACTTTATTTCAGACCGGAGTTCATAACCACAACTAAATTACACACGCATAAGCACAAACTCAAACAATCTGAGACCCAATTCTACTCATTTTTAAAGAGCGTACACATTCGCATGTCAATCGCAAACTGTCAAAAAAGCCTTAACTTTCATACAATTTTGACTGATTGCGATTGAAATGCGAATTTGTTTCCAAACGCTTACACCCCTAATCTCTTCAAAGTTAGAGTGAACAGGCTCCTTCTGGGTGACCTCGCTTCATCGTAGACTTTGTCTCTGTCATCTTTGACATAGACTAGAGTCAAGAGCAAACCCATTACAAATAAAAAAAAGAATGTGATTTTTTTAAATTTGGGATGACGGAGTCAAAGTTTACGATGGAGCTTTCCCAGAAGGATCCTGCTCACTCTGATTTTAAAGATATGTGGGTTGTAAAGCGTTCGGAAATCGTTCGGAATAATTATAAAGTAATAGATGCAGGCAGAGAGTTTTAGTCCAAAATTGGCGGAAATTTAGTTAAAAGGAATTTTAGTTAAAGTTTATCATTTGAATGCATATTAGTTTTGTGATGCAAAAACTTTTTCTTTCTTTTCGATAACAGTCAGGAAAATGGCTTGTTTATCCAACTAATTATCAATTTATTTAGTCCAAATCATAGTTTAGTTGTTGGAGTGCCTCAAATGCTCTTACCTGCACCATTGAAGGCATAATTGACGCCACTAATGCCACAAAATACGTGGACACATACTGGGCACGAACTATATACCTACGGGTTAGGTAACCATCGATTTTAAAATACAAAAATAAAAATTACAACAGGCATTTTACAGTCCGGGATCGACTCCCAGTCAAACCAGATTCAGCTGTACGCCAGTATTTTACGTGGAGCGGCTGCCTACCAGACCTCCATAACCCATTAGCTGGATAGCACGGTATTTCTTAGCAAGACTGGAGTCAGATTTTCTGACTTCTGACAATCCGTAACCACTGCTAAAGATCTACTAATGGCAGCCGGTATCAACGGCTTAACGTGCTTTCCTGGGCACGGAGATGTCTCGGTATCGTTTCTCATGACTATAAATATTGCACAATGTTTTATTTTTCGAAATTACTTTACCATACCTTTAATGTATTATCTGTCTGTCTTTCACATAGAATGAAGTCGTTATTTCAAAAAACTTGTCATGAAAATTCGCTTGGGTTTTTACCTGGACAAGTCATTAATTTCTGTCACTTAAATTTCCCGAAAAATATCGCAGAGCTTGTTCGTGGACAAATGACATATTATGGAAATATTTTTCGACAACAATATGCCATGGTTCTATTCATACCGTACAATAATGTATAAAAGGTAGAATATAGTTGTTTATTTATAACTTCGTGAAATAAGTACCTTTCAGATTACTTGATTACTTGGCTATCGATGATTACGGGCTTTCCCTAAATGTGACGAGTTTAGAAATTGCGATGAGGACAGTTTTTAAAAGAATGACCGGATTAAATTTTTTTTCTGTGCAGTAGTGTTACATGTCTTAATAGTGCCTTTTGATCCTACATAGTTAAATTAGAATATATCGAGGAACGCTACAAAAATTTACTATTTACAAAATGAATATAATTTATGATTTATCAAGGCATATTATGATTAAAGCATTGTCTGCCAGACAAATAGACACAATGGAAAATGTATTGTTTGTCGGGCACTGGTGACCAACGCGGCAGCCAATGTGGAAAGAAACTACAATAACATAGCTGTTCTTCTCTTTTTTACGTCGATGGTACAGTTCCATTTTCACGACTTTGTCATCGCCCTGGATCACAAACGGCATTAGGAGGAACACGGATGAGTTTTAATCAGTAAGATTCTGACACTCCCTTCCGCTCCGCCTATAGAAGAATGAGTATTTTGATGATGTCCAACGCTACTGCAGGTTTTAAGGCACACTCAGGACATTCAGAACAGAAAGAAAATATTCTATATGCCAAAATAGCCGCACACTGTATTAGACATTTTTCTTTTTATTCGAGTGCTACAAAAACGTTTCGTATTAGGTAAAATAAACAGGACGGTAATCCCCCATCACGGCACAATTCTCGTACAAATTGCGTCACACTTTTTGCGTCAGCTTGTAACGATCTCGTCAATCACTTGCTATCTTGCAGACGGCTTTAGGCTACTGCCATCTAACAAGCACGCACAGAAGATTTACTCACTGACAAGAGGAGAGTTTAGTAAAAGAACTTTGATAGCGTAGGTCAAAACAAACTTATGGCCGAAGAGTCAGGTCAAAACGTTACCTAGAGGTAAATCACCGTAGGTGCGGAAAAAAAAAAATTCATTCTTAGTGGGTAGGTGATACAGAGTGGAATACACCCGCAACTAAGGCCGAAGTTGCAGACTTCTTGCTTAGAGAGTAGACTCCCAGGCCCGGGTCGACAGCGCTAGAGCTAACCCACCAGGGCTGCGGAATTGTTCGAAATAAATACGGTGGAGTAGGAGCGCAAAGGGCATTTTGAAGGAACATGGGTTGGTTTTAGTCAGTAAGAGACAACAATTCCTTCAATTTATGCCCCAAAATAGACTAGAACCAGTTGAAGTCTCTGACCTTCTAGTCCATTTCTGTGACGTGTCACTATCAGCTTGATCCCGCGGGAGACATGTGATCGAATGAGTCGCATCGCCGGTAATAGGCTGTTGCGCGCTTTAAGGGTTTCGTACACAAGTAGCTACCGAGTGTCGTACAAATACTTATTTTGTTCAATTAGCAGATAATGAAAGAACAAAACTAACATATTAGGCTGTGTCTAGATAGGTACAATTTATATTTTTTTTCTAAATAACCAAAGTTATTAGTTTACTCTCTTAACCTGGTTTCCCACGTTGACCAGCCGATCTATTCAACATCATCATCTGTCTAGCATCTTCCCAACTATATTGGAGTCGGCTCCAAGTCAAATCAGATTTAGCTGAATACCAGTATTTTACGTAGAGCGGGTGCCTACCAGACCTCCATAACCTATTATATGGGTAGGTAACACGGTACTTTTTGGCAAGACCGGAGTCAGTTTACTGGCTTCTGACAATCCTAAACAACTGCCAAAGATCTACAAATGACAGCCCAACTGCATAACGTGCTTACCGAGGCACGGAAGAAACTCGGTATGTTAATATCACACCCATCCACAGACCAACCTTGGTAAGCGTGGCTTAACCTTGAAGATCAAGTCGTGCGGCTGTCATTCTTTAGCCACGAGCTCCTCCTATTCAGTCAACATATTACCGTGTGAACTCAGGTGGAGTGAGCGTGAGGTGAATTGATTCCATCTTTTTTGTATGTATTGACATCTCACTTCGTGTTCATTTCAGCTAAGTTTACACTGTGGGAGTTTTACAGAATAGGGAATATGCATGCGATTTTTTTATTTGCAAAATGAAATACTTATTAGCTCTAGTAAACAATGATGAAATTATTTTAACAAACCTTCATCAGCGATGAAATTAAAAAGCTTTAATTAAAGATTACAATTAGAAATTCTGATTTTGTTTTTGAAATCCAACGCTTATATATGAGCGAGGTGCAAACAATTTCAGCGACATTTTACCACTTACGCCATCTATCGAGCCATTAGTGAGCAAACGACGTCTAGCTAGTCTGCGTCTTAGCTTTTCTGCCGTCCTTAATAAGCTTTATGCCGTCCTTAATGCCTTTATCTAACAAAATCACAGACATTTTGAGTTACGCACGAAAAATGAGCGTTAAAATTCATAGAAATAAAGAGAACTTTACGTCGATTTCTTTTCTCGGAATCTATTTACAGTAAAAAAATACACAGTTAAAAGTTAAGTAAAATGAGCTCACTTCAGTTAAGGCTTGTTTCACACGTACCAGATCCACACCACACCGCCGCCACAAAAAAATACCGCCCGCCCACGTATTTTGGTTCTGGTATAGTAGTGGTACGTGAAACAAGCAATAGTTTTCACGGTGATATTCTTACAGAATAGCACTCACATTAACTCCACAACGAAATCTACACGAGATATTCAAGTTTCGCACATTCTAATTACAGCACAAACATTCTCACATACACGATCCATTAAACTTTTTAACACTCGCTGACTTCAAGCGCTTTACAGCTAAACGTTAAAGCTGAATACAGCGGCACAGCCCATTCCTTTGTTTTACGCCCTTCATAACGCAGATAACTCCAGTTTAGTACTCTGCTGAGTTACGGCACTTGTTAACATTTTAAATTATAGGCATTACAACAGAGATGAATAACAAATTTGGGTTTTTTTTTTTGTTTGTGAAATATTGAGCCTTATTCAGCGAAAACGCGAAGCACATCACAGTTTTGGGCATGTTCGCACATAAATATTCATATACTTCTAAAATGTGGTTTCTCTTGTTGTTGCTAAACAAATAATATTTTCTTTTTATGTTATTGGGGCAGCGTTGGGCGAGTGGAACTCGTAGCTCAATAAAACAGCCGCATGGAGTTTGTAAGTCGGGCTGGTTTTCGCAAGTCCACGCCCAAGCGACTATTTTACGTAGTGATGGGACAGAGAAGTCACTTGATCCACCGCAGCTCCTCAAAGAATGACAGCAACGCCCTGATGTTACTATCCCATAGAGGGTACCAGGGTCTCCCATTTTATTGGTCCTGTACCAGCAAGCACCAGCAATTTAAGAGCATATAAAAAATTACTGTCTTTAAAATCAGTTTATGGACGATAGTTTTACGTGATAAAGTCATAAGAAAACAATTAAACATGCGGAACGTGACCGTGACACTTTTTTATGCATGCGGCTGTGGTGTTCATCGATTTATAAATAAAACAAAGAACAGATGAGCTGCTATTTCGTCCTCCACCAAGCAGGATCTTATGACTCCTCCCGCTTTGGGTGAAGCAGGAGGGAGTGTCAGACTCTTATTGACTAAATCCCAACCGTGTTCCTCCTAGTGCCCTTTGTGTTCCATGGCTACGGTACCTCTACCATTAAAGCAGGATCTGCAGAAATTTCCTAACAGCGGATCTAAACAGGCCACTTTAGCAGAATCAGAAAGCAAATCACGCTACCCATCACTGTCAAATTTTCTCAATCAACCTTGATGTTTGACATATTGTTGTGTGATTAATATTTTGATTCTCCAGTAGTATATTAAGAAACTCAAAAGCCTAAGCTAAAAACAATACTTTCAAAGAAAAGAAACAAAAGAAAGCACTTTTCCATGTAAACGAATAACATATTCAGTAAAGAGAACTCATTTATTTCTCACCAGCAGTTATTTTTTACTCAAAGTGTGCTCGAGTTATTTATTACCGGGCTCTGCTAATGTAATGTATTGCTGCAAGTTGGTTCAAGGGCTCGAGCGACACGAACAACACACATAAATTAAGTAGATATTCATTTCGAACCTTATGTCTGGTAAGAAGAAGTAATTGGAGAAGGAACATTTTATCAAGACGATACACACTTTTGTCTGCGCAGACTTTAAGCTCTGTCGGAAATCGATGGTCATACCATAGAAAACTGGAACAGTATTCTGTTCTATCTACGATGTGACCAGAGTGTCTTAAGGTCATGGTACATTATAACGGCACAGTAACAGCACGGCCATTTACTTGTCATTCAAATTAGGGCACTAAAATGAATGCGGATGTCGTAAAATATAATTTCATAATGCCAATTTGAAAAAGCCAACGGTGTAAATAAGCCGGTCGCATATTCGCCAGCAAAACAACGTCGGACTGCGAGCTTGCACCTCGCGGTAGGCGCACGGACGGCTTGCTATAAGCACGCTGGCGGCTAGCCGTAGCCGTGCCCCCACATAACATTTTGGTGTCAGTGACAGGCTTATATAATAATAACTAATATAACAGGGTTACAATTATCGCAGTTATAACTAAAGTCGATATAGAGGAGTTAAAAAACAAGTATTTTGTCCCAATCGCGGCACTAAAACTTTAACGACGACGACGTAACACAGTTTTGAACCTTATAATGGTGCTAGTAACAGCAAGTATGCTACCTTTCTGTAATCCAAGTCTTTATAAAAGTGTTCGCCGACTCCTTTTAACACTTATTGTTATATAGTTATTGCAATGTAGTGTTTTATACCTTTTAAGGTGTTATATTGACGATTATTATAGACATAGGTTATAAAATAGAGTTTGTAGAGAGTTTAGTAACACGAGATACTAAAAGTGTCAAACGACTCCTCTATTTAGGTTTAACCTGTAATAAAGGATTTAACTAAAGCTTATTGTGTTAAGCAGTACTCTTTTAAAGACGTTCTAAAGGTATTGTTTTCAAACAACGCAAGTATGGGTCTTTATTAACACTAACCTCACTTTTGTAAAGTTTTGCCATTGTTTTGGTAACCTAACAATTAATATTATTTCTAGTTATTCAACATTTGACTACAATATACATACAGAGTTGATACGACAGAGGGGCATTAAATTAAACTACGTATACTATACGTGTTCAGTATTAATTCGATACGGTACAAAAACAAAAAGCGCCATAAATGAGAAAATATTTTTTTCAAACAAACTAAATAGCTTGCAAATCCGAATAAAACGCAACCACCCTTTGTAAAAAAATGACACTGACCTTAGATACCGCTAGGTAAGAAAGCGGCAACGTCGCGCGCGCGCCGGAGCGCGGTGTGCGGTATCTCGTGTGCTCGGCGGGGGCCGGGCCGGGGTGGCGGCCGGCGACTTAGGCCTCCGCTCGCACTGGCTTTTATGTAGGTAACGTTTCGAAGTACGCGCACAAAAACAAACACACTAAATTTTTAAATTTTCGATGTGTCCTCCATTCACATTGATGCACAAATTATACCGACGGAGAATATTGTTATTTATTTTTCTAATTAGATCACTGTCCGTCGCTAAGCACTTTAATTTGTAAAATGCTAAAATAATCCTATTTTTTAACTCATCAATTGTATTTACCTCTGAGGCATACACTTCACCCTTAATGTAACCCCACAAAAAGAAATCCATGGGAGTGAGGTCCGGAGATACTAATACTAAATAATAATAATCCCAAGTTACGTGTCCTATCACCATAAAAAACAGTCAATCACAAAAAAAACACTAATACTAAATAATAATAATCCCAAGTTACGTGTCCTCTCACAATAACAAAATAAAATTACAATCGTTTGCGCGCGAATTCCACAAACCGTACGTTCCGAAAAACAAGCGTCGGCGCACTGAGGGACTTACCGATTGCCAAAAACAAGGATGCAACAAACTGACCTATCTCTATTTCTTTCGCTCGCTTTATGTTAGTCGCTTTCGTAGTGAAAGTGCAAGTGTGTGTGTATTGATTGCTTCCTTGTTTGCATTGCCAATTTTTAGTGAATGTCCTTCGACATGCGTCAGAGTGGCAACAACGCATCGTAGATTTATCGTTGTAAGGTGCATGACCTATGCTTAGACGATAGTCAGCTGTTAGAAAAGATACATCGTGTTCAAACCGTGCAAAAACTTTAAAAATCATTTGCAACTAAACTACTGCTCCTAATGAATTTATTTTTGGTACAGAGCTTGAAAATGGTACCTAGTATAGGCAGTTTAAAGGAAAGCCCCTCTGTCGTATCAACGTTGTATAATTTCGTACATTAGTTGAAGCGTTCCATAAATACCACTTAATTTTACATACCACTGCTCAGGAAGCAGGAATGAATAATAATGTTTAGCTTGACGTACCTATTTATTATCATAACTTTTCTATTAAATTTTTAACTAATCCTAGGCGCGTTAAAATTGAGATGAGAAACATGATATACATTTACCGTGAAATCATAAGGGCAGTCATTTTCACTTCATATACTTAAAAACTTAATATTCCATAATATTATTCTGCTGTGTTGAATAATGGATGACATAACACTTCCACTACATACAGATTTAATTTTAGTAAGATTACAGGCTTTTTCAATCTTGATGTGCGCTAAAAGTTATACAGTTGAGATTTAATGTACTCAAGAAGTTTTTAGTGTAAAATCATTCTTATCCGATGCTTTCCTACTACCTGTACTGTTTACCAACTCGGTATTACAATTGTAATACCGGTTAAAGTACGCTCTTGTGCAGCTTTAACATATCTTTTTAACACCGTACTATAGGATTTCTACCACCTGTAGCGTTTACCAACCATATATTATAACGGTAATACTGGTTAAAGTAGTAGCTGACGATGAATAAACGCTCTTGTGCAGCTTTTATATCTTTGTAACACCGTACTATAGGCTTTCTATAACTTTTACCTGTAAAGCTGTGGGCCTCTTTCGTGGTTATGTGTGCAGTGAGTAAGAACATGCTCTAACTCAGTTGTACAGGTCTGCGTTAACACTTTTATAAAGGTTTATTCATATAGGTTTTCTTAACGCTTTAGTGTTAGTTGGGACATAACCTTAAATGTTCGGTCCTAACATAGTCTGACAGCGAAACCAGTTTTTGTTTTTAGTTAGTTTATATGATGTGTTCTTTAAAAAAAAAAAAAAAATGTCGGTGTTTTGGTTATTGTTTCGTTTTTTGACACCGACTTCCGAAATTAAAGTTTTTTTCTTTCTACAAAAATTATTTTGTACCTTGTAGTGTTTTGTTTTTGGAAGTCGGTTGTATTTTTTGTAAAAAAGTTTTTTATTTTTCACTTTTTAGTGGTACCTAGGTACCTGCGCACCCATTAACAGCGTACCGGCGCAATGTTATATTAAGAACTGGTGTAAACACTAAAAAAACATGCGATTTCAGCAATCCCGATCCCTTTGCTATCATTTATTGAAGAGTTCCGTTTCCTGCCTCCGAAGTTATTCGTCAGATCTTCACCAAATTTAAACGGGACCAGTCCAGGAAAATACTCTTTCAAACAAAAAAAGAATCATCCAAATCTGCTGACAATATGCTATAGTATCGCTGAACAAACATTTTTCATGGGATCTCATCATCAGATCCTAATTTATACCTTCCATCATCAGCTCAGCAACATGAGATGATGATTTCCAGGCACAAATATCTGAATTGCGTTAGAAAGTTTATGAAAAACATTGTATGTGCCTATAAAATTTATATAATTTTTTATATGATTTTCGTGGGATCCTATCATCATATTCTGACATGGTGACAATGGGACCAATCGAAGAGTATAACCTTTCAGATGAAAGAAAAATTTTTCAAATCGGTTCATAAATGACGGAGTTATGAGGTAACAAACATAAAAAAAAAAACGACCGAATTGAGAACCTTTTTTTGAAGTCGGTTAATAAACGTGTTTTCTTTTCTTTTTCTTCTTTAAGCCGCTATATGTTATACTGAATGGATAACTGTTCGCACATAATTAAAGTCATATTTCTACCGATAAAAGTCATGTTGAACATCAACGTACTAAATTCTTGAAACACGGCCACTTGCGGTTATTTTTCTACTAGTGTTACGAACTAGTAGAAAAAGTAACAGTAAAATTATCTTTTTAAAGCGGCATTATTTAATAAAAACTTGACATTTTATCAAAGCCTTAATAACGGCGGCTGATGAGAGAGAAATTAAACGTTGTTTTAATAAGAAATGGCTTAAGACAGCCGCCGGTGGTGGCGGGCGTGGCGGCTGAGTTGTGTCGCTCAAACTGTTTCACTCCCACCTCGTAATGAACACGTTGGCGAGGCCATGAAGTGAGAATGTTACATAGTTTTAAGATTACTATCTGTGGAGTACCCCTTGATAAGACTGGTGTCAAATGACATAAAAAAACCATTGTGGCGCCGGCCACAATGGTTTTATGTCATTTGATATTTTTAGGGTTCCGAACATCCTTAAAAAACGGAACTAGTATACATATGAACTTTATAAATACATTTTTAGTATGGGGGTCACTTTTCTGGGTCAAACAACACTTTTTGGGGGCCGTGTCACCCGTGTCCGTAGGAGAATACCCAAATTTTAGACCCTACACGTGGTCCCCGGGTGATGCTAATCAGGTGACACTAACTGGTAGTAGGCTTCGGCCGATGGCTTGTGACCACCCACTGGGCAAAGACGTACCGCCAAGCGGCTTAGCTGCGTTCCGGTACGATGCTCAGTGTAGCCAATTCAGAGGAGTTGGGTCGAAATAGTTGTTCCAATGCAGGCAGACCAACCAAGCTTGCCCTGGCGTGGGCGTATCGGGAGACTAGTCGCGGAGGGTAGCGGGATCCGAGGCACGGTGGTGGTGTAGTTGGGAGCCCAAGTAATGTGCTAGCCACACTTGAAAGGCTGCCCCGCCAACTGACGAAAAATCACGAAATGCACCATCGTGCTGGTTGGCGACCAGATGAAAGGGCCCGATGGTCATTCCCGGGGGGCCTCGGGCGTCCCCGCAGTCTCCAGACTAGTTCCCCAAAGATGTCGTCCTGTCAGGGCGTGCCTGAGGGTTAGCAGCATGGAACCTCATTTCACTTCCTTCTCCTCAACCTCACTCACTTTTAAAATGAACAGGGGCAAAAAGAGAAAAGCTGTACAGCGGCAGCACGCCCTTTTGCATAAAGTGCCCCTCTTTAACATACGAGGTCTGCACTCAAATCTCGCTGCAGTCCATCACCACCTTGAGACCGAGAAACCAGCGCTCTTGTTTCTGTCGGAGACGCAGATCAGATGTCTGTCGGACGTGTCATACCTGTCTTACCCAGGGTTTACCCTGGAGCACCACCTCAGACCACGCGCGGGCGTATGCATGTACGCCCGGGACGACATCTGCTATCGGCGTCTCCGTTACCTTGAAGACTCCAGGTTCTCGACGCTGTGGGCTATAGTGGACACAGGCCGAGACAAAATTGTTTACGCCTGCGTCTACCGTTCGCACAGCGGCGATTTGGGCTTACACAGCACCTGAGTGAGGCGGCGGATGCGGCTCAGCAGCGGTACCCTTCTGCCCAATTGTTGTTACTGGGGGACTTCAATGCCCACCATCAGGAGTGGCTCTTCCCATACCAGTGCACTGACCATGCTGGACGAGAGACGCGAAAGCTAGCGCTTGCGTTAAATCTTACCCAGCTGGTCCAGGGGGCAACGAGGGTGCCGGATGTTGATTCGCACACTGCCAATTGCTTGGACTTTTTGCTGACAACAGATCCAGACCGCTATTCAGTGTCGATTTCTTCACCACTGGGTAGTTCCGACCACTGTCTGGTGAAGTCTGTATCCGTCTACTCCCCGCCCGATCCTAGCCCAAAAGGCACCCGGCGGGTATGGCGATACAGGTCAGCAGATTGGGATGGCATGCGATCGTTTTTCGCATGATACCCTTGGCAGCCTACTTGTTTTTCTTCCACTGATGCTTCGTCGTGCGCGGACGCCGTGTCGGATGTGTTGCGGAGGGGAATGGAGGAATCTCTGACATAGCGAAATCTGGCGAAGCTCGGCCTTCGTTTGGTGCCGAGTGCAATCGCGCTGATGCGCTTAAGCACGCGGCGTACCTAGCATGGGTCGACGCTCGTAAGCGCAAAGCAAATGACGTGAGTCGGATGAAGAGAGCCTTCAACAGGGCTGCCAAGTCCTGTAAGAAAGTGTTGCGGAGGGCTCGGTTTGACCACATTAGCCGAATAGGGAACAAACTCGCTTCATACCCAGCAGGTAGTCTTTTTGGTCCCTGGCTAAGTCGGTCGAATCGAACTTCTGCCGCCCCTCACTACCACCATTGCTGAGACCCGACGGGACGCTGGCCCACTCCGCTGAGGAGAAAGCGAACTTGTTTGCTTCTTTGTTTGCGGAATCTTCACGTCTAGATCCTGGTCGATGCGAGTCGAGTATGTCTAACATTCGCATTCATCAGAAAGACGTCCGTAGGGTACTGCGTAACCTAGACGTGAACAAGGCTAGTGGTCCCGACGGGATACCGGCAATTGTTCTGAAGACTTGTGCGCCTGAGTTGTCTCCGATCTTGGCACGCCTATTTCGTCTTTCGTTTGAGACTGGAAAAGTGCCGAAGGCTTGGAAGCAAGCTAACGTGCAGCCCGTGCCCAAGAAGGGTAGTCGAGCTGACCCGTCGAATTATAGACCCATCTCGGTAACGTCCATACTTTGTAAGACTATGGAACGCGTGCTGAATCATAAGCTCCTGGCATACCTAGAAGCGAATGATATTCTTAGTGACCGTCAATATGGGTTCCGCCAAAAGCGGTCAACTGGGGATCTTCTAGCGTATGCCATTCACATCTGGAGTGAGGCCACAGAGAAGCACGGGGAGGCACTAGCGGTCTCCCTTGACATCTCGAAGGCCTTCGACAGGGTCTGGCACGATAGCCTTATTAGTAAGCTTCCTTCCTTCGGTCTGCTCGCCGGTTTGTGTGATTGGATCGCAGACTTCCTGAGGGATCGGTCTATCCGAGTGGTCATAGATGGCTGCTCGTCTGGACTGCTGGATATTAATGCCGGGGTTCCTCAGGGTTCGGTTCATTCGGCAACACTGTTCTTGCTGCATATTAATGATCTGCTTAAACCGCCGGTACTTTTGGGTATGCAGACGACAGCACTGTTGCTGAAAGATACGTGTCCGACGCACGAGCTGGTGGGTCGCAGATCCGGTCTCTCCGGGAGGCAATGCTTGAGCGCTTGAACGTGTCCTTACAGGCAGTCTCTGAATAGGGCGATGCCAATCTGGTCAAGTTCAATGCTGCTAAGACCCAAGCGTGTCTATTTTCCGCCAAAAGGAGCCAATTCCACCCAGCTCCATCTTTCCGAGGTTTAACCGTGCCGATTACCGACCAACTTGATCTTCTTGGGGTTACATTAACATCTACTCTCAATTTTGGCCCTTACATAGAGGCAAAGGCTCAAGTGGCTGCAAATAAGTTGGGGATTCTGGCAAAGGTGAGACGATACTTCACGCCGGAACAGCTGCTTAAACTCTATCAAGCGCAAGTTCGATCGTGTATGGAGTACTGCTCTCATCTTTGGGATGGATCTGCCAGGTACCAACTAGATGCCCTTGAGTCAATTGAGAAACGAGCCAAGAGGATCATCGGCAATGAGAGGCTCGTCACGACGAGGCTCCAAAGTCTTGAACATCGACGACGAGTTGCTAGCCTGTCGGTTTTTTACCGGTTGCATTTTGGGTAATGTGCGACGGAATTGCATAATTTAATTCCGCCAAGCCCGTTCCATCATCGGACCACAAGACGAACGGCGATGCGCCACCGGTACACGGTGGAAATCCCACCCACACGCACAAAACGTTTTGGGAACACATTCATAATGCGTACAGCTAAGGAGAGGAACTCCCTGCCGGAGTCTGTGTTTCCCGATAGCTACAACCTGGGAGTCTTTAAGTCAAGAGTGAATAGGTTATTTCTAGGCAAGCGTGCTCCATCTTCGACCACATCATCACTTACCATCAGGTGAGATAATGGTCAAACGCGTGCCTATCTATAGTAAAGAAAAAAAAAAAAAACAAAATCAGCAGTTAGCAACATGGTGCCCTAAAGCACGGGTGTCCAAACTAGATGGGACCCAGGGCCAATAAAAATGACTAAATACATTGGTGGGCCGCAAAATATTTATAAAAATAAAATACTGATAATAATATCGTTATTTATTATCTACTTTTTCATTAATTTGTCTTTTACAATTCTGTCAATATCAACCTCAATATTAGTAGTAGCTAGGCGCAGTGCATGTTTAAGTGAAGTATCTGTCAATGAAGACCTGTATTTCGATTTAATAAGCTTCATTGTAGAATATGCACTCTCACAAAGGTAGGTACTGCCCATCATCGAGCCCATTTTTTGCCCGAAATTCGTCAGTTTCGGGAAACGTTCAGCGAGGGGCTTAAAAAAATCAAGTCCTGTTTCAGTTCTGCCCTTGTAAAAGGGGTCCAATTGCAGATCACACAGTTCATGTTAATGGATGAGTGAAGAGTGCTATTTCACTCTCAATTTTTTTTTAATCTGCAAAACGCCGTTCAAATGCGACGATTATTTCGTCCATGTATTTGAGGTGCTCCAAAAAATTACAATTTGCTCATTAATGTATTTAAACAAAGAAGATAAAAAAGATTCTACGGGCCGAAATAATCCAAACCGCGGGCCGCACGCGGCCCGCGGGCCTTGGTTTGGACAGCCCTGCCCTAAAGTATTACGTCGCCGAGACATTTCGAGGAAAAGTCACCACGTGACAATCATTACTATCATTATGGATAGATATATAAAAATGGCAGCTGGGATCATCACATTAACGTGTTTTCTACACACAAGAGTCTCGGTATGTATTCGATGATCACCCATCCTCGACTCGACCTCGTCAAGCACTGCTTAACCTCAAAACTGGAACAGTGTGGCTTTTGTTATTTAGCTACAAGCTCTTCCTATAAGATATTCGTTGCATTGTTAAGTAAAATTATAGGTTCTAAGCACGCTCACCTACGTCGACTATCAAAATAAATGAGTGTCGTAATAAATATTTTGTAGTTTTGGCGGAACAACTAGGTTATTTTCTAATACCTTAATTAGAGCTGTTGTATTATAATTGTTGTGTTGTGTTGGCAGCAGCACGGGTCGATCTTGAAGGTTAAGCAACGCTTGACAAGGTTGGTCTGTGGATGGATGGGTGACCATCTTCATATAACAAGTTTCCTCCGTGCCTCGAAAAGCACGTAAAGCCATTGGTCCCGGCTGTCATTTGTAGATCTTTCGCAGTCGTTAGGGATTGTCAGAAGCCAGTAAATCTGACTCCAGTCTTGCCAAGATGTACCGTGTTACCCAGTTAGTGGGTTGTGAAGGTCTGGTAGGCAGCCGCTCCTCGTAAAACACTGGTATTCAGCTGAATCTGGTTTGACTGGAAGCCGACCCCAATGTAGTAGTTGGGAAAAGGCTAGGCAGATGATGATGTTATGGCTTTACTAAAGACCATCAAACGAAAAAATGCCTGCATTAGTATAGGAACTGCAGAATTAGGTAGGAAACACAAGAGCTGCAATTTTTGACAGAAAAATTAAAAAAAAATATTTCCCATTTAAAATTTTGGTGAAATAACTAAAACAATAATATTTTTAAATTTAAAATGACATTTGAAAATATATTAACTGTCATTTAATTCAAACTTGAAATTAAACTTTTTTCCGCTTCAACATTCCAACAAAAATCCTCTAACAAGTAAAAAGACGGGACAGCACGTAATAGCAATGTCGTTAATCTACTTGCCCGCCCGCTTAGGAGCCGCAACTGAATTATACCTACGCTGGAATCAAATTACCGGCGATTTCATTTAGAACGCTCGGGTAGCTCAGCTGACTCTGTCGTGACGTACTGTGCTGTATCCCGGAGACTGTCTTTTGACTTTAATTGTGGAATTTATTCGTTGAAATGAAATTCTCTTTTAGGGTAAGGTAAATAAAGGAGTCTTTTGGTTAATTCTGTAATTGTATTTTATGAAAATTGTTTAATTACTTTGTGGAAGCATTTTTTTCGCACATTCTGTTTGTATGAAAGGATATCATTAAGAAATCGCATACTAAAGACATTCAGAGGCGGCGCAAGGCGTGGGCGACGTGGGCCACCGCCTACGGCCTCGCGGTCCCAAGGGCCTCGCAGCTTTGACTTTTTTTTAAACTCAGAAAAACCATAGCCTTAAAAAAAAACACTTTTCCGTGTCTATTTAAAAAAAAAAATGAGCTCGCTGTACTTGCTCTTGCTATTTGAATTAATATATTGTTATGGTTTACTTCAGTAAGTTTTGTCAAAATAATAGCCACGGCAGGATAGACACTATGATTTACTCGCTCTTGCATCAAAGCTTCTTCAATTTAGTTCTTTCTTGAATTTTCTCACATTCGCCCAATATTTACTATTATTGCACAAAAAGTCAAAAGAAAATCAACACTACTCGTGGCGGGGTGCAATTGAGTTCGTCACATCTCGCCGTCAATCGTAGAATCCAATCTCTGAAAACATCAAATCACTCTATTCTTAGGTAGGACCAAAAGGGCCTCGCAAAAAGCCAATCTTGCCCATTTCGAATTTAAGTCTTGCGCCGCCACTGAAGACATTAGTGTAGTTTAGGTACTTATTTGTGTTCCTAAATATGCAAGAACACTTCATGCCTGTTAGTAATTATTGATGTACATAGAAAGACAAAAATAGAGAAATAAAAATGAGCTGAGCTCCTATATATCTGAGTTAAAATAGTAATAGTATCTAAATAGTTTAAATATTGCGTGTAATAAATTTACACGCAATATTCAAAACATTCCGTGTAAATTACACAACGTAATAATATGAAATCAGTCTATTAATCTAATTCCTAAGTTTTGCATACGCGAGCATATTGCAAAATCTATTTGAAATCAAAAGTTTGAAATCTACCAATTTTCAGTTTTGTTACCTGTCTTCCCACATTTTCCAAAGAGGTTGTGTGAATACGGATAGACAAGCAGTATGCACAGTTAATGTACGAGCAACAAAATAATAAAAAAATGTTAAAAACGAAGTTAAAATGTGTAAAAATAGATTATTTTCAATTGGTCATACAGCGCTCTCTGTCGACGGTTTGTCTAACTAAAAATCAACTTGGAGAACATAGGTGGCAGTCAATACCGCCATTTCCTACTAGATGGCGCTAAATAAAGCTACAGAAAACTATGAATGCAATGTAACTTGTATTTTGTTTAGCGACGCTATTAGCCACTAGATGGCGCTGGAAAATAAAAACAGAATAAAAAAATGCATGATATTTTCCATAATTTTTCCGATTCCTTTCCCACATTAATTATAGGATGAAATAGCATACTACTCTGTCAAGAAAGTACCGGGAAAAGATCAATAATACACAAAATGTCTGTTATTCATACAAATTTATTTTATCACCTTCAAAGTATGCTCCTTTAGAAACGATACACTTGCGCCAACGAATAATCCATTCATCAAAACATTTTTTAAACGCTGCTTCCGGAATTGAGTTCAGTTCTCGCCGCGAATTCTCCTTTATGTCTTCTATCGATTGAAAACGGGTGCCACGAAGTGGTAATTTGAGTTTAGGAAAAAGAAAAAAGTCAGCAGGAGCCATATCTGGTGAATATGGTGGTTGCTGGATGGTATTTGTTGAGTGTTTGGCGAAGGCGCATTGTCGTGGTGCAAAATCCAAGAATTTTCTTTCCACAAATCTGGCCTTTTTCGTCGAATTTACTCTCTTAAACGCCGCATAACGCTCAAATAATATTCTTTATTTACCGTTAGACCTTCCGGTAAGAATTCAGAGTGCACAACACCGCGATAGTCAAAGAAAACAGTCAACATGACTTTGACTTTTGATCGACTTTGGCGTGGTTTTTTCGGTTTCGGTTCAGTTGGAAGGCGCCACTCCGAAGCTTGTTGACTAGTTTGCATGTCAAACTCGTAAACCCACGTCTCGTCACCAGTAACAATGCGTTTCATGAATGTTGGGTCCGAACTGACTCGTTCTAGCATGTCCTCAGCGACTTTCATGTGATTGAGTTTTTGGAGAAAATTCAGATCTTTTGGGACTAGCCGAGCAGAACATGTTTCATACCCAAATGATTAGTTAAAATGGTACGGATCGACTCGTGAGATACAGAAAGTTCGGCGGCTATCTCTCTCAGAGTTGAATGGGGATTTTCAGTCACTATTTCCTTCACTTTTGCGATGTTAACTTCAGTTGCAGACGTTGACGGCCTACCAGATCAAATCAAATCAAATCAAAATCAAATCAAATCATTTATTCGCATAGAATGTGGGTATTTAACAAAGTTGGTAAAAGAAAAATATATATTGGCCCGTGCACATTCTGCCTGAGTATTGGCATGCAAAATTTAACAAATTAAGTTTCAAATTTAAATACAGTTGGAACACTAATAAAATAATTAATATAATAATTTCAAAATTAAATTTCAAACTTACACATGTTTACAAATAAATATATCTTTATCTTTATCTTTAATACATTAATAAGGAAAACTAATAAAATAATTAATATAATAATTTCAAATTAAAATGTCAATAATAGCTACTTAATGTCAATTATAATTAATGTCAATAATACTTCATGTCAATATACAATGTTCATGGTCATAGTTCAA
Source organism: Lacanobia oleracea (assembly GCA_950371165.1). Classification (NCBI taxonomy): domain Eukaryota; kingdom Metazoa; phylum Arthropoda; class Insecta; order Lepidoptera; family Noctuidae; genus Lacanobia; species Lacanobia oleracea. The sequence goes on from OX493395.1 coordinate 26,226,053, forward strand.
GGGTCATTCAAAAAATCACTTATTGTATAGTAACATTTTTGAGTCCAATATTCCTTAAGCTTGTTTTTAAATTGTTGAAGGGTGTCATTTTTTATGTTGTCCGGTAGTTTATTAAATATAATTGGACCCATGCAAAGAACACTTTTTCTAAGTAGTGCAGTTTTATAGCTGCTGACAATTAAAAGATTTTTGTATTGACTTCTAACGGGACCTTTCTTGGTGTCTGAGACCTTAGCAAATAGCTTTATGTTGCTTTTAACAAAAATTGCCATTTCTAAAATATACAATGACGGAAACGTAAGAATTTTTAACGACTTGAAGTAGGGTTCACAGCTATCTCTTGGTTTTATACCGCACATGGCTCTTATACAGCGTTTTTAGGCTTTAAATATGGTATCTCTTAAAGCACCATTACCCCAGAAAATTACTCCAAACCTCAAGACCGATGCGACTAAGCCATGGTATGCAACTAAAGCTGTCTTAATGTCAACTTTTTTTTTCAAATTAAATAGGACATACGCAGCAGTACTCAATTTTTTACAGACCTCTTCTACGTGTGGTTTCCATGTTAATTGATCGTCTATAAGGATTCCTAGAAATTTTGCGACCTTCGTTTTTTGAATCGTCTGTCCGTTATAGCTTACGTTAACGTTTGGTGGAATTGTACGTTGGTGAAAATGCATTATATTCGTCTTTACCAAATTTATTACCAAATTATTTTTATCGAGCCAATCAATTATATTTCTAAGACTATTGTTGATGTCCTCTTCATAATCACTAATGTCATTACATTTTATAAGCGCTGTGCTGTCATCGGCAAATAGAACCATAGGATGTCGAATTCGTTGAGGCAAATCATTTATATACAGCAAAAATATTGGAGGACCTAATACACTACCCTGTGGTACACCAAATTTGACTATTTTACCCTCAGATTGATATTTCTGTTCACATTTTGACTTAAGACAAATTCTGGATATCTCGGTATACTGTGTGCGGTTACTAAGGTAAGATTTTAGGAGATTTAACACATTACCCCTTATACCGTATTTATTAAGTTTGCTTATTAAAATATCATGATTGACACAGTCAAAAGCCCTAGTCATGTCTGTAAAAATAGCACAAACAGGGTTCTTTTTATCAACGTTTATCATAACTTCGTATAATAAGTCATACAGTGCTGTATTAATACTTTTATTCTTTCTGAAACCTGCTTGTTCACTACATAGGATGTCATATTTTGTCAAAAATTTGTTAATTAATTCATAAATAACCCTTTCTATAACTTTGGAAAACACAGGAATCAATGCTATCGGCCTATAGTTAGCTATATCTTCTTTGCAATTCTTTTTATGTAGCGGTTTAACTATGACAGTTTTTAAAGCGTCCGGAAATACACCGGTGCTGATGGCTAAGTTAATAACATGACAAATATGTATGCTTATATTAATTGATACAAACTTTATAACTTTAGTTGCTATTTCGTCATATCCGACGCTATTTTTATTTTTCAACGTCCTTATTACCCTGACTACGTCTTGCGGTATAACTGGAGTCATAAACATTGTATTAGGGTTTTCGCGTAAACTACTTGTGTCGACTGAGGCTCTCGATGAGTTTTTAACTAGATTAATGAAATAATTATTGAATGCGTCTGCAATGTCCTTTGGGTTACTAATAATTGTAATGTTAATTTTTATCTGAGAAATGGGTTCTTTAGTACATATTTTATTGTTGATTACTTGCCAGGATGCCTTCGATTTATTAAGTGAAGTGTTGATAAAAAAGTTATTTTGTGCTTTTTGAGTTAATTTCACTATTTTTTTAAATCGCTGGGAGTAATTTTTAAATTTATATTTGCTTTCATGCGATGGATTAAGTCTGTGTTCCCATAGAAGTTGACGCTGTTTCCTACTACACAATCGTATTCCCTTAGAAGTCCATTTAGGTTTTTTTAATGGCGTTATTGTAATTCGCTTGTAAGGGAAACAAAGATTATATAACAAACCAAACTGCTGCATAAATATGTTATATGCTTCATTTACATTTTCTGTCTTATACATTTCGTAAAAAGAAAGGCATTGTAGATAGCTTTGGAATTTCAACAAATTTTCCAATGATAGGTCCCGCTTTTTAACATACCATGAGTTCAATCTATAAGTTTTGTTTACTTTTATCTCAAACATTTGTGCGGAGTGATCAGATAAGGCGAAGTCTATTACAGTACATTTACATTTATTATTTGAATTATGTGCAAAATTATCCAAACAGCTGTTACTAGATAGCCGAGTTGGTTGGTCAAGCACTAATCGCAAGCCAAAGCCCAGAAGAAAATATTCGAAATCTAAACTAGTATTATTTCTTTTTAACCTATCTATATTAAAATCCCCGCAAATAACTACTTTTTTATTAGGGTTGGTACAAAGTTTTTTTAAAATAGTCTCAAGATTATCATAAAAGGTATTTAAATTACTCGACTTTGGTGGTACACATATAATTATACACATATAATTATTAGTTTCTGTTGTATTAGTTCAATAGCACAACATTCGATCACACCTGATATTGAATACTTTGTTGCGTCTCTAAATTCTGTGCATTGAAGAGACTTATTAACTAGAATACAAGCGCCTCCCCGCTTCGTCCCACGTCTTGAATAACATGCGGCCAGTTTATAATTTGGAATATTGAGTAGTTTTTCTTGCCCACGCATTATAAAATGTTCGGTAATGCAAATAACATCTATGTTTACTTGTTTTCCAGTCATTTCTGGAAGGTGGACGGTTAGTAAATCTGCTTTGTTTAAAAGTCCAGCTATGTTTTGGTGTAGTATTATAACACTATTGTGAACGAAATAAATTCATATTCTTGGTCAAATTCGTATCACTGTCGTCACTGAGGTCGATTTGTAAATTTTTTGATAGCAGTTCTGGTTGTTTATTCATTATTTTGGTCACAATCAACATAGGAAAACACTTTATCCAGGCTACATATTTTTAGAACTAATTGTTCCAAGTCTGATACAATAATATTTAATCCCTTATTATTCAATGTGTTATGTCGTTTGTTATAGGTGTTATACGTATATGGCAGATTTAAATTAGAATCTAATACATACGCATAATTACATGTCTGTGCATCCATATAAAGCAGGTTATTAAAGGTTTCTATACGACTGTTGTACATAATATTATGGTTTTCCATGTATTTAAAAGTAGGTAAACAAATAATGAAATTGGTGTGATTTAGTGGTAATAACCTTCCACGAATAAAAGTGACGAGTTCAATATAATTATGAGTTGTACGAAAATCTTCCTCACCAATAAAAATAATACAGTAGTCACACTCTGTAAGGTCTCGGACTTTTGCATCAATATTATCGAAGATAAGTTCTATTCCACATTTGGGTTTACGATAATGACACAATTCAAAATTATTTAGATAAGTTTTTTCAGCCATACTATACAGTCTATTAGATGTTTCACCACTCAATAAAACTATTTTATGTTTAGTCGATGGCTCCGACGTGGGCGGCGTCCGTAAGGGCGGTGATGTTTTCCTGCCGGTATTTGTTGTCTGCAATACAAGCTCTCTTTCGCTTGAAGTGCATGCATTATCAGCGATATTAATTTTTGTACAGACATCCAAAGAAGTAATATCTTCCCCGACGATCTTCTTCGATAAATTTATAGTTTGCGTTTGTTTGAATTTTGTTTTAATATTAGATGATGTTTTTATTGGTGTTGTTTGTTTCTGGTTCATGGACTACTGACGATTCTTTGGAAAAGATTATTTTTCTTCAATAGTTCTTCATTGCATAACTTTAAATTATTATTTTCCAATGTCAATAACTCAACCTCATGATGTGCACTATTTAATTGTGCCTTTAAAGTATCAATCTCGTCTTTCAATATTTTTATTTGGTTGTAATCATCATTTTCTGATATATCCGGCATGCTATTTGAGGTACAATTCAATGTTTGTGATATAATATCACTGTCATCGTTACTTGGTTCTGATTGTCTGCGTGTACGACGGAAAGTAATATTTTCAAGGAAATTCATGATGATAAATTGATACTAAAACTCAAAAACAATATCTTCCTAAAATCTTCGTTTTCTGGGATTCGAACTCACACCTCCTTACTTGAGAAGCCAACTGGTAAGCCGCTTGGTCATTTAGCAGACGCTTTCAAGTGTGAAATTAGCGGTCGTATTATGTACTACGATGAAGATTACTATTTCTACCAAGAGATGTCGCTATTCACAATAGTCAATTAGGATTTATAGCATTGACGTATGGTATCACTCAGTACGTGTTAGTTCCTGTGTGTTTTAATAGATGGTGCTGTGGTAACACTCAATTCAAATAAATAACGAAATCCCATCGCCGTAATTTTCAATAGCGTTGATTTATCCAGAAAATATATTCACAGATGTTTATGTTATCGTTGGTAGATGTTTTATTTAGACGGATTACACGCACACACGTCTTTCACTTTACCTTTTGGTCATTAATTATAGTAATACAAGTCTTTGTTTATGCAGGTCGAATATCACTGTTTGTCACAATTAGTTTGTTGCGTCAGGTTCACTTTTAAACGGGTTCCACTGTCTAAGAGTTAGTTTTTATATTATTTAAATGATTTTTTACGGGAGCACAATAAAACCAATGTTTACTTAACAGCGCCAGAGCGAGGCAAATCTTCCATCACATCTCGACCGCTTTTGAACGCTTTGAACCACTCATAAGCACGAGTTTTTGATAAAGTCGATTCACCGTAAGCCTTCTGTAACATTTTCAGTGACTCCGAACACGAAATTCCATTGGCGATGCAAAATTTAAGAAAAACTCTTTGCTCGATATTTTTGTCCATTATGAAATTCGCAATACACACTATATATGATATTACTAAAACCAGCACTGTATTTAATATAAATAACAGATGCAACTCAAACTCCGCGCCAAAATGGAAAACAGTTGTGCCAATCTAACAACTACAAAAAAACAAAAATTTGAATTTGGAACCATAAACAAATCATCCATTCCCGATACTTTTTTGACTGAATGTATAACCTTTGCGAACTATTATTTTGTTTTAAACTGTTGGCAAGAACAAGGTGCAAGACTTAATTAAACTACTAAACATTTTAATTTCTTCTTCAATCTACTACATACATACAATCGGCTAGCTATTTTTCTTACACAAACTTCGAAACACTCATAGAATTGAAAAAGTAAACACCCGATTCTAAAGAACATTTCCGTTCTTTCAATTTTTTCCAAAGACAAGATAGAACAGCTACATAATTTCCTTAGAACACAACATCACACTCAACTCTCCAGACCATTACTACGAACAGTTCCTCACACATCCAATAAGCCCTTTTCCAATAGGAAGTCGAAGCCAGACTAGGAGAAGAGACCACTACAAAATTAAGTAAATCGAATACATTCCTAGGATCCAAGTGTATTTGTTCTAAATCCGTTACCCGTGTAGTGTGATACGCTGTGGGTTGATTTCCCGTGGGAGCAGAGATGGAATGCTTGCTAGGAGATCTTTCTTGATTTATAGTGAAGGATCGCTGTTCCTAGTGGAAGGTTTGGGTTTGGCAGATGTTTAGAGTGAGTGATTTTGTTTTTTTTTAGGATTTTGTGGATGGATGCGCCTGCATCAGGTTACATTTTTTTTTAAGTAATGGGAGAGTTACACTCCAATCGACTCAGTCACCATCACATAACAATACAAAACTCACGATGACTAATGTCATAAATAATCAGCTGTAACTATTTGATTGAACCGCTTGATGTAACAAATCATATCATAGTTTGACATGGTTGAGTAGCAAGCTACAACATCCATGTAACATCCATGTCACATCCATGCGTGTATGTGTATCTGTACTAATAATAAAGCTGAAGAGTTTGTTTGTTTGCTTGAACGCGCTAATCTCAGGAACTACTGTCCGATTTGAGAAATTATTCCAGTGTTAGATAGCCTATTTATTGAGGAAGGCTGTAGGCTATAGTTAATATTATCACGCTAAGACCAATAGGAGCGGAGCAGTAATGAAATTGTGACGCAGATATTGCGAGGGTCAGCTAGCACAATATACAAAAGCACAAATCTATACTAATATATAAAGCTGAAGAGTTTGTTTGTTTGTTTGTTTACTTGAACGCGCTAATCTCAGTAACTACTAGTCCGATTTGAAAAATTCTTTCAGTGATAGATAGTTCATTATAAACAGTAAAATATCAAAACAATTACAATAATTCAATCGTGCATGGCCTACTATGGCCCACTTGCGCAAATAACTTTTTTGTGGTCAAACGGGCCAGAGTGATTTTTTTAAACTTCAATCAGTTGATAAGAGAGGATGGAAAAGAATTTGAGACGAGGTGAGTGACAATACTGATAATTAATTGTAAAACCGGCCAAGTGCGCGTCGGACTCATACACGCGAAGGGTTCCGTACCAGAAACATTGATTTTTATTATTTGTTGTTATAGCGGCATTAGAAATACCTACACAATCTGTGAAAATTTCAGCTGTCTACCTATTAGAGTTTTTGAAATATAGCCCGGTGACAGACATACGGACGGACGGACGGACAGTGGAGGCTTAGTAATAGGGTTCCGTTGGTTACCCTTTGGGTACGGAAGCCTAAAAATGTAATAATTTTCAAGAAAATTGTTGCCAGCCTAACCCAAATGAAAATTTTTGCTCACAAAATAACATTTACGCGTAATTTCCCGCTCAACCATTACCTCAAACAGAAATAATCACCCTGTCTGCCCAGCTGAAGGCTGAAGTGGCTCGATTTCCTGCGGGCCGTAATTCGATTCCCTGTTTAGGTATTTCTTCAGTGCTATCCTGTCTGATTGATGACTCGGGGCCGACGATACGACAGCCTTTTTATCGGCATAAGTTCCCAATTTCGGGTGGTAGCCAATGTTATTTGCGCTGAGTACTATTGCTGGAGTATTTATGTGTGATGAAAATACGAGTTATTACTGCAGTGGTTGGTAGTTTAATCAGATGGAGATGGTCGGGTAGACAGGGAAGGAGGTTGATTGTTTATTTGATATCTAGACTCTTGTTTGACCACAATCTTACCGAAAACTCGACCATCGTCTATCCCGCCTGATGAAAAGCAATGGTGCGGTAAATAATGGAGCAAACTTTCTCAGAAGAAACCTATTTACTCGTAACTTAAAGACCCTCAGGTTGTAGCTATCAGGAAACACAGACAGGATGGTGCATGTTAGGACTAGAGCTAGTAACTAGCCGAAATTTCAATAGCTTAGCTAGCCGGCTATTTGTGCTGGAATAGCTAGCTAGCTAGCCAGCTATTTTGGTTACTTGGCTATTGAACAAGGTGGCTAGGACTTGAATGAATAACGATCACCAGTCCTGTAATTCGAGTTCGATCTTCGCCGCGGCATAATAAGTTAGGTAATGTCATGATTTCATTTTTCATTTACTTTCATTTTATGTTATAATCTTTTGAAAAGAAATGACTTCCCTTCGTAGGTCGTACGTATTACTACTATAAAAAAAAAAAACGAAAATCTAGGTACCATAGCGTCGTCTCTATTTATAGGTATCAACTAAAAAACTTTTACAGTACATGTGAGCGAGTGCGCACACAGCTAGTCAGCTAACGGCTACTCCGGCTAGCCGGCTACCGAATTCCAGCACGGCTGCAAAACGTACTTTTTATAGTTATTATACTCTGTGGCGACTATCGGCTGTTCTGTGTTCTGACGGATATCATAGTCGTGGCTATTTTGTTAATGGCCGCTTTTAGGCTAGTTATTGATTATTTTATTGTTTTATGTGACATGTTTATTATTATTATTTTTTTCTTAACATATATTTTTTTGACGTTTTGACATGAATGAATGGTTTAATTGATAATTGATTTTTGGTTCTTAAATAATTTAAATTGTTTGTGGTTTTATTTTTTATTGATGACATTTAGTTATTATCTTTTTATTACTATTGTGATTAATATAAATTTAACTGAGACGATGTTTTTTTTCCAATATTTTAGTTAATCGATTTGATCTTTTTTTACTTGTTTACTTAACTGTTTTTCTGTTCTTTTTTTTTGTAACACATTCAGACACAATGTAAATTGTTATTGAATTGAGTAAATGAAATGAAATGCTACAAATCGCTAGTTAAGACTAGCTATTCTTTTAATAGAATATTATTGCATGATATTCGCTTATTTGTTGGTCTCGTGGTTGCAACCACGTTTCCATCTCAACAGCTGACTACTTTTTTTAGCCTGCTCTTCTGTCCCACTGCTGGGCAAAGGCCTCCCCTTCTCCTTCCAAATCTCCCTGTCTTGGGCGATCTCCGGCCAAGTTTGTCCTTCAAACATGATGAGATCTTCACACCACCTTCGCAGCGGTCGACCTCGACGACGACGTCCTTCTTCAGGCGTCCAGTGAGTGACGATCTTCGCCCACCTCCCCGGCGTCATTCGCGCGACGTTGCCAGCCCACTCCCACTTCAGCCTGGCTGTTTTTTCTCCGATATTTATGACTTTAGTCAAGGAGCGCAAGGTGATGCTTCTAATGCGATCTGTAGGGGTATTCTGTAACAATATTTTCGTGTCTCGACAGCGGAATCCGAGGTGAGTATCAAATTACTTCAAACGTAACCTTTATGTTGTGTGCAATAAAGCTCACTTCGTGAGGTTTGTCACTCAGGTGAAGCTCGATTTCGAAATGGTTACTTACAGAAGAGACTAGCTGTTCGCTTAACACCTATTATGATGCGCTCCATTTTCTGTGACTTGTGCACCGTAGATTAGGACGGGCAGTATGCACATGTCAATGAGTTTTCTTTTGAGTGTTATTGGAAGACTTTCTTTCATACTTAAAAAAGATAATTAAAGCCATAAAAAGTATGAATATTTCAATGTAAAATTAACCTTTCATCATCTGCCTAGCCTTTTCCCAACTATATTGGGGTCGGCTTCCAGTCAAACCGGATTAACCTTTAAACCTCTTAAATACTCAAACTATTTAGTACGAAGTATCGTTAAGACCTTAGAAGTTCGTTGGGTAATTTAAAAAAAGGTTCTAATTAACAAAGTTCAGTGTTTCTGGAACAGGCACAAATTAAAAATAATTTTCTACAAGAAAATGTTTCAATGAAGTAAACAACTTTTTATTTTAGATTTGACCTTGATTTTTAGTTTTTCAGATGTTGCCTCAGTTTGTAGTTGTTCAAAATGTTCAAATGTATCAAAATCTACTAACATCTACTTTCAATGTTGGCCCTTTCATAGAGGCAAAAACTCAAGTGGCTGCAAAGAAGTTGGGGATCCTAGCAAAGGTGAGACGGTACTTTACGCCGGAACAGCTGCTCAAACTCTATCAAGCGCAAGTTCGATCGTGTATGGAATACTGCTCTCATCTTTGGGACGGATCTGCCAGATACCAGCTTGATTCCCTTGAGTCAATTGAGAAACGAGCCAAGAGGATCATTGGCAATGAGAGGCTCGTCGCGACGAAGCTCGCAAAGTCTTGAGCATCGACGACGAGTTGCTGGCTCGTCGGTTTTCTACCGGTTGCATTTTGGGGAATGTGCGACGGAATTGCATAATTTAATTCCGCCAAGCCAGTTCCATCATCGGACCACAAGACGAACGGCGATGCGCCACCGGTACATGGTTGACATCCCACCCACACGCACAAAACGTTTTGGGAACACATTCATAATGCGTACAGCTAAGGAGTGGAATTCCCTGCCAGTCTGTGTTTCCCGATAGCTACAACCTGGGAGTCTTTAAGTCAAGAGTGAATAGGTTACTTCTAGGCAAGCGTGCTCCATCTTCGACCACATCATCGCTTATCATCAGGTGAGATGGTGGTCAAGCGCGTTAATAGTAAAAAAAAAAAATATTCACCACCATGTTTAGGTTTGCAAACATGTTGTACGTAACAACGTACGACGTGTACGTACCGACGTATTCGCATAAAATAAGAACAATTGACATTTATGTGATTACTCGCAACAGCCGAAATGAATGTGATAAAAGTTTCACCCATAAAATTATCGAATAGGTATCGATAAAACTCTCTAGAAGGCGATAAGTCCAGAACAACGGGTACACTTCAATATGATGTATTTTACATTATATTTAACAGTACTACTATGTACAAACGCTGTCATCAAAGCAAACAATGTGAAAGATGAAATTCCAGAAAATAACCTAACGGTACATGATATCTCTCACAGACTATTAGCTCTAGCCAACATTTCTTATGAAAAAGGCAAACTCAAAGAACTGAAAGAAAAACTTGAACGAATCAACCATTATGTGGTCGACCATAATGTGGTTGCAGACATTCTAACCAATTTGACCACGGAAACTAGTTTAAATGAAACCAACTTTTATGAAGCACTCAAGGAAAATGATCACTTTACATATTTGACTACAAATATAACGAAAAGTTTGTACTTAAAGTTGAAGGAGAAGATGAATCGTGATGATATCATGAAGATTGTAGCAGAGAGAGGTAAAAAGAAGAACATGGTGAAATCAGCTCGAAGAATGATGGAAGACAGCCGTCCGAAACATAGTGATGATGAGGAGATAAATAATGTGGTTGATAAGCTGTTGGCAGAAACACCCAATGATCAGCATAAAGTAAAGGCTAAGGAAAGTGTATATTGGGGTACGTTGAAACAATTTTGATAGTATCCTATGTTATTTTATCAACTAATTCACTAATAAGACCGCCTGCTCGACATTCAGAAAATTAAAAGAGTGAAAATAACATTAGAGCCACAAGAGCCACAGCTTGGCATAATTAGTGTTGCCACCTGCGCTAACTCTGGTTTTCAGTTGATACCTGGATTGACATTACGTGGCTGTCGTACCTTTATTTAGATTTTATATAGTTTTTTTTTAGTAATATATCGTGAACCTAATCGCTTTCATCATTTTCCTGCCCGGGGTGCTAATTGGGGTCGGCGCAACACATTTTTTTCTTCGTGAAGTCGTCACTCTATCACTCACACCCTTTTCTTTCATATAGCTCCTCACCAATCCATCCATATTTTTTGGCCTTACTCTCCATACATCCACATTTATAATTTTAACTCTTCTAGTTACATGCGTTTCATCCGTCATGACCATACCAAGATTAGCGATTCCCTTTATTTTTTTCCGTCACGCGGCAATTTTTAACTACCTCTAATTTACTGATTTCTCATTTTATTAATTCTCGTTACTCCACACATCCATCTCAACATTTTCATTTTCGCTACATGCAATCTATTTTCATCCGTCTTTTTTGCAGCCCAATATTTTTATTCATACATTACCAATAACAGCCTTATTCAGCTATATATTCAAATTAGTACCCACAGCTCAGATAAAGCCAAAAATATCTTTTCCATCCAGACCCACAAGGTGAACTGACCGAGATGAAGAACTACCACGCCAGCAAGAGGAGTGGGCGCCGCATCTTCAAGGGCGAGCGCACCACCATCCAGTACTACCCGTTCATGGCGTCCGTCCATGTGATGGGCAGGTTCTGGTGCGGTGCGGTGCTGCTGTGGGCCGACCTCTGCATCACTTCGGCTTCTTGTTTGCAGCTGTGAGTGTTAATGGTTCCAAGAACGTACGAGCGTGGTAGGTTCCAAGTTCCTTCATGACACACATAATAAATATCTGAGGTCATGCGAAAACTTGAGATTAGAGATGCCAATGCATTCCACCAGCTTCTACGACAAACCTTTTACGGTTTAAGGCGGTGCGGTTATGGAATGCCTTGCCCGTATCGGTAAGACGTGAGCAAACATTGCCGACTTTTAAAAAAATGGTCAGAAATCACTACTTTTCTCTTTGATCGTTTTCACTTGGGTTCTATGCTTTAAGTTTCATAATTAAAATCATATATATTTATTTATTACATATTTATTTATATAAATCGTACATCTAAGACTTACTACAGTAATGTATATCCTTTTTTTTTTAAATACCTTCTTGAAAACATCGCTTTAAGCGATAAGGCCGCCCACTGTGTCACCCAATGTAAAGTTTTCATCAATTTTGTCTGTAACTTGTACATAATAAAGAGTATTCTCATCATCATCATCATCTGCCTAGCCTTTTCCCAAGTATATTGGGGTAGACTTCCAGTCAAACTGGATTTAGCTGAATACTAGTGTTTTACGTGGAGCGATGCCTACCGGAGCTCCACAACCCATTAACAGGGTAACACTGTACTTCTTGGCAAGACTGGAGTCAGATTTATAGGCTTCTGACAGTCCGTAACGACTGCCAAAGATCTTCAATTGACAGCCGGAACCAACGGCTTAACGTGCTTTCCGAGGTACGGAGGAAACTCGGTATGTTAAGATGGTCACCCCTTCACAGACCAACCTTGGCAAGCGTTGCTTAACCTTGAAAATCAACCTGTGCAGCTGTTATTATTTAGCCACGAGCTCCTCATAATAAAGAGTATTCTATTCTATGGTTGGGGGAGCAACAACACGAAAATTGTGAAAGTAGGACATTACAGGCTTCTTATTTTCTTCTTGTAAGGCCAATTAAACGAAAAATTACTACTTATTTATTTAACACTTTTCACACAAGAATACAGGGCTCCATCCTGGCTTCAGCATTTTCTAACATCAATATTTGGGTGATGCAGAAACGTGGTGAGTGCCATTGAGGACTTAAAATCAGTTTCGAATTACTACTTTTATGTTCTTCGCAGTTAAATTATACGCAACTTATGTGTAGGGGAGGAGGAAGGAGGTTGCGCTGCTGTGCTAATGTTTAAATCGTCTCCGTGTTTATCGTAGTTTAAAAAAATAATTGTGTATTCTTGAAGAAGAAGAAAAAGTGAAAAATAAACAAACAATTTTTAACAAATAGTGTGGACAAAACTTAAAACAAGTGCCTCAGCGTTAAACTGTGCAACAAAAACTGAACCGTGACAGTGAAATAAAGATTCAAAAGAAATAAAAAACATTGATATAACAAGACAGTTACTCAACAAATTAAAGTGATAATCAATAACGGACTAAGTGAACCTTTTAAACCAAAATCAATAAAAAATAACCTATTTGTCTAATGACTTTGCGAAAATCGTTCCATTTGTTTATAGAAGCTAATGTTAAGTTCGATCTCTAAACAATCATAACGATCGATTCTCGAGCGCAGCCAGAAGCGCTGCTAGAACTTCAGTGCTCTGTCAACAACATAACTTTACAATATTTAGCTTTTAAGAAAATATTTACAAATATGGAATAACTCATGAATGCTCTGAAATATATCTAAAGGGCACTTGATGAAAAAACAAATACGATTTTAAAAAACGGAGAAAGAGTTACTGAACAAGTAACCCAAAATATAAATAGAATTTTGGAAGAAAAGTTTAAAATTTTAGACGAAAAAATGAATATTTTATTTGAGGGTCGGGTTAGAAGAGATAGAAACATTATAATATACAAATTTAAAAAGAAATATTTTATAAAGTAACGCCTCTCTTTGGACCTCCATCACAGGGACACACAAGAAATATTGTTATTGTCACCTTTGCCACATTTGGTATAAAATTAACATATTTAAAAAGAGTAGGTCACTGAAAAATACCGCCTTTGTATAAAAGAGGACTGTCCACAAAATTTACTCGAGAAAAAAAAAGAACTTCACGAGCAGGTACGAATAGAGAAGGAAAAAGGAAACTCTGTAATAATAAAATACGATAAACTAAAATAAGAGATAAACTTAACACAATAGCTAAGAATAAGAGAATGCAATCAACGTCTCCCGACGTTAAAACCTCCGGGTGCAACGAGAAAAGAACGCAGGTTAGCAAGAAGAATAAAAACAGGAAAGACTGACACCCAGAAGACACGTAAATACACTTCTAGCCTGTGTGAAGTCCTTTTTGCAACCAGGGACCCTGAACTATTTCACCAACAAAAATCCAAACAACGCAACCGAAAAAAAGGAAAATAGCAAAGAAAAAATTTAGCAACTAAAAAGCACTCCTCTCACACGGATAACATAAAAAATCGATAGAAAAAAGAACTCAATTCTTCAGAATCAAAGAAAATTAACAACAAAAATACCATCAAAAATACCTACCTACATCATCTCGTATTACTACCATTACTACGACTAGAACAACTAACATACAATGCCAAAAAACTCTCTACATATAAACGTCTAATAGAATTAAATGAATCCCTAACAGACATAAAATACGATATAATCAAACTAGCTGAAACGAAGCGTATGGGAAATAAAATAGAAGAATATGATAATTTCATATTATGCCACACGAGCCAAACACCTGGATTTTATTGGGTAGGATTATAGTAAAAAAATGCCATAAAAACAAAATCGAAAGCTACACTGGCCTTACAGAAAGAGTCACAATCTTGGATTTGGCATTTGATGGTAACCGGTAGATCACACACAAATAACTATTTAAGCATGGTTTATATTGTAACTACTTTGATCGCAATTTGCAACACTCGCGAAAAGTGGTGCATTGACTTCTTTTTCCTAATATTTACTTCATTCCCCAGAATGCACAACAACCGTTTCTTCCGCGAGAATCCTCAGATCCTGAAAGTGAGGCTCGGTAGCAACCACAGCCGGATCGGGGGCGAATTGATAGACGTGCTTGAGGTGAGAGACTAACTAACACGGCTAAGCTACGAACATTTATTAAGCATAGGTTGTTGTAGGCGCCAGATAAAGGTGCAATAACGGTCATTGACCCACAAACATTTATTGACTTTTATTTTATTCCTAGCTGTGCCCGCGACGTCGTTCGTGTGCGCTTAGATCGATGCCAGCCTATTATCTTACTTATTTTTGTTTACTAATAAATGCGAAAGTTTGACTGGCTGGATGTTTCTTACTCAATTACGACAATGCGGCTGAACGGATCTGGATGAAATTTCGCACAGAGGTAGATTATAGTCTGGAATACCATATAAGTATTCTTATCTCGGGAGTACCTTCTCTGGGAGATATTGAAGATTCAAACCATTTATTTACAGATATTTACTGATCTTAACAATTCATACTTTTGAATTGTTAAGATCAGTCTGTCAAAAACATGAAGCTATTTGCGAGTTTTAAAGCATAGTAGATTTATGAAAAATAACGTGCAAGAAACTCCACGAACTGTCTTTTATACATAACCTGTTATAAAAATACTGGTTATACGGACATTTAACGAATCCAATAGACAACTCAGAGAAAATAGCGATCTTGGTAAATTAGACTCTAACAAAGACCTATTAGAAACTGAACCTGAGCACCCAACGAACTTGACTGTGTTCAAAAATCGTGTGCGGGTCGTTCTCCAGCAGAAAATCTTAACACTGCAATTCAGAAAAACGCGTAATCAGTGCAACGCCATCTATCGACCAAGTCAGTAAACTGACAAAATGTAAAAATTGAAAATGTAAAATTGGAAGAAGTTAAATAAGGACAACATTAAGGTATCAAAATGTTCACTTTTATTTTGCTACGTATAAAAGTTTCACAAATAACTCAACAATGTGTTTCAGGGTAATATTCATGTTTTCATGCATTTTATTTTTCTCAATAGATGGTGCTTTGCCTAATCACAATATATTAGGAAGTTTCCTACTAAACTTAAAAATTCAATATATTTTGATTTGTGGATCGGTTGTTATGATAAATACCGATATGGTGTAAAAATGTTCAATTTTATTTTGCCACGTATTAAAAGTTTCACACATAACTCAACAATTTGTTTTGGTGGTTTATACATGCGTTCGTGAATTTCAGCTTTTTCAATAGATGGCGCTGTAATCAGAATACATGAGAATCAGAATACATTAGGAAGTTTCTTGCTAAACTTAAAAATTCAATATCTTTTGATTTTGTGGGTCTATTTTGATGAAATAAACGCTTAATGTTACTCGGATTATCACTTAATATTTTTAAGTACCTAGATTTGGAACCCAATCTGTGGTTTATGCGTGATGCTCCCTCAAAAGCACAGACAAACAGACAAAAATTTCAAAAATAGCATATTTGTGTTTTGTATCTTTTCTCAACTTTTCTATGTAATTTTTATGCAAAAATATTCAATGTACAGACATGATTGGTCTACGATTTTATTATATGTATAGATCAAAGACACATACAGCTGGTAGATAGCCGCTCTACGTAAAATACTGGTCAAACACTAGTCCATTATACTTTGGAAAAGGCTAGGCAAATGTTTGATTGATTCACAAAGATACTTTCAAGCTTCAAACAAAAAAGTCTTAGGCCCGTATTACAGAACTACAATCAAGACTCAAGCATTACTTAAAACTAGTCTCAGTTGGAGTTCTAATTTTAGAACTTGACTTGAGCAGAGAAACTACAATCAATAATCACCTGAGCAATGTCACTTTAAAATGACATTTTTTACGTATTATAGAACAGTGCTTGAGTCTTAACTGAGCTTTAATCAATGTGTCCTTATTTTAAAATTACAATCAGCTCAGAATCACTGCTTGAGGCGAGATTTGATCTTTGTTTTCGCAAGTGTAGTCGAGACCACGCTTGAGCATAGATATTCATGAAAATTGTTGTGAATTTGGAGTAAATCGAGTACCTACCTAATCGAAATGGATATATTCGCAGAAGTAGATTATTATAATAATTTATTTTCTATAACATTTAAATGATTTTTAAATTTTTGTACTTAATAAATTTCTTTCCAAAAGCGTAAAATTATTTTTTGTTAAGATATTTCCTAACCCAAATAGGTATGGGTATACCACACGGAACCACAATAATTATTGTAAACTATATTTTATTGTTTTTCTTGACTCGTGAGTAATTTGACAATGAAGAATGAAGATGAAGTTTCTAAGCCTAGACTTACTGCAATGAAATAACTTATTCACAGTTTTTGTTTTTATTTAAGTTAAGTCTTTATTTTCATTTATATCCTTTTTGAGTTTCATTAGAATGGGGTTGCAACACATTCAATTTTTTTTGCAGTATTTGGCATCATTTTATTTCATAATATCCACAAGGAATCAATTAAAACAGCCACTGAACTTCACTCGAAATAATCCCTCCAAAAAAACTCAGTTTCACAGTTTAGCTGTCAACAGAACATAGTATGTACCTATGATGTACCTACTCTGTAGGGTTAAGGGTGGCTGTCAGTGTCAATAACGTCGTGTCGTCCAACTCGTCATCCAGTTTTGATCCAGTTTAATCGTACGAAAAAAAGAATTGCAATAGAAAACAAACTATTGTTCAGGGTTACCATAATAATTGCTTACTCACGTAATTAGAGATCAAAATCTCTACTCAAGCGTAGTTTCGTTTGATTTGAGTTTGAGGACAGTTCTAAAATAAACTGAATGCTTAAGTCGAGATTCTTCGCTCAAGCAGTAATCGGTTGAACGCAGTTTAAGTAGGACTTGAGTAAGGTTCTATAATACGGGACTTAGTTTCTAAGCCTAGACTTACTGTAATGAAATAACTTATTTGTTAACTAAGCTTGATGATCATTGTCCAGGTCTACTTCCACCCTAGTTACAACCCCCGGACGCTGAAGAACAACCTGGCCATCATCCGCCTCCGCCGGCACCTGTTCATGCGATCCAAGACCTACCTCAAGTACCTGGCCATCGACTACATAGGGGACGCGCTGCCTTCCACTACTGAAGTGCTGCTGCTAGGCTGGGGAGTCACTAAGGTATTATACCTTATTCTTGTAGAATTTATTTTAACACTATGTACAGTATTGGGATATGGGCGAACTTAATGCAACACTACCGATTGAAATATTGAATTAATATTGAAATTATATTTATTTGCCAGAATATAGGTACATAATAACATGGTAAAATAAATTTAAATTTTTTGGGGTATCATTTCACGTTCTGCGATAATTGATAATAATTTACAAATATCATGATATATGACACTTCTAAATTCCTTACGTTTTATCAAATCGTCCACATTATATTTATTTTTTGATACGGCAAATAGGGACGACAAATACTGGTATTCAGCTAAATCCAGCTTAAATGGAAGCCAACCCCAATATAGTTGGGAAAAGGCTAGGCAGATGATGGTGATACGACAAATAAGGCCACAGACTTCAAAAGGCTCAGTACGCCTGCCGCACTGCGTATGTGTTGAAAAATATAAATGACACCAAAAGATTTTGCCGTGGTACCTACGAACGAATGAATTCGCATGATGTGACCCTAGATCATTTACTTCCTAGGAATGTCATAGACAAAGCAATCGGCTATCAACGGTTTGCCAAATTACATGAAATAAAGTTAACCGAGCTTAGCGTAATCTCACATACCTAACGATTTATATCGACATAATGTCGAGAGGCAGTCTGTCCCGGAAAGTGATATAAATGGTAATAAATCACATTTAATTTCGAGTAACAGGAGTCATAGCGCTAGTATCAATTAACGTAGCCGTTCGATGTCTAAGCTTGAGTCCGACACTAAACGTAGGGCAAATTGTACAATCGAAATCGAAGCACTAAACCTTGTTCGGTTTCATTGGTGAATTTACAACTACAGCAAACTAGCGACATGTGGTTGAACTGTACTGACTGTCTGCACCTTAGTAGACACTAGGCAGATTGAAAAATTACGTTACGTTAATAACCTTCTGCGTTTAAAATAAAAGCAGCCATTTTACCAAAATAATGGCAGAAGGGACCATCAAATGGGATACGGTGACGTTATAGACCAAAATGATGATACAATAAGCAGTAAAGATGTGGTTACGGTGGCTAATAACTGAGGTTTTTGCGGTAAGCGTCCAGGAATGTGGGTTAATGGTCTAAGGGAAGGGACTTGTTGCTTGCCTCTAATAATTCTGAGAAGTTTAAATAAAAATGTATTGAGCCTGTTGATTTCGTTTTGACGAAGATAGTAGTGAACTTAAAAAATACCGGCCAAGTGCGAGTCGGACTCTCACACGTAGGTTTCCGTACCATAAACCTTAATTTTTATTATTTGTTGATATAGCGGCAATAGAAATACACAATCTGTGAAAATTTCACCTGTCTACCTACTACGGTTCTTGAGTCCAGCCTGCTGACAGACAGACGGACGGACGGACGGATGGACGGACGGCAGAGACTTAGTAATAGGGTTCCGTTGGTTACCCTTTGAGTACAGAACCCTAAAATTGGCCAATGTTATTTTAGTTCGGGTGTTTTAAGCAAGTTTTTCTTCGTTTGCTTGCATTTTAGTGAGTTATAAGTATATTGATTATGCTTCATGATTACGACGTGTCTTTGTAAAAATACACCATCTGATGTTCATAAAACAACAGAAAGAGTTTGTCCGATCCCTCCGCGACCACCGAAGATTTCCGCAGCAAAAACACAACACATATACGAGTAGGAACAGATTCTCTAACATAATTATCGTCATACATGACCAGCTAGTCATCATCATATCAGCCGGAAGTCGTCCACTGCTGGATATAGGCCTCCCTGAAGCGTCGCTACAACGACCGTTCCTGCGGCTACCCGCGACCTTCACCAGGTCATCGGTTCACCTTGTGGGAGGCCTTCCAACGTTGCGTCTTCCGGTAACTTTTCGGCCCCATCGACCATTCGTTCTGCGAGCAATGTCACTTTAAGTTTGGCGATTCTTTGGGCTATGTCAGAAACTTTGGTTCTCTTGCGGGTATCATCATTCCTGATTCGATCACGCAAGAAAACTCCAAGCATTGTGCCCAGCTAGTATGTTAATCAATTTGTAATACATTTTTTTGACTGTAAATCAATGCTTGTTAAATTTCTTGCAGATGTCACAAAAGCTATCATATGAGCCGATATTCTTGCAGAAGAAAATCCTACCGGTGTATCCAAACGCGTTCTGTAAAGAAGTGTACGGCAAGTAAGTTCCTACAGTTATCTTTATAAAACTCTGGTCTTTCATAGAACCTAGTGACACACGAGACTATCGGCGAAGTCAAGGTCAAAAAACAAACAATATTTATACGACACTATTTTTAGAGTTCCGTATCCGAAGGGTAACCAACGGAACCCTATAACTAAACCTCCGCTGTTCGTTCATCCATCCTACAGTCCGTCCGTCTGTCTTCAGCGGGCTGTATCTCAAGAACCGTAATAGGTGGACAGTTGAAATTTTCACAGAGTGTGTATTTCTATTTTCGCTATAAAAACAAATTATAAAAATTTATTCCATTAAATAATTGTGTTTTTTTTCGGTTTATGCTACGAAACCCTTCGTCTGAGAGTTTGACTTACACTCTTCACTTAAAGATCCCATGTCGTAGCTATCAGAAATCACAGACTTCGGAAGGGAATTCCGAATTGACTACATTTAGCTATTGTATGTATTTACCGCTCACCTTCTATTCTAGACATAACTAGATTTTTAAAATCTCTGAACTCTCTTCAAACTGATCGTTCTTATTATAAAAACAAAGTTACTCTCGGAGATATAAACCTTGACATCAGCGGTAACTCAACCTCAGATCATATTTACGACTACCTCAATTTGATGGCTTTTCATGGTCTTCTTCCTGCCCACAATTACCCTACGCGTGAGTCTGCTTGTCTGGATCATGTCATGCTCAAGACAAACTCATTAGCTCTTACAATAGTGATTGACTCTTCTGTGACAGACCATAATTCTGTCTTGCTTTGTCTGACACTTAGTAAGCCGGTAACTACTGAAGTCAAAATTATGCCAAAAGTCAGTTACAGCTCTCTGGACTCTGAAATGAACAATATCAATTTCCATCGGATTTATCAATATACTGATGCCAATGAAGCTACTTTTTATTTTATCAACACGATTGTCAGTATTTTGCGCTTGCATACAAGTATAATCAGGCTTCCAAATCACAAACGTCTACTTAAACCATGGATGAGTGTTGGCATGCTTCGTTGCTTGCGTAACAGAGATGCAATGCACAAACAATTTAAAACGTCCCCAGTTAATGCCATACTAAAGCTAACATATAAAAGATATAGGAACTACTGCACAAAAAACATTAAAAACTTAGGAGGGACTACGATAGGGCGGAGTTGAGCAAAGCTGGCAATGATAATAAAAAGATTTGGCAAATTTTTAAAAAGAGTGACGAACACTGCAGTCCCAAAAAATCCGACTGTTGACTTACTTTTTTTTTTTTTACTATAGATAGGCACGCGTTTGACCACTATCTCACCTGATGGTAAGTGATGATGTGGTCGAAGATGGAGCACGCTTGCCTAGAAATAACCTATTCACTCTTGACTTAAAGACTCTTAGGTTGTAGCTATCGGGAAACAGACTCCGGCAGGGAATTCCACTCCTTAGCTGTACGCATTATGAATGTGTTACCAAAACGTTTTGTGCGTATGGGTGGGATATCCACCGTGTACCGGTGGCGCATCGCCGTTCGTCTTGTGGTCCGATGATGGAACGGACTTGTTTCTTCTGTTTCTCCGCAACAGTCAGTAACCTCTATTAATAGGTTCTTTGTTGACGTTGGCAAAAATCTTGCAAATGTATTTACCCACCAACACATTATCGGAAGCCTACCACGCAGCACTGATACCATAGCAGCGCCGCTACACTCCTTTAATATGGTCGGCACCGATGGGGATGAGGTTGAAGCGCTGCTCATGTCTCTAAAAACTGAAGCAGCCACTGGATGGGATGGCACATCTTTTTTTTTTCTTTTTTTGTTAAGGATGGGAAATCATCAAATGACTCCTCCCGCTTTGGGTGAAGCAGAAGGGAGTGTCAGACTCATACTGACTAAAACCCATCCGCGTTTCTCCCAGTGCCCTTTGCGTTCCAGGGTACGGTGCCTCTTTCGAACGAAGTCCGCAGCCCCAGCAGGCACTGGCCCCAGCGGGCCCCGTCTTTTTTGCTGACAGCTCTTTGAGGCACGCGTGAAAAACAGCGCGCCGTCCACCCGGGCCTGGTTCTGATCAGACGGCGAGCCACCCAATGCTCGCCGTCCGCAGGCTCGCGCTTACGGTGGCCGAATATCGCCCTGCGACTCCCGACGCCCAGGGCGTCTTCTTCTGTTGCGGCGGCTGGGACGTGAAGTTTCCCTTTCTCTCACACGTTCGGCTTCCTCCTTTGCTAGCATTACTGCTTCGCAGAAGGAGGTGACCACTTTCCATGTCTCCTCGCTTCGGACCATAGCTTGAACCAGGGCCGGACGCGAGAGATCGCCGCCGGCGATCGCCTCGGCGAGGACACGGCGGTACTCCGCCCAAGCAGGGCAGACCTCAACCGTATGCTACACCGTGTCCTCCGGGCGATCCTCGCAGTGTTGACACCCGGGCGTATCCTCCCGCCGTATTCGAAACAGGTACCTCCCAAAAAAACCGTGTCCGGTGAATACCTGCGTCAAGCGGAAAGTAAGGACGCCGTGGCGCCGCTCTAGCCACTCCTCAAAGAGGGGACTTATCGCCGCAATTGTGGCGTGACCAGCGCTGGGTTGGGACAGTCCTTGTCTCCATACTGCCATGAGATCCTGCCGGAGCTCCGTCCGCCGTACTGCGATTTGCCGCGGCAGAGGAGTCTCGCCCCGGCGTAGCACTTCCAGGCGCCATTCGTAAATGAGTGCGAGGGCTCTCGCCTCTAGATCCCATGGCGGCAGTCCGGCAAGGAGGTTTGCCGCCTCGCCAGAGACCGTGCGGTATCCCCGGGAAGCCGGATGGCCATCACTCTATGGGACGAGTTGAGGTAACGGGCAGGTCGCTTCCTTAAAGTAGGCGCCCACACTGGCGCTCCATAAAGGGCCATGGACCGCACAATCCCCGCGTAAAGCCTCCGGCAGAAGGCGTTTGGACCCCATAGATTGGGCAAAAGCCGCTTGAAGGCAGCCCCGGCTCGCTCCAGTCTAGGAGCCAAATGTCGGAAATGCTCAACGAAGTTCCACCGGCTGTCAATAACGAGACCCAAGTACGTCATCGACGATCCGACGCCGATTTGAACCCCTCCTACCAACGACTCTCCTAATAACGATTTGGGATCCCGACGGTGGTCTGTTCCAAGATCCATGAAAGCACATGGCTTCGGACTTTGTGTAGGGTCACCTCGAGACCCAGCTGCCGGATCCTCTCAACGACTATCGCAACCCCGCGTGTCATAGCGTCAGTCACCGCTTGGTGCAATCCCCCTTACGCCAGTACCAGCGTGTCCTCGGCATAGCACACAACGCTGACGCCACTAGGGAGGTCGGCGCGCAGCACCCAGTCATAGACGATGTCCCACAGAAGCGGCCCCAGAACGGACCCCTGTGGAACACTGCACGACATCTCTCGCCGGTTCCACTCTCCCAGGTAACCGGGGTAGATGACGGCTCTGTCCGACAAGTAATCCTCGACTACGCGACGGAGGTAGGTCGGCACCCGGTGATATCGAAATGCCTCCCTGATGCAACTCCAGGGCAGGGTGTTGAAGGCATTGGCGATGTCTAGAGACACCGCCAAGACTACTCCGCTCCGGGAAACCGCGATGGGGGATCGAGAGAGCCCACGCGCATTTTGGCGTCCACCGTAGAGCGTCCCGTGCGGAAACCGAACTGGTTCTCCGCCAGATCCGGCCCCACCCTCACTAGGTGCTCGACAAGGCGGTTTGCAATTACTCTTTCAAAGAGCTTGCCCACCTCATCGAGCAGCACAATGGGCCGGTATGCGGACGGAGAGTCCGCAGGGCGCCCCGGCTTCTTAATGAGGACCAGTTTCCCCGTGTTCCAACGAAGTGGGAACTGGCCCCTCTCCAAGCATGCGCTTAGGAACCCTCTTAGTCGAGGCCCGAGAGCCTCCAAGGCCAGGACCCAGGCTTTTCCAGGTAAGCCGTCGGGTCCTGGGGCGGTATTTTTGGCCTTCAGCCTATTAACCGCCACTCTCAGGTCTACCTCAGTCACCTCAAGAGCATCGTCATCATCGTCACCGATGTAGTCCGTATCAGGCGGCGCAGGTGGCGGAGCCATAAGCGGGGGGTATGCTCCGCTCGCGAGGGGAACAGAGCGCTTACCACATCCTTCACCAGCTGGGGCCGTAGACTCTGCGTTAACGGGGGGGCCCAGGTGCGGAGCTTATTCCGCACCATTTTGTAGGGTCTTCCCCATGGGTCCCCGTTCAGAGACTTCAGCATCTCCTTGACAGCCAGATCCTTGGCCTGCAGGATCTCAGCTCGGAGGGCGGCCTTCGCCACTCTGTACCCCTCGTACAGCTCCGCCTCTCTGATCTGCGCATCCGGAGAGCGGATGCGGAGCTTGCGGTGCCTGGTGTACCGGCGCCGTCCGGCAGCTCTTGCGACCACCAGTACACCTGGCGGCGGGCGCGTCCTGGCTTAACCCGGGGTTTTGCCACATCACAAATATCGGACATGGCCTCCCGGAACCACTCCGCTTCGTCGTTGATGTCAGCAGGCCCGTCCGGAGGTGACACCCAGGCCTGCACGATCGAAACTTCCAGGAGGAGCTCCCGGTCCAGCTGTTTCAGCACCCACCGCGGACCACTCGGGGCCTGCCGGACTGGCGCGGTTGAAGTCTGGGGTGAGACGTCAAACCGGATGTACCGGTGATCGGAATAGGTCTCCACCTCCTCTAATACGCGCCAGTCAATAACACGCGGTGACAGACTCCCCCTGCATCCGCACACACGTGGGGACAGAACCTCGGTTTAGGACGACTAGGCCTGACTCCAGAGCCCAGTTCCCTACCATCCTGCCCCGCGTATCGGTGTAACGGGAACCCCAAGCCAAGTGCTTGGCATTGAAGTCCCCGAGAACGAGTACAGGGAGGGAACGACACCCGGCGACGACGGCGCCCAACTCCGTAAGGGAGTTTTGGAACTCGGCGAGAGTTCGGTTCGGGGAAAAGTACACTCCTACCACAACAATCTCCCCAAACCGTGCTAATACGCACCCCTGTCCTCTCCTGACGCTTTCGAGGGATGGGGTACCTGCAGCGGCCGTCCTCCTCCCAGTCATCCCTGGGCTGGACAAAGTAGGGCTCAGCGACCACGGCGATGTTAATCAACCACTGTGCCATGCTTTGGACCAACAGGTCCTGAGCGGCGGCGCAGTGGTTGATGTTCGCCTGGAGGAGGCGTAATGGAGCCGTTATTGGCTCTCCATTTGAGCCTCCTCCTAAATCCCTTATGAGGGCTCACTCGCAGCAACCGAAGTGACGGCGGCGGCAGAGACGGCGGTGGTGGAGGGCTTCTTTTTGCCCCCGGCCTTGGCGGGTGGAGCGCAAGCTTTGCCCCTAGCCCAGTGATCGGCCGGCTTGCCAGCTGCCGCACAAACAACGCAGTGCGGCGTGGCGTTACACGAGCCGGCCTTGTGTCCGGGACCACAGCGGAAACAAAGATCGCTGCGGTCCACCTCCGAGGTGCAGAGAGCTCCCGTGTGATTGCCCACTAGGCAGCGGAAGCACCTCAGGGGTCTGGGCCCCAGTCATGGTAAACCTGAGCCGGAGGCCTCCCGTTATTCCGAGCTCCTGGAGGTCCACCGCCTCCTTTGCCTTAGTAATGACATCGCGGTAAGTCACGCACCTTTTCTCCGCATCCGGCTGTAGTGTCATTACTACAGCTGCGGTGTTCGGGGCGCGTAGCCTAGCCGCGACGCTTCGCGCTTTGCGCTGCCGCCTCCTCTGACGTTTCTTGGCCGCCTTGGCTGCCTTGCCCGCCTTCCTCTTTTCCCCGACCACTTGCCATCCGACTTCGGCCGCAGGAGAGTTGGAAGGCGGGGTGCCGATTGCACTGCTGGCGCTTGAGTCTTCGCCACCTGTGCAGCCGCCCCACCTATCTTCTTCTGCTTGGCTTGCTTCGCGGTTGCCGGTTTCGTGGGTGCTGGTCCGGCCCCTCGGTTGGCCTGACCGGACGACCTCGGTTTGGCACCCGCGGCGGCCGCGTACGAGGCCGCCTTCGGCTGGCCCGATGCCTTCTGGTTCGTCGCTAGTGGGGGGCGCAGGACGATGCCCTCCAGGACCGAAAACCTTTGCGCGAATGCAGCCATCTCCTTTCGCACCAGATGCAGGACCTGCTCCTCCGCTGACACGGCCTGCCCGTGCTTGCGCCCCCCTTGAGGTGCCTCCTTTGCGCCAGCTCCTCGGAGCCCGGCCAGGTCTGCTCGGAGCTTCTCATTCTGCTTTTGGAGAAGCTCCGTTGCGGCCGTTAAGCGAGCGACCTCCGCCTGCAGCTTAGACATTTCGTCAGACGGAAGCCCGCAATAGTTAGCCTCCGCTGCCGCCAAAATGGAGGCCAAGGCCGCACTTATAGCCATATTTTTGGAGGACTGCGACCTCTTCAAAGCTACATCGCGGATCGCGGCCTTCACAACCTCCGCAAACCTGGCCTTCCGCTCCAGATCTAGATCGGAGCCGCCACCCACCCTCGTGTCTACGAGAGAGACGGAGACTCCTCCCGGCTCCTCAATGGAGACCCCAGATGAGACTCCGGGATCACTCTCCCCGCCAATTCCCGTTATATCAGGGCGCTTGAAGCGACCCCGTACGTCACGCCCTGGCAGAGTAGCGGAAGCTCCGCCCACCGTCGCTCGACCCCGGCCTCTCTTCGTTGTCGCCACTTTAGCAGCCGGCAGGTTCTCTTCACTTGAGGAGAAACCCACCGACCCCACTCTGTCCGAAGAAATTTCGTTGCGCGATCGTTTTCTCCAAAATTTGGAGCGACTGCGCAAGTCCTAGTCGGACATATTTGGATCCTCTATTGAGGATCGGGAGCCTCCTCGGCTCTAGTTGCCGTCGCCGGCAAGCGGTGCCTCCACAACATCTTTTCTATTTCTAAGGTTTTGAGAAGTATTCATTTTGATCCCACGAGTAGTAAGGAAAAAATGTCCACCCAGGCAGAGCCTATTTACCTGGGTCAGCCTACATACTGCAGAGTGCGGCAGGTGCTCTACAGGGGAAGCGCTCGCGACTGGACTCCCTCCAGCCATTCATCCTCTCACCGCGCTTCAAAGCTTAGGATTAGGGGGTTTTGTATCTTAGAGGTAGACTTCCTCTGGGCCAGGCGGTCAAGCCAAGCCCCCGGCGGCGGCATTAAACATGCCTCCGTTCGCTGTCCGGCCAACCCAGCTCAGCAAACCCGCCGAAAATTCTCTCCTCAAGGAGAGAAAGGTGCGCCGCTTTGGTGCGCCTGCACCGCAGCGGCATGGTCACGTCATCTGTCGATTGACTACCGTCGATCAATCAGGAGCAACCACTTCCCGGTATCTCTCTTGGTCTAGTCTCTCACTAAGACCTTTCCGGCATGAGTAACTCTACCGGCAGAGCTCCAAGATACAAGCCCCACCACGACGACAACGTAGAGATACAGCGGTGGGGATGGGATGGCATATCTACCAAGTTTCTAAAACGCTGTAAGTCTGTGCTTGTCCCTCCAATAACATACCTGTTAAACCATTGCCTCAGTACCGGTGTATTCCCCGTCTAATTGAAAAAAGCCATAGTACATCCTATACACAAGGCAGGGGATAGAAGCTGTGTCAACAACTACAATTTCTAAAATCTTAGAACGCATCATAAACAAGAGACTTATTAAATACCTTGAGAAAAAACAGCTTTTATCTCCCAACCAAATTGGCTTCCGACGAAAAAAGTCGACGAATGATGCTGTTCTGGAGCTGACTCACATCGTCAAGCAAATTGATGCAAAAAAGAAGGTTTTATCAGTTTCCTAAGACCTGAAAAAAGCTTTCGACACAGTTTCTATTCCCAACCTAGTGTTAAAACTGGAAGAAATGGGAATAACCAAACGAGGCCTCCCACTAAAAATTTCCCACTAAAGTTTGGGGGCCGAGTCACCCGCGTCCGTAGGAGAATACCCAATGATAGACCCTACACGTGGTCCCCGGGTGGTGCTAATCAGGTGACACTAACTGGTGGTAGGCTTCGGCCGATGGCTTGTGACCACCCACTGGGCAAAGACGTACCGCCAAGCGGCCTAGCCGTGTTCCGGTATGATGCCTAGTGTAGCCAGTACAGAGGAGCTGGGTCGAAATAGTTGTTCCAATGCAGGCAGACCAACCAGGCTCGCGTTGATATGGGCGTATCGGGAGACTAGTCGCGGAGGGTAGCGGGATCCGAGGCACGGTGCGCCGCTGGCCGACCGCAGTTAGTTGGGGGCCCAAGTAGTGTGCTAGCCACACATGAAAGGCTGCCCCGCCAACTGTCGAAAAATCCCGGGGTGCGCCATCGTGCTGGCTGGCGACCAGACGGGGGAGGACCCGATGGACATTCCCGGGGGGGCTCGGGCGTCCCCGCAGTCTCCAGACTAGTCCCCCAATGATTTCGTCCTGTCAGAGCGTGCCTGAGGGTAGCAGCATGGAACCTGATTTCACTTCCTTCTCCTCTCCTGCCTTCACTCAAACATGGCCAAAAGGAACAAAAGAAGAAAAGCTGTACAGCGGCAGCACATCCTTCCCCACAAAGTGAACCTCAGCAATATTCGAGGTCTGCACTCAAATCTCGCCGCAGTCCATCACCACCTGGAGACTGAGAAACCAGCACTCTTGTTCCTTTCCGAGACGCAGATCAGATGTCCATCAGACGTGTCTTACCTTTCGTACCCAGGGTTTACCCTGGAGCACCATTTCAAACCACGTGCGGGCGTATGTATGTACGCCCGTGACGACATCTGTCATCGGCGTCTCCGTAATCTTGAGGACTCCAGGTCAACGCTGTGGGTTTTAGTGGACACAGGCCTGGATAAAATTGTCTACGCTTGTGTCTACCGTTCGCACAGCGGTGATTTGGAGACAACTGAGCTCACACAGCACCTGAGTGAGGCGGCGGATGCGGCTCAGCAACGGTACCCTTCTGCCCAACTGGTGTTACTGGGGGACTTCAACGCCCACCATCAGGAGTGGCTCTTCCCATACCAGTGCACAGACCATGCTGGACGAGAGACGCGAAAGCTAGCGCTTGGGTTAAACCTTACCCAGCTGGTCCAGGGGGCAACGAGGGTGCCGGATGTTGATTCGCACACTGCCAATTGCTTGGACCTTTTGCTGACAACAGATCCAGACCGCTATTCGGTCTCGATTTCTTCACCACTGGGTAGTTCCGACCACTGTCTGGTGAGTCTGTATCCGTATACTCCCCGCCCGATCCTAGCCCAAAAGACACACGGCGGGTATGGCGGTACAGGTCAGCTGATTGGGATGGCATGCGTTCTTTCTTCGCATGTTATCCTTGGCAGCCTACTTGCTTTTCTTCGACTGATGCTTCGTCGTGCGCAGACGCCGTGACGGATGTGTTGCGGAGGGGAATGGAGTACTACATTCCGTTCTCTGACATAACTATGTCTGGCGAAGCTCGTCCATGGTTTGGTGCCGAGTGCAATCGCGCTGATGCGCTTAAGCACGCAGCTTATCTGGCATGGGTCGACGCTCGCACGCGCAAAGCAAATGACGTGACTCGGAAGAAGAGAGCCTTCAACAGGGCTGCTAAGTCCTGCAAGAAGGTGTTGCGGAGGGCACGGTTTGACCATATCAGCCGAATAGGGAACAAACTTGCTTCATACCCATCAGGTAGTAAGGCTTTTTGGTCCCTGGCTAAGTCGGTCGAATCGAACTTCTGCCGCCCCTCACTACCACCACTGCTGAGACCTGACGGGACGCTTGCCCACTCCGCTGAGGAGAAAGCGAATTTGTTTGCTTCCTTGTTTGCGGAATCTTCGCGTCTAGATCCTGGTGGCACGAGGCTCCCTGCTTCTCCTGGCGGATGCGAGTCGAGCATGTCGAACATTCGCATTCATCAGAAGAAAGTCCGTAGGGTACTGCGTAACCTAGACGTG
Source organism: Lacanobia oleracea (assembly GCA_950371165.1). Taxonomy (NCBI): domain Eukaryota; kingdom Metazoa; phylum Arthropoda; class Insecta; order Lepidoptera; family Noctuidae; genus Lacanobia; species Lacanobia oleracea. The sequence goes on from OX493395.1 coordinate 26,255,888, forward strand.
AACAAGGCTAGTGGCCCCGACGGGATACCGGCAATTGTTCTGAAAACTTGTGCGCCTGAGTTGTCTCCGATCTTGACATTTCGCCTTTCGTTTGAGACTGGAAAAGTGCCGAAGGCTTGGAAGCAAGCTAACGTGCAGCCCGTGCCCAAGAAGGGTAGTCGTGCTGACCCGTCGAATTATAGACCCATCTCGGTAACGTCCATACTCTGTAAGACTATGGAACGCGTGCTGAATCATAAGCTCCTGGCGTACCTAGAAGCGAATGATATCCTTAGTGACCGACAATACGGGTTCCGCCGAAATCGGTCAACTGGAGATCTTCCAGCGTATGCCATCACATCTGGAGTGAGGCCATAGAGAAGCACGGGGAGGCACTGGCGGTCTCCCTTGACATCTCGAAGGCCTTCGACAGGGTCTGCTACGATAGCCTTATTAGTAAGCTTCCTTCCTTCGGTCTGCCCGCCGGATTGTATGATTGGATCGCAGATTTCCTGAGGGATCGGTCTATTCGAGTGGTCATAGATGGCTGCTCGTCTGGACTGCTGGATATTAATGCCGGAGTTCCTCAGGGGTCGGTGCTTTCGGCAACACTCTTCTTGCTGCATATTAATGATCTGCTTAAACCCGGTACCTTTGGGTATGCAGACGACAGCGCTGTTGCTGAGAGATACGTGTCCGACGCACGAGCAGGTGGGTCGCAGATCCGGTCTCTCCGGGAGGCTATGGTTGAGCGCTTATATGTGTCCTTACAGGCTGTCTCTGAATGGGGTGATGCCAAACTGGTCAAGTTCAATGCCGCTAAGACCCAAGCGTGTCTATTTTCCGCCAAAAGGAGCCAATTCCACCCAGCTCCATCTTTCCGAGGTGCAACAGTGCCGATAACCGACCAACTTGAACTTCTTTGGGTTATATTAACATCTACTCTCAATTTTGGCACTTTCATAGAGGCAAAAGCTCAAATGGCTGCAAGAAAGTTGGGGATCCCAGCAAAGGTTAGACCGTACATCACGCCGGAACAGCTGCTCCAACTCTATCCAGCGCAAGTTCGATCGTGTATGGAATACTGCTCTCATCTTTGGGACGGATCCAGATACCAACTTGATGCCCTTGAGTCAATTGAGAAAAGAGCCAAGAGGATCATTGGCAATGAGAGGCTCGTCGCGACGAAGCTCCAAAGTTATGAGCATCGACGACAAGTTGCTAGCTTGTCGGTTTTTACTGGTTGCATTTTGGGAAATGTGCGACGGAATTGCATAATTTAATTCCGCCAAGCCCTTTCCATCATCGGACCACAAGACGAACGGCGATGCGCCACCGGTACATGGTGGACAACCCACCCACACGCACAAAACGTTTTGGGAACACATTCATAATGCGTACAGCTAAGGAGTGGAATTCCCTGCCGGAGTCTGTGTTTCCCGATAGCTACAACCTGGGAGTCTTTAAGTCAAGAGTGAATAGGTTACTTCTAGGCAAGCGTGCTCCATCTTCAACCACATCATCGCTTACCATCAGGTGAGATGGTGGTCAAGCGCGTGCCTAATAATAGTTAAAAAAAAAAAAATGTAAACGGACTACCTCATCAACCGGACTCAGAGCGTAAATATTGATAGTTACCTGAGCGGGGAGCTACCTGTCACTTTTGGCGTTCCTCAAGGAAGTGCGATTGGACCCATACTATTCTTGGTCTACGTTAACCAGCTGTGTAATCTTCTTCTTCCCAAAATGGAAAAATCACGGCCTTTGTTGACGACACTGCACTTACCTTTACTGGCGATACTTGGCATGAAGCATTTGATGCGGCGCAAAGGGGACTAGATAAAGTTTTAAAATGGCGTAATGATAATCATCTTACCCTTAACACGGACAAAACAAAAAAAATATCTGCTTCACCTTACGCCAATCTACACAGCCTCTAAATTCATATTCCATAGCTCACTCAATGAACTGTCCATACGACGGCACCTGCTCTTGCCTCAAACTCACACGTACCCCCACAATAAAATACCTCTGGGAAACTCTTGGTGGCAATCTGAGCTTCTCAGCCCACATATATCTATTAACAGCAAGGATAAGAAAACTAATATTCGTTTTTAAGACTCTTCGACACGTGGCTAAAGCACAGATAGTCAAAAGGGTCTACCTCGCCCTTTGCCAATCACCGTTGTCATATTGTGTTTCGGCCTGGGGTGGTGCCCCTACGACCATATTATTAAAATTGGAAAGAGCTCAAAGAGCTGTGTTAAAGGTGAGTACTTTTCGTCGGATACTCTTTCCAACGGTGGAACTATATAAGTGTTGTGGGGTGCTCTCTGTTAGACAGCTATTTATTCTTAGTACAGTCCTATTTCAACACAAATATACCCCCTACACAGAAATCACCAAAAGACGCAAGGATCAAATTTGCCAACACTACAGATGTAAATATTCATTTACTAAAAGATTTATTTGCTTCCAAGGTCCTTACTTGTACAATAAAATTAATAGGAAATTGAAATTTTACTCTTTTACGACCTACTCTCTTAAAAAAATCTGTGTCAAAGTTTCTGCTTACCCAGAATTATTTAGATATAGAACGTCTGTTTTTTTCAGATAATAACCCCTAAAACTTTCAGTTAACTAACCACATATCATAACACCATCGACAATACACACACAAATAATAAATAAATGGTCACACTTATAAAATAATATTCATAAATATAGAATGAATGAATTGTTGTTAAAATAAAATAGTTCAGTAATTTTTAAAATAGACAAACAATCTCTACCTGCGTTTAATTAGGTATTATGTAAAGAATATGAATGTCTAAGCTTGTGCCACTACCCTTACTACTAGTAAGGGTGCTGGTTGCAACACCTACCAGTTTTTTTTATTTTAAATGTAATGCAATGTAACTAAAAACTAATATTTTATTATTTTTATAATAACATTATAATTTTATTGGCTGATTTAATTATTATTATTTAAAAATCTCTAGCAAATGAAGATTAATACCAACGTGTTTATTGCAGTAAGTTTATAACGGAGAGCATGTTTTGTGCCGGGACGCTCACGACTGGAGAGGGAGCTTGCGATGTGAGTACTGGTACAATAAAGTATTTAACTAATAATCTGTACTTATTATAACTATATTAAATTCATAAAGCTGAAGAGTTTGTTTGTTTAAACACGCTTATACCAGGAACTACTGATTCGAATTGAAAAATATTTCAATATGAACCAGTACCTACTTTTGCCCGTCATTTCCACCAGACTTTCAGAATCGTTATAATAAAATTTTCTTAGCTTTTAGAATTAGGCATAAGACACAAACAACCAACATTATTTATGCTATATTATAAGGCCACTTCCCCCAAATTCCTAGATGCATGACAAGTTTCCGGTATTGAGTTTTTTGAGTGGAGTGTCAAACTCTGTTATTCAATTTAGCCAAATGGTTTATTCAGAAACCGGCCCTTTATCTCTCCGTGTGGCCTCATGTTTCTTCTAAGCCACTTAAAAAAGTAAGTATTTTTTAGAGTTCCGTACCCAAAGGATAACCGACGGAACCCTATTACTAAGTCTTCGCTGTCCGTCCGTCCATCTATCTGTCTGTCAGCGAGCTGTATCTCAAAAAACCGAATAGGTAACCAGTTTAAATTTTCACAGAATTTGTATTTTTATTGCCGCTAACTCGCTTTTGGTCGGATTTGTTTTATTTCCATTGCCACAGCATGACGCGGGAGGTCCAGCAATCCTGTCCGGCCGGCTGGTCGGCATCATATCCTTCGGCCCGTCCATCTGCGGGTTCGCGAACGCTCCCACTGTCTTCACGAAGATCGGCTTCTTCTCTGATTGGATAGAAACCGTCAACGAGTCTGTTAGTATAAATATTTGACTTCTATTTACTTTACGGCTATATCTATTTACTTTACGGCTATATAAGGTGTGGCCAATAAAATACAAAACCTAAAAAAGGGTAACTATGGTTTTACCATGGGTGAGGAGCTCGTGGATACATACTCTTACAAAACAGCCACACGGGTCGATTTCAAGGTTATGCAACGTTTGCCGACGTTGGGCTGTGGATGGTTGATCTTAACACAGGTACCGAGACTCATCCGTGCCTCAGAAAGCACCTTAAGCAAATGCTTAAGGGGAACAAATGTTCCCGGCTGTAATTTGTAGATTTTTGGCAGTCGTTACGGATTGTCAGAAGCCAAAAAATCTGACACCAGTCTTGCCAAGCAGTAACCGTGTTACCCAGTTTATAGGTTGTGGAGGTCTGGTAGGCAGCCGCTCCACGTATAATACTGGTATTCAGTTGAATCCAGTTTGACTGAAAGCCGACCCAAATATATTATAAGCGCCTTAATAACTACCTGAACAAATACAAAACTATCTCCCATAACTAATTCGGTTTCAGAAGTGGACTATCCACAGAGGACGCGGTTACATCTCTATTTGATTTTGTAGTTGACAAAATCGACAATAAGGGCAAATGTCTAGGAACTTTCCTAGACCTTTCAAAGGCGTTCGATACTGTGTCTATTCCTCTACTTCTCTCTAAACTCGAATTCATCGGAGTGCGAGGCATTGCTCACGACCTATTTAACAACTTTCTCACTGATAGGATGCAGTGCGTTAGAATAGGAGAGCACATTAGCGAACCAATTCCCGTGCCTGTCGGAGTCCCTCAAGGAAGTCTGGTCAGTCCTCTCCTTTTTCTCATATACGTCAACGAATTTTGTCAGCTCTCCCTCCCATCAACAAAAAGTATAGCCTACGCGGATGACACGGCGGCCTATCATACGGCCTTGATTGGGCCTCAGCTAAAGATACAGCCGAAAAGGCACTCGGTAAAGTGATGGTATGGTTGAGCAAAACAGTCTTACACTAAATGTTGCGAAAACAAATTTGACAACACAGTTGGCTCAAGACGTTCGTCCCTACCACCGGACGGTTAAATTTTTATTAAAGCCCACAAATGTTCCAACGCGTCTCCCCTGTGCACATGCCCCGCATGCCGCGCTATTAGATGCCAGCCTAACTTGGAAAACACAGCTACAAACAGTATCCGCCTGAATACGAAAACTTATTTTTCTATTTAAGAAGCTAAGGGCAAGCAGCGAAAACCTTAAGATAGTTTACTCGGCACTAGCCGAATCAGTTCTGAGCTACTGCCTCACTGCCTGGGGAGGGGCCGCCAAGACCGATATTATACAGGTAGAACGAGCCCAGAGAGCTGTAATTAAAGTCATCCTTAAAAGACCGTTTAGGTTCCCAACGCGGCAACTTTACATGGACTATAATACACTAACGGTTCGACAATTATATATACTTCGTGCAGTCCTACAAAAACATGCGACTCTTCCATACAGTGTAAATAACAGCCCGACTGTAAGAAGAAAACCCAAACCGGCTTGTCCCACAAAAACCACATTTGCTAGACGTCACTACCCCTACCTAAGTGCCCATATATACAACAAAATACATAAATACTTTAACATACACACACTGAACACATAAAAATGTAAAAAAATAACTAAAGAATTGCTTCTCACCCTAGATTATGAGGCAACAGAAGCACTGTTGAAACTTTAATGCAAATAATTAAATATCAGATCACCCACACCCTTCATCACCCTTCTTCCATTACATTACATCACACTTCACCCATTACATAACATCACACTTCACCCATTTTATTACAACACACTTAACCCATAACATAACATCAGACATTACATTACATCGCACGTCTCACATTACATTACATCACACTTCACTCATTACATTACATCTCATGCGCTTACTCACACCCTATTGCTGCTGTTACACGTTCGACCTTCTCTAACTCTATACATCAACCGTAATGGACGAATGGATGGCTCATTACTCATAAATCGAGCCCCTAAAAGAAATTGTATATTATAATAATGTAACATGCTCTGTATCTCTTCTTTTTGGATTAAATAAATTTATTATTTATTATTTGGGAAAATGCTAGGCAGATAACAATAATAATAATAATAAAAATAGGGCGCTGGTGTGTGCCCTGGACTCGCTGCTGTAGAACATCTTTGAAAGCAACGAGAGCCTCCTTGATACGCACTCAATCCTGTATTGCGGGGCTGTTGCGGCATGTCGTTTAGCTAATATTAAGTTTAATACTAGTGATAAAGCTATTCGACCAAAACCTGCTGTACCAGCCTGGCAGTGCAGGATCGAGCGGCGGATCGATGAGGCTAGGGCACTCATCGGCAAACTATACTGCTTCAGGGAGGGTAACACACGACCACGCGTGATGCGCTTTGTGAGCGCATTGACTTCCTGAAGCAGAAAGTTTATGCAAGGGCGAACCGTATTCGGCGGTATAAGCGGCGGGTTGATCGATACTCGCAGAATCGCATGTTCCAAAGCGATGAGAGGTGGGTATATAGAGCTTGGGAGCGTCCTGAACAAAGTGTGACGGATGTGTGCCGTCCGGATGATATCGCCACGAATACATTCTGCCGAAGCATCTGGTCGGTGCCCGTCTGTCATACCGAGGATGGCTGGATGCGCGATGTCGAGCGCGTGTGTGAAGCTATGCCACAAATGGAAAAAATTATCATCTCCCCATTAGATGTAGCCAAAGCAGTCCGTCCGTTACCGAACTGGAAATCTCCAGGATCGGACGGACTGCATAACTTCTGGCTCAAATGGTATAGCAGCTCACACGCGCTCCTGGCAACTCAATTCCAGTCATCCTTCGAGTCTGGGTCGCTACCACAGTTTCTAACAACTGGCGTTACCCACCTGCTCCATAAGACCGGTAGTCCCGCGGAACCCAAGAACTATAGACCAATTACTTGTTTGTCGACGGTCTATAAACTTCTTACATCCATTCTAAGTGAAGATCAATGAACACATTGAGACTAATTCAATTATGTCCACCTCTCAGAATGGATGTAGGAAGAGGTCCCGCGGCACTAAGGAGCTTCTCCTCATAGACATGGCTATAAGCCAACAGGTCCGTCGATTCCGCAAGGATCTGTCGACATGTTGGATAGACTACAAGAAGGCCTACGACTCTGTGCCACATACATGGCTCATGAGGGTGTTGGAGTTGTACAAAATAGATGCAACTCTACGCACCTTTCTTGAGTCATGTAAAACAATGGAAAACATTCAAAATTGGCAATGGAAAACCGTCCTTCGCTATCCAGGATGTCGACCAATTCAGGGGGACGATGAGCCTGTGTGGATTAAACGGGGAATATTTCAGGGCGACAGTTTGAGTCCGCTTTGGTTTTGCTTAGCTCTGAATCCTCTAAGCACATTGCTGGAGGGTTCAGGTCTAGGCTATCGGTTGAGAAGAGGTGGTCAGGCCATATCTCACTTTCTTTACATGGATGATCTGAAACTCTTTGCCCCCAACAATTCGCGACTGATGGAGCTACTGAAGTTAACTGAAACCTTCAGTAGTGCCATCAGGATGGAATTTGGTGTGGACAAATGTGCAGTCATGCATGTAAAGAAAGGGGAGATTATGGAATCTGAGAGAATTCAACTCTCGGATTCCATACAGGTTAGATCACTCAGCTCAACCGAAACCTATAAATATTTGGTATATCGGAAGCGTTGGGCATTAATGTTACTGACATGAAGCAATCGTTGAAGGAACGCTTCTTTGGCCGCCTGAAAAAGGTTCTGAATAGCCTTTTGTCGGGCGGAAATAAGGTGCGCGCCTTCAACGGTTGGATCATGCCGGTATTAATGTACTCTTTCGGCATACTCAAATGGACTCAAACTGAGCTTGACACCCTGGATAGGAGAGTACGTACACTGCTGACCGCAAACCGGATGCATCACCCACGATCGTCGGTGATGAGACTGTACATTCCGCGAAAGTGTGGAGGTCGAGGCTTTTTAAACGCCAAGACTCTCCACAACCACGAGATGTGCAATTTCAGAGAATATTTCCTCACAGCTGATGTGGGTATGCACCGAGATGTGGTCGCAGTGGACAAGGGTCTCACCCCGTTGTCCATGGCTAAGGAGAACTGGCGCAAACCTGTGATACTTACCACAGATGACCGCAAGGAGGTATGGAAAGGCAAGGAGCTTCACGGGCGCTTCTATCGGGCTCTTCATGGGTCTGATGTAGATTTGTCAGCGTCCGTGGCCTGGCTACGTTTCAGTGATCTCTTCGGGGAAACTGAAGGTTTTGTCTGTGCGATTATGGATGAAGTTATCTTGACGAATAACTACCGGAGGCATATTATGAAGGATGGGACGGTGGACGTGTGTCGGGCATGCCACCGTCCGGGTGAGTCCATCAGACATATTATCTCTGGTTGTTCTCGTCTGGCTAACGGCGAATACTTGCACAGACACAACCAAGTGGCCAGGATTATCCATCAGCAACTTGCTTTGAAATATAAACTTGTGGATTCTGAGGTACCGTATTACAAGTATGTGCCCGACCCAGTTCTCGAAAATGACCATGTCACGTTGTACTGGGATCGGTCTATCATCACTGATAGGACTATTGTTGCCAATAAGCCTGACATAGTGGTGATAGACCGATTAGCGCGCCGCACAATGATAATTGATGTTACCATCCCGCATGACGAGAACCTCGTGAAGGCCGAGAAAGAGAAACAAATCAAGTATCTCGACTTAGCGCACGAGGTTGTCGACATGTGGAATGTGGACTCAGCTATCATTGTGCCGATAGTCATTACGGCCAATGGCCTGATGGCCAAAAGCTTCGACGAACTTCTGTCGAAGCTGGCGTTACGCGGTTGGGCAAAGGGCCTGATACAGAAGGCAGTACTCCTCGATACGGCTCGTATTGTGAGGAGGTTCCTTTCTCTGGGGCTCTAACCACCGGTAGCTTGGACCCTGCTCCCGACACCGGAGGACTACTACTTTTATATTTTTAAATGTATTATTTTATGGTTTTTAGAGATATATTTAAAAATATACTTTGTATGTAAATAAGAATAAATAAACGAAATAATAATTTTACTATGGAACTGAACTGCTGATTCATTAGCAATTTCAGAGTTTATCTAATACCAAAATTTGCCCATAATAATGAGGAAAATGGACCCTTTTCAGGTCTTAGGTTTAATCAGCTAGACCTTGCATATTCTTATGGCAAGCGCACGATTAACTTGCAATAAAGTTGATTGACCTTTATGTTTTCATGTTTAATATTCTTTCGTAGAGCCGAACAATGAATTATGAACTGTTTTTGATTACTAGAGAACATGAAAGATCACGATAGAAGTCGATTCAGGATAGATTCATGTCTTCGTTTCTGTTTTTGAAATGAAGAAAGTCAAGGTGAATGACCGTTATTGCAAATTTAACTGGTGCCTTTTAAGAAATGATAAATGTAATTACGATTCAAGCTAAAGTCATTATTTCCTACAGAACGACTTAAACTAGTTCACGATTTCGCACTGTCTTCATTTATTTTTCAACTTAGCTTGAGTTTTTGCTTTTTCCCAAAACGCACTGGTACTCGTATACCGATCGAGTTAAGGAAATCAGTGGTAATAGGTACCTGCATAACTTGACGAAGATATATCATCACTGCCCGTAATTTCACTAAATACATACTTCTTAATCTATCCAGATGGCCACCAACTACATTGGCTACGCGCGCACAACCACAACTTCCCGCACTAAACTCAGCGTGATGGTCGCCAGCTACAAAACGGGGGTTGAAGCAGATACCACTGATATCATAGAACCGGCGGTCACCGAAAGTAATATGGAAGAAGAAGAAGAAGAAACAGAAGAAATAATACCAGTGACTACTACTGCTGCCGACCAGTCACCCACGCAAGCGACCCCAGGGATGCGAATGCGTCCCACTTCTCGTGGTCACTTTCAAGCTGCTCCTGTAACACCGCCTCGCAACAAGGTCAAAGGAGACAGTCATTCTGTTGGGGATTGGAGTATTGACTTGAGTTAATAAAGGCGAGATACTGATATGGTTTTTCTTGGTCAGTCTCTTGATGAGTTCTTTTTGAAGTTGGTTTAAATCGTTATTCTAGAAGTCGCAAATACTACTACTGCAATAGGTCTTGGGTTCGAATCCCAACTTGGGGCAGCAAAGTGATGAGTTCTTCAGTTGCAGCCCGAACTCTGAATTTGACTCCCTATTATATAAGGCTTGCACTTAACTATCAAGTCCTTTTGAAAGAAACTTCGTTCACTCCAAATGATTCATGATTAATGCCAATTAATATCAAGCTATGGCTGTCAGTTAGATAGATTGGAGTGGAGGGAATGACTTAAAATACAAAGGGTTAAAGTAATAGTGTTATAATACAGCAGAAACTATGCGGCTGATAATGAAACATAACTAACAATATATAGAGGTACATACTATTGATAGTACATCTATATAATGTCAGTAGACAGTATAGAGAAGTATGAGTTATGCCGGTCAGATCCACTGCTGGTCATTATTATGATTAAATTTCTGTATGATCCGCTTTGAACTTTGTTCTGAAGACTTGTGCACCTGAGCTGTCTCCGATCTTGACACGCCTATTTCGCCTTTCGTTCGAGACTGGAAAAGTGCCGATGGCTTGGAATTCGACGGGTAGTCGAGCTGACCCGTCGAATTATAGACCCATCTCGGTAACGTCCATACTCTGTAAGACTATGGAACGCGTACTGAATCATAAGCTTCTGGCGTACCTAGAAGCGAATGATATCCTTAGTGACCGGCAATACGGGTTTCGCCGAAATCGGTCAACTGGGGATCTTCTAGCGTATGCCATTCACATCTGGAGTGAGGCCATAGAGAAGCACGGGGAAGCACTGGCGGTGTCCCTTGACATCTCGAAGGCCTTCGACAGGGTCTGGCACGATAGCCTTATTAGTAAGCTTCCTTCCTTTGGTCTGCCCGCCGGTTTGTGTGATTGGATCGCAGATTTCCTGAGGGATCGGTCTATCCGAGTGGTCATAGATGGCTGCTCGTCTGGACTGCTGGATATTAATGCCGGGGTTCCTCAGGGGTCGGTGCTTTCGGCAACACTATTCTTGCTGCATATTAATGATCTGCTTAAACCCGGTACCTTTGGGTATGCAGACGACAGCACTGTTGCTGAAAGATACGTGTCCGACGCACGAGCTGGTGGGTCGCAGATCCGGTCTCTCCGGGAGGCTATGGTTGAGCGCTTGAACGTGTCCTTACAGGCTGTCTCTGAATGGGGCGCTGCCAATCTGGTCAAGTTCAATGCTGCTAAGACCCAAGCGTGTCTATTTTCCGCCAAAAGGAGCCAATTCCGCCCAGCTCCATCTTTCCGCGGTGAAACCGTGCCGATAACCGACCATCTTGAGCTTCTTGGGGTTACATTAACATCTACTCTCAATTTTGGCCCTTACATAGAGGCAAAAGCTCAAGTGGCTGCAAAAAAGTTGGGGATTCTGGCTAAGGTGAGACGGTACTTCATGCCGGAACAGCTGCTCAAACTCTATCAAGCGCAAGTTCGATCGTGTATGGAATACTGCTCTCATCTTTGGGACGGATCTGCCAGATACCAGCTTGATGCCCTTGAGTCAATTGAGAAACGAGCCAAGAGGATCATTAGCAATAAGAGGCTCGTCGCGTCGAAGCTCCAAAGTCTTGAACATCGACGACGAGTTGCTAGCCTGTCGGTTTTTTACCGGTTGCATTTTGGGGAATGTGCGACGGAATTGCATAATTTAATTCCGCCAAGCCCGTTCCATCATCGGACCACAAGACGAACGGTGATGCGCCACCGGTACATGGTGGATATCCCACCCATACACACAAAACGTTTTGGGAACACATTCATAGTGCGTACAGCTAAGGAGTGGAATTCCCTGCCGGAGTCTGTGTTTCCTGATAGCTACAACCTGGGAGTCTTTAAATCAAGAGTGAATAGGTTATTTCTAGGCAAGCGTGCTCCATCTTCGACCACATCCTCGCTTACCGTCAGGTGAGATAGTGGTCAAACGCGTGCCTATCAATAGTAAAAAAAAAAGAAAAAAATTACTTTTTCATTACGGTCTGATCCCCTACTCTTTTATCCAGGCAAGAACAGTCAAAAGTCAAAAAAGTCAAAAATCAAAAATGTTTATTTCAATTAGGCCATTAAACGGCACTTTGAACGTCATCATTACATTTAAAATAACAAAGTGACTCTACTGTCCATTCGGAAGGGTAGATTCTTATGGAGAAGAACGGACAAGAAACTCCGTAGTTACTCTTTTAAAATCAATGTTTTACATGTGCTGTGGTATACAAAACTTCTGGTAATATATGTGAGGACCATGAACCTAGAGTGTGCAGAGGAAGACTTATTTTTTTTTTTTTAAATAAGTACATGGTACTCACATTTCTACATAAGAACATGGTACTCACATATTTAAAAATATTGAACCATTATTTAGCAGAGTGAACAGAAAAATAAAAACCCAAAAATGAAACAGTAGGTACAAAAGTAAATACATAAACCAACCAGTTTGATCTTGTCTCCACCATTGATTGTCCTATGGAGCAGGACCAGCATGTTTCCAAGCATTCTTATCCTGAATGCAATCTTCTAATTTGTAATATGCTTGTTTACAAAGTGTGCTTTTAAGTCAAGAGAAAAAAACAGTTGTTCATGAAAAAATATCTGTTTACGTATATGGAAAATGTGTATTCAATAAACTCTGTACGTACCTACGTATATTTTGTTGCATAGTATTCCAAAAATGTGTTTCAACTAGGGTACCTATGATATTTGTGATACCCTGGAACGGTGCATCAGACCGGAATAGAAAATTTCGATATCTATACATAAAATAAAATAGTAAATCTTAAGCTATATGTTTCTAATTGGCGAGAAAACTACTGAACCGATTTTGTTCAAATTTTGCATAGAAAATTCTTAGGGAAATAATAATGGACCCGAAAACAAATTAATCTCCAGCGATCTGTGGCCGACTATTATTCGAATTAGCCAGCGTTATAATGAATTACCGACAAAAAAAAAACCATATTATGTTTTGGTTTTTTTCGAAAAAAAATATCCAATTTAACAAACAAATAAGAGCATGTTCAAATTACATTTTCTCCTAACTTGCACGAACTGTTTTAATTTCTATTGTTGAATATCAAATTTATTTTTCAAGTAACTTTTCGGCCCGCTCGATCGCGTTCGGGTCGCGTTCGGCTGTTTTCGCGTGCGAGTTCAAAAGTTCCGAGCGCAGTGCGCTTGCAACGACCGATCCTTGCGTGTTTTGTCTACTTATGTTACAAAATTAAATAGTTTTTGTTGCTATTGGTTTAATATTATCATGTCCACGAACTAATAAATCTACTAAGGAAACTACTAACTTACCATCTGTTAAGAAAACTAAGTATTGTTTCGAAATTTGGATGAGTTACCTCTGTACCGTTCTGAGTCGGAGGAAGAGGGAGCTGATTCATCAGTACCGGTGAATTGTCGTAATAAAAGTAAGGTGTTGATCAAACGGTGCTATAATGTACAAGAAGCAGAGGAATTTTTAAATAATGAAAATTGGTAAAGCTACTATACACGGGACAGTGATGAAGGCCAAAAACGTTTCTATCGTTGTAACAAGGTAAAATCCAAGGGGCCGCAGTTTGATTGTGCGTTGTATTAATTGTTTGTGAATGACTGCAATGATATTCTTATTTTAAGACCTCTTCAGAGCACAACCATGACCAGATTGGTACGCGAAGTGAATACGGAATTCCGGAAAACGTTAAAAGAGAAATAAATAAGATGTTTGATTTACGCCTAAAGCTATTTTAGAGGCTCTGAACAACATGGCAGGACCTTCAAAATGGCAACTTAACAACTACATATATGACAGAAGGCGCGAGAAGTTCGGAAGAGCTGCAATTTACACACCTACGCAACACCTACAACCGAGCTGAAGGACTGGACTGATGGGTATTGTTGGGCAAGGAAAGATTTAAGAATAAAGATTTTATCATCTAACACGGCATACACTTAATACTTGATCCCAAGTAGTAGCCAAGTAGGGGGGAGGTATCGTACAGCGAGCAGTTCTTAAACTTTGAAGATTACAAGACGAAACATTTCGCTTTCTGGAAAGTCACAGTGCCTAAAAACGAAACACAAAATTTAGAATGGAGAAAAGGATCCTGCACTTGGCAGCAGTTTTATAAAAATACGTTTGTAAATATATTTTAGGGCTCGCTATTAGATTGAAGCTCGCGACTCCGCCCGTGGAAGCGAAAGCACTACCTATAGGGACAAAAAGGAAACGGAGTCGTTCTATTAAATCCAAACCTGCTCTTATAATACAATGCAGATAATTAAGATACCTACTGATAACTAACTACCTGCCTCCCTATTTATATATGCTTTATTGTACACCAAAAAAGAAAAAACAAAGAATACCTCTAATACCTCTTACTTCTTAAGTACAATTATGTATACCCTCAGACCAACAATATAATTAGCATTTTCTACTACCTATTAAATCTACATTTTCATAATAAAATGAGTTTCGTTTTTTTTTTATCTTTGTTCTCGCTGACATTATAAAAACAAGGAATTTTTGAAGTCGAATAATAAATAATTCAGGATAATATTAAAATATTCTAGGAAACCAAAGTCTACTTTGTTCTAGATTAAACCAAGAATACGACTGTTCTGACATTTTAACGTCTGAAATAGGTACCGATATCGAAGTATAGTATACCCGTGGTAAGTAACATTCATGATATATGACGCAAGTAAAAGTTATTGTTACAAGTACATTTTTGTACTTTTTAAAGTTTCTGTATTACCAGTCAGAATAATACAGTTCAGTATAATGTTACAGTTAAAATAGCATCACAGTCTATGAAATATGAAAGGTAATTTATGAATGAATAGTAGGCAAGTAAAGATAAAAATTACAAAGCATTGTTTTCAGTAGAACGTAATTTATGCTGGTAGAAAAGTATTATTATTATTGTTTTTAGTAGTGTTTAAACATTCGAATTTATTTGTCGAAAATTTCTGTATCTCATTCGGTCGTTTTGTCATTTTTATTCGGACAAAAGTAGTCGGAAAGTTAGTATTTTAGGCGTTAGATTTAATGTTTTGAGTGAGGACAATTCTTCTTTTTTGTCGGAGCTTTTATTACTATCCTAATTATTATAGGTAGGGTCAGCTAAATATCACGCTATACGCAATGGAGGATGAGCATTATCATCTTGCTGCCCTTATACCATGTTATTTGGGGTCGGCGCAATACGTTTTATTCTTCCATTCTGTTCTATCAGTCGTCACTCTTTCACTAACTCCTTTTTCTTTAATATCGCTCCTCACACAATCCATCCATCTTTTATTTGGCCTTCCTCTCCCTTCACATGACCATACCAAGACAAGCGATTCCCTTTTAACTTTTCCGTCACTGGCACCACTTTTAAAGTGCCTCTAATGTACTCATTTCTCATTTTATCCACTCTCGTTACTCCACACATCCATCTCATATCCGATACATGCAATCTATTTTCTTTCGTCTTTTTTGCAGCCCAACATTCTGATCTATACGACATCATTACGACAGGTCTTATCACTGACTTATATATTTTCCCTTTCAATTTGAGGGGAATCCGAGTGTCACAAGTTGTTCCAGTGACCTTTTGCCATTTCATCCATCCTGAGTTGATCCGATGCAATACGTCTTGGTCTATATCGCCATCTCCCTGGACAAGCGACCTGAGATACCGAAAGTCGGAACAAATTGGTATAGGCGTTCCGGTGAGAGTATTTACCGCCTTCTGAGGCTCCAGGTACACGCACTTGTGCTTGAACCCAGTGCCCCAGAAGAGGACTGTCAATCTTCTGACTGAGCACGTTCAGGATGATGTTGGGACTTCCACGCGTACGAAACATCAGCGAAGCGATGCGGCGCCGCAGCACCGTGTGAAAGCCATCTGTGTGCGCGTGCGCAAACATCGCAGACGCACTACAGCAGCGTGGGAGCCCCACCAGCACCCTGAACGCGTTATTATACTGTACTCGGAGAGCGTTGATGGCCTGCTGCGTGTAATTGACCCACAGATTGCAGATGTAGAAAGTTTGGCAGAATGCTTTAAACAGAGTGATCTTTACTCCCAAGCTACACCTCGCGAATCTCCGTGCCAACATGTTACAGCGGACCGCCATCGCTCTCCTCTCTCTCTCGATATCAGAATCGTCTTTTAAATCTTCTGTAACCACATGGCCGAGGTATTTAAACTCGCTTACTCTTCGAAGAGCGACAGCGTTAAGCAGCACAGGTGCCACAGCCCCCAGTTTACGACCCTTGGCTTGAAATACCAGGAGCTCACTTTTAGTACAATTGTACAGGAGACCGTGTACCCTCGCATACTCCTCATACAAGCCGATCAGCTTTCTGAGAGGAGCTATTGATGGGCTGAGCAAAACCATATCGTCTGCATAGCTAATACTGTTGATATAGTGACCATCAATGGAGCATCCTACACCGGTTTCGCTCAGCTCAACAATCAGCCTGTTCACGTACAAGTTGAAGAGCGAAGGAGTGGTTAATCCCCCCTGCCTCACCCCACATTCCAACCTGTACTCTTCAGAAAGTTCACCCAGCCATTTGACCTGGTTAGTTTGGTGGCCATACCAATATTTAAACATATTAACTATCTCACCCGGCACACCTTCATTCTTCAGTTTATTCCAAAGAATATCATATCTAACCAGGTCAAATGCCTTGGAGAGGTCTAGGACGGCTGCATACACAGGCGTACTCCTGTCTGTGTAATACCTGACGGTCTGCTTGAGAGACATAACTGCGCATTCTGTCCAAAGTCCTGGTCTGAAGCCAAACTGTGCGTCATGCAAATTTAGGTGTTGTTTCAGCTGTTTCGCAAACAAGACCATCAAGCACCTTAGCTGTGGTTGTAGCTAATGATATAGGGCGGTAGTTGCACTTGTCGGAATTATCTCCAGTCTTGTTTTTAATTATAGGCACTATCACCGTCTTCATCAACTCACCTGGCAGGTAGGAATGCCTAATACAGAGCGTAAATAAGAGCCCTAAAAGCCTCGGGAGGTGTGGCCCCGCATGCTGAAAATGTTCGATCGGCCATCGTGTCCGGGCGACTTTCCTCGAGTCATGCCCTTTATTATTAAAGCAACTTGTTTTGCTGTAACACGCTCAGGCACCTCTGACACGACGACCTCAGCATCCTTGGTCTGGTCACCTTTTAGCGGAGACTCAACCTGAAAGTGACATCTAAACATGTCAGCAATGTCTTTCGGATCGCTGATGCCATTGATACTGACAGGGAGGCCAGGCTTTGGGTTTAAATGTTTAGTTTGCTGCCAAAATCCTTTAAAATCTTTATTTTTATGTTTGGCAGCTAAAATATTCATTTTGATTTGTTCTTGGTGACTCTGACAGTAATGTAGGGTACTTTTGAATTGTTTTCTTGACTTATACATTTCATTATAAATATCACCACTACTAGGTCGACCATAGCACACCCAGGTTAAAAACTTCTGTCTAGCCTCCCTGTGAGCATCACGAACATACTTGTTCCAGCCGACAATATGACGATCGCGGTGCTGACCGCCACTCCCCCCACAACCCACATAGATGTCTACAGCAGCCTCCTGTAACGCTGTTACAATGTCACCATAAAGCATATTTATCACTGCCAAGTGATCCTTGCCGCTATCACTACACATGCTATCACTACAGTGATGGAATTCGTGTGGGAAGCCGAATTTCCGTAGTTTATTGTTACAATATTTTGTATATTGTTCGATTTGACTTAAATCCCTGTTACCCCATAGGACTTTATTCGTTTCGGTGAGCCTACTGGTTCGACTGACTGACTTTAGGTTACATTGTATCTCAACTGGATAGTGATCTGACCAGAAAATGTCATAGCAAATCTTTACTGATGACACTGTCATAAATGCAGCATCCATGACAACACAGTGGTCCAACCACCTGCGGCTACCTTGCGCTTCGCTCACAAAAGTATGGGTATCTGAATTTAACCTCTCGCTACTTGAATTTGCACAATGTCATGTTTACGTCATACTCCGTCGCGTATCGCGGGCGCCCGCTAATCGCAAGCGTAATATGACCCGCAGCACAAAAAACCTAATCTCTCTGCTCACAAAGCAGCTATTCACACACTTGAAACTGTTATGGGTTCTTTAATTATGTCACTATGTATTAGAATGTAAACAATATTCTTATAACAAACCGAAATATAAACATTTTGGATAGATACGAGAGTACTTGCTGAAAGCTATTTTGTTGTATTATTATGTTGATTTCTGACACAAATGTTGGATCAATTTACACAAAATTTTGGAATTAAGGTCATAAAAAGACAAGTAATCTAGTGATGATGTTATTTTACGAGATCAAAAATCGACTGCCGCAATATTTAAGCTCAAACTTCATAGTACGCGGAGCAGACATTTTGATTTACGTAATTTGTATTTTTGTAAACAAACGTCAAGAATATTCCAATAAGATTCCAATAAGAAATGTTTCTAGATTACTAGCCATGTATTCACGAACTCATTTTTAATTGTATATCGTTACAATATGCCACTATAATTCTGAAATATCAAATTACTTACGTACGGGAAGAAATCCGGTAACTAGTTTTGTTTCGTAATTTTCACCAGATAATTTACACTTTTGACTTTGAATATTAGTTGAAATTCAAATTCAAATTCAAATTCAAATTCAAAGCATTTTATTTCAAATAAACCATTCACAGGCACTTTTGAAACGTCAAGGTCGGTCAGTCAAAAACATGGAAGCTATTTGCACGTTCCAAAGCGTAGATCTCTATGGAGAAGAACGTGCAAGAAACTCCACGGACACTCTTTTAAATCATGTTCTGTTTTACAACATTCCAAGTTACATATACTTGTTGCTTCTGCATGTGAGGACAATGCAAAGGAAAAAAAAAAAAAAGGGCTTATTATAAGAATTTTAAATATAAAGATTAAAATAAGCCAATGGCAGTTAAGAGATGACCAGTCTCAACCGACGGCGCCTGTTCACGAACATGACGCGTGAATCGGCACCTTTCAGCTCAACCATTTCGAAGGGAACCGAATGATCAAACCCACGCGCCGCCATCAGCGAGACATTTGAGTGAGCATGACATGCTCTCAACCACCATGCTCGTTCATGTCCAACAAGTAAAACTATAACTACTCACATAAAATGTAAATGGTTTCATGGTACTCACATTTACAAAATTTGAAAAATATGCTTCTACTTTACACAAAACTATGGTTGTCAATGACCAAATAATGAAAAATAAATTAATAAAGAGAACGATTAAGTTCTTACATCAAAACTAATAAATAAGTATTTAATATAATAATATAATTTGTATGTATATAAGAATAAATAAACGAAATAATGTAAGAACCTCTAAAAGGAGCGAGCCTCTCTTCCAAATATAAAAACCTAAAAAGTGGACCTAAGCAGCTGTGACTGTGGAGCAGGACCAGCATTTAGCCAAGCGTTTTTATCGAGGATATAATCTTCCAGTTTATAATACGCTTGTCTACATAGTGTGCGTTTTATGCATGCTTTAAATTTTCTCTCATTCAGTTCGAGAATATCAACTGGTATTTTATTATAAAATTTAATACAGTACCCCATAAAAGAAGTGTGTACTTTGGCCAATCTGAATCGGGGTTGATCTAATTTGTTCCTATTTCTAGTATTAAAATTATGCCTGTCACTAATCTTGCTAAAGAGATGAAGATTTTTCCGAACATACATAATATTTTCGTAAATGTATTGACAAGGTACCGTCATGATGTTGATATCCTTAAACAGTTCTCTTAGGGAATCACGCCGACGGAGATTGTAAATGGCTCTGATGGCTCTTTTCTGCAGGATAAATATAGACTCGATGTCTGCAGCACGTCCCCATAATAAGATACCGTAAGACATGATACTATGAAAGTAACTAAAATAGACCAGCCTCGCGGTATCTATATCGGTAAATTGACGGATTTTTCTGACAGCGTATGCTGCTGAACTTAGCCGTCCCGCAAGAGATGTTAAATGAGGACCCCATTGTAGCCTTGAGTCAAGCGTAATCCCCAGGAAAACCGTGTTTTCGACGAATTCAAGTTTCTCCTTGTTCAATACTATGTCGCAATCATTTCTTTTAACGTTCGGTAAGGCAAATCTGATGCATTTAGTTTTTTTCCCATTTAATACTAAATTATTAGCAGTAAACCAATTTTGGACCTGCTGTAGGGCGTTATTTACGTCTTCAAGATTTATGGAACGTCTATCTATCTTAAAAATTAAGGACGTATCGTCAGCAAATAATACCATATGAGGTTGATTTTTTAAAAGATGGGGTAGATCATTAATATATACTAGAAAGAGGAAAGGACCCAAAATAGAGCCTTGTGGTACCCCCATTTTGACTTTTAAACCCCGTGAATTGACACCATTTATTTGAACTTGCTGCTGTCTATCATTTAAGTAAGATTTTATTAGACTGAGTGCAAGTTTACCTAGTCCGTAATGTCCTAGCTTTAGGAGCAAGGTTTCGTGATTTACACAATCAAATGCCTTGGAGAGGTCACAAAAGATTCCTATGGCATCTTGTGCCTCTTCCCACGCTGAGTATATGTGTTTTAACAACGTGGCACCAGCGTCAGTCGTACAACGACCCCTGGTAAAACCATACTGTTGATCGTGTAAAATTTTATTGATGTTAAAATGATTGAGCATCTGATTGAGCATTACTTTTTCAAACACTTTGCTAAAAACCGGCAAAACAGATACAGGTCTATAATTATTGGTGTCTTTGCTGTCGCCCGATTTAAATAGTGGTATAACCTTACTATATTTCATTATATCCGGAAAGACTCCTTGGTCCACACATAAATTAAATATTAAAGCCAAGTATGGTGCTATAGTTTCAATTATGGACGTGCACACTTTAATAGACATTCCCCATATGTCTTCGGTCAATTTGATTTTGATTTGCCGGAAAGCTTTTATGACTGTCACAGGGTTGATATGTTTGAACTGGAATTCAACCGTACAACCTGGAACGTTAGCTTTTAATAAATTATATGAGACCTCAGGTGAAGAATTTAAATATTCCGTAGTTTTAGTTGGTATATTGGTGAAAAAATTTACAAATTCTTGAGCTACTTCTAAATTAGAGCTTTTGGCACCATGTGTAGTCTCCAGTAAATAATCAGTGTTTCGTTTTTTATTTCTATTAGTTTCATTATTAATAACTTTCCAAACTGTCTTTATTTTATTTTCTGACGATTTGATCTTCTTACTAATATATAGGGCTTTAGCTACCTTGCAAGTATTTCTGAACACTTTAGAATATTTGTTTACAAACTTATTAAAAGAATCAGTGTTTATGACAGGCTTAAGGCCATATAGCTCATATAGTCTTTCCCTACTTATCCTAATGCCTTTAGTCGCCCAGTCACTAAATACATACTTAGGGAAAGTATCCTTAGACTTCTTTTCAAAAGTTGCATTGAATTCCTTAAGAACCACTGAAAAGAAATTATCATAAAATTTATTAGCATCTTCAATGTTATGGCCTACAAAATTTAACTTATTTTGTAAGGTACCATTGAATTTAGCTAGTTTGCCAGTTGTAATTGGCCTATATTGTATATGAATTTTTTCCAAGGCTGCTTTAAACTGAAATGTAACCAATTGACCACTATGATCAGAGGGAAGGTAATTAACTATGGCTTTATCTAAATATTCACAATCGCAGAATACATTATCAATACAGGTTGAAGAAGTTGGTGTTACCCTAGTCGGTTCAGTAAACACATTAGACAAATTAAACGATTTAAAAAGGCTTATAAATCTGCTGCTATTTGAATTAATTTCTAAAATATTAATATTAAAATCCCCACAAATAATCGCGGGCTTGTTACCTGCTGCAAGTTTCGCAAGGATATCTTCCATTGTTGACTCAAATAAAGCAAAGTTTTGAGGGTTTGGGGGTCTGTACACGCACACTATGATATGCTTATCTAGCTCAACACAGGACAGTTCGATGCAATGTTCCACTGATAAGTTAACGATGTCATTACGTTGCTTAAATTTTAAGTTTTTTTTTAATAAGATGAGGGAACCACCACGTAACATAGATTTGCGGTTAAAACAACTGCCCACATTATAATTTTCATAACTAATTAGCATCTGGTAATCCTTCAACCAGTGCTCACTAAAACATACAATGTCAAACATTGTTTTTTCTAAAAACATTTCAATTTCTAATAATTTGGAAGAGACACCTTGAATGTTTTGATGAAATAATTTCAAGGCATGCTGCTGACTCCCTTTTTGACAACTATTTACTAAAGAGCAAGAAGATACCTTGTTAATGGTAGGCATAACTATTCTGTCGCTGGTATCCTCTGTTGTCTTATGAACTAGTTTAAATGAGTATCCATAGAGATACATGGACACTCCGTACAATTTTTATAAGTATTTGTAGCACTAGAGCTACCGTTACTAAGGCACTCCACCTGATTCTTAGTAAAATTACTAAACATTGTGGATTTAATTGTACAAGACTGCGACATACTACTTATGTCTGAGTTAATAAAATAAGCTAATAGCCTTGCTATTGTGTGTCTAAAACTAATTGGCAAATACACTGTATCCCTAGTCGATTTTAAATTTTCCACAAAAATGTTTGTGTCAAAAAACATAAACTTGTCACTATAGTGACTTACTAAAAAGTGCATGTGTTTATTTAAACTATGAATATAATTATTTTGTCTACTTGACAATTGTTCAAAATAAGGAAATGCACACAATATTATTTTATTACAATTTAACTTTAACATCTCAGTTAGATTGTCCGTGATATCTGCTTTTTTTACATTTAAACTATTCCCTATAAACACTGTAATATTGGTATTAGAACTAAAATTATTGTTTCTTAATGACGCCATAATATGCTTGTATGATGAACTTGGCATACAGTAATTTTGTATAGGATAACTCAGGTTGTTACTTAATAATTTACCTAAACCTCTTCCTATGCTGTCTGAGAACATAACTGAATGATAACCACTTTTCACAGATAAGAAACTATTAATCTTGGGCTGTTCAATTTGAGATAAATCCTGTTCACAATCAATTACAACTTGGTTGATGACACAGCCTTGGGATAAATTCTCCGCCTGGGACGGGACGTCCGATACCTCAGGCTGGACAGCATCAAGATTTGATACTGTCTGGCAAGTACACTGACACATGACTAACTCATTTGCAGCAAGAATGTGTTCTCTTATTTGGTTCTGAGATTGTATATATTTACTATTAAGAGAACTTAGTGAAGCTTCGAGTACCTGTATTTCAGACTGTAAGTGCTGTGTATCAATTTCATATATTTTTATGCTATCTTCAAGTTTAATTTGATAGTTATTTAATTTACTAATCAGGTCAACACGTTCCTTCCTGAGTGGAATATTCTTTAAAAACTGTTTATGTTGTATTTTGTACCGATAACATTTTTTAATAAACCTATTTAATTTTGCATACTTTTTTAACTTATTATGACTAGGATAGTTCTGTTTCAATAAGGAATCTTCAGTTAGGTCTATCGTGACTGTGGAATGAGGGTTACAATTATTATTTATACCTATTAATTCATTATATAAGTGGTAAGTTTCTTTAACCTGAGCACTCTGTTTTTCATTCTGCAATTTGATGATGCAACTGTTTGCAGTAATAAGTTCATCCTCTAGGTCCCTAACTTTACGTAAAGCCTCCTCATATAAGTTGCTACAGTTGTTGAAACCATCCGTGATTACCCGCAGTTGGTCACGTTCATCAACAACATCTTGATATTGTTGGCTGAGGTCTACTAGCTCCCGTTTAAGGCAGGTGTTTGTATGGACCATTTTTCTTACTTCCACCTCATTATCCTCTCGTTCCTGTAACATTTCCTGACATTGTTCATTTGAGGCTTTTAATTCCTGGAGAGCCGTTCTCAGTTTAAGCTCCATATCCAGAGCTGTAGCTTTGCGGGTCATCACAGGCATGTTTTCAGGTTTAAGTACTGAAAATAGAGTAAAAGAAATGTGTGAGAATCTAAAAAAAAAAAAAAAAAAGACAAAATAAAGGAAAGTGGGAAATTAAAGAAATAGGTAATAAAAATGGGGATAAATTAGTGCAGTTAAGTGGAGAAATGAGGTAGGCTGCTGAATTAGCTTTAAAAGATATTGTTTATTGAATTTTCTTGCTTAAGATATCTTTTAAATAATGATTTCCTTAATGTGGGTAGGATGACTAGATTAAAATATACTTTTGATTTAATAGATCAAAGGTAAGCTATGTAAAATAACAATCATATAAGCGTTATTTTTGTTAACATTATTGAAAAATATCGGAAAATCAACAGAAACTAAGTAATTTGACGTTTTCCACGATGTAAACAAAGCAATATAATATCAACGCTGAGTCCTAAAAATCTACGTAAAAGTAAGGACGTGCCACTGAGATAAAGTGACGAATGTGTGCTATTATAAAATAAAAGTAAACAATACTTCCCCGTTTAATATCGTTCCACGTAGTTCACAAGTTGCTGGCGGTTTTAGGTTACCGGTGACAGCCGGTACCAAAAATTGTGTTTTTCTTGAAAGAATTCCAGGAAAACAATAATCCTGTGTATTTTTGCAATTATATGGTGTATACTCAAACAATTACCCCTTAATTTCACTTAAATACTAATTAAATCTAATTTTAAAACACGGAACAAATAATTATATATTAATTTAACGAAAATAAAGTAAATTATGAATTTCTATCAATACTTGGCTTATTTTCCACAGAAAAACACGTAAAAATCGAAAATTTTCGCGCACAAGTTGAACGAATGTTTGTTTGATTTGACAAACGTATTTTGTGACATTTCGCTTCTTGTCAAGCGTATTTTTTTTTTCCGACAGTGTTCCCATATGAAAAATATTATATACCATAGAGTTCAATCATTGAGAAAAGAAAATTAACCGTAAAAATTACTAAAATTTAGTTTTAAATCCGTAGGGTCGGGTGGATCCACAGGGACCCACCTGGGTGTTGACGGAATTAGACGCTAGTAGGTCCGTGAGTCCCTTTGATACCCGAGAGGTTAAGCCCAACATTTTTAGGTCGACACATGTCCAGTTCTGTTAATCACAAAAATTTAGAAGTTCATTTCCAAACAGTTCCCCCGGATGAGCGTTAAAGTCCCTCAAAATAAATACATTTTCAACATTATTATTCTCAATTATTGAGGTAATTTCGCTTAAACATTGTACAAATTCCAAGAGATTATCAGAAGAGTCCGTCGGCATATATATAGAAAAAACCAGTATTAACCGTTCCGACACACAGACCTTAATTGCACTTATTCGGTCACTCTCACATGGAATCACAGACACATAGTTACACTTACTGTTTCTCCACAGAAGCGCTACGCCGCCATACGGCCGCCCGCGCAGTATACCGCTTGCTAGGTCTACCGCAGATTTGCCACAGAATCCAAAGTCACTGTTTACTTTACCGAGTTCAGGTATCTCGTGAGGCAAGAGCCACTTTTCTTGTAGCGCAATAATATCAGCTGATAGGCAAAGCTGTCTTACACACTCTGAGGATCTTTTAAAAGATTTACAATTGAAACTGATTAATTTTAAACCTTCATTGTTGGTTTTACTACCCATTTAGATTGATTTTTGCACTAGTCTCAGATGATTTTGTTTTACGTCTGTCTAAATCTCGTCTGCTGAAATCCACGAAACGGCGGAAAGTTACACCGTCGGGCCATAAGTTGCAATCCAAAACAAACTCAATTTATCCTTAGGAACATACATTTTATATGAGTTGTATTGTTTCTGTTCCTTCGGTTCAATCTTGTGTAACGTAACTTCAACGTTTGTGTTGCTTTTTATGTAGGCCACTATATGTTTCTCGCAAGTTTCCTTATGCACATTATTAATAAATAAAGGGACACTAATATTTGCAGCTTTAAAACTGTCAATTATTTTAGTGCATGTTCCTTTTTTACCTACGAATCGGTTCATATACCTTTTTCGTTGTACTACTTGCCAATCGTCGTCTGCACTCTGCGTAAACAAAGCGCTCTGCGACTGCGGCGCTCTAATCAGCTGATTGTTCACTGCGCCTGCACATACCGATGTATTAGTCACCGCGCTAGTCGATGTGTTATGAGTTTTTGTCTCGGCGAGCTCCGCTGCGCGCGAAACATCTGGGCTGTGTGCGACAGAGAGATCGTCGTAATACGGCCGCTGCGCAGCCGGTGGCGGCGCGCCCGAGTGGGACGGTGACTGTCTTGCTTGAGTATGTTGATCCATCTCCTTATGAATGGAATGATTGTTATCACTCACCGTCTCGTGCGTAATTTGAATAATTCCTGAGGGACCACTTTCGCAATTGTATTCTGGGCTGTCTAACATACGATTCGTACCTCGTTTCCTATTGACAAAGTTGTCTCGTTCGAAATAATTAACTATTGATGTTTGCTGTAGGTTAATGACTTCATTTTGTAGTCTCGAAAATCGGTCCACATGCGTATATGTTTCTTTAATAGTCTCAATCTCGTTTTTGAGCAAAATTAGGTCCTTCAATATCCGCGTCGCGTCCAAATGATCAAAAGTGACCGGGGGTAGTTTATGTAGGTCACGGGCGAGAAAAATCGGCATTTCTTCAGGATCTTTCTGTTTTATCAGTGTGATTCTTCTATTTCTCTTTGCGTTTTTCCCTCTCTTTTTCGTTTAATCTTTCTTCCCGGTGACTTGACTGAGGTAAACAAAAGATTTTTTGCTGCACTTATTTCTTCTGGTTTAAACGCTGTGGTACACAGTCTGATCATAGAATCTTCGTCCATCACGTCACACTTGTTCTGAATAAAGGCCAGAACCTCGTTTATCACTAAATTACAGTTCGCGCACTTTAACATTTTAGAGGTCATTGACCCGTTCACAACAGCCATTACTAACGTTCGTGCACTACGACGCGCCGCAAAGTCACAGAATTCCAACAAACTGTTTTCTGTTTAGTTTCAAAACTGTTCAATTCCCAGTGAGCCAATGAAACGTCATGACCAGCCCATGGCCAGAAATTATTTATTTTTTATTTATTTTATTTTATTTTGGCATCAAACAGTCATATACATATATAATTCTTCAGACAAATTGTTTCTTACAATAGACCTATAGTGCCGAAAATGTGATATACTGGTAGAAATAAGAACAATAAACTCCTAACAAGGAAAGTCGCGCAAGAAATACATATAATTTTCTGTATCAGAACATAATTTCGTGAAATATATATCATCAGTTTACAAAGTAAAGTGAAGGTGGAAAAAACAAAAAAAGGTAAGTTTTAATTAGGTGATACATCTACTTTTAAGTTTTAATTTAAGGCTATTAAGAGAAATGTTAAAAAGGTCTATATCTGTAAATTCTCTATTATAATTGTTAGTGGAACGGTATATAAATGAGTTACGAGTGTATTTTTTATTTAGTCGCGGAGGAACAAAAAGTGGTGTAGTACGTGAGGGGCGTACGGGTAGGCGAGCGTGTGCTTTCAATGATATTCTACCAAGTAATGATGGTGAATAAGTCAATGAGTTTAAAATTTTGAACAATTGAATAATATCGAACATATTACGTCTGTTGCGTAGACTTATCAGTTTATGCCTACGCATTGCATCTTCATATGAAGGGTCGTAAGTATTATTGCGATAGTTAAATGTTTTTAAAAACTTTTTTTGTATCCTTTCTATCCTATTTATATGTATGTTAAAACATGGACTCCATACAGTACTACAAAAGTCTAGAATAGAGCGGACAAATGAAGAATAAAGAATTTTTAGAGTTACCACATTTTTAAAAGGTTTACTTATCCGTAGAATAAATCCTAGGCTGCGAAATGCGGAGCTAACTATGTGGTCTATATGATGGGTAAATGTTAATTTGGAGTCCATAACGATACCTAGGTCTCTAATGGTGGAAACTCTTTTAAGAATTAAGCCATTTATGGTATAGTTGAAATGTAATGGGTAAGTTTTCCGTGTGTATGACATAATGAAACATTTATCTATGTTGAGATAGAGTTGATTTGTTGTGCAGTAATTATGCAAATTAATTAAATCACTTTGTAATTTAGAGCAATCTCTAACGGATTTAACCACTCGGAATATTTTCGTATCATCAGCATAAAGTAAGTGATTACTGTGGTCAAATATGGTTCCTATGTCATTAATGTAGAGGCTAAAGAGCAGGGGTCCCAAATGGGAACCTTGGGGAACTCCGGAGGGAAGAGGGAGGAACTGAGATGAGTAACCTTTAACATAGACCGCCTGACTTCGGTTTTTTATATAGGATTGAATCCATCGTAGTAAATTGCCGTGCACACCGGCCCTCGCTAGTTTTTTAATAAGCATATCATGGTTAATTTTGTCGAACGCCTTCGAAAAGTCGGTGTACACGACATCTACTTGTAGGTTCTTATCCATAGCGTTCACTAGAAACTCTGAGAAATTTAACATGTTACTGTCTACGCTGCGATTTTTAAAAAAACCGTGCTGTTGCTGAGATATGTGATTACGAAAAGCGAATGAGATTTGAGATGTTACTATTTTTTCTAATATTTTTCCTAGAACACACAATTAAGAGATCGGTCTATATTCAGTTACAATATCTTTTCTATTGTTTTTGGGTATAGGGGTTATAATTGATTTTTTCCATTTACTAGGAAATACTCCACTTTCAATAGACGTGCGAAATATTAAGGTTATTGGTCTTGCCACCTTGGTCACCTGGATATGAAAACTGGATGAAGGTCGTCGGATCCAGCACCTTTTTTAATATTAACTTTTCTTAATTCATCTAATACTTGTTCAAAGGTAACATTGATTGTGCCTATATCTACAGTAGAAGATGTGTTGTGGCTTTGAGGGTATGTTTGAGGTGTGGATGAAACAAAAACTGAATTAAAGTATTCATTAAAATCATCACAAATCTCCTCGCCAGTAGACAGTATTTTTCCGTTGTACATCATCCTTTCAGGGATGGTATTAGATGAACATTTTGATTTGACAAATGACCAAAAAGATTTAGGATCTTTTTTTATATTATCTTCAGAATACTTAATAAAATTTTGATAACAATCTTTAGACATTTTTTTAAATCTACTCCGTAAAAACGAAAACGTGCGGTAGTCGTGGAGGTTACCATATGTTTTCCATTTATGGTGAAACTTGCATTTTTCGTTGGATAACTTTATAAGTGGTTTTGTGTACCAAGGTGGATATTTTTGTGTAGAATTTAAATTGCAGGTTGGCACAAATTCGTTTAAAATATTTTGGAGGACACTATAGAAGTAATCAGTCATGGAATCTACATGGTTCATATTAGAAAAAATATTCTCCCAATCCACCGACGCAAGGACAGTTATAATTGAGTCATAATTGGCTTTATAATATTGCCTTTTCATTGTAGATGGGAGCTTGAGTGCAGAACAGAAGTTTAATTTTAAGTCAATTTCTAATGGGTTGTGATGCAAATCTTGTGGTACAAATGGATGTTTGCACAGTGAGATAAGGCACAGTTCATTACTAAAGATTAAATCTAATATTCTATTATTATGGTTGAATTGATTATTGTATTGTAATAAGGAAGAGAAATTCATGAAATCGGCGGTGAGACTAGCTAGTTTGTCATTATTAGTGAATATATCCATAGAATTTGAGTCATAATTGCAAGACCAACAAGCGTGGGATACATTAAAGTCTCCTAGTATTAGAAATGTATCATTATGGTTACGTAAAATAAATTCACTTACTCTGTCGTAAAAGGATGCTAGCAATGATTCATGAGTAGTGCCGTGCGGTATATACGCAGCTATAATGTGTAAGTAATTAGAAGAACCGATATTGTTTTGGTCCGCCGGCGCGTGCGTGCGCAGAGGCAGAGAGACCCATACCTCATCCGACAGCGGTGACGCGCGCATGTCGCTGCGCTGCCAAGGACAGAGCGCGCGATGCACGGCTATCATAACACCTCCGCCGCGATCGCTGCCGGTCGCTTGGTAATTACGGTCACAGCGGTATAATTCGTATCGGCTATCAACATATTCACAACTGTTAAAGTTATCATTAAGCCAGGTCTCTGTGATACATATGACGTCAAAATTGTTCCGCAGAACTTCGGAAAGAAATATGTGTGATTATCAAAATGTGAGGGGATTACGTCCCCTCACATTTTGATAATAAATGGACAAGTAATTGTTATCGAACATTGATAATTGTGACCGCTATAAGTAAACAAGTTCCACTAACATTACAATTAAGCGTTTTTAATGTTAATAATGAACGGTTCGTAATAATTAATGTACATTCCTTCTTAATATCAAAGCAACAACGAAGTAATAGCATAGTAGGTAATAAAATGAACATGCAGATATAATGAATATGAGTGGATAGTCATTTTATTTTAGCTAAAATGCTAAATTATCCGTTGCGAGTTTCACTCTCCAGTTGGTCAAAGGGAACTGTAGATCCGTAGGCAATGACGCCACAGACAAACTAGCGAAGAGAGGTTCCGAAATGGTAGTGCTGGATCCGTACCGGAGTGGGTACGGATCCAGCACTTGCCAGAGATCAACTGAACTTCGTGACAACAAATGACCATGGGCTACAAATTGCAGGCAGTCAAAACTGGCAACGTTAAGTCTATACAACGACTTTCTGAACGACTTGCCCCCTAAAAAACATATTTTCAACATAGGCGCTGTAGCCAGCCCAATTTGCAGAGGATGCTTCGAACCGAAAAATCAGTTGCCCACATCATTCGGAACGGTGAGGTTACTCCGCCATACCTGTGAAGCATCTACGTCTGTCTATGCATTTAGGTGGAGCTAAGCTGGCTAACTTAGTCAGGACTAACTGAGAATGGCACTCTAACATGGATAGAGGAGTCTCTACTCTTATCTACTCTCTTCGTTGCGGGGGTAGACTTCTCTTCTTGTTGGTTTTCCCATAGCCAACTTTATACGGCTCTAACGTACGTTAACAACCCTTTTTTTTAAGGAACGGATTTCATCAAATGACTTCTCCCGCTCTAAGCGGAGCAAAAGGAAGTGTTAGACCCTAGCAACTTTTTTAAACATCATGCATATAGAAGCGTTATCATTAAAACGTTTCTCATTACAAAAAATGCTAGGGCTGGAACAGAAGAACATTTGGAACAGAAGAGGTGAAACAGCCAGTGCCTTACATAATACTTTTCCGAATTCATAAATCTAGGAGAAATCAAGCTTTTCTAGATATGGATACACAGGACATAAACATTTTACTTTCCGACTTACTCGCGAAAGAAGTCGCGGGCAACAGCTAGTTTTTAATAATAGACATTGTAATTCTTAGGTATTATGGAATTCGGACTTTTGAAAATCGGAACATCGAAATTCTGAATAAAAAATTTCGAAATATTGTGGTGCTGTCCATTTCATGTTGCTGAGCTGATGATGGTAGGTATAAGTCAGGATTTCACGATAGGATTCCATGAAAAATATTATCGCCGATATTTTCGCTAATTATTTACCGATTTGGATGATTCTTTTTTGTATAGAAGAGTATTTTCCCGTACTGGTCCCGTTTCAATTTGGTGAAGATCTGATGAAAAACTTTTTTTTTTTTTTTTACTATTGATAGGCACGCGTTTGACCACTATCTCACCTGATGGTAAGCGAGGATGTGGTCGAAGATGGAGCACGCTTGCCTAGAAATAACCTATTCACTCTTGATTTAAAGACTCCCAGGTTGTAGCTATCAGGAAACACAGACTCCGGCAGGGAATTCCACTCCTTAGCTGTACGCACTATGAATGTGTTCCCAAAACGTTTTGTGCGTATGGGTGGGATGTCCACCATGTACCGGTGGCGCATCGCCGTTTGTCTTGTGGTCCGATGATGGAACGGGCTTGGCGGAATTAAATTATGCAATTCCGTCGCACATTCCCCAAAATGCAACCGGTAAAAAACCGACAGGCTAGCAACTCGTCGTCGATGTTCAAGACTTTGGAGCTTCGACGCGACGAGCCTCTCATTGCCAATGAACCTCTTGGCTCGTTTCTCAATTGACTCAAGGGCATCAAGCTGGTATCTGGCAGATCCATCCCAAAGATGAGAGCAGTATTCCATACACGATCGAACTTGCGCTTGATAGAGTTTGAGCAGCTGTTCCGGCGTGAAG
Organism: Lacanobia oleracea; assembly: GCA_950371165.1. Taxonomy (NCBI): domain Eukaryota; kingdom Metazoa; phylum Arthropoda; class Insecta; order Lepidoptera; family Noctuidae; genus Lacanobia; species Lacanobia oleracea. Next base: position 26,288,173 of record OX493395.1, read on the forward strand.
TACCGTCTCACTTTAGCCAGAATCTCCAACTTCTTTGCAGCCACTTGAGCTTTTGCCTCTATGTAAGGGCCAAAATTGAGAGTAGATGTTAATGTAACCCCAAGAAGCCCAAGATGGTCGGTTATCGGCACGGTTTCACCGCGGAAAGATGGAGCTGGGCGGAATTGGCTCCTTTTGGCGGAAAATAGACACGCTTGGGTCTTAGCAGCATTGAACTTGACCAGATTGGCATCGTCCCAATCACAGACCGCCTGTAGGGACACGTTCAAGCGCTCAACCATTGCCTCCCGGAGAGACCGGATCTACGACCCACCAGCTCGTGCGTCAGACACGTATCTTTCAGCAACAGTGCTGTCGTCTTCATACCCAAAGGTACCGGGTTTAAGCAGATCATTAATATGCAGCAAGAACAGTGTTGCCGAAAGCACCGACCCCTGAGGAACCCCGGCATTAATATCCAGCAGTCCAGACGAGCAGCCATCTATGACCACTCGGATAGACCGATCCCTCAGGAAATCTGCGATCCAATCACACAAACCGGCGGGCAGACCGAAGGAAGGAAGCTTACAAATAAGGCCATCGTGCCAGACCCTGTCGAAGGCCTTCGAGATGTCAAGGGAGACCGCCAGTGCCTCCCCGTGCTTCTCTATGGCCTCACTCCAGATGTGAATGGCATACGCTAGAAGATCCCCAGTTGACCGATTTCGGCGAAACTCGTATTGCCGGTCACTAAGGATATCATTCGCTTCTAGGTACGCCAGGAGCTTATGATTCAGCACGCGTTCCATAGTCTTACAGAGTATGGACGTTACCGAGATGGGTCTATAATTCGACGGGTCAGCTCGACTACCCTTCTTGGGCACGGGCTGCACGTTAGCTTGCTTCCAAGCCTTCGGCACTTTTCCAGTCTCAAACGAAAGGCGAAATAGGCGTGTCAAGATCGGAGACAACTCAGGCGCACAAGTCTTCAGAACAATTGCCGGTATCCCGTCGGGACCACTAGTCTTGTTCACGTCTAGGTTACGCAGTACCCTACGGACGTCCTTCTGATGAATGCGAATGTTCGACATACACGACTCGCATTCACCAGGAGAGGCGGAGGGCGTCGCGCCACCAGGATCCAGACGTGAAGATTCCGCAAACAAAGAAGCAAATTAGTTCGCTTTCTCCTCAGCGGAGTGGGCCAGTGTCCCGTCGGGTCTCAGCAGTGGTGGTAGTGAGGGGCGGCAGAAGTTCGATTCGACCGACTTAGCCAGGGACCAAAAAGCCTTACTGACTGCTGGGTATGAAGCAAGTTTGTTCCCTATTCGGCTAATATGGTCAAACCGAGCCCTCCGCAACACCTTCTTGCAGGACTTAGCAGCCCTGTTGAAGGCTCTCTTCTTCTGACTCACGTCATTTGCTTTGCTTTGTACGAGCGTCGACCCATGCTAGGTACGCCGCGTGCTTAAGCGCATCGGCGCGATTGCACTCGACACCAAACCAAGGACGAGCTTCGCCAGATATTGCTATGTTAGAGAACGGAATGTAGTACTCCATTACCCTCCGCAACACATCCGTCACGGCGTCCGCGCACGACGTAGCATCAGTGGAAGAAATGCAAGTAGGCTGCCAAGGGTAACATGCGAAGAAAGATCGCATGCCATCCCAATCTGCTGACTTATATCGCCATACCCGCCGGGTGCCTCTTGGGCTAGGATCGGGCGGAGAGTAGACAGACACAGACTTCACCAGACAGTGGTCGGAACTACCCAGTGGTGATGAAATCGACACCGAATAGCGGTCTGGATCTGTTGTCAGCAGAAGATCCAAGCAATTGGCAGTGTGCGAATCAACATCCGGCACCCTCGTTGCCCCCTGGACCAGCTGGGTAAGATTTAACGCAAGCGCTAGCTTTCCCGTCTCTCGTCCAGCATGGTCTGTGCACTGGTATGGGAAGAGCCACTCCTGATGGTGGGCATTGAAGTCCCCCAGTAACACCAATTGGGCAGATGGGTACCGCTGCTGAGCCGCATCCGCCGCCTCACTCAGGTGCTGTGTAAGCCCAGTTGTCTCCAAATCACCGCTGTGCGAACGGTAGACGCATGCGTAGACAATTTGTCTAGACCTGTGTCCACCATAGCCCACAGCGTTGAGAACCTGGAGTCTTCAAGGTAGCGGAGACGCCGATAGCAGATGTCGTCCCGGGCGTACATGCATACGCCCGCGCGGGGACTAAAGTGGTGCTCCGGGGTAAACCCAGGGTAAGACAGGTATGACACGTCCGACGGACATCCGATCTGCGTCTCCAACAGAAACAAGAGCGCTGGTTTCTCGGTCTCAAGATGGTGATGGACTGCGGCGAGATTTGAGTGCAGACCTCGTATATTAGAGAGGTGCACTTTATGTGAAAGGACGTGCTGCCGCTGTACAGCTTTTCTCTTTTTATTCCTGTTCATTAATAAACTTGAGTGATGGAGGTTGAGGAGAAGAAAGTGAAATGAGGTTCCAAGCTGCTAACCTTCAGGCACGCCCTGACAGGACGACATCTTTGGGGGACTAGTCTGGAGACTGCGGGGACGCCCAAGCCCCCCCGGGAATGTCCATCGGGCCCTTTCATCTGGTCGCCAACCAGCACGATGGTGCATTCCGGGATTTTTCGTCAGATGGCGGGGCAGCCTTTCATGTGTGGCTAGCACACTACTTGGGCCCCCAACTATCTGCGGTCGGCCAGCGGTGCACCGTGCCTCGGATCCCACTACCCTCCAAGACTAGTCTCCCGATACGCCCATGCCAGGGCTAGCCTGGCTGGTCTGCCTGCATTGGAACAACTATTTCGACCCAACTCCTCTGAATTGGCTACACTGAGCATCGTACCGGAACACAGCTAAGCCGCTTGGCGGTACGTCTTTGCCCAGTGGGTGGTCACAAGCCATCGGCCGAAGCCTACCACCAGTTAGTGTCACCTGATTAGCACCACCCGGGGACCACGTGTAGGGTCTTACATTGGGTATTCTCCTACGGACGCGGGTGACTCGGCCCCCAAAAGTTTCGTTGCCAACTTCGGAGGTGGGCAACGAAACTCTTCAATAAATGATAGCAAATGGATCGGGATTTCTAAAATCGCATGTGTGTTGATTGTTTACACTAGTTCATAACATCACGTCGGTACGCTGTGTTTGTGTGTGTGTGTATGTGTGTGTGTGTGTGTATGTATGTACATAAGTATGTTCCACTCTAGCGCTGAAACCATTGAACCGTTTTTTATTATTGAGGTGTCAATAAATTCTAAAAAACGTTCCGGGTGACATAGGTTATATAATTTTTTTCTAAATGTGTTATGGTGGCCTTGACGCGTAAATTTCTGTCGACGAAAAAAATAAATTTCAGTTAATTGTGACAAATATGTTTGGTACCAAAAGGAAGGTCTTGACGAGCACATTACAAATAATTTTGTATGTGTATCATATTGTTTAAGTAAACGTATATGTTTAAATTGCTAACAAACAAGTAAAAGTGAGCCTGCACTTTGTACGGCGGCGTGACTATACAATTAAGATTGAAAAACAATATCAAAATGAAACCAACGCGTAGTTAATCAAAACTTTAAAATCTTTACGATTTGTTATGCCATTCATTAGAAGAAAAATACATAATAGATGGTGTTGGCGTCGAAATAAATCACGACACGTCGGCAGTCACCTGGTTTTGTTTGATTTTTTTTTGTTTGTTCGAACTTTTCCAACTACGTACGTTGAGGTTGGCTTGCAGTCTAATCGAATGCAGCTAAATACCAGTATTTTACTTGAAGTGACTGCCAATTTGACCTCCATAACCCGTTGGCAAGACTGGAGTCCGATTGTCTAGCTTCTGACTAGCCACATATAAACACATACATCTACATATATATAAAACAAAGACGGGTTTGTTACAACACTTATAACTCGAGATTGGCTAGACCAATTTTCATAGTTTTTGGTTCGTTGGATTTGTCTCCGCCCCGAATAGCAGAATACATCTGAAAAATAATGAAAACTCGACGAAAACATAATTATAAAAGATGAATCATTTTCCCTTAATGTTACTTTGTTTCGTACCTGTCAAACATTTGTTGTCCATCCTGTCAAATACTATAAGACAGTAATGGTTGACATGCGTTCAGAAATAATGACAAATGATTAACATTTACGAGTGCGTTCATAAATTTATTAGTAGTCTATGTTCTAAACTATTGTATTTCTGAAAACAATTTCTAAGATTTATTTTATAGGTTATCGAAAACGTAAATGTCTTTTTTATGTTGTCTATGATTTTTCTAAGATTAATAATTACAAAGGTTAAAAAGTGCACTATCCAAAGTAATAGTCTATGATCTAAACTAATGTATAGCCTGACCAGAAATATAATAAACCTGTCAGGAGTTCGCTTTCGTGTTTTAACCAAAACCTCCTTCTATCAAAATGTATGACGAAAATTAGTTCTTAAAAATTCCGCAATATGGCGAGGTTTTTTATTTTTCTGGTCAGGCTTAGTCATCGCATCACGCGTGAACAGCTGGACCGATTTCGATCATTCTTTTTTTTGTTGTGTTCGTTCTGGTCAGGAGAAGGTTTTAGGCTATATATTATCACGCTATGTGCTTTGGAGGATGAGTAATATTCAAAAATGTCTGTTTTAACGACTGGCTCATGGTTCGATCCCCGGCCAGCAACAGCTATTATTTTTGTATTTATTTTATCTTTTTAACTGTATTTTTACACCATAATTTTGTAAAAAACATAATAAAATGAGGAATTGATTAAAGAAGCCACGACATTTCCATGCTCCGGCATGGCTAAAATTTGTTCAATTTCCAGTGAAGTAACAGCTCAGGGCCAAAAATTATCCCTTGCGGGTGGCACCCTTCAGTGGATCATGGGAAACTATAGATCCCCAAGCAATGACGCCAGAGACAAACTCGCGAAGAGATTTTCCGAAATGATACTGATGGACCGGTACCCACTTCTCCTCTTACCTTTCACACTGATTCGTCCATGAATTTGTTAAAGATCGACTGAACTTCAAGACAGCAAAAAATCACGGGCTACAAATTACAGGCAGTCAAAAATGGCAATGTTAAGCCTATACTTGCGAATAACCAAGCGACTTCTCAACCCAAGTCGAAATACCCCCCGAATAATAATAGGTATAATTCCGGGTCATTGCCCCCTAGAAAAATATATTTTCAATATAGGTACTGCGGCACGATGGATCGATTATTTAGAAAAGATGGATGGCAGCGAATGGACGCGGACTGTACAAGACCGGGATGGTTGTCTCTTTTTGGGAGGCTTACATTCAACAGTGGACGCCAATTGGCTGAAATGATGATGATGATGATGATAGTTGCTATAGACAGCCCAATGTACAGAGGTTGTTCGACACCGAGAAATCAGTCGCCGCAACTTCGTTCTGGAAATGAGGTCTTTGCTACCCGACGTGCATACATTCTCGGAACTACGAGGGCGCTTAGCGAAATCTATATGCGTAGCTTCGCTGGCTAACCTTGCCCAAGCATAACGGAACGAATGGGAGTCTAAGTGCGGATAACGGAATCTCAACTGTACTCTTTCCGTTGCGAAGGTATTCTTTCCTTCTGGATAGAGTTTTCCATTTCAACTTTATGTAGCTCAACCGCGTGTTAACAACTCCAGCAAATTTCTTCAACATCGTGTATAGAAAAGCGTTATCATTAAAACGATTCTCATTACGAAAACTGAACAGAAGAGGTGATACAGACTTGCATGCTAAGGAGTCAAGCAAGGCTAGAAGTTTATTGTTCGTATATCTTATCTCACAATGGTTGCTGGTCGCTCACAATGGGCCTCATCAGAAGGCTTAAAATCACTCAAAGGGCAATAGAGAGGGCAATGCTTGGAGTTTCCTTGCGTGATCGAATCAGGAATAATGATATTCGTTCTAACCAAGGTTGCCGGACGAACCAAGGTTACTGACACCGCCCGAAGGATCGCCAAACTAAAGTGGCAGTGGGCAAGGCATATTGCTCGCAGAACAATGTCGATGTCGATGGGACCTCAAAGTTCTGGAGTGACGACCGCGTATCGGAAGACGCAACGTTGAAAAGCCTCCCGGTCGTTGTGGCGACGCTTGGGGGAGGCCTTTATCCAGCAGTAGAGGTCTGTCGGCTGATATGATGATACCTTATCTTAGCGATCTTACCTAGCGACATCATACTGTACGTCATACACACAAACGAAGTCACGTGCAACAGTTATCTTTTTTTTTCTAATCTTCTAATGTATAGAAATCTCGGGTCACAGTGTTTGTTATCGAACTCCTCCAAAATGGCTTGACCGATTTTTATGAAATTTTTGTGTTTATTTATATGGCAAAACAACGTTTGCCGGGTCAGCTTGTATGTATATACATACTGATTGATACGTATTGGAAATAATTTTTGTTGTAAAATAAAAATCCCATCAAAAACAAACGCGATATTATAGTTAGAAGTTTATTTTCTATTTTAACTGTACATAGTATGTTATTTAAATATAATAAAGAATACATTAAAAAAATAATTGTGAAAAAGTGAGGCAAAGTTCAATGTTAACAATATCCGTGATTGTCGACTTCGGCGAAAAAAGAATTGAGATCTAAATGGGCGCCAAGTTCTGTAAACAATCATGAAATAACGACTTGGCTAGTTTTACATAGGTACATGTTACTTTATATTTGGCTTTACTTATCATCTTTATGTTATAGTTACGCAAGATATAAAAACTGTACCAGTTTTTATATCTTACTTTTCTAAAAAAAATATTTGCTGGTGAAAACTAGCCAAGTCAAATCCTGAACTTTCATTTACCTTATTTCAAGATTATCTACAGAACTTGGCGCCCATTTAGATCTCAATTCTTCAGAATGCATCCATTTCAATTTTCTAGGACATCTGAGAGTGGGTTAGATTTTTGATCTATAATCAATAAATGCCGGTTTTTTGGCGTTATAACTGTTCGAGCTACATTTATACAATTTTGGAGTCTAGGCAAGCTAAAAAGTTTTAATAAATGTGCCAAATGATGACATTTATCTTATTTAAAACAGAAAAAGAACACTGTAAAAGGTACATTCATAGTAACGTGAATAAAACTTTATTACAAAAAAAAACGACTTCCAAAAACAAAACACTACAAGGTACAAAATGACTTCGGAAGAAAGAAAAGAACTTTAACTTCGGAAGTCGGTGGTTTTGGTTACTTCTTAGTTTTTTGACACCTACTTCCGAAATTAAAGATCCATTTGCTGTCATTTATTTAAGAGTTCCGTCCATTGCCTACCTCGTTCTTCGTCAGATTTTCACCAAATTGAAAATACTCTTCTAAACAAAAAAGAATCATCCAACTCGGCTGACAATTGGCGAAAATATCGCTAAACATATTTCATGGGATTTCATCATCAGATTCTATTTTTACCTTCCATCATCAGCTCAGCAACATGAAATGATGATTACCAAGCACAAATATCTGAATTGCGTTAGAAAGTTAGGTAATGAAAAACATTGTTTGAGCCTATAAAATTTGAGGGTTGCCCTCAATTTTCATGGGATCCCATCATCAGATTCTGACTTGGTGACAATGGGACCAATCGAGAAGTATACTCTTTCAGATGAAACAAGAATATTTCAAAAGTTTCAAGGTTCATAAATGACGGAGTTATGAGGTAACACACACAAAAAAAATACAACTGAATTGAGAACCTCCTCCTTTTTGGGAAGTCGGTTAAAAACCCCGCGTGAGCAGGTGCAGCGTTGCACGTCGTACTCGCGCGTATCAAGTGGGCGGAGAGTGAGCGAGAATTATAGTTTCAGATGAACGCCGCTGTGCCATCTCGCTTACTTGACGGACAGAGTCGTCGTCTACCCCTATGACCTGGGAGAATGGAACCAGGCCGCTCCTGTGGGACATCAACTACGACTGGTTGCTGTGCGCCGAGTGGCATCAATGTGGTCTAGGTCTCAAGGTGGCCCTACACAAATCCGAAGCCATGTGCTTCCATGGTTCTAAAAAGACGCCACCATCGGAATCTCATATATCGGTAGGAGGGAATCAATCGGCGTCGGGTCAACGATGACGTACCTAGGTCTCGTCTTCGATAGCCGGTGGAACTTTGTCGAGAATTTGCGACGTTTGGATCCCTGACCGGGGCGAGCCGGGGCTGCCTTCAAGCGGCTTCTGCCCAATATAGGGGATACAAATGCCTACTGCCGGAGGCAGTACGCGGGGGTCTTGCGATACCTCAACGCGTCAAAGAGGGTCATGGTCATCCGGCTGGCCTGGGGATACTGCAAGGTCTCCGGCGAGGTGGCGAGCCTCCTTGCTGGATTGGCTCCCGCCATGGGATTTGGATATAAGACCACGGATGTTTCGGGAGATACCTGTTTCGGATATGGCGGGGCGAAGCAATCAGCGGTCTGGCCCTGATGAACCAGGTCCGGAGTCAGGAGGCATGGGCAGCGGTCACCTCCTTCAACGCAAAATGTTTTGGTAATGTGTCCAGTGCGGGGAAAAGCATAACTATTGCTCGACCAGCACTAGAAGCGATACGGCTATTAGGATCGCGAGAGTGCGAGTTAAATAAATAAAATTGACCATTCTGTGAAATTACTGCTACGGATATTTCATTTTAAGTGTGACTATTCCTCACTCCTAACAATACAAAATATTTATTTTATTTCGAAACGCTTCACATGTTGTCAGACACTTGGGAAAACCATAAATTGTCCTTTAAATGGTAAAGGCCAACCTGTCACTTTATTTCGAGAATCACAAACTATGTTATTCGCTTTTAAATTGCGTAGCTATTGGAGAGCCACTTATTTGTTTTAGGATACGCACACATGCTGTTGAATGAAATATTTTACATTAGTTGAAATGCGACCTTCTCCACAGATTCTAAGAGTCGATAGTCGTATGTAGAAGTATTAGAAAAGGCGTCTGAATACTTCGTACCCGATAAATCAACGAAACAGTAGCTCCTGTGTCACAGATTGTACTCGGGGTGAAATCCAAGCGAGTTCTTAAAACAATTAAGAAATGACACAAAAAAGGGATCGCCTTGCGCTCGACCGAGGTTTTAGTAGGGACCGCATCTGTTGGGAACCAGCGAGGCCGGCGTGGATTGATTAGGCCGGAGGCTATGTCTCTGAAATGGCTAGACGCCATAATGTATAGACTGGTGTTAGATAGTCTAGAAGACTCGGTCAATACCAAATGGCGAGTTTGCGTTGTTGTTGTAACCATTAGGATAGAAAATATTATTTATTAAGTTAAATATAAGTTAGATTAATTTAGTGATAATCTAGTGTTAATTTGTGAGTATGTGTTGGTGAACTATGGGTGAGAGTTGTGTGTATTATACATTATTCCCTCTCTGACTTACCGAGGTTATAGGTTCTAGGGTTTTGGAGAAAGCCTTCTGTAGAGCAACAGACTGTATACAACAATGACTCTAAACTGACTTTAGACAAACCTTACCAAGACACCGCACTAAGGCGCTGCTTATGGAAGGCTGAACCGAGTAATACTTGCCACAAGTTAGGGCCCATTTGAATTAACTATTTGCGAAGCGACGAACCCAAAATCCGCTTCTGCAAATAACAAGAGTCGATGCAAAGGCGGTAATGCCGCGTCGTTCGTCAGTTTCAGTACGACAGAACTGCTAGGGACCACGTTCCATATGAGAAAAAAATGGGCGCAGACGTGAGGTATCGTGTGAGTAACTATTGACCTCATACCAGTTACGCTAGCGTAAAGGGTTCTCACACGATCTATCGTTAATTAAAATATAGTAGTTGGATATTCCTTTTATTTGTTATATTGCTACATCCTAATACCACTTCTATTACATTTCATAACTATGAATTCCTAAGTTTATCCATACCAGTCCTATCATTGTGATAAGGCGTTGGATTATATCATGCTTTTGGAATTCACTTCATAAACGACGGGAAAAATCCAGTCTAGACCGAATTCTAGGAGGCCGTGCGGGGAGGGGCGCGGCATGCCTGTCACGGGCAGGACCTACCTTAACTATTAGGTTAATTCTAGCAAAATTTTATCAGTAGCTATAATTAAATATGAAGCATAAAAAGAATACACTTACCGCTATATTAAGTTTCCTACCAATTGCGTTAATAAGAAGATTCTCCTTATGCAAATAGATTATTTTAACTGAGACCAGTTGAATGATTATTTAAAATAAATGACGATTAAAATATCAAAACTGATAATAATTAATTAAAAGTAAAGAGGCGTGGATTTTCGCAATTTGCTAAAGCAAGGTAAAAATATGTGCATAGAATGTCTTCTTCAATTTATGATTCCACCCCATATTCCTAATATCATTTAAATAGCATTTTTCGTTGAATACGCATATTGTCGTATAGTACCGATGTACCTGTGCGAAAATAAATTTTCAAAGCGCGGGAAATACTATTGACCAATCGGCACGCACCATGCAACGCACTTCTTTTTTCTGTACCGTTATTGGTCAGCAGCGGCCGAGTGAGACGGAACTCACAGTTGCAGTGTATTACGAACCTTATAAAAGTGAACTAAGGTTGATTGTAAGTTTTAAGCATTCTTTCGTTAGTCTTCGGGCCATTCTTTCTTTTCTTTGCAAATTAAGATTCACGATACGCCTTGTTAGTTGGGTACTCACTTATTGAAAAAAAATAAAAGTTTATCAATTTAATTGATGTGCTTATTCTTTACAATCATGCAAGAAATACTTTACGAACAATTTATATATTGAAAACAACATGAAACATTGAGACAGGATTTGAACTCGCATCTTGTAAGTCTCAGCCTTACACACAACCCATGACACCAGATTAACTTCGGTATTATCACAACATTAACCTAACCTTTAAATCTTGCTTCATAAAAACTAAAATTGTGTAACAAATACCCATACACAATGACCTTAAAGCCCAAGTTTTAGCAACAACATCTTAAAGTTCAAGTTTGCGTATCAAAATTATTTATTGTTTTTGTTCATCGAGTAGTGTTAGTCTGATAAACTTATACATATTGTGTTATGTTATATACCTTTTATGTTATGAGCAGAAAGTGAAAAATCGGGTAGTTTTAAGGGGGGTCAGTTAATTGCTATCACTGACTGTACCTAGACAGTGCCTACAGGACATCTACAATTGCCTCTTAGCCACCCTTTATACGTATGTATTTGTAAATTTGTCTGCAGATGTTTTATAAACAATTGACATTTATCTATAAACTGTATATAATTTTCGTAATATCTATGTCTTTTCGATAGTACTACCCAAATCCCACTCATCTCATTCCCACTACCACTGACACTGAGTGTCGTCAAGTCAAGAGTTAATAGATCAAGCGTTAAAACTGGTATGAAACAAAAAAATAAGTTTTAAAAACTGTGACCCGACTACGGAATAAAAGGGATCTGAAAGGTGCGAAACAATAACATATTTTAGACAAAAAAAAAATCAATACAGAGGTACAAAATGGTCATGATAAGGCCGTGGTCGCATGCCATCGTCAGGTGTTCCAGGCGCCCTCATGGTATACGGCATGGGACCACGGCTCCCAGGTCCCTTTTATTCCGTAGTTGGGTCACAGTTTTTTAAACTTATTTTTTTATTAATATATTAATTTGTATTGTTTTGTTTTTAGAAGTCGGTTTTATATTTTTTTTTTTAAGTTTTTATCAACTTTAATATTATTATACTCTTTCTGGGCTCTCCTGTAGTCAAGAAAAAGAGTCAACTTGTACTCGAGAAAGGGTAGGCACAAATTATAATGGTTTTTTATTTATTTCACCAAAAACAAAAACTGAAATTCTCATTAGGGCTAAAACAAGAGTTAAAATACTTGTAGGTAATATTAAATGGGGCGACCTGGATTCCGCGCAACACACGCTCGAGGAGTGCCCTGCATGGTCCTCTGAGCGGCGGGTTTTGGTCGAGACATGACTCTGCCAGCCGTAGTGAGTTGGCTGCTTTCTGCGAGGTCGTGATGGTCCAGAAGGAGGCCGCCGAGCGGGATCGTGAGATCCTGCTCGGAGAAGGAGGCGTCAGGGAGGCAACCGCCTCGACGCCTAAAAGCCGAAACCCCGCCTGCGTTATTTAAGGCAGGTGGGTCTCCAGGGTCGCTGGCGCTCAGAGTGGGGTCTCTGTCCGCCAACTCAGTGATCCTAGGAAAGGCGGTGGCACAGTGATCACGTGCTGCCGTACATAGCGAGGCTAAGGGGAGACCCCTTTACAGTCTCCCCAGGGATGTGCCCTAACAGGCGTTGCACAGAGGGGGTTCCGGAGTGGTCTTTTAAGAGGTAACGGGGCTCCTTCTTTGTGCTGATGGTGATCACCGGGGTGATTTTAGTGAGGTAAAAATCCCACCCTCCCTGGTCTTTACCCCAAAAGTCCAGGCGCCTTTTGAAGGTCTCCCCCCAAAACAAAAAAAAAAAAAAAGGTAATTTTAAATACCTGTAACAATTTTAAGGTTAAAAGTAAGTATAGTGCAAATCTGTTGTTTTACAAAAATCCAGACTCCGGCCTTTCGATATCACAATTAATAAATACATGGCTCACGAAGGGCTCACGAAGCAACCGTGCAAACATTCACGCCTACGACCTAGTAGTCCTACTACTACACTACTACTACTCCGACCTTTTTTTTTAAATACTCCCGCTTGAAAAGCTTTCTCCTACAATATATACGTTCTTACTACAAGTGGCGTTTCCCAGCAAGTGCTGACAAATGCGGCCACTTAATCCTCTCCTAATATACCGCGGCTCAGACGTATAGCACCATTACGATGTACGGCACCGTCACAGTATCGCCACTCTGCGACACTATTTATCAGACCCGTTATTTGGGCGCGAGTGCTTCAAAATTGCGTATTTTTGACGCCACATTTTGGGCTGGAAATTAATGAAAGCAAGAAAGTAAAAGCGTTTATTTGCGCCAAACATGACGCATACCAAAAAGAAAAAAAAAAAAAACTAAATTATCTCGTTGGTTTGGTAAATCTTTTAACAAAGTGATTAGTCCGTCTCTCAGTGTGTCCTACTGTTATATTAAATTTATAGGCTCACGTTTGACCACAATCCCATTTGATGGAAAGCGATTATGTGGTTAACGATGCAACACGCTTGTCTAGAAGTAACCTTGAAAATTAAGTAGTCTTGAATTAAAACCAAGGTTGTAGCTATCGGCAAACACAGACTCCGGCAGGTAAGTCCACTCCTTAGCTGTACGTACGTAACATTGAAAGTATTTCCAAGATGTTTTGTGCGTGTGGTTGAGATATTTTATAGATAAGCTAAAGTACACACACATCTTTCATGGGGTACTGTGTTAAATGTTACAATAAAATACCTTGTGACATTAGAACTAAATGTAAAAAAAATTAAAACCTATATTAAAACAAGCATATGACAAATTAGAAGATTACGTTCAGGATAAGAATGCTTGGAAACATGTTGGTCCTGCTCCATAGGACAATCAATGGTGGAGACAAGATCAAACTGGTTGGTTTATGTAGTTACTTTATACTGTTTCATTTTTAGGTTTTTATGTTTCTGTTTACTCACACTCCGCTAATTGATGGTTCTAATATTTGTAAATGTGTGAGTACCATGTACTTATTTAGAAAATTAATAAGTCTACCTCTGCATACTCTAGGTTCATGGTCCAAACATATATTAACAAAAGTTTTGTATACCACAACACATGTAAAAAACATTGATTTGAAAAGAGTAACTATGGAGTTTTTTGTCCGTTCTTCTCCATAAGAATCTACCCTTCCGAATGGACAGTAGAGTCACTATGTTATTTTAAATATAATGATGACGTTTACCACGTGCCGCACTACAGGGCAAAGGCTTCCCTTTGCCTTGCAGTAGCTTACTTAAGGCTTGTATATTTGCCAATGACCTTGTGCATACAAACGGAGCTAACTAGACCTCGGCGCGCCACTCCGCTACCCGTGTTTTTATTTTTTTATAATAAAACAAATACATATTTAAAAAAAGTAACAAAACCAAGTTATTTTCGTTTGTATTGCACAGCAGTAGATATTATTTTTGTAGTCTTTTGTTAAAAAATGAAGGAGTAAAATGGTTTCATCTCAACGATTTGGAGTTGATTTGGTGATTTTTTTTCCTATTATGCGATACCAACTCATAAATTCTGGCTAAACCAAGTTATGTGCAATATCATGTAAATTACTACCTATTTTTTTCAGATGTAATTTTTCAGGAAATGTCGACGAAAAACTGCTTCATCTGCACGCTATTTTTAAGCCTTTTCGAGAGAGCACCCTTAAGTCTTACATTCTAATTTGTAAATAAACAAAGTATTATATGACTAGCACTTCGCCCGCGACTTCGTTCGCACGGATATAGTAGGTACTCCACGAACTTCATATGCATAAGTCCTCCCTCTATAAAGGGTAATGTGTAAATTACTTACTAATAAACTCCCCTTCTTCTAATCGTGTGGGTAGTAAGGTTTAACGACCACACACCCCAATGTCAGATTCTAACTCAGACTTGCATAATTTGAATTTGAATTTTGTAATTTAGGTTGGTTATGTATACGTAATACATAATATTGTACCTATTAAAATATAAGTAAAAGTAAAATACAGGGTTATTTGGAATTTGTAAAACACCAACAACCTCTTAGGCACTGAAAGTACACATATTACACTATATATTATTATTATTTTTAATTTTTTGGCTGTTAGTACAAATCATTGACACTATCTTCACTTGTTTTGATTGTGAATATAAACAGAATCCAATTGGCTGAACCCTATATTTTAAGATACAGGCTAATCCTAGTTTAAAAGATAGAGTCTACTATTGCATCATAGTGTAAATATTATCTTTCAAACAATGTATATAGTGCAAAGTGCTAGGTTTTTATGAAATAAATACTTATTATTATTATATTACATAATACACAACTTTTACTTTGAGAACAACCCCGAAAACTCGAACTTCATACAAAATTCAATATTTAGCCAATGAAAATGTGTGTTTGGTTGTTGGTGTTTCACAAATAACCCTGAATACCTGCCTAGTAGGAAGGCAGTGAGAAATCTCATCAGCAGGATGATTAGATGCCCAGCTGAGATTATCCCTGAATCTCTACTAAGTGGCTCGAAGACTACACTATGAATCACCCTACAAAACAAAATGTTGCAAAAACCGTAGGCCTTCAACCGAGATTAAACCTCAAAGACTGGAAAAAACGAGGACTCTCAGCAGTGCCGTGTCAACAAAACTTTTTTTAGTGTTTCGTACCTCAAATGGAAAAGACGGAACCTTTATAAGAACACTTTGTTGTCCATCCGTCCGTCTGTATATCAAGACTATGTTACCTCGAGAACGAGTGGAGGTATTGTGTTGAATTCAAAACTATGTCAAGTCTACAGACCCTTGAAGATGTAAAAGAATAAGTGTCCGACTGAAACTGGTTTTTCAGCAGAAACCGAAACCTAAACCGAACCTTCGTCCTTGCTCTCTGTTTCGACCGAAACCTAAACCGAACCTTCGTCCTTGCTCTCTGTTTCGGCCGAAACCTAAACCGAACCTTCGTCCTTGCTCTCTGTTTCGGCCGAAACCTAAACCGAACCTTCGTCCTTGCTCTCTGTTTCGGCCGAAACCTAAACCGGACCTTCGTCCTTGCTCTCTGTTTCTGCCGAAACTTAAACCGAACCTTCGTCCTTGCTCTCTGTTTCGGCCGAAACCGAAACCGAACCTTATTAAAAACTAGCGACATACACGCGAAAGAAAAAAAGGGCAAAAGCTAAACTATATCGCTTTGTAAAATCGCTAAGATAAGATTTATGCAAACAGTCAATATCTAACATTGCTTGACCTCTCTTCGAATTCGGAAGACTGTTATTCAAGGCACTCTGGTTATACTATCATCTTTTCGGTTAAAAATGCCAATTCTAATGAGAAACTTCTCTTTGTGATTTTTATGAAAGTTGCTAGGGTTGGTTACACGCGATAGAGCTACATTAAGTTGGTCATTGGTATACCAACCAGAGAAGAAGTCTGCCATAATCGTCACGTTTGGCAGGCAGGTATTGAAATTAAAAATGTAGGTAAATAAAAACCTTTTCTTCTATGGCCGATTTCATGTAAATATTTTCCCACAAACATTTATCAATATTATGCATTTTGATGGTTACTGCTTGGTCGGTGGGTTTTCCGTACACG
This sequence comes from Lacanobia oleracea, assembly GCA_950371165.1. Lineage (NCBI taxonomy): Eukaryota > Metazoa > Arthropoda > Insecta > Lepidoptera > Noctuidae > Lacanobia > Lacanobia oleracea. The sequence continues at coordinate 26,304,425 of OX493395.1, forward strand.
GAAAAAAAATGGCCAAGCAGTAACCATTAAATTTTTAAACGTATACCGGAACTGTTTTTGCGACTCCTCTATCATAGGACGTCGCCACCTGCTCGTGGGTGATATTACGTGACCCTTGGCTCCAAGCCCGTTTAGGTCCAGTATTGGACAACTAAAGCAAAGCTTGGTTGGTTTGACATGACCCCTGGCTTTGGGCCTGCAAAGGTTCATTCTTCTTCTTCTTCTTCTTCTTTACAATCAATGGTTTACTCTTTAAACTGCTTTGGCATTAAATCCTCTCAAATACAGGTGTTATTGAGCAGCTTTCGCTTATTTGCTTTAGCTAATGTACGCGCCTGTTGACGAATATTGTAATGTTAACATCGCGACAATGAGTTCAAATGCATAACACCATTTATTTATGGAATATGAAGTTGAACTACCAAAAGGTAACACGCTGTCAAAAGTACTATTTGGGTCAGAAGATGGCATTTCAGGTACTATCTGTACTACGTAAATGTTGATTGCATCTACACTGCCACAAATTGCCACCAGGTTTATGTGTAAAAGTTATCAACTTTGGTTTTGTACTTTAAATCGTGATGTAAACAAAAATACAACCGACTTCCAAAAACAAAACACTACAAGGTATAAAATAACTTCAGAAGAAAGAAAAGAACTTTAATTTCGGAAGTCGGTGTTTTTGGTTACTTTTTCGTTTTTGACACCGACTTCCTAAATTAAAGTTCTTTTCTTTCTTCTGAAGTTATTTTTTACCTTGTAGTGTTTTGTTTTTGGAAGTCGGTTGTATTTTTTGTAAAAAGTTTTTTATTTTTCACTTTTTAGTGGTACCCATTAACAGCGTACCGGCGCAATGTTATGTTAAGAACTGGTGTAAACACTAAAAAAAATGCAATTTCAGCAATCCCGATCCATTTGTTATCATTTATTTAAGAGTTCCGTCCATTGCCTACCTCGTTCTTCGTCAGATTTTCACCAAAATGAAAATACTCTTCTAAACAAAAAAGAATGCCAATTTGGCTGAAAATTAGCGAAAATATCGCTGAACAAACAAACATATTTCATGAGATCTCATAATCAGATCCAAATTTATACCTTCCATCATCAGCTCAGCAACATGAGATGATGATTACCAGGCACAAATATCGGAATTGCGTTAGTAAGTTAATGAAAAACATTGTATGTGTCTATAAAATTTAGGGTACGTATCAAAATCCCGAAAGTTTATAATACCTATGATTGAAATACCGACGTACGAAACACCGAAATTCAAAATACCAAAGTTCTAAATGCCGATAGTCGTTATATCGAAACACATAATACCGATGTTCAAATGCCCGAAAGGTCAAAATCCCGAATGGACGAAATACCGATGGATGAAATCCTGAATCAGAATATCGAATGTCCTAGGTTAGGTTAGGTTAGAACAGTGTAAATTAAAGCGCAAAGGCGAGCGAGCGAAGCGAGCGTGCCGCGGTAGCGGCCGCCGAGCGTCACATTCCCTCTATTGTTACAAGTTATTATTGTTATAATAGGAGCCCCGCTCTGGGCTCCTATTTCATAAGATTAAAGGAACTTAACCAAACCGAACCTCGGGGTGCCCGGGGTTATTGGTACCTATCAAACATACCTAATATGAGATGCATCCATGCGAAGCTGGGACGCGTCGATGTGAGGCGTAATATGGTGGTACATACAGTGGAGTGGCTTCTTATAAAAATTGTAAACGGAAAGTCTTTCTAATCTGTACTGAACCAGTCAGCATCAGACTGTCCTCTGTAATATTCTACTCAAACGCAAAAGTTTTATTTATTATATACTTTTTTGTACACCTCTTAAAAAGCACAAGAAAAACGCTTATAAAAAAGCTAGTGTACAATGAGCGGTCTTATCTCACAGAGCAATCTCTTATAGACAACCTTTGGATGCACTGAACTAAAGAAGTTAGATTTAGGGCGGCCAGTGTGCAAACATCATAAATAATATAATATTAATAGAGAGACAAACATAATATACTAATAAATATCAAATATATAATGGGGAAAGGAAACAAAAAGTTACAGTGAGAGGTAATGTTCCTTCACCAATCTTTTAAACGTTGGAGGCATTTGAGCGCGCCTTACATCTACAAACGAGCTGCTTGAATAGTGAAAGATTTGTCAAAGGAGGATGTGGAATGCATGCGAATACTTTAGATTTTCCGATGATCTCAAGGACTTAGAATATGTGTCACAGAGAAACTGAAAGTGTTCTTTAAGATAAAAAGGAGTAGAAGGATTTAAAAGCACATTATAAAGTAGAGAAAGTATACGGGTGTTCCAGCGAAGGCAAAAGGAAGTCATTTAAGCTTAGTACAAAAATCAGTAACGTGAAAGTTTAATGCTGCAATATATCATCCTACACATAAAAACAAGCAAACAAAAGAAATAACCACTTTTATTACAAGCTCCGACATCTTTCCCGACCTTCGATGACCAAAGATACAAGAAAAACCTCTTAAAGAAACAACTCGCGTGTCCGTAGAACATACAGCCCATCATTGGCGGAATTATTTATGTTGCTAGCTCACCCACTACTTGCGCTATAAGGATCATGCAGGTCAGCAATAGCTGCCGAAGTAACATGTTAGTGTAGGGAATGGACGTGACTGATAAACGCAATGATGTTGTCGAGGGGTTCAAATAGGTCAAAGGTGTTTTGTTTAGCTATCTATAGGCTGTATTTTTATGTGGTGGTAATCTTTCAGGGAAGAAACTACTAATGAGTTTATTAACATCGTTGTTCAACTCTGAAATTAATAGGAATCGAGTTTTAACAAAGTTTTAAAATTAAAATTTTATTTATTTATTTATTTATTTATTTATTACTTGCTTACAAATACACAACACTATAATTAGTAGGCATGCATTAAAATTTCATGTCAAAGTATTGGTACATGCACCCTGTAAGGGCACTGCAAATTTAGGTAGTACAAGTTATGTCAAATTAAATAAATTATATAGGTACTATTACAATTCAATTCCATATCATAATTCCAATTCAATACTATAATTTCAATATCAAATTTACAATATACATTAAACACGTTATTTAAATTATTTTGATGATCATTGGTCAATTTTCATAAATTTTACTCAAAAAAATAATAGTACATATACATAAATAATAGTCATTATTTGTTTTATACACGTCATTATGTTACAATATCAATCAAATCACAGTTTGTCCGCTTTAAATTCGTCAACAGTATAGTAGGCCTTCTCAATTAACAGAGATTTCAACTGCTTACAAAATAGTGAGTCTTTTGTTAGGGATTTAAATTTTTCCGGTAACTTATTGTAAATGTTAACTAGCCGTGAATAAGGGCTTTTCCCGATCAGTTTTAACGTCGTGAGTGGTAATACCACTCTATTCTTATTCCGTCGGTTATAGTTTGCGTATACTTCGTCATTTGATTTAAAGAGGTGCCGATTTTTCCGGACAAATATGCAACCCTGGAGTATATATATAGCTGGCAATGTAAGGATCCGCTGCTTTATAAAATGCGGTCTACAACTTTCACGCTGATCTATGTTCATTAGTATTCTTAAGCATTTCTTTTGTTGAATGAAGAGGTCAGGAAAGTCGGTACTTTCTCCCCACAAAATAATGCCATAGTTCAGCCAAGAGTAGGCATAAGCATAATAGGCCGACAGGGCGGTTTTATAATCTGTGTTACGTTTCAATACGCTTAACGCATATATAAATTGAGACAGTTTAGCACTAGTACATTCTATATGTTTCTTCCAATTTAAATTTGAGTCTAACGTTATTCCTAAAAGTGTGAATTCATTTACTTCTTCTAAATTTAGATGTTGTGTTAGTATATTTAAGTTTAGTGGGGGTCTTTGGTAAGTTCTAAATTGACATATTTTAGTTTTGGACAGATTTATCTCTAAATTGTGGTCGTTTAACCACTGTTCAGTGTCGATGAATGTTTTTTGAATAGCTAAATGGTTTACATTTGCTGGAGTTTTAAATAATAAGGAAACATCGTCAGCGAACAGTATACACGACGAATTTATATGTTTTGGTAAATCGTTTACGTATAATAAAAAGAGGGTACATCCTACAACACTTCCTTGAGGTATTGAAGCATTTATCGTGGTCATGTCCGATCGTATGTTGTACGTTTCACACTTAGCGCTATCGAAATATTCTACTTCTACGAACTGCATTCTGTCTTTTAGATATGATTTGAACCAATTAAAAGCTTGCCCTCTTATGCCTGATCCATAAATTTTTTGTAATAAAATTTTATGCGACACCTTGTCGTACGCCTTCGTCATATCTAGGAATAGTCCTATGGCGTACTTACGCTCATTTATACAGCTGTAAACGGCTTGTAGGTAGTTGTATACCGCTAAGGTAGTTGAACATTTTTTCCTAAAACCAAATTGATTTTTATTTAAAATATTATATTTTTCCAAAAATTTATTGACTCGAATCGCCATGGCTTTTTCGAAGATTTTTGAGAAGGTTGGTAGTAGTGCAATGGGCCTGTAATCACAGGGATTTTCCGTACTTCCTCTGGTTTTCGCAATTGGGCGTATTTTTGCAATTTTAAGCTTTTCTGGGAATCGTCCCTCGATAAAAGAAATATTGATAAGTTTTGTTAGAGGTGACACTAGTTCCTTTACGCATGTTTTAACTAATAGCGGCGGTATGTCGTCCACTCCAAAGCTACGTTTATTTTGCATACCGCGTATAATATTATAAACTTCTCGCTCGGTTACTGGTTCGAGATACATGGAGTTTATTGCGGGCGTGTGCACCGAATGTACCGCAGGGTCAAGTGCTGCCGCACTTTTGTTATCTGTACCTACCGATGCAAAGTAATGATTAAATGCAGTGCTGACCTGTTGTGGTGATTTTAATTCCGTATTATTTAATTTTAAGCTGATGTTCTTTTGCTTTTGTTTAGTTTTATTAGGTTTAGTGATGTTATTGATAATGGACCACATTGTCTTTGTTTTGTTATTAGAGGCGTTCATTTCTTTAATGTAATTTTTTTTTTTTGAAATTTTAATACACCTTTTTAACATTTTGGAGTATTCTTTGTAGTGTTTTTTAAATATGGTGCTATCGAGTTGAGCCGCGATAATTCTAGTCAATCTTTTATTTTTACATGAATTTCTTAGTCCTTTAGTAAGATAATTATTTGGTTTATTCAGAATTATTTTTATCCGTTTTTTTGGTATGTACTTATTCAAATTTGTTTGTAAAATGTCATGAAATATGTTATAAGTTTTATTTATGTCCAAGTTTTGATTAAAAATGTCATTCCAGTTAATTTTATTTAATGCCACTTGAAAATTAGTCAAATTAACATTGTTGAAAATTCTTTTAGTAATGTACTGTGTCCGTCTAATAGTTTGCGCGTTCCCATTTCTTAGTTTGTATATTAAGCAATTGTGATCGGAGATACCATTGTTATTAACCGATAATCGATATTCCGTGCTATTATCATTTGTAAATAAAAGATCTATGCAAGAGGATGTTGATTTTGTAGTTCTTGTAGAAGTTTTGATAATTTGGCACAGGTTTAGCTCTGTCATAATATTGTTAAGTCTTTGGTATTCCTTTGCTTTTTTAAAGTAATCTATGTTGAAATCTCCGGTAATTATGAGGCGTTTTTTATTATATTTTAGTCTAATTAGCTTTAGAAGTTGATTTAGGAAGTCAAAAAACTGTTCTATATTTCGGTCAGGCCTGTATACAAGAACAATAATTAATTTAGGTGATTCTATTTCTATAGCACAACATTCCACTACATATTCGACCGACAGATTTGTAATATCGGGCAGTTCCTTGCAATTTATTCCTTTCCGTGTCAGAATGGCAACCCCACCGCCTCGGTGATCTTGTCGATAGTAAGCCGAACTAAAGTCGTATCCATTGAATGTAATCACTTGTTGTTGGTTATTTCGTATCCATGTCTCGGTAAGGCAGACTACATCATAAGGTTCTTTATCCAGTAGGCTCTCAATAATATATGTCTTATTTTTGAGACTTTGCACGTTTTGGATCATTATTTTAAAGTCGAAATGCATGGTCTGCGGGGTTTTTATGGCTTACATCTTGCTTGGTTTTACGCTGTGGAGTAGCTGATGTTGTAGTACCAGATGTGATTTGTGATGAAGTCAGGTTGTGGGTTAAGGATGTATTTTTATATGTAGTTTCATTGTTGTTTTGTCCTTCTCTGTATTTTCTTCTTTCGTTTAGTGCTTCCGAACTGAGGTATTCTGAGATATAAAGTCCTTGCCTTTTCAAAAACCTTGCCTGTTTTATAATATACTGCGTCATTCTTTTGCTGATGAGCTCTATTTGTATTGGGCGTTTTAAGCCGTTTCTACCTATGCGGCGCAGTTCCTCAATATAACCTGTTAGGTCTACGTTCAGCGTATCTTTAAATGCGTATATTATTCTGTCCTCAAGTTCTCTTTCTGACTCTGGATAGTATTCTTTTAGGCCATAAATAACAAATCTTTTTGTGTTGTCGTCTTTTCGTAAGTCTTGGTTTTGTAGCTTTTCTATTTCCTTTTTAAGCTTATCGTTTTCAATTTCCAGTTTCCGTATCTTTTCGTTCACGTTTCCTAGGTCAGCTTTTAATGAAGTCTGCTCCAGGTGTAGTGTCTCCGTTTTTTGGGTAATTTTTTGCTGTAGTTTGTGTATTGCTGTATTTATTTCACTCTGTACTGTTCCTCTTATTTCGTTTAAAATTGCTGCTTTATTCTTTTCCAGTTTTTCGTCTAGTAGTTGGCTTATTTGTAATAAGGTGAACGAGTTAGTAGCTTGTGGGTACAACTGCGAGTTTGCTGTGCGCGCGGGAGAAATATTGCTCATGGTATGGCCTAAGATACTGTGATCGTCTTCAATCTGTTCGTCAATGGACATTGTAGTATCATTAAGCGTAGGTTGTTGACGCCGAACGGGAGTATCATCATTTTTAAGCCGTTTTTTAGCGTTTTCGCATGACGGACAGCTCCAGGACATTGCTAGTTTATGTTTATTTTCGGTGTAGAATGATGTCGTCATGTTTAAGCATCGATAATGGTAAACATTAGTTTTGCAAGTCGAGCAACGTAGTAATTCACCGCGTCCTATTTGCTTTTTACATGCTTCGCAATCCATTTTATTGTATATTTATAATTTATTCTGTTCTTCCGTTTATGTCGTTCAACTTAGCTCAGTTTGAATTGAAATAATATCGAAGAAACAAATTCAAAAAGACTTGATCTGTTTGAGATTTGAACTCGGGACCCCTGCTCGGCAATCGCGTCCCACGACCGTCGGGCCAATTGCGCTTTATTACTGATGGTTGTAATTAGGTAGCGATTTTCAAAAATGAGTTTGTGAGATTATGAAACACGGTGGGTATTAGTGTTCCATAATAATACAACCGTCACATATTTTTTGGTCCACAATTAATTAATTATTTCACTGGTACTATTTTCGGTCACAAATTGTTACAGAAGTTCCTTCTGCAGTTTACACTATACACTTGTTTATTGTTTGTTTGTTAAGTCGAAGTGTCACTGATGTTGTTGTTGTAGTGTTGTGGTTTATGAACTTTTTGATTAAACTTCACTGTTTCTCTATAATACACGCAGATAACATTGTCTCTTAGGTATCAGTTTATGCGTCACCTAATTTACTCAGTTTTAATCAGTTATGCACACTAAAAATATTTTTATTTTAAAATTTTCTGGCAGAGAATATTGTTACCGTGACGACTACCGTCGTTTAATCTCTTTATTCCAAGCAGTCAAGCAACCAAGCATGTTAAAATTACCTAAAACACGTTTTTTTAATGTCTTCCTTTTCAAAATTATATTCCCAGCTTTTTAGACTATGTTTTGACTGGAAATTGACAGCAAGTCAGGACACACGATATTGGATTATATGTAAGTTTAGATGAGCAGTTAAGTACATATTTAGAAACCACGTTCTTACCTTTAAAGATTACGTTCTTACATAGTCTTCAAAGTTAGAGTAAACAGGTTTCTTGCGGGAAAGCTCGCTCCAACGTCGACTTTGTCTCAGTCACCTCTGACCTAGACTAGAGCCAAGAGCATTCCCATCTCAAATAAAAAATAAAACATTTTCATTCGCAATTTCTGTGTCCATCCTGGAAAGATGTTATACACAAGTATAGAACCACAGCGCACAATTCAGAGCCTGTCTATGATTTTTAAGAGTATTTTCTATCCCTGAAACCTTGACAACGGTTGACACGCCCCCTGTGAAGCGAATCGAAGGCGGAATAAAAAAACACTGTACGCTGCGACTTTGTCATTTACGTTTTAAGAACCCTCTTAAAGGTAAAAGTTCAAGAAAATCCTTTTTTTAAACGGACATTTATTTTTTCTAAAATCGTGCTAAATGAGCATGAAGTGAAAAAGCTTTAAAACCATTAAATACTGTTGAAAAGAAAATCTTAGTGCGAGCTAATAATAAATTGGGGTCTTCAACATTTGACATTCAGATATTCAACCTGGAATTTTTAATGCATGCGATTTTTTTATTTGAATAATGAAAATATACTTATTAGCTCTAGTAAAAAAGCATGAAATATTTTTTTAAATACCTTCATCAGCGATGAAGTTATAATGTTTCAAAGATAACAATTAGTAAGAGAAGTCCGATGTGAACATTGACGTCAAAGTCCATATCGCTTGTATCGCTAATTCAATACTGACCTCAGTAATTCCGATACTGGATACTAGATGGCGCCACATGTGCCTAGCATTAATTCTGGCGCGTAACAGTATTATATTTATGTATATTTTTAGATAAACTGTATAAATAATAAATGTTATTTCATGCATATTGTGCATATTGTGCATGCATATCCCTATTGTGGACCGATTTAAAAAAAAAAAATTTTTTCGAAACCCTATTCTTCTGATTTGGATCCAGTATCACTAAGACAGAATCTGATAATGGGATCCCAGGAAAATCGAGGGCAACCCTCAAATTTTATCGGCATAATACAAGGTTCCTCATATACTTTCAAACGCAACTCACATGCTTGTGCGTGGTAATCATCATCTCATGTTGCTGAGCTGATGATGAAAGGTATAAGTCAGCATCTGATGATGGGATCCCATTAAAAATGTTTGTTCAGCGATATTTTTGCCAATTGTCAACCGATTTAGATGACTGGATGACTCTTTTTGTTTGGAAGGGTATTTTTTCGGACTGGTCTTTTTCAATTTGGTGTAGATCTGAAGAAGAACTTCGGAGGTAGGCAACGGAACTCTTCAATAAATGATAGCAAATGGATCGGTTTTGCTGATGTGGCATGTCTGTTTATTGTTTACTGTGTTTTTAAATTGAACTGGTGCTCATAACATACGTAACATCACGCCGTTACGCTGTGAAGCGGTAAGCAGGTTCCACTAAAAGTTAAAAATAATAACTGAATTATTATTTCAATTACTAAAATAAGTCTACCTTATTATAAACTTCTGTATATTTTTTATACAAACCGTTACTCGGTATAGCCAGTCAACATGCGATATTACTAGCTTTAACATATTCTTGTACGGGTTAAATCGAACACAATAGTGGCTCGAAGCTCTCCGTGAATCGGTATGCAGTAGCAAATCCATATGACAGTGGGTGTGAGGAGTGGGACACTACACAAAAAACGAACTTCACTGACAGTCATTCAGTTTGAATCGACATATTCTTAAAAATCTGGGATTATCTCGAAAGATAGATGCTTAACTTATCAATACTTTACAAAGTATTAATATATTCTATTGGTTCTCAAATATTTTCATTCAAGTAAAGCGACAAATACGTCGCTACCGTATCGCTTTGAACGTTATCCAATATGCAGTTATTTCTACTTATCTTCCGTTATCTCGTAAAATTGACACTTCGTAAACAAGTTCGTTTCAAGTTTCTTGCTATTGGGTTTAACTGAAAACCAGAACGAAATAAGTAAACTTATTATATTGTTAGTTCATACATGCTTTTTAAATGTGTGTCCGGTTAAAAATTAGCCCTTTTTTTTGTTTATAAATACAAACCATCGGAGATATTACAATATTGCGTAACCAGCATAAATAAATAAGTAAGGAGCTCATGGCTAAATAATAACAGCCTCACAGGTCGATCTTCAAGGTTAAGTAATGCTTGCCAAGGTTGGTCTGTGGATGGGTGACCATCTTAACATACCGAGTTTCCTCCGTGCCTCGGAAAACACGATAAGCCGTTGGTCCTGGCTGTCAATTGAAGATGTTTAGCAGTTTTTACGGATTGTCAGAAGCCAGTAAATCTGACTCCAGTCTTGCCAAGAAGTACAGCGATACCCTGGGAGGTCTGGTAGGCAGCGGCTTTACGTAAAACACTGGTATTCAGCTAAATCCGGTTTGACGGAAAGCTGACCCTAATATAGTTGGGAAAAGGCGAGGCAGATGATGAGCATTAATAAATAAGTGAAATAGTCATGATTTGAAGACAGCCTATAAGAAAGCGTGTTTCTTATAGGCTGTCTTGACCCATTCCTTCGCAACTCGGGTACAGTAATAAAGTCACCAATATCTATGGTTAATGTTATTTGTAAATATACAAGGTTATTTGTAAAACACACTGACGTCGCTACCCAAGCTTGTAAAAAAACAACAAAAACCTTACTACAAAATATTATTTTCATCCAAAAAAAGGAAGCCAGGAACACTCCAGTAAAGTGCTTTCAAAAAATGGCCACATTGCAACGTTCTCGTTCATAAAACCATCGGCGCATTTGTCACGGTGTAACTATTCGCGGCAGGTGCATTATTATTGTAAAGTGCAGTGTTCCTGCGTCGCGATTGGTCGGGCTCAACGGATCCTCGGGTGGGCCGTCTGTCGCACCGGAGCGTAACTCATGAGAATTTGATGCATGAAGGCTTTTGTGTAACGTGCGGTTCGTAGCGTAGTTTGAAACAATGGGTTGGTAAAATAGGGTTATTTCATAGTTTCAGGCATGGATGTTCAGAAATAACATTTCAGAGTGTTAAGAAACCTATGTTAACTTTAGTATTACTATAAAAGCTGTTTTTTTTAATCTATGGAGTAATTAACCAATATAAAACCATCTATGGAAATCCATCATAGTTGGCACTATAAAAGTTTGAAAGAAAAGAAAATAAAAGAAAAATCTTTTACTTGCGCCAAGCATGACGCATAGGTACCAAAAAAATAAAACTAAATTATAAAAATTGGGAAGATATGCGTCATATTCGCGCAAAACGGCCATCGCTTAGCATAATGCTGGGACTCATGTGTGAGACAGAGCTACAGCGCAGTTTCACTTCATTCGTATCAAACGGTAGGTATGTCTTTCGATAAGGTGGTCAAAACCAGCGCTGTGGCTCTGTCTCGCACACAAATGCTAGCTTTATGCTGAACGATGGCCGTTTCGCTCAAATGTGACCTTTCTTTTTTTTAAGTTCTTTTCAAGTTTCACATTGTACGAGATACAACTAAATGTAGAGCATAGCTGTGGTGGCGTATCGAGCAGTCCCAGCAGCAGTCTGTATACGAGTGGTGAGAAGACGTAGCCCTTGAGTTTTATCATATTTTTTGGTTTGGTTTTCAGTAAGTTCTAGTAATTCTAGAGATCATTGCGCGATGTAATGTAAAACTCGGTGCTCCTCATTCACTGATGTACTCGTATCTAATGCTCGACTTTGTGACGTTGCATTACAGGCAAATGCTCCACGTGAGGGAGCACCTTTATTATGTTCTTCTGTTTCATACTTATATATAAATATTTTTTTAACATTTCCTTTATTCATTTTGTTTACAAATAATTTTACATTTTTAAATAATTCATAACAAAAAAACGTTTAAAAATACAAAAATAGTAGCCCACCGATATCGGAAACAGGGTCCAAGCTACCGGTGGTCAGGGCTCCAGAGAGAGGAACCTCTTACAATGCGAGCCGTGTCCAGAAGTACCGCCTTCTGAATCAAGCCCTTGATCCAGCTGCCTAGCGAACGCCTCCTGAAGTTGGTCGAGGCTCGTGGATATTAAGCCTTTATTATTACTTCGAAAATTGTAATAAGCAAAAATGCTTATAAAATAAAAAGTACTGAACCAAACTGAATTACATTTTAACCTGCATTGAACTAAAAAATAATCACAATAACAAGAAATCAGCTTAGAAACTTTGAAGGAATCGTTGTAAATACATTAACATACAGGAACATCCTCTTTTTTTGGAAGTTGGTTCAAAATTGGTGTCACCGTACAACGCTACCATCTCTGTGATAAATATGAGTTCATAACTCGGTGTAGTGGCGTGCGGCGTGCCATTAGTCGCCACTCAGTCCTGTAATTGCTACTGCTGCTGTGGGCACGCGGCATGTGCTCGCCTGCCGGGGTAATTGTAGCCAATTATAGGAAGTAATTTAGTGGTTACTAGCTACTGTTCATATGTACCCAAGTACTTGTATTGTGAGGTACGTAATACTTCTGAGATAATCCTGTGATGTCATTTGTAAATAGTTATTTAATCATCAAGGACAAGGAGGAACAAGGATCTGCCTACCTTGGAAATGTTCCAAGGAATTATTCATTATTTTTTTTATTTGGTAATGGACTTGCTCTTGGCTACAATCACGCCTGATGGAAAGCGATATATGTGATATTCCAGACTATGATTAAAACTCGACTATAAAGAAATTCATTCAGATCCATTCAGCCGTTCTAGCGTGATTGAGTAACAAACATTCATCAATCCAAACTTACAAATGTAAATAAACTCCCAGTTTCCCCTTTGGAGTGAACAGAAACTGCAAAATGCCGCCTTATACACTTCTCTCGTAAACATTGGCTGTGAGTAGTACGCACCTGACCTTTTGGAAGAACTTCACCATTAAAAATGTGTAACGAAACGTAGTAATAAACGAATAAAACTTTCCAGGTTTATAATTAATAAATATGCAAAAAGTAGGTCCCACAAAATTACCCTGAAAATTATATTGACCGACACCAATTTATTATCGCACAAAAACTCAAACAGGACCACAAACCGCAGATTTCTATATAACACTTCGTAACCTAGGACCAAAATCGCCAACGAAATGTAAGAAAATTAATACCAACAACAAATAAATCGAACAATTTTCAAACTGGAATAAACAAAACAAAAAAATATCTATAATTTTTATCTGACATCTACAGTTTGAAAGTGCTTCACACACACCGGATGTCAGCGGCGCGCATCAGTTTGAAGCGGTTTGAACCAGATCCGTGTACGATACAACCAGTTATAACCGCGCGAACAATAAAAATGGCGGATTTATGTAACACTCGTAAAACAAGAGTGGTTTTAAAATTTTAAATGAAACGCGAGAGGTTTAGTGTCCGGTACTGATTTATTTATGTTTGTAGCTCGGTGCTCTTGCTTCAAATAGGTTTATTGACTTAGATGTTATGAAGGCAAAATAAATTTACTTTTGTTACGAAATCTAAATAATTATTAAATTTATGTACCGCAGTTACGTTTTGGCGTTATCGTCATCATAATTTATTGTTATGACGTTTTGACCAAGTTTACAGGCTGTATGTTTACATACAGTCTGCGTCTATGTCATTTTTTTAAACGCAGTGGCCGTCGTCTGAATGTTAGCAGTTAGCAGTATAGCTTAGTGCCAATATTTTACATTTTAAAGTTAATAATCTACTCTTAAACTACACTTGATCGATGCAGATTTAATTGTTCCCACTAGAATCAAATTGAATTATAATCAACGCACTTAACTAGATTGAGTTTAACCCAAAGGGTAATTGGCGAACATCCAGTATTAGCTCGGTTAAACCGCAACAGTATCAACCGCTTAGATCCGGTGCGAAGGGGTTTGATCCGGTTTCAAGCGATGTGATCCACATACAGTTTCTAAGGAGTTTTAAAGTGCTTGGAATATTTGACCTGAGATATTTGTAAGCTCGTTTGTGCCCTACCCTACCATTTGATGTCGTTGTGTTTTGAAAGCAGAATTATGTTTTTGTGATATTTTTACACAAGAAATGGACTGTTCTTACACTGAGAAAAATACGCTATTATTTCGGAGTAAATGACATTTCATAGTCCTGAAATATGACTTTTTCGATGCTTGTTATAAGGAGTACTCTCGGTACATTAGATACACGTAATGGCCAACCTCGTAACTTATCTTTTAATAACTTTTTTTAGGGCGGCCTTTCAGCTTTTTACTATCTTTTTCCGGCAAGTTAAAAAAAAAGCGCTCATGTGAGTCAAGCTCAGCACTATAAACCGTAAACCTTCATGTGAAATGACTAACGTATTTTTGTTTCAGAGTAACAATAGAAAATAGTACAAAAGGTCAGCTCCATTGGTCATCCAACAGCACTGTTTGTTTTCCCTAATAAATAAAATAAAATAAAACACAAATGCACACATAGTTACGCTTCACGAACAGCGAGTGCAAGCGCACTCGCGACCGGCTGACGTTTGAGAGCGCTACACCTTCAAACACGCACGCACACATAGACACGCTTTACTTACAGCGAGTGCGAGCGCACTCGCGACCGGCTGACGTTTGAGAGCGCTACACGTTCGAACACGCACGCACACATAGACACGCTTTACGTACAGCGAGTGTGCGCGCACTCGCGACCGGTTGACGTTTGAGATCGCCACACGTACCAACACGCACGCACACATGCACACGCTTCAAGTACAACGACTGCGAGCGGAATCGTGACCAGCTTGATTTGACCTTCTGTACTATTCTGTTAAATTACGCTCAGGCAGAAATAAATGTTCGTTTGACAATCTCAACACGAGAGGCCGAATTTTGTAAAACGTTTCGGTCTCTCGCGCTGCGATCCGCTTGCGTTTAGGTTTTAAAACAATGGTCATCCATTATGTATCAAGTCGTAATCTATTTTAGTCACCTTTGCCTTCAGGAGAAATGTGTTGTTCTCGACGAGAAATGTTTAAACGTTAGTTTAAAGGTAAGGTAGGCTATACGTTGCGTTATTAAAAAATTGAGTTGTTTTGCTGTGTAGGTATCTCAATATCGATGAATAGCCTACCCAATTCTTGCACATACAAATTTACATCCTTCTAAAACAATTTTAAATTATTTGGTATCATCTAAATAGTTTCAGTAACATTTCTTGAAAATGTTAATAACACATCAACAATAACATTCTTATCAGTACCTTTATTCCTTAGCAATAAGAGCGCTTCTAAAAGTTCAAATGATATCCAGCTAACTACCCACTTACTTGGCCATCCAACATTCAGGGCTACCACGTGCTACATAAATGATGCGGCTGTGAAGTGAGGCACTCGCGTTACGTACTTACCTGAAATGAGAAAAGTTCTCGTCATTTACAAGTACCTAATGAGTTACAGAGGGCTGCCTCTCTCTGGGTTAGCTTAACAAGGTCCGGCAGGAAATGAGGACTGTTTGAGAGGGAAATGATGCAGTTTCAAAGTAAAAAAAAAAAACATTGAGAATTTTTTGTCTCGTAGCTAAATAATAACAGCTGCATGGGTCGATCTTCGAGGTTAAACAAAGCTTGCCGAGGTTGTTCAGTAGATGGGTGACCATTTTAACATATCAAGATTTGTCCGTACCTCGAAAAACCCTCACCATTTGTAGATCTTAGACAGCAGTAGAAAACTAACACCGGTCTTACCAAAGTGTACCGTGATACCCCGTTACTGGGTTGTTAAAGTTACATAAGCAATGGCTCCATGTACGAGAAAATACTAATATTCGGCTGAACCGAGTTATACTGAAAGTCGTCCCCGTTATAGTTTTGAAAAAGGCTGAGTAGAATGATTAGGTGTTGTTTCTTTTTTGGAATCACCAGGATGATTAAATTAGGATTGAAAAAAAAAATACTTAGAAAAAAAACCAAGCATTCTATAAGGCGGCCATTGATCAAGAAATCTGCTGGTAGTTAGGTATCACTCCGTATTGGAAACTATAGATGATCTAAAATTTTGAGTATTTTTTTAGTTATTTGAATTATGTAGACATAACGTTAGTCTGCAGATATTAAATTAATACGGATAGACTTTGTAGTAAATTTATTTATACATTACTTATGTACTTACTTTTAGGTTTATATCCGAAAAATTATTCAAAGCATCTATAAAAAATATCTATAAATTATTTATTGGTGAGCAGTTTCAATAAATACTTACTTTATTTGCTTGCTATAAAATAACACTCAAATTAAATGGACGCATAGTAAACTGTCAAACGATTGATATTGATGCGAGTTGGGAATCGAACTTGGGACGCTGCCCGGCAGGTTGGGGCGAATGACACCGTCCCATCTTAGTGTTAGCAATCATCCTTTGTTAAGGTTAAATAAATTATATTGAGTTCAAAACTCAAATAATATTTCATTTGTATCTTTCACATTTCTGAATACATTCCAACAGCGCGTTTTGATTCGAAGTCGCCAAGTCAAAGATAAATAGTTTATCTATACTAATATATAAAGCTGAAGAGTTTGTTTGTTTGCTTGAACGCGCTAATCTCAGGAACTGCTGGTCCGATTTGAAAAATTATTTATGTTTTAGATAGCCCATTTATTGAGTAATGTATGGGCTATAATATCATCACGCTAAGACCAATTGGAGCGAAGCAGACGAAGTTGCATGGGTCAACTATATTACTTCAATAAGACAGTGAAAAATCACTTTTGAATGTCAAAATTGACAGCCAAACAATTATAGTAATCGACACTAGGATTTATAACGAGAGAGATGAGAAAAACGCGGCAAAGTACGAAGAGAACAAAATCTCTTTGTACTTTACCGTGTTTTGCGTGCGTTAAGTTTTAACCGTCCGGTAACATTTTCTAAACTTAATTACTGCTGTTTTCATCGTACATAAGAGCAATCAATCTTTTTATTTCTTTCCCAAATCTAATAGCCATCTAGCATTAGGTTTACAATCAAAACAAGCCACACAATATAGCCGTATTCATCTACAAATTCCTTGTTCTGGACCACTTCCAGCTCACATTCACTTAAACCCGCTCTTGTTAACGCGGGACATTTCTTGTCTACGAAAAACACAGAATAGATAGGCACAGAAAGCCATCAACAAAACGAACAAACACACACGCACACAAAGATATGTTGATATTTCGACGCACACATGCGCCTGTGTGTACATGCGACTATTTTCGTCCATTGTATGTGTCATAGGAAAATTGCAGACTCCAAAAGATTGAAATAAATATTGATTATATTTTCTCGATATTTATGAAAGAATTGTTTTGTTTTATAAAAAATCCCATCCAAATTCAATAGTTTTTATAATTTGACGGCTGTCAGTTGAAAACGATTATCTCTAGGGCTGAAAAATAAACAATGAAATGAGTAATGAAAAAATATATTTTTTATTTTTTTTTACTTTTAATAGGCACGAGCTTGACCACCATCTCACCTGATGGTAAGCGATGATGTGGTCGAAGATGGAGCACGCTTGCCTAGAAGTAACCTATTCACTCTTGACTTAAAGACTCCCAGGTTGTAGCTATCGGGAAACACAGACTCCGGCAGGGAATTCCACTACTCCTTTAACAATTTCACGCGATATTTTACAATTTTGCGGCGTTTGTAATTTTCCGGTGACATACAATCCACCTTCATACCTTCAAAAGCTCATGTTAAGATCAAGGCTGTTGAATTGTAGATTTTTTTACGGTCATCATGAGCAGTAACAATGCAAAGAGTCAGTCATTCTATATTACTAAAGGGCTGTGTTACATACTTATTGGATGGTTCGTCTTAACCAGCTGCTACGTTGCAGAGTTCAGATAGACAGTAACATAAAATATCATAACACAATACTTTATTTCTCACCACAATACATATATGTAATTATATTTAACATTGGTTGAATTACATACATAATTTAGATAAGTATATATTGTGGGAGACTGGTGCCTAAGCTAGGCTGTTTTGCTACCTGTGGTTCTGGACACCAGGATATACAGCACCAGCACCTGAGTGAGGCGACGGATGCGGCTCAGCAGCGGTACCCTTCTGCCCAATTGGTGTTACTGGGGGACTTCAATGCCCACCATCAGGAGTGGCTCTTCCCATACCAGTGCACAGACCATGCTGGACGAGAGACGCGAAAGCTAGCGCTTGCGTTAAATCTTACCCAGCAGGTCCAGGGGGCAACGAGGGTGCCGGATGTTGATTCGCACACTGCCAATTGCTTGGACCTTTTGCTGACAACAGATCCAGACCGTTATTCGGTGTCGATTTCTTCACCACTGGGTAGTTCCGACTACTGTCTGGTGAAGTCTGTATCCTTCTATTCCCCGCCCGATCCTAGCCCAAGAGGCACCCGGCGGGTATGGCGATACAGGTCAGCAGATTGGGATGGCATGCAATCTTTTTTCGCATGTTACCCTTGGTAGCCTACTTGCTTTTCTTCCACTGATGCTTCGTCGTGCGCAAACGCCGTGTCGGATGTGTTGCGGAGGGGAATGGAGTACTACATTCAGTCAAAAAAGTATCGGGAATGAATGATTTGTTTTTTTTTTTTTTTTTTTTTACTAATTATAGGCACGCGCTTGACCACCATCTCACCTGATGGTAAGCGATGATGTGGTCGAAGATGGAGCACGCCTGCCTAGAAGCAACCTATTCACTCTTGACTTAAAGACTATGGTTCCAAAATCCAATTTTTGTTTTTTTGTAGTTGTTAGATTGGCACAACTGTTTTCCATTTTGGCGCGGAGTTTGAGTTGCATCTGTTATTTATATTAAATACAGTGCTGGTTTTAGTAATATCATATATAGTGTGTATTGCGAATTTCATAATGGACAAAAATATCGAACAAAGATTTTGTCTTAAATTTTGCATCGCCAATGGAATTTCGTGTTCGGAGTCACTGAAAATGTTACAGAAGGCTTACGGTGAATCGACTTTATCAAAAACTCGTGCTTATGAGTGGTTCAAAGCGTTCAAAAGCGGTCGAGATGTGATGGAAGATTTGCCTCGCTCTGGTAGGCCGTCAACGTCTGCAACTGAAGTTAACATCGCAAAAGTGAAGGAAATAGTGACTGAAAATCCCCATTCAACTCTGAGAGAGATAGCCGCCGAACTTTCTGTATCTCACGAGTCGATCCGTACCATTTTAACTAATCATTTGGGTATGAAACATGTTGCTGCTCGGCTAGTCCCAAAAGATCTGAATTTTCTCCAAAAACTCAATCGCATGAAAGTCGCTGAGGACATGCTAGAACGAGTCAGTTCGGACCCAACATTCATGAAACGCATTGTTACTGGTGACGAGACGTGGGTTTACGAGTTTGACATGCAAACTAGTCAACAAGCTTCGGAGTGGCGCCTTCCAACTGAACCGTTTTCAATCGATAGAAGACATAAAGGAGAATTCGCGGCGAGAACTCAACTCAATTCCGGAAGCAACGTTTAAAAAATGTTTTGATGAATGGATTATTCGTTGGCACAAGTGTATCGTTTCTAAAGGAGCATACTTTGAAGGTGATAAAATAAATTTGGATGAATAACAGACATTTTGTGTATTATTGATTTTTTCCCGGTACTTTCTTGACAGAGTAGTACATTCCGTTCTCCGACATAACGAAATCTGGCGAAGCTCGTACTTGGTTTGGTGCCGAGTGCAATCGCGCTGAGGCACTTAAGCACCCGTCGACCTAGCATGGGTCGACGCTCGTACGCGCAAAGCAAATGACGTGAGTCGGAAGAAGAGAACCTTCAACAGGGCTGCCAAGTCCTGCAAGAAAGTGTTGCGGAGGGCTCAGTTTGACCACATTAGCCAAATAGGGAACAAACTTGCTTCATACCCAGCAGGTAGTAAGGCTTTTTGGTCCCTGGCTAAGTCGGTCGAATCGAACTTCTGCCGCCCCTCACTACCACCACTGCTGAGGCCGACGGGACGCTGGCCCACTCCGCTGAGGAGAAAACGAACATGTTTGCTTCTTTGTTTGCGTAATCTTTACGTCTGGATCCTGGTGGCGCGACGCCCCTGCTTCTCCTAGTGGATGTGAGTCGAGTATGTCGAACATTCGCATTCATCAGAAAGACGTCCGTAGGTTACTGCGTAACCTAGATGTGAACAATGCTAGTGGTCCTGACGGGATACTGGCAATTGTTCTGAAGACTTGTGCGCCTGAGTTGTCTCCAATCTTGACACGCCCATTTCGCCTTTCGTTTGAGACTGGAAAAGTGCCGAAGGCTTGAAAGCAAGCTAACGTGCAGCCCGTGCCCAAGAAGGGTAGTCGTGCTGACCCGTCGAATTATAGACCCATCTCGGTAACGTCCATACTCTGTAAGACTACGGAACGCGTGCTGAATCATAAGCTCCTGGCGTACCTAGAAGCGAATGATATTCTTAGTGCCGTCAATATGGGTTCCGCCGAAATTGGTCAACTGGGGATCTTCTAGCGTATGCCATTCACATGTGGAGTGAGGCCATAGAGAAGCACCGGGAGGCACTAGCTGTCTCCCTTGACATCTCAAAGGCCTTCGACAGGGTCTGGCATGATAGCCTTATTGGTAAGCTTCCTTCCTTCGGTCTGCCCGCCGGTTTGTGTGATTAGATCGCTGATTTCCTGAGGAACCGGTCTGTCCGAGTGGTCATAGGTGGCTGCTCATCTGGACTGCTGGATATTAATGCCGGGGTTCCTCAGGGGTCGGTGCTTTCGGCAACACTGTTCTTGCTGCATTTTAATGATCTGCTTAAACCCGGTACCTTTGGGTATGCAGACGACAGCACTGTTGCTGAGAGATACGTGTCCGACGCACGAGCTGGTGGGTCGCAGATCCGGTCTCTCCGGGAGGCAATGTTTTAGCGCTTGAACGTGTCCTTACAGGCTGTCTCTGAATGGGGCGATGCCAATCTGGTCTAGTTCAATGCTGCTAAGACCCAAGCGTGTCTATTTTCCGCCACAAGGAGCCAATTCCACCCAGCTCCATTTTTCCGAGGTGCAACCGTGCCGATAACCGACCAACTTGAGCTTCTTGGGGTTACAATAACATCTACTCTCAATTTTGGCCTCTACATAGAGGCAAAAACTCAAGTGGCTGCAAGGAAGTTGGGAATTCTAGCAAAGGTGAGACGATACTTCACGCCGGAACAGCTGCTTAAACTCTATCAAGCGCCAGTTCGATCGTGTATGGAATACTGCTCTCATCTTTGGGTTGGATCTGCCAGATACCAACTTGATGTCCTTGAGTCAATTGAGAAACGAGCCAAGAGGATCATCGGCAGTGAGAGGCTCGTCGCGACGAAGCTCCAAAGTCTTGAACATCGACGACGAGTTGCTAGCCTGTCGGTTTTTTACCGGTTGCATTTTGGGGAATGTGCGTCGGAATTGCATAATTTAATTTCGCCAAGCCCGTTCTATCATCAGACCACAAGACGATCGGCGATGCGCCACCGGTACACAGTAGATATCCCACCCATACGCACAAAACGTTTTGGTAATACATTCATAATGCGTACAGCTAAGGAGTGGAATTCCCTGCCGGAGTCTGTGTTTCCTGATAGCTACAACCTGGGAGTCTTTAAGTCAAGAGTGAATAGGTTATTTCTAGGCAAGCGTACTCCATCTTCGACCACATCATCGCTTACCATCAGGTGAGATAGTGGTCAAACGCGTGCCTATCAATAGTAAAAAAAAAAAAAACATTGTCAATTTATGAATTATGTTCAAAGCGCGTTGACAGAATATAGTAAGATATCAAACAATATTTTACGGTTGTACGTATTCTGAATAATATCTACATTAAATACGCTCGACGAATGTTAGACGTGTAGTATAGGTGAATGTGTGGGTGAGTGAGTGTTTGCTTGTGTGTTTATTTTTATATAAGCATGTTTTAGTAACATTATAGTTTAAATTTTGTAGCCAGTCAGTTAGCCTCTTTTTGCAGTTCTTTTTGTAAGACGTTAGATATCCACCTTATTGGTTTTATATTGCACAAGTAACCGCCAAGATAGCAAAAAAGTCACTTCGTTATATATTTTCACACAGTTTACAATTACTACTATTATTAAAACCCATATTATTAATCCATACATAATCTGTTAGCTAATTTAACAACGATTCAAATGACTTAACTGGTAGATAACTATCGTAACTTCTGAGAAATCGTCGTTTTAATCAGACGCGGCGTAATCGAGTAACCACCTAGACTTTGCCTCACAGTTTTGCTTAGACGCGCAATATGGCCGCCACAGTTGCTCGGATACTGATATTCAGTTACAAACGGTTACACTTGGAGCCGACTGCAACATAGTTGGAAAGAAGTGAGCTAGACGAATGATAAATGTATGGATCAGGGTGTCTAAAAAGGGCAACTTCAGCAGAATCAAAAAGCACATCACGCTATCCGTCACTGTCAATTCCCAATCAACCTTGAACCTAATGCGTTAGCGATAAAGATAAAAATTAAAAACAGATTCTTGTGTGGTATACCGGACGGGCGTGATCGACTGGAACGGGGGTGTGATAGGGTAGGTCTATCCTTCTTCTCATCCTCCGATGTGAGCTCTGACCACCCGACTGCGTCCAGCCGCGCTGACGTCCTGTACCGGGTACTGAGGTTCCCCGTACCACGAGTGTAACGTTCTTCTATTTTGCCATTTACTTGCTGTCTTCGGGGTAGTTTGGGGTGAGGGATGAATGCTTACCAGGGTTAAATAATATGCAGGAATTTGACAACACTGCAGCTAATGGTTTAAGGGAAATTTTGCGAGTACTTTGATTCTAGTTACAAATTCTATATTTCTTCTGCCGATGACTACAAGTTTATATTTTTGTCTATTTACTAACGTACTAGGTTACTTTACTGTAACGAGGCCCAAAAACCATTAACTGTTTTAGTTTATTTTAACTGTTAATTTTAACTACGGTTCTATTACATTCCTGGCTACATCTAGGTCTATTCTAGGTCTGGATAGGGGTTGATGCACCTCTCTGCAAATCCCCCAAAATTCCCCGTCGAAACTGTCTACATGTGTGAACTTGCCTACTATTAAGGGTTGATTTCCCGAAAAACTGTGCCCCATGGGCTATCAAACTATCTGTATCAGGGTAGGTGCATCATCCCTCTATCCAGATACACAACTTTTGAGGCCACCCCTCTAAGTGTGGAAGTACTATAGGTCAGGAACCCGGAAGGGGGAAAAAAACTGTGTTTTTATGTTTTCCTAATTTGCGGCATTATGCCTTGCCTGACCATAAAGATGTGTATATATCTGGATAGGGCTCAGTGCCAGGTTTTCAGTGCCTACTATTTAAAGCCTATATACCTAGATCTTTTGTATGTCTAGTAAATGAAGGTGTCTGTAAATGGTGGCTTTTTGCTATCCACCCCATTACCTTTGAGTAACTGTCCTGTGTAGGTATGTGTGAAATGTTCATTACCCACAGGTAATGAACATTTCACACGTACCTACACAGGACAGTTAAAACTCAAGGTAACTTAAGGTAAAACTCAAAGGTAATAAAGGTACACATACCTTTATTACCTTTGAGTTTTACCAACCATCAAAACCATACCTTTTAGGGGTTACCAGGAATGTGTAGGGGAAATGTGTAGCCCTACCTATCTATTTACTTTACTGAAAATAAGTTCCCGCAGAACATCTTATGTGTCCGGGGGAAAACGACAAAATATATGTTTTTAATAAATTACATAGCCTTTAAACTATAACTATGAAAGCACATAAGCTCCTAACTATTAAGTACATAAGCTTATAACTATACATGGGCTTTATCTGTGCGAGTTATACATTACTAAACGCTTCGTCGCGAATATGTGGTTAATGTTATAATTCTAATATTATTCTGCTAAAGTGGCCTTTTTAGACCCGCTGGCCTTCACTGTCTCTTTACTCCGTGGTGTCAGTGTGTCAGAGTCGGCTCTCAAGTGTCGGCGTTACTTTACACACGTCTGTCGCTTTGTGAGACTGTTTGTACAAACGCTTGAGTTGGAGGGAATATGGAGAGAATAATGTACGAGAGGGTTTTCTTGGATGAGGGACAACCTCCTCAAGAAATATGGAAGTTTCAAATAAAATTGGGGTGGCTGGGAACACGTCATCGAAGAGAAGGAAGGTTTGGGACTTCAATGCAGCATTGACCACCGAAAACTAATTTGTTCAATCTCTTTTCTTGGATCTTTATACATTACGCCCATTCTATCTATTCAATGAATGCTAAACAGTCATTAAAAAACCGACTTCCAAAAACAAAACACTACAAAGTATTCGGTTTATTTTTTTTGTAAATAAGTTTTTTATTTTAAAGTTTTTGTGTTATGAACTGGTGTAAACAATCAACAGACATGCTATTTCAAAAATTTGAGGGTTTCCCTCGATTTTTGTAGGATCCCATCATCAGGTTCTGATTTGGTGACCATGGGTCCACCTCAGAAGTATAAGTTTTCGAACAAAACAAGAATTTTAAAATCGGTCCACAAATGGCGGAAAAATCGGTGAACATACAGTCCCAATCACGCAAGCTTGCCTCCGGAAAGTACGCCGCAATCGGCTGCGCAGAATGTCAATTTGACAACAAACATACCACCGCGCATGCGCGGGTAGCTCGCGCATGCGCGGATTAGCGCAAGCGCGCGGGTGTAATAGATATCATCTCACTCACTCGTATACGTTCGATGTATAAGTGTGTCCCGCTTGCTCAATGCAATACGACTGTGGATGCGAAAAGTGTTACACGTTGTTATTGTTTTTAATGATTTATTTTGGTTATTTCTTACAGTTTGATTTGTGTTCTTGTGGTGTATGTGTTTGTTGTGTTACTTTTTGATATTTTATTGTTACTGGTAGTCTTTGTTACTTGTTTATAGTATAATACGTATAAACAAAAAAATATTTTAGGAACGTAACACTTTTTTACGCGATTGCACCTGCGCGGACTTCACTCGAAGCTAACTTCCGAGAGGCAAGCCACGCTGACGCGACCTGTACATAAAAACAAAAATATATACAGCCAAACACAGAACCTCCTCTTTTTTGAAGAAGTTGGTTAAAAATGATATTTATGCACACTTGAATTATTAAAAATATATACATTCAGTCAAAAAAGTATCGGGAATGGATGATTTGTATATGGTTCCAAATTCAAATTTTTGTTTTTTTGTAGTTGTTAGATTGGCACAACTGTTTTCCATTTTGGCGCGGAGTTTGAGTTGCATCTGTTATTTATATTAAATACAGTGTGGTTTTAGTAATATCATATTTAGTGTCTATTGCGAATTTCATAATGGACAAAAATATCGAACAAAGAGTTTGTCTTAAATTTTGCATCACCAATGGAATTTTGTGTTCGGAGTCACTGAAAATGTTACAGAAGGCTTACGGTGAATCGACTTTATCAAAAACTCGTGCTTATGAGTAATTCAAAGCGTTCAAAAGCGGTCGCGATGTGATGGAAGATTTGCCTCGCTCTGGTAGGCCGTCAACGTCTGCAACTGAAGTTAACATCGCAAAAGTGAAGGAAATAGTGATTGAAAATCCCCATTCAACTCTGAGAGAGATAGCCGCCGAACTTTCTGTATCTCACGAGTCGATCCGTACCATTTTAACTAATCATTTGGGTATGAAACATGTTGCTGCTCGGCTAGTCCCAAAAGATCTGAATTTTCTCCAAAAACTCAATCGCATGAAAGTCGCTGAGGACATGCTAGAACGAGTCAGTTCGGACCCAACATTCATGAAACGCATTGTTACTGGTGACGAGACGTGGGTTTACGAGTTTGACATGCAAACTAGTCAACAAGCTTCGGAGTGGCGCCTTCCAACTGAACCGAAACCGAAAAAACCACGCCAAAGTCGATCAAAAGTCAAAGTCACGTCAAAGTACTGTTTTCTTTGACTATCGCGGTGTCATGCACTCTGAATTCTTACCGGAAGGTCTAACGGTAAATAAAGAATATTATTTGAGCGTTATGCGGCGTTTAAGAGAGCAAATTCGACGAAAAAGGCCAGATTTGTGGAAAGAAAATTCTTGGATTTTGCACCACGACAATGCGCCTCCGCACAAGGCTATCATTGTGAACGATTTTTAACCAAACACTCAACAAATACCATCCAGCAACCACCATATTCACCAGATATGGCTCCTGCTGACTTTTTTCTTTTTCCTAAACTCAAATTACCACTTCGTGGCACCCGTTTTCAATCGATAGAAGACATAAAGGAGAATTCGCGGCGAGAACTGAACTCAATTCCGGAAGCAGCGTTTAAAAAATGTTTTGATGAATGGATTATTCGTTGGCGCAAGTGTATCGTTTCTAAAGGAGCATACTTTGAAGGTGATAAAATAAATTTGGATGAATAACAGACATTTTGTGTATTATTGATCTTTTCCCGGTACTTTCTTGACAGAGTAGTATAACATATTATTCATTATCATGACGCCTGACGTAATTTTAAACATCCAGGAGCGAGCGCAGTTCGAGCCTTGTGTTCCAAGGACGGCGCGGAATGATACAGCGACATTGTTTTGATGCGTAAATATTAATAACAGGGTGTTTCATAATTCTAATGCATTATATATTTTTATTGTAGGTACCTATCATCTTAACAAATTATTAAAAACTACTATCGAGCCTAGAGGTAGTTTATATCGGGTCATTAAGTGGGCCGCCTTTGTAAGACGACTAAAATGGCATCGTGTCTAGACCGTTTTTTAAGCTTATACATTCTGATATGATGTCAACGTGAAAACTTAAATGAAGTGAGCGTGATTATCTCTAAATTATATTACTTTTTTAGCTTTTGAAATAAACGTGTTCTCGTAAAAACTTCGTCAGTACAATTATACTTTCTCCAACAAAATCGGACGATTAAAATTTCAGTATTTTTCAAGCATTTTAGAATTTATCACTTCGCCCGCGACTTTTCTTAAGGATCCCTAATTCTTTCTTCTAATAAATATAGCCTATGCAACTCAGGAATAATGTAGCATTCTAATAATGAGAGAATTTTTAAAATCGATCCTGTAGTTTTTAAGTTAAATCGTAACAAACAAACAAAAAATAGAATCTTTCCTTTTTTATTTTAATCCTAGCTGATCCGAGCCCACTTCGTTGGGCGGTATTTTTTTAGTAAATGGTATCCTTTGTTACATCTAATACCTCCAAGAACATGTGTACAAAGTTTCATGATGATCGGTTAAGAAGTTTTCGCGTGAAAGCGTTACAAACAAACTTACATTCACATCAATACATAGTATAAAACAAAATCGTTTCCGCTGTCTGTCTTACCCTACGTATGCTTAGATCTTTAAAACTACGCAACGAATTTTTATGCGGTTTTTTTTAAATAGATTGAGTGATTTTCGAGGAAGGGTCTAGTATATAATTTGCACTCGTGCGAAGCCGGGACGGGTCGCTAGTTTATAATATTAGTAAGTATGATTAGCTTAGAAAACATAAAAATCTCCAACAAATATTAAACTTAAAGGTCAAGTATCAAAATATTTAGTGCAAAACCTCTCAAGTTATGTTCAAAGTGAAGCCCGCGGCAAACACTCTACTGTTGGTGAATTAATAATGAATGGCTGCAGAAAATGTTATAGTTCATGGACCTATTAAAACTTAGGATTTAAAAAAGGACACAAACAAATGTGAGGTTTGGAGCTCGGAATTAAATAACAACAGCCGCACGGGTTGATTTTCAAGTTTAAGCAACTCTTGCCGAGGTCGGACCGTGGATGGATGACTGGCTTAACACACTGAGATTCCTCAGTGGCTCGCTAAGCACGTTAAGCCGCTGGTCTCGGCTGTCATTTGTACATTTTCTGACGACACGGTTGGCGCAATGGTTGAGCGATTGACTGCTGCACTGTATCGTGGGTTCGATTCCCGCACGGAAAAAATGTTTGTATAGCCTACAGATAGTTATTACGTAATTTTAAACATCCAGGAGCGAGCGCAGTTCGAGCCTTGTGTTCCAAGGACGGCGCGGAATGATACAGCGACATTGTTTTGATGCGTAAATATTAATAACAGGGTGTTTCATAATTCTAATGCATTATATATTTTTATTGTACCTATCATCTTAACAAATTATTAAAAACTACTCTCGAGCCTAGAGGTAGTTTATATCGGGTCATTAAGTGGGCCGCCTTTGTAAGACGACTAAAATGGCATCGTGTCTAGAACGTTTTTTAAGCTTATACATTCTGATATGATGTCAACGTGAAAACTTAAATGAAGTGAGCGTGAAGTGAATTGTCATTTCGACTTTCAGCTAAGGCTAGACCGCTCACTTCACCTTACTTTCCGGTGTTTCACAGAGAGCTCGCCTATTCTACTGCGACTCACTGCAATGCTGGCCTAAGGAAGTATGACAACCGTCCACCATGAAATATGTAGCTTCTATATTAAATGTCAGCTCGTTGGCAAACTCCCAACTACCCCAGTTGATATTAAAAAAAAAACGGCCAAGTGCGAGTCGGATTCACACACAAAGGGTTCCCCTACCATAAACCTTATTTTTTATTATTTGTTATTAAAGCGGCAATAGAAATACACAATCTGTGCAAATTTCAACTATCTACCTATTACCTGTTCTTGAGATACAGCCCGCTGACAGACAGACTTACGGACAGCGGAGGCCTAATAATAGGGTTCTGTTGGTTACCTTTTTGATACGTAACCCTAAAAACCAGCTTTATCACTATCCAATAGGTGCTCTAAACCTTTTCCATAACAACATTCATTTCGACCCGATCGTCTTTAACTTCTCATGGTATTTACCTCTCTCCTGAATAAGTATCCACTCGTAACACAATTAGATACGCGCGACGCTCCGTAAGCGAGTTACCAGCAGGAGTCGGTAAGTTAGTTAAGGGAGCTACCGTATTATGACGTCACATGCAAGTTTGATGTTGAATCTACATGTTTGAGATGATGATGTTTGTTTATCATTGTTTTACGCTAAATTCAAATCAGTCACACACAAAAACTTTTAAGCTTTGAATATCACTACAATTAATTCAACAGGCAATAAATTCGTGGCAAGACTGGAGTCTGACAATCCGTAACGACTGCCAAAGATCTACAAATGACAGCCGGGACCAACGGCTTAACGTGCTTTCCGAGGCACTGAGGAAACTCGGTATGTTAAGATGGCCACCCATCCACAGACCAACCTCAGCTTTCCCTTGAAGGTCGACCCGTGCGGCTGTTGTATTATTTGTTTTTAAGCAGAATAAGGTATTTAAACTTTCAGATATAGTTCTAGCTCGTGGCTAAATAATAACAGCCGCTCGGGACGATCTTAAAAGGTTAGGCAGATGATGATATAATTCTAGCCTCACAACGACAATTACGTTAAATGTTTTATTCTAGTGTTAACATTTTATTAGGTTGCAAAGGCGTTTCGTTACAATGGAGATAGCTATCATTTGTTAATAAATAATCTTAGAACCTCTAGGACACAGGTTCATAGGACTCTGATTGCAAGTTTCATCGCATCATCTATTTGGTACTTACTTACTTACATCATCGGTCTAGCATTTTCCCAACTATATTGGTGACGGCTTCCAATCAACCCTTATTCAGCTGAATACCAGTGTCTTTACACGGAGCGGCTGCCTACCAGACCTCCACAACCCATCATCTGGGTAAAACGGTACTTCTTGGCAAGACCGGAATCAGATTTGCTGGCTTCTCACAATCCGTAACGACTGCCAAAGATCCACAAATGACAGCCGGGACCAACGGCTTAACGTGTTTTCCAAGGCACGTCCACAGACCAAACTTGATAAGAGTTGCTTAACCTTAAAGATCGACCCGTGCGGCTGTTATACTTAAGTCATAAAGTGCTCAGGAAAAATGTAGGCATGAATAAAGCTTTAGCTTAGCGGCCGCTAAGTTTCGTCCGACCCGGCTGAAACAGGAATTTCATTATTATTCATTTTTTGAGTGGTGTTTCGGACGATAATTTTTTTCAAGCAAATTTTGTACAGTCAGAATGAAAAACCTTAGGTAGAATTATATTTTATTGACCTACGTAAAAGTCAGGGAATTATTGGAAAAAAGTAAAGTTTACATCAAAAGTTCTTTACTTTTTTATCAATGACGAATCACAAGCCTTTTGCCCATGGGGTAAGCAGAAACTACAGAGCGCCTCTTGCTACGATCCTTACATGTTTTGTGTGTTTTTGTGTGGAATATTCTAAAGAAGATCACTCAACATTTCTGCTAGGTTTAAGTATAACAAAAATACACTAAAACCGAGCAGAAACGTTGTATTAAAGATTTCCAGCTCATAAAGTTTTGTTACTAAATAAGTAAGCCATGACTAGCCCATCTAGTCATAGCTAGAAACTCTATACGTGATTGATTAGCAGTTTGGACTGGTCTTCTTCTATTTCCTTGCTCTTTCCCACTTTATGTGAGGTCGGCTCTCCTAATTGTGTGGCGCCAGGACTATCTGTCTTGGGTTGTCGGGTCGGGCAGTTCTTCCTCTGACAAGAGTTTCGTCATGCTGGTCCACCACGTAGCGGGAGGTCGTCTTCTACCTCTTCAGCAAGTTGCAACACTTTTTTGACTACATGTTTCTCGTCTCTTCGCATCACGTGACCATAACATCTCAGTTTGGGCCTTCATGCCAATAAATATACCAACACATGTGTTTACTTTTAGCAGTCGCCAATTTATGTCCTTAGCAAATCCAAACCACGATTTTTACTTACAAAATGTAAATAACACAACTCAAATTTCGCCGAGTCGCAAAGCGTATCACTATGACCATGGCCTAAACAAACAGCGCCTAAGTAAACGTTGCAAGGACGGCGCGCTAAGGAAGCTCTCACAGAGACAGACGGCGCGGTTTGCTAGTTCAAATAGCACTAGCAAACCGCGCCGTCTGTCTCTCTACTTTGTTAGTGTGTTTGTTTGTTTGCTGTAGTGTCGGTCGTGGTTAGTGTGCCCGCTCTGTGCTGGGGACGGTTTCCGCTCTGGTTTATTTACTTTATCGCCCAGTGTAACGTTGAAATTGCTTTGGAATCAAATAGGAGAATAAACGATATTTCCACAGAAGGGTGACTTTCGAAGTGTTTTCTGTTTTGATACAATTTTTCTATAACCTCATCGAGTTTATTTGACAAAAAGAGTGGCGTGTGATAAAGTTATTTATAACTAAGTTGCAATTTAATTTAATATCATTTACCAGAAGAAATTAACAGCTGAAATAAGGGTCTGTATTTCAATGTATATGCATTAGAATATGTTTATTTATTTATTTACTTAAAGGCACATACATACACATTCAACTAGTTAATCGTTCGGTAATATTCTAATTTATGTATGTGCCAAATAGAGGTAAATACAACATTGACAACAAAGATGCCAGATTACCGCTTAGTTGCTAAATTAAGTCTAGTCGGCTAGCATTTCCATATGGTGATGTGCTTCTAACACATCTACTAACGGAAAAATGTCATCTTTGTTGCTTCAAGTAGGAATATATGCAATTCGGCAAGAATTCTTTCTTTGACCCGATGCGTGGTCTCACGTACTTATATAGGTAGCATTCAATGGTACCTACGGACATTAAAATGCAAATATTTTGTCAGTGAGATTCCAACTAAGTAGAATTTAAGTGCGAAAAGTTGTGACTTGTGACATTTTTTTTGATAGACTGAAAATTATCTATTTTTCATAACATTCAATAGACCAAAAACCATCAAAATTTTTTAGCCGAAATCTAAGTGAAAACATAATTAAAACACGGAACCCATCAAGGTCTACCGAATTCCCTGGAAACTCAATTAATGGCCGAATCGAAGTAAACTCAATTAAGTTTTCATTCACCGAAGGCTTAGGATCATAATATTTTTGCTAACGTTACCGATAATGTTTTTAAGCGCCAGTGGATAATATTTTTTAGAAAAAGCTGATTGGTTTTTCGTTACCAAGTAGTCTTCTGAATTTAATTAATAAAAAGAAGCAAAATTATACAAAAAATAACTTAAAATGTTTTATCAAAATAACGAGTATAATTATCTCTAAATTATATTTCTTTTTTAGCTTTTGAAATAAACGTGTTCTCGTAAAAACTTCGTCAGTACAATTATACTTTCTCCAACAAAATCGGACGATTAAAATTTCAGTATTTTTCAAGCATTTTAGAATTTATCACTTCGCCCGCGACTTTTCTTAAGGATCCCTAATTCTTTCTTCTAATAAATATAGCCTATGCAACTCAGGAATAATGTAGCATTCTAATAATGAGAGAATTTTTAAAATCGATCCTGTAGTTTTTGAGTTAAATCGTAACAAACAAACAAAAAATAGAATCTTTCCTTTTTTATTTTAATCCTAGCTGATCCGAGCCCACTTCGTTGGGCGGTATTTTTTTAGTAAATGGTATCCTTTGTTACATCTAATACCTCCAAGAACATGTGTACAAAGTTTCATGATGATCGGTTAAGAAGTTTTCGCGTGAAAGCGTTACAAACAAACTTACATTCACATCAATACATAGTATAAAACAAAATCGTTTCCACTGTCTGTCTTACCCTACGTATGCTTAGATCTATAAAACTACGCAACGAATTTTGATGCGGTTTTTTTCAAATAGATTGAGTGATTTTCGAGGAAGGGTCTAGTATATAATTTGCACTCTGCGAAGCCGGGACGGGTCGCTAGTTTATAATATTAGTAAGTATGATTAGCTTAGAAAACATAAAAATCTCCAACAAACATTAAACTTAAAGGTCAAGTATCAAAATATTTAGTGCAAAACCTCTCAAGTTATGTTCAAAGTGAAGCCCGCGGCAAACACTCTACTGTTGCTGAATTAATAATGAATGGCTGCAGAAAATGTTATAGTTCATGGACCTATTAAAACTTAGGATTTAAAAAAGGACACAAACAAATGTGAGGTTTGGAGCTCGGAATTAAATAACAACAGCCGCACGGGTTGATTTTCAAGTTTAAGCAACTCTTGCCGAGGTCGGACCGTGGATGGATGACTGGCTTAACACACTGAGATTCCTCAGTGGCTCGCTAAGCACGTTAAGCCGTTGGTCTCGGCTGTCATTTGTACATTTTCTGACGACACGGTTGGCGCAATGGTTGAACGATTGACTGCTGCACTGTATCGTGGGTTCGATTCCCGCACGGAAAAAATGTTTGTATAGCCTACAGATAGTTATTCCAGGTCTGGCTGTTTGTATATGTGAATTAATGTGTTTGTTAAAGCACCTACGATACAGGAGAAATAGGTGTGAGGCAAAGTTTACCAAAAAAAATTGACAATCGTTACGAAGATCTTGATCAATCTGGAGTCGGATTTACTGGCTTCGGACAATTCGTACGACTGCCGAGGATCTACAAGACAGCCGGGACCAACGGCTTAACGTGCTTTCCGATTACCCAGTCGATCGTCGTGGAGGCCTGGTAGGCAGCCCCTCAACGTAAAAACCTAGGCAGATGACGATGAACCAAGATATGATTTTCAATTTTGTGTCATTATAAGTTTTTTTTGTACACTTAAGTATACTGACCTATTTTTCAAACCTCAGTTTTGCACGAAACAAACTCAGTTGTAGTTTAAGCTCCTTTCCGTCCTTTGTACATTAGCTAACCTACTAAATTAATTTGAATTTGTATGTTTTGATTAATTTTAGTATATATAGACGAGATCCTGAAAATGATTACAGGCATTTTTATTGCAAACAAAGCTGCTCGCAGAAGCTTGCCCTCAACGTTTTGGTATTTTTTTTAATTTTTTATCATAATTTTAATGCTTAACTTTCAATTTCCTGAAGAAGTAGTTCTACTGTCAATAGGGAACATGCAATATTTCCATTTTTGTTTTCATTTAAAGATCTCCATATAGAATAACCCACCACATAAATAACAAATGAAAACGCTTTAATGTATTGCCTAAATTGCGTTTTTAGACCAACAGTTTAAATTTTCGCGCGAAAACGGACGATGACGTCACTCCTGTCTGCCACTGGTCAAGAACAGCTGTCGTAACTTAAAGACAAGGTTGCCTATTTGTTGTCATAATAGCAGTGACGTCACGAAACGTTGATTGCTGTTTTTAAATACTTTTCAATGTACTTTATTCTATTCTTTTATATTAACTATTTTTGTTAAAAATCGATATCAACTAAAATGAAAATGTTGCAATGGCCTTTATTTTATGCTTTTTTTATCATTTTACTGACAATATTCTCATGAATTCTGTATTCGCATCTTCCCTATTGAGTAAAACCTAGTCTTCTACAAAATAACCATTTGAATAGTGAGTAAAGTAAGTACCTAAGAGTCCGGACGGAGGCTTTCAATAACTTGATACTTTATTTATTATTTACGGTCAAACGGATTCGAAGATTGTAGTACAGGTGATAGGCGATATCGACAAAAAATCTTTCAGTTATAGCACTGCGAGTTTATTTTCTATAGGTATTTAGATCCTAAAACATTAACAGTTCCGGAAAGAAAGTCTGTAAGAGCTAAGTCGCTGCTGCGTTGTTGTATGCCATACAGCATTACAGCTGTTATACACATTAACCAAAACATTGCCGTATGGTCTCGGCCGATGCCGTATGGTGCCGTAAAAGAATAATACCATCTCATCACTTTCTGTGGGTGTCGTAAGAGCCGACTAAGGTACTCGCCAGAGAATGGCAGCAGCGTTCTATGTAAAACTCAACACCATGCACTGCGATCACCAAACCGCGTACCAAGCGTGGCGATTATGGCAAACATCTTGGAGGAGGCCTTTGTTTAGCAGTGGACGTCTTTCGGCTGATATGATGAACCAAAACATGGTTATTATTAGTCCGTTCATAATAAGAGGGCAAATTTTCCAAATTTTTAAAAAGTGTTCGAATTCGGCAAAAAGCCTTAATCTTCGTACATTTTTGACAGATTGCGACTGAGATTCGAATGCGAACGTTGCTTAAAAATAAGTAGAATTAGCCCTCATCTAAAGTTCCCACGGATGAAACACAAGCCTCCTTTTTCCGAAAGAAAGTGGGCTATAATGCCCCCCGCGGGCCCAGAGCGTATTAATAATTGTCAGCATGTGTTCCATTTTTATTTTGGCTTTAATAAATGTCAGTTTCTTCACGACGGTTTTAATTCATCGTTTAAGCAGCAGTGGTGATGAAGTAAACTACACAAAGTAAAGCGTCTGTCATGCGTCAACAACCAAGCAAGTGAGCTACCACTGACACAGTACGTATTTACGAGTATGTAATGTGCTATATATTGTTCATGCCCATCAAATCAATACCTAACTATCCAAATACTGCAAGGAATCCTAAAATTTACTTTTATTGGACCACCAAGAACAAATGTTAAAAAAAACCTTTTTTACAAAAAAATACAACCAACTAAAAAATACAAAAAACACACTTTTTAGTGGTACTTGCGTACCCATTCACAGCGCAGTGGCGTGATGTTATGTTAAAAACTGGTGTAAACAATAAAAAGACAAGCGATTTCAGCAACATGAGACGATAATCACCAGGCACACATATATGAATTGGGTTAGAAAGTTTATATAACTTTGTATATGCCTATAAAATTTCAATCCCTTAATTTTCCAGGGATCCCATCTTCAGATTTGAACTTGGTGACAATGGAACCACCTCAGAAGTATAGGCTTCCGAATAAAAAAAAACAGTTTCTGTCAAAATCGGTCCAAATAGACGAAGAAATCGATGAAAAAAAATACATACAGCTGAACATAGAACCTCCTTCTTTATGAAGATGTCGGTTTATTAACAATAAGTAACCAAATGTATATCACAAAAGCCAATAAAGTACCTTCAAACGAAACAAATTCCGTAACACAATTTGCTGCCACCTATACCGTTCTAAGCTCATCACTTGGACCACATCTGGTAACAAATTACCAAGTGCGGGGCTATTTCTCAGCAGATGGCCATTTCCTGCGCAAATTGAGAGCTAGCCAGCTTGTAATCTTAGCCAGAAGTACGGCCCAGTAACATTATACTTAGTGCCACATACGTAGGTAGCCACGTATGTACAGTCAAGTCGTTTGTACCTTCGTCAGTTCCTAAAAATTGTTAATTTTATCAAGTGAGAACACAATACCTTTTGAAGTTATAGCATTGAGCAGGCTATTGCCTAGAAAAGTGTATTTAAAAACAAAAATATATGAGTCAAAATGGTGTAACCTTTTCATCAATATATAGTATAATTTAGAGGAATCACTATAATGAACTCCAGATTGTCATTCTACGACTTTGATACGACGACAATAAACCGAAATTGTAAAACACAATTAGGAACAAACAATTGACCTTTAGGTGATGAACCCAATCTTACCGTGACAGTAGCCGATCATAATTTTGCTTTCGATGAGGAGCTCGTAGCTAAAAGAATAACAGCCGCACGGGTTGATCTTCAAGATTAAGCAACGCTTACCAAGGTTGGTCTGTGGATGGGTGTCCATCTTAACATACCGAGTTTCTTCCGTGCCTCGGATAGCACGTTTAGCCGTTAGTCCCGGCTGTCATTTGTAGATCTTGGGCAGTCGTTACGAATGATCAGAAGCCAGTAAATCTGACTCCAGTATTGCCAAAAAGTACCGTGTTACCCAGTTAATGGTTTGTGGAAGTCTAGTAGGCAGCCGCTCCACGTAAAATGCAGGTATACAGCTGATTCCGGTTTGACTGGAAGCCGATTTTAATATAGTTGGGAAAAGGCGCAGATGATGATGAGTTTTAAAATAATAAAATTAAATAAAACTTTATTTCAGACCATACTATAGTCCATACATTTAGTAAGTGTTGGTGTTAGTAACAATGGGGCTTACTAAAGTAGGTTAGCATTGCTAGTTTATAACATTTATTTATTTAAAATTTACCCATGACTTTCCCCACCCAGTGGCCCTGAAAGGGACAGTCCGGTCTGGCAGCTATCATTTTTAGGATGCTCACTGCGCCATTACTGTTGGCTCAATTTTCGTAGTCCTACTTATTGGTTAACCGTACTTTCAACTCTGTCGTACCAAGAAATACGTACAAAGCTATGCCGGTTAGTATGTTACCTAGATTGAAGCGGACACTATGGAAATTAGTCTATTATTTATGGGTAGCAAGCGACGGATATTTCACAAAATCCTAACCGTGCCCACGGTCTGGTCAGCCTACAAATGCGGCCGTTATGACTAGAACGGGCACCGCGAGGCATGTTTCTGGATATAAAATTATAGACTGAACATTTTATATAAAATTAAATAGTGCTTAGAAAAAATGCACTATTTCATTTTGTACAAAATGTTCAGCTTTCGGAAAAATATGCGCTCTGTTTTTTGACTTGCATGGTTTTAGCACACACCTATGCAATTATGTTTCCAGATTTTTTTTAATCGACGCCATATGTTTTTTTTTAATTTATTTATTTTTAACACTTTCAGCACAAAAATGTACAGAGGCGGACTTAATGCCATAGGCATTCTCTACCAGTCAACCTTTGCATCACCAGTCATCTTTCCATTTCGCCTTGTCACGCAATCTATAAATTCTCTCATAATCCATTCAACTTTTCTTTAGTTTCTCTCGCTTTCTGTCTACATAACACTGCTGGTCACATGCGTGTCATCCTTATCGTATAGCGTATAGTATCAGCATAAACATGCTTAAATCACCAAAAAAATCAGTAACTTGTTGTCCTTATCACATGTTATTTGGCGTAGCGCAATACATTTTTAACCGACTTCAAAAAAAGGAGGAGGTTCTCAATTCGATTGTATTTTTTTTTTGTTACCTCATAACTCCGTCATGTATGAACCGATTTGAAAAAAAATTGTGTCATCTGAAAGAGTATACTTTTCGATTGGTCCCATTGTCACCATGTCAGAATCTGATGATGGGATCCCACGAAAATCGAGGGCAATCCTCAAATTTTATAAGCATATGCAATGTTTTTCATGAACTTTCTAACGCAATTCAGATATTTGTGCCTGGTAATCATCATCTCATGTTGCTGAGCTGATGATGAAAGGTATAAATTAGGATCTGATGATGAGATCCCATGAAAAATGTTTGTTCAGCGATACTTTAGCCAATTGACAGCCGATTTGCATGATTCTTTTTTTGTTTGAAAGAATATTCCTGGACTGGTCCCGTTTCAATTTGGTGAAGATCTAATGAAGTACTTCGCAGGTAGGCAACGGAACTCTTCAATAAATGATAGTAAAGGGATCGGGATTGCTGAAATCGCATATTTTTTTAGTGTTTACAAACACCAGTTCTTAACATAACATTGCGCCGGTACGCTATTAATGGGTACACAGGTACCTAGGTACCACTAAAAAGTGAAAAATAAAAAACTTTCTTACAAAAAATACAACCGACTTCCAAAAACAATACACTAAGTACAAGGTACAAATAACTTCGGAAGAAAGAAAAAAACTTTAATTTCGGAAGTAAGTGTCAAAAAACGAAAATATAACCAAAAATACCGACTTCAGAAATTAAAGTTTTTTTCTTTCTTCCGAAGTTATTTTGTACCTTGTAGTGTTTTGTTTTTGGAAGTCGGTTGTATTTTTTGTAAAAAAGTTTTTTTTATGTATTCTGTCCTATCACACGTCATGCCATCTCTGACTCCCTTCTCTTTCATAATCATCACTCCACACAAAATCCATCCATCTTTACTTCCTTCTCTCCTTTAAAGAATGCAGTCACAGTCCAACATGGACACTTAAGTGGCATCATGTAAATCTAAACCAGATTCACTTCGTTATCGGGCTCCCGTGGCAACAATACCATTCGAAGTCAAAAACTCGTAAAGTGGGAAGTGTTCTTGTCGCGTCGAGAGGGTGTAAGTAGAAATACTTGTCGCGCCGAGATACAGAAACGCGGAGATATTGTGCACAATGAAAGCGACGCGATGACGCACTGACACGATGACGCGCTGACACGATGACGCGCTGACACGATGACGGGGCAAAGGGTGATTTTAGAGCCATGACACCACTTTACGATTATACGTTTTATTGAATTGTGGGAAGAGGGATTAGGTAGCTCTATTTTGACAGTCATAGGGTAATAATTACGTAAATACAACTTTCCTTGTTTTACGCTTTCGTTAACTTTTAACTGAGAAATAAAAATGGCTGCTTGAAATACTTTTGTAAGTATCGAAAAATGTCAAACAGCCATATAAGAAAAAAAGAAAAGAAAAGAGAGGTAAAAGTTACCTGACGATTGCAAAATCGGACCAAAAACAATTGTCTTTTTGTTTTTTTTTTATTTTTTTTTTAATTACCTACGCCTATTTTTACACCCTATTTTTATTTAAACTCTTATTGTGAAATTTTCACAAAATTTTAATATAGTGTAAAGATAGATAAAATAATATTCCTACTTTTAGTGACTAACAAACAGGTACATTTATCTATCTGCATCTGTCAATATTTTTTATCGTCATATACTCGGTTAAAAAGAAAACAAATAAAATAATAACGCTTGATATAGCCAACTATAAAAATAAGCCTCGCTTATCTAACTCCTGAAGACAATCGAGCCGGAATAAAAGCTCTCTTTAACGTCCTCACAGATTCCCGAACAAAACCAGCAATGTATCGGATTTTCTTCGCAAACGTAATGTTGGCTTTACGCATACATAACTGTTTAAGTTCCTTGGCACGGAGCCAGGGTGCGATTGGTTGGCTGTAAAACTATAAAATGGTCGATTTGCGGCGTGAATGGTGGATGTAGCAGCGATTGATATAAGGGTTGTTGTAAATGGTTTCTGTTGGCAAGCGAGCATGTTGGTGAATTGATACTTGATCAAAAGTTTTTACTTACGAAATTGTTTAGCTAAGTTCAGACCATTTTAATCTTCCACAGACACCAGTGTTGCGGGATTGTTTGAATTAGTTACCCTACCTTGTGGCTATTCCACCAATTCGCACTAAGCGTTTTCAAACGTCTTTTATAATGCGCACAGCAAAGGAGTGGAACTCTCTGCCTGCTTCTGTGTTTCCAAAAGCTTACAACCCTAATCTCTTCAAAGTTAGAGTGAACAGGCTCCTTCTGGGTAGGCTCGCTCCATCGTAGACTTTGTCTCTGTCATCTCTGACATAGACTAGAGTCAAGAGCAAACCCATTGCAAAAAAAAAAAAAAAATTACCGGAACACAGGTGGGTTTTAGTCCGGATTCAGGAAGAGTCTGATACTCCTCCCACTGCGCCCAAAGCGGGAGACGTTTGATGATTTCACATTCATAAAAAGGCTTCGCACAAACATTTGAGACGCGCCAATGCGGTTAACGGATCCATAAACAGTAGAACGGTTTTGAACTGGAGAACATAAAGCTGCGAACCCACCGCGGTGCACGCTGTCATTTGTCCGACAACGTGGTTCTCCGTTTCTACTGAAGCACACGCCACACGCCCTCGAATACTAACGTATAACTGTAGCGTGGCCCAAATCGGCCCACGGAGAGGCTACGCATGTTTTTTTTGCAAGAATATGATTTTAATATAGTCAAACTACGTGATTTGAGCAAGCCACGTGTGTGCCAATGACGACACTTGATGCGTAGCGTGTCTCTGGGTTGCAGTGAAAACAATCTCATACATTTTCATGCAAGGCGAAGCCTCACCACGTGCGTAGCAACTCCGTGCATTGCGGTGGATTCGCGGCTTTACAGAAGACTATCAGACAAGTGAGTAACTATACATCAATCTGTGATATGAGGCTAGATATTTTGTGAAGAAGATATTGTGGTCGTCAATTTGTTAATCACAAGTGATCAATTCAAATTGTAAAAGTCCCTTGAACTGTGAACAGGGTCTGTTACATAACATTATAACTCCTGATAGTAGATTTATTAGGGTCACTTCATAAATACTGATTCGACAAGCTTTGTGGTACCGGAACGATATTACAAAATACATAGAACTATCTACTTGAAAGCTCCCCTATCGACTTAGGTGTTTAGAACAGTCAGATACGGTCAGCTATTAAATCATAACTTGGGTCGGGTTTGGGTTTTGTTAAAATACTATTTATTCTGAGCAAGGCTTTGCCAGTGACTACGCCCGCGTGCTGGTTGGAAAACTGATGGCCGGGGCCTAAGGTAGCGTTTTGAGGAGAAATGTGCGAGGTTGCGCAGCGAGGGATGTGTTTGTTAATGACGCTCTCTCTAAAAAGCTTCAAAATAGCGTGCAGATAAAGCAGTTTTTCGTCGGCATTTACTGAGAAATGACATCTGAAAAAAAAATAGGTAGTAATTTACATGATATTGCACGTAACTTGGTTTAGCCAGAATTTATGTATCGGTATCACATAATAGGATAAAAAATCATCTCCAAATCGTTGAGATGAATCCATTTTACTCCTTAATTTTTTAACAAGACTAAAAAAAAGTATCTACTGCTGTGCAATACAAACGAAAATACATAGATTTTGTTACTTTTTAGAAATATGTATTTTTTTTAGTATGAACAGTTAAAAACACGGGTAGCGGAGTTGCGCGAAGAGGTGTAGTTAGTTCCGTATGTATGCACAAGGTCACTGGCATATATACAAGCCTTAAGAACCAATCGGGCTCAGCACGGCAAAGCGGGGCGAGGTAGGTTCTTATCAAACACATCTCTCGCTACGCGTCTTCGCATGGCTCTGGAGGAGACGCAGCCTGGTAGGGTCTGTGATCAACATTACCTAACCCACTTAGCGAATAATTCGGGTTAGACAACGCTGGTCACATACTGTACATAGTGATAGCTCACTTGTACAAGGCAGCGTACTTAAAAACATCTCCCTCCTTCTGGTGCGTTCCGGTAAAATGTGTTCAAATTCAAGTCGAAATTTCACT
This sequence comes from Lacanobia oleracea, assembly GCA_950371165.1. Classification (NCBI taxonomy): domain Eukaryota; kingdom Metazoa; phylum Arthropoda; class Insecta; order Lepidoptera; family Noctuidae; genus Lacanobia; species Lacanobia oleracea. The sequence continues at coordinate 26,346,329 of OX493395.1, forward strand.
TTTACGTCAACTAATGCAAAAACTGGCCAAAATGTAATTAGAAGTAGGTATTTTGGACGGATTTTTATTAATGGTATGTTTTTATTGAGATGCGAATGCGAACGCTCTATGCAATTTGTATTGTTGTGGCAATTACCCCTCAGGGCAAAAGTAAATGATATCCTCATCGTCTGTATGCAAAGTTTCGTCCACATCAGTTCTGCCGCACAAGCCAACCTTATCACGAAACATACCGACTTAAACACAGACACTCATGTTGATATCTGAGAACAGCTTCGTCTTTCCATAAATTAAATCTTAGATAGAAACTCCCCAATCCAGTGGGTTTCTATATTTGGACTACGCAATTAATATTGCTTAGAGGATTAAATATTTAGCTAAAGCTTCACCAAGCCCTTGGTATCAGATACTCTATTTCATTTTGGTATCGGTATAAATCCCAATTTATTTGTCAAGTTATTTGAAAGGCTGTTGTTTATCCAAATCCAAACAACAACTACAAGAACACCATGCCAACCAACAATGCCAACTAATTTCTAGTTTATTGTAGAAAGAAGAAACAAAGAAAGTTTTATCAACGCCTAGTATGACGCATACCATACACGAAAAATGAAACAAAATTAGTGAGTTACACTTTTTATTTTGAAAAACCTTGCCCCACACTAAAAATTTCACAAACAAACAGACCTTCTATACTTACACTAGAATAAGAATATATGAGTCACATCCGTGCAAAATGGCCATTTATTTATTTTTAAATAGTTTAGTGTATACCTCGTATTATGTATTTATAAATGTTCCTCCTGACCGAATTCGTCCATGGCTGCCAATTTCAATGGAGAAGAGCCCAACAACCAAGGACAACAAGCAAAGGAGAAACATAGCTCAGCTATCGCTTCATTTAGCTAACCTCGCTCAGCGCAAGCGATTCTATTGGTTCTTAAATAACACATCCCTCGCTACGCATCCTCGCACATGGTGGAAACACAGCTTAATGGTGCCTGTGCATTACAGCGCAGCGGAGCGAGGCACGGGAGTGGAGAAACGGAGACATTTTAACCAATAAAATTGCATAATATTTCTCCATTCCTCCGCTCCGCTCGCAATGGGCAGACAACATTAAGCTGCGTTTTCACCAGAGCTTTGGCAGGCGAGTGATGTTTTATTTAAGAACCAATAGAATCGCTACCCCCTTAGGCCCTTAGATATTAGGGTGCCTTAGGGCGGCTAGCCCTTGGGTGCCAGTCCGGAGAAACGGAGAAATATTAACCAATCATGTCAGTCAAAATGTCAGTGACTCACGAGGGCCTCACGTGGTGTGAAGATTTTATGCAATTCCATTGGTTACAATTTCTCCGTTTCTCCGCTCCGCTGCTTCGCTCCGCGCAAATGGACAGGCACATGCTGGTACTTGTGTATCATCTTATACCTACCTAACCTACTTTGAAAAACCGTTCTCAAGTTTCTATTATTTTTTGATAAAATTAAGTTCTACTCAAACTTGATATCTCGAAAACAATCGCTACCAAGAACAAAGTTACCTCAAGATTGTTACAAAACTTCCTCTAACTTCGAATGAATTGATCGTTTCTCAAGTAATCAATGTAATTATTCAGAATATTGATGAACGATTCGTCACTCGACGCGTCAGCTCACTTCTCTTTAACGACTTTCTGAACGTTTAGGTAAGATCAAGTACACGTCATGCTTAGAAATGAAACTGCAAAAGTCGCTCTTATTCCTAAGCAATTAGGCTCTATCAGTTTTAAATCGTTCATTAACGTAAAATTGTAAGCACATACGTGTAGATTGTGGTAAATATCGTACGTATGATAATATTGCAAAAGTTTTCGCAAAGGTATATTTATATATTTATTTTAATTAGGTGCGTGAAAATGTTTATTAACAGTCTTGAGTTTTTTAATTATCACTACATACTCGTAGTATAAAACAAAAGTCTGTCTACCCCTATGTATGCTTAGATCTTGAAACGGATTTTGATACGGTTTTTTTAATAGATGAGTGGTTCTCGAGGAAGTTTAGTATATAATTTGCACCCGTGCGAAGTCGGGGCGGGTAGCTAGTTAATTATATTTCCGCGTTTCAATTTGCCTACAGTTATAATTTGGTTCTGAAGCGATAGAAAAAAAAATCATTTAACTTTAGCGGTTTATAATGTTACTAGCTTTAGCCCGCGGCGTTGCTCGCGTTAACATAGATTTTTGAAAAAAAGAAGCTAGAATAGCCTCTAGGGTCCCATTTATCTTTGTACGAGATTAGTTCAGGTAGCAAACTTACTTATATTCACATGCATAATATTAAATAAGATTAAATGAACATTCCTTAAAACTAAATTTTGAAACCGTGGAAACAGACATGGAAAACTTCAACCACTTGATTCTAAATATTGTTATAAAGATTTTTGTGTATACCACCGCTGCTCCATTCAGAGAGTCCATACGTTCTCTTCTCGCTTTCCTTTTCTCCTATTTATCAACTAATAAAAGAGTATAGCTATGGCCTCCCAGAAAACCTATCAAATAATTAAATAACAGACTTCTTCCTCCTAAACGTAGACCTCACTCACAACTACGCCGAAACTCATCTTATTAGCCGGAACAGCTGATGCATTCCTCCCTCGTCAGCTCACACAGACGGAATAACACTAACTTTACTTATTTACCCGCAACTGGGGCCTTAGGGAGTGACTATAGGAGCCTAGCTTAGCGGGAGGCGTTATTAAGTGATAGAGCATGAGTATGGTGGTATGGTTGCTTCCAGGTTCCCCAGGGTAAGTCCTATGTAATTATTTATCATAAAACTCAATTACTACACCCCTTATAAAAGCTAAATAATTAAAGGACGCATTTTACTTATTTTCGACATTTTCTTACTACGAGTATTTACCTACCCTTGCCCGACTGCCCCAAAATTATTACTATGTTTCTTGGCACACTTTGTAGCCTTAACGGTTGGATAGATTTTAAACAAATTGTCTTAAGAACCGAAAAGGTTATTCGAATTTTGAAAAAGAAACAAGATGGCGGTCGGTAAGTGAAATTATATTTTTCGGGACATAGTCATATTGTGGGATATCAAAATAAAGGGTCCAAGGAGACGATGCAAAAATGTAACACGCTAAAATATTTGCATGCCCTTGTGCCGATAAAATATGGAGGACGTTACCATGTTACAAAAAACATACACATGTTTACAAATAAATAAATAAATTATTGATTGATGGAAAATAGAAAACTACAACCAAACCTAACATTAAATTAAAATAAATGCTACTTTACAACCATAGATACAAAGATAGTAAATGCGAGCAAAACCTTACGCAAACTTCGTTCCGTTTAAATAAATTATTTGGTTTTAAATCTCAATGCATTTCTAAAAACAAAGCCTTAATTTCTACCTTAATCAAGTACACTTATAATAATCAGTCTGAGAGACAGAACCACCGCAACACATCACACTCACGAGCCGTAGCGGCCATCTTTCTTCATTCGTGTTATCGATAGAGGCGCGGCTCAGGGCCTGGAGCTCTACATATACTGTTCAGGCTAAATAGTGAGTGAGCTGATAAAAATAGTTTCCAATCGATTTATAGCCATTTGCTTGAATAATGTGGTTTTACATGACTAAGCACGTCTACCGGTCAATCTTTAGGATAAACGGTTATACAATAATATAAAATAGTTAAAAAAGATTTTTAAATTAAAAGATTTACTTTAAACTTTCCAATTTCTGATAACAACTTTACCTGGAATAGGTACTCGATGTATGCGGACAAATGGAAGGCGATATTGTTTGTTTTGCATATATTTTGTAATTTGGTTTCGGTCGCACTGTTAAAATTAAAAAGAAAAAGAATCTTTAATTTCTCTTGCCCTATCCAAATATCTATTATGAAATAAGTCCTTAGTTTCTTACCCTGAACTAATATTTATCCGCAGTTACCCAGCCTACCCTTCAAGGTCATATCAGATATCAGTAAATACCAATATCTAGTGAACATCGTTTGTCCTCCCGTCACTGTCCGACATCTGACTGTTGGCAGTAACCCGAGCGGCGGGAGTCAACAACCCTATCGGATTCGTGACGATTTGGAGTGGGCCTACAGGATTAGTCGAACAAGCTGTTTGGTAAACAACCAAAAGGCGGGTATTCATCTTACCACTTACGCTTCTAATATTAATTTTTATTTTGAAGGTAATTGTTAAAGATTTTTGGAGCTTTTTACCCTGTTTTTTTTTAAAGGGCGTTGTTAGCTGCGCTACAGTTTATACTTTTGCAGCTATCATCGTTTTACCTGTTGTACTAAGTCATGTGTTATTGTTCCAAAATAAACTTTTATTTTTATTATAATTTATTATTAATTATCGGGGAGAATGCTTTTTACTAACTTAGCTGTGCATATTCAAAACACTGACCACTATTTTTAGTATTGCCAGCTTGTGTCATCTTACTGTCAGACTCGTAAAATTTTATCATAAACACTGTATGTTTTACCTCACTATTGTGAGAACCGTGGTGATAAAGTAAATTACTCAAACTAAAGTGCTTTTCTGGGTTCGAACTCACGACGAACAACTCAATAGTCTATATCTTGACTAAAACTCTTAACAGAGTTAACAAGTGGTGTTACTGCTGTAATTTGTACTAAAATTGCATTACTAAGCGTTGCACGTTATTATATATATATATATATATATATATATTCCACACAACTATCACACAACGCAAACTATAACACTAAAACTATAGCACTAACAACTAGGTTAAGATACTAGTAATATAAAGGAAATTACTTTCAATACAATAATAAATCTGATTAAAATTATCTACAAATTATAGCCCTGTATACTCAATGACTTATTCGACTGTACAACCCTATCGGGTTTAGTTCAAGTGTGAGAACCGAGGTCTCCGTGTCGAGATTGTGTCGGCTCTCCACCCGGCAGTAATCGACACTTGTCGTGGGCTTGACAAGCCTGTATTTAAGGCTGTAGTTTCATTGGTTCAGATGAAAGAAATTAGCATAATTTCTGGGGTTCTGGAATTAGTCGAATGCTACTTTTAATTGTTTCAGAGTGGAGTGGATTTCCCTGCCAGAGTCTGTATTTCCAGATAGCTACATCCTGGGAGTCTGTAAGTCAAGAGTGAATAGATTACGTCTAGGCAAGCGTGCTCCATCTTCGACCACATCATCAGGTGAGATAGTGGTCAAACGTGTGCATATCAGAAGTAAAAAAAAATACTGAACAGTTGGTACATCTTAGCAACCCTAAAAGAGACAAATCACCTACCTATATACCTATATTATCTTTAACCTTAAATGTATGCCTTAATTAAACGGTACACCATAGTTGAGTAGGCACTTAGGCACCCTATTTCATAAAGGCTTAAAATAAGGCGTCGCAGTGATCCTCATGGGATCGATACTGTAATAATCCTCGACACATCCAATTAATTTTTGCCTTGCTCGGGATTAGCCAGGCTTAGGTCGGTGTCAATACGTTGGCGCAACCTTCGACTTGAACGAGCTTTGTCAACAAAAAATAAGAGTACTTACAAACACAGTTTTGAACACATTTTGATCCGCTTTTAAACTATACGTTTCATACTTTTTACTAGCTTTAGCCCGCAAGTCGTATGCGCATATCCCGTTCCCGTAGGAGCTTCGGGAAATCCCTTCTAATTGCTCCCTATACTCCACAAATAATTTACATATAAAATTTCAGCTTTCTACGACCGGACCTTCGGCTGTGCGATGTCTGCCAGTCATTCAGTCAGTAACGAAAGAATTTTATTATATAGGGATAGAGTATTTGGTTCTGCCAGCGGCAGACTCTGCGTGAATGTTGTCAATTATCGGGGAAACTGGGATAGTAAGCCTTATCCTAAATACATCGTATACCTCAATCCAGCCCTCGTAATGTGACGTGACAATTTCATAATAATTCCATTGTGATAGTAATATTTGTTCCACATAGCTCCGTCTCTCTCACAACTGAATTATCATGACATTGGCAGTGGCCGCGTTTAAGTGAGCATAGTATTAATTGACTACCAGACATACAGAACTTTACATTTAAAATATCGTACTTGGTTTTCTTCTTAAAGTAATACGCAGCACAAAAAACCACTTCGTCAAATTAAATAAAAACTATGTGAACAAAACCCTCGTTCCATCCACTATTACGTTGTCCTACACGACAGTGACAAATGCTTGCAATCACTACGGCAGACGTTTTCAACCTTTTTCATGCATTCTTAACGCACAAGATACCACTTTGTAGCCCCCGTACCGACCGAAGGACGTTGACAAATGTTGACAGACCCTGGCATTGACGACTCCGCTATTTTTCGTCCGAAACTATTTATCGAAGGCCCGCAAATCGATCAGTGAAATAAATAACCTTTATTGGACGAAAAAATTGAGGCCGATAAAAAGGAGGTACTTATTTTTTGCGCTAAAAAAAAGGGAGTCTAGGAAAAGTAAAAAATATTGAGGTGTTAGAAACATCTGTTAGGAATTCAGTCTCCGTTTGAGACTGATTGTCGCAAATGGAATTGAAAGAAATCGTAAATCGTGTAGATAAGATTTTATAGCCCTGCCGCCGACTTTGCCCTCGTAGCGCTACGGTGCTACGGCGTAGCGCTGCGTAGCACTTTCGTAGCAGTCCTTACGTTTGCTCGTTATTTTTATTTGCGTTGACAAGTTACAACCAGTGATAACTTGTAACTCAGCCTTTAAAGTCGACTGATTGAGACGAATAATGTTTTACATTCAGAGATTGCTGATGGCTACACGTAAATAAAATAAAACAAAATAACATTTTGTCCAAGAATAATTAAGTTAAGATAAGATACCATATTTTATTTGCATAAAACATGGTATACAAGGTGTTATTGGAAAATATAGATCAAACAAGTTTCCCTTAAAAATAAACGTGCAAACTTACTTACTAAAAGTGGTGTACCCTTGTTTTGCAGAAAATGTTTCATATAATATTTGGTCCTTGTAATTTTATATCATTGTTTCAAAGAGTAAATAGTGGAATTTGTAATTGGAATAGTGTTTCTCTGAAACCTATTTCAGAGAAACACTATTCAATGAATTTCATGATCACATTTTTTTATTTAACAAACTTATCAAACAGCAGAATTATTTTTTAACGAATATTGTTTGTCCGGTATATTTTTCTATGGAAATTACATTTCAGTGAAAATGCAATTATAATTAAATAGTATTGTTTTATAATATATCCATAATTTTAAGATGGCAGAATTTAATTCGGAATATTTTTACTACGCATTTTGCCATTTCTATAAAATAGCATTTTGACCTTAAATTAAAATTGAAATCTGATCTTAAAAAATCAACATGTGTGCTGCTTGCTGCATGCTTGCTGTATGCTTGTTTGCATATTTTTGTCTTTTATTCCCATCGCCATTTGCCACCATTGCCGCTTCGTGGGGTTCCGTCGACCGGGTCCGAATGAAAGGTTTTGCTTGACTAGAATTTACCCGCATTGTTTTTGTGAACGCGATGTTGTCCTTTTATAGGAACCCGCATTTTGTCAAAAGTTTCATTCACTCGATAAAATGTTTTTCTTGGTAACAATTTTTACGTTAACTACTCAATATGAGGATTAAGAATATTTGATTCGATATTCTATGATATAATGAATATCGAAACAAAGTTTATTTGTAACAAACATCTATGATTTAAATTTAGTCATAGAAAGTATTCTGCGTATTGATTATTCTATGAAATGATAAAACGAGATTTTTTTTATGTGAAACTAAATTCTGTGAAATTGTCTTCTATAAAATAACGTACAACCAATAAAAATACATTATTGTTACATTGAAATACATTAGATTGATTAATTATTAAAAAATTCATTAAAACTATAAAAATATATTTTTTCATGTTTTTCAGCAGGCATTTCATCCGAGCCTCTTTAAGTCAAGACCTAGATCTTCCTCAATTGGAAATCTTAGCACAACCGGCACCATAAAGGAGAAAAATTTGACAGCAACACCATCAGAGGCCATCATCATAGATGATGATGAGAACAGCTGTCCCCCCAAATGGCAACGAATGCCCACACACCGAAATCCTAAAAGAAAAAAGCTATCCACTAGCCCACCTTCTACGGGATTAGGGAAGAACCCAGCTCTAAAGACACAGAGCTCAATCAACACTTTCAATAGATACAGTGAACTTCTAGTAGATATACCAGATGAACATGATCATACAGAGACATAATCGACCTTATTCGAAGAAATGGACTTATACATTCACACAGAAAGACAAGAGGAGCTGCAGAGTTGTGATTAAAAACCTGCACCACACTACTCCAAAAGATGCCATTATTGAGGAAATAGAAAAAACCGGGAATAAGGTCAGAGGAGAAATTGTATGCGCACTTTCTAGAAGAAACAAGAAACCGCTTAATATGTTCTTTGTGAATGTAGAACCTGGTCCAAATAACCCAGAACTAAAGCGTATAGATTCCAAATACCACACAAAAGTTAAAATAGAAGATCCACGAAAAACCAATGCGCTAGATGTCAGCAATATGGGCACACCAAGAACAATTGCATGCGTCCCTATCGATGCGTTAAATGTGCAGAAGGACATAAGACAATAGATTGTCCAAAAAAAGACAGAAATACACCTGCTACCTGTACATTGTGCCTTGGAGACCACCCTGCAAATTACAAGGGGTGCCAAGTATATAAAGAGATCCGCGCAAGAAAAATAGTTTCATTCCACAAAAAAGCTCCAACAAATATGAAGGACTCAAGAAATAATAATGTTGCCTTTCAAAAAGAAGACTTCCCTCCACTAAAACCAAACATCTACGCTAGACAACAACCTCCAGGTTCACAAATCCAACACGAAAATACAGTATACTGGAACAAGAAACAAGAGAACATACAATCTCAGCCAACAAGTTCACTAGAACAGATAATCATAAAACAATCAGAGAAAATAGACATCCTCATACAACAAATGGGCACCCTAATGGGTCTCCTTACAACTATAATTGCCCAATATAAGAAATGATGAAATTCCTACGCATAGCTGCATGGAACGTTAATGGTCTGTCTCCCAATAGACAAGAAATAGAAGCATTCATAAAAAATAACAGGATAGATGTTCTTCTAATATCAGAGACACACATGACAGACAACAAAATCATCCTAATGAAGGGGTATAATATCTATTACACCAACCATCCAGATGGAACGTCACACGCTGGGTCTGCAATTATAATAAAAGAAAACATCCAACAACACCTTCTCCTAAATTTCAAACAAGCATATCTACAGGGTACTGTCATTTCAGTGGACGACTGGCAAGGTTCACTCAAAATTACAGCGATGTACTGCCCGCCTCGGCATCGGGTTGATGAGCAAATAATAACAATCCAAGCCAAGGATGCACACGCCGAGGGCTGCATGGCTAGGGGGGCGCGCTAGTCGCTAGTGTGCAAACTCTGGAAAATAGGGGATCTCCAGTTTTAGTTACCCTTGCCACAGTGAACGCAGGGCTCTGCTGTGGTCGACTTTTTAAGTCCCTAGCTACTCGTGGGAACATCATGAATACTAGATCTAAAACAAAAAAACAACTTCAGGCAAATATACCTAAAATTGATGACGAAACTTCACGAATCTCTTCGTCATCTCCCTCTTCTGTTTTCCCATCAATCGCATCAACTTCGCAATCTTTCCGCATCACTTCGACACGATCGTCATCCTCAATTAGTATACAGTCAGCAGATGTTGTACAGGAGACAAACTTAGTCGACGATACTGCACCCATCGCTAAGACTGGAACAAGTCGTAGGAAATGGAGTATTGAAATGAATAAATTTATCCTACGCACTTATCTTCATCTTACCAATATGGACACTGACAAAAATGCATATCTTCCATCGCTTCATACTAAGTTCCTAGAAAAATACTCGTTTATGCAAGTTAGCCGGCAAAGAATAGGTGACCAGCGTAGAGCCATAATACAAAAGAAATTGCTACCACAAGACACAATAGATCAGATTTATGACGAAGTCAGGGCTGAACTACAAATGGTTCACACTCAGATACAGCAACACTCCACACAATCTAACTCAGAGGTCGGCCAGCGCATGAGATGGATGAACGAACATAATGAAGCAATAATTAGGATATATTATACTGTCACACAATTAGAAACTGATAAAACGGCCTATAGGAAAAACTTACGAGAAGAATTTATAAATATATATCCAGAACTAACACATATAACGGAGCAAAGATTATCTGACCAAGTGAGAGCGATTGTAAATAACGGATACATAGACAAAAACAGGTTAAAAGAAATTAAAACTCAGGTAGCTACACAATTAGGAAACACCCAAAGCATAGAACACATAAATAACGATAACTTGAACACACAATCGCAGATAGAGTCAGATCTACCTAGCACAAATATTAGCTTCTTTGACACACCCCACACAGGTACTGATACCGTTCTTGAATCACTCGTAAATACTGACGAAGATTACAATTTTTTGAACACCATAGATTTATTTCAATCAATACCTGTACAAACCAACTTTGATTCTATACCAGAAAGTAATACAGAAATAGATGCCACATTTCAACAAGCACAACAAAATTTTAACAACACACACCCCACTAATAGGCCATACATTCCCAAGCAGAAGACATCTAGAAAGTTTTCTGCCATAGTTAATTACATAAATACCACTATTCTTCCTAAGCACGTCAATGTCGATACCGAGTTCAACGAAATGCAAACTATTATTTACTGTGCAGCATGGACGGCAGCTACATGTAACGGCTCTAAGATATCAGACTGTACGCAAAATGAACGCCGCACATACAAACAAGGAAAACCAAAATGGCAAGTCAGATTAGAAAACAAAATCGAACATCTAAGAGCAAATATAGGTAGGCTGACACATTTTATCAATGGTAGCAGAAGTAAAAAATGAATAGCAGCAATAGAGAAAATAAAGGAAAAATACAAATTACACGCTCAACATGAAAATTCTAACACACAAATAGAACACTTTTTGGACACTCTAAAACAAAAATTGAGCGCAGCATCAAGTAGACTCAAAAGATACATAGCATGCACAAATCGCAAAGTAGAAAACACAAAATTTAAAAACAATGAAAAAATATTTTATAGGAACCTTACTTCTAGTAATAGAGACAAGACTAGCCAGACTATAGACATTCCTTCATCTGAATCACTAAGACAATTTTGGGCCAATATTTGGGAAAATCCAGTACACCATAACGATTGCGCAAACTGGGTCAGCGATGCAATAATAGAAATTCCCGAAATGGCATTTGAGTTTATTCCTATAGATACGTTTATTGAAGTTATCAAGCGCACACATAATTGGAAATCGCCAGGTTCTGACAATATCCACAATTACTGGTATAAAAAATTCTCTAGCATACATCCTTTCTTAAATAACCATTTAAATATATTCATACATTCACCTCACTTACTTCCAACATATATAACACATGGAGTAACTTACATGATACCTAAAGATATGAATGACACCATAAACCCGGCCAAATATAGACCCATTACTTGCCTACAAACCCTGTACAAAATTTTAACAGCCTGCGTAAGCGAAGTTGTATATGAGCATTTAACTAAAAATAATATTCTAGCAGAACAACAAAAGGGATGTCGTAAGAATAGCCAAGGGTGTAAAGAGCAACTTACCATCGACGCAATCACTATGAACAGTGCTGTTAAAAGTAGGAAGGATATTCACACTATGTTTATCGACTATCAAAAGGCTTTCGATTCAGTCCCGCACAGCTGGTTATTACATGTATTAAATCTCTATAAAATTCATCCAGTACTGAAGCAATTCTTAGAAACGTCTATGCAGAATTGGCAAACTGTTCTTAAAATTAATTCATCCTCAACGATTGTAGCTACTGAACCAATTAGTATAAAACGAGGAATTTTTCAAGGAGACGCCCTAAGTCCTCTGTGGTTCTGCATGGCACTCAATCCTCTCTCACATTTGCTAGATAAAACAGACGCAGGGTTCACACTAGAAAACAGCAATACACAATACAAACTAACACACCTAATGTACATGGATGACATAAAGTTATATTCAGCAGACAAGGAAGCACTTTTCCAACTAGCCGATACAACACAGCAATTTTCTGATGATATTCGTATGTCATTCGGAGTTGATAAGTGCAAAATATTGTCAATTGTAAAAGGTAAAATACAAAATAATAGTTACACACTCGGATCTGGTGAAGCGATTGAGCCAATGGACGAATTGAGTACATACAAGTACTTAGGTTTTAAGCAATCGAGACAGATACAGCAAAAGTTGTCAAAACAAGAACTACTCAAAAAATTCACACACCGCCTTAACCTTATTTTAAAAAGTAACCTTAACTCTAGAAATACGATTAAAGCCATAAACACTTTTGCAGTACCTATTCTCACGTATTCTTTCGGAATAATACGGTGGTCCAAGACTGATATAAAAAAATTACAGCGAACTGTTTATACACTCCTAACCAAGCACAGAAAACACCACCCAAAATCATGTATTCAGCGCCTTACACTTCCCCGCCAAGAAGGAGGAAGAGGACTCATAGATATACACAACTTACACAACAAACAGATACATTCACTCAGAGCGTACTTCCATAGCAAATCAGAAAACTCATTATTACACAAACAGATTTCGGAAACAGATAAAAAACTTACGCCACTAAATCTACAAACTACAAATACGCAAATTAATGAAAACATTGTAAGTAATCAACAAAAAATTGCAGTTTGGTCGGAAAAAGCTCTACATGGAAGACACCGAGCGTCCCTGAACCAGTCACACGTCGATAAAACTAAGTCGAACGAATGGCTCAAACGAGGCGAATTGTTTCCAGAGACAGAGGGTTTCATGCTGGCCATACAGGATCAAATAATAGCCACTCGTAATTACAGGAAATATATAATGAAAGACCAGAATCAGCCGACTGACTCATGCAGACACTGCAACAGTGCCTCTGAAACCATCCAACACATAACTGGAGCATGTAAATCACTAGCACAAACTGATTATAAACACCGCCATGATCAAGTCACTTCAATTATACACCAACATTTAGCATATAAATATAAATTCGTTAATGAAATTATACCATACTATAAATATAAACCAGAAACAGTTTTAGAAAGTAAAGATTACAAAATTTATTGGGACCGAACAATAATAACAGACAAAACTATTCACTACAACAGACCTGATATTACAGTTCACGACAAAATTAATAAAACTGTATATTTGATAGATATAGCAATACCTAACTCACACAATATTCAAACCACAATATCCGAAAAGCTCAGTAAGTACCAAGATCTCGCCATAGAAATTAAAACCCAATGGAAATCTCAAACCGTCCATATTGTCCCCATAGTTCTTTCATCTACGGGCATAATACCAAAATCTCTTACACAAAGCCTGGATACTTTACAGATGCCAACTCATACTCTTTACATGCTCCAAAAAGCCACCATTCTTAACACCTGTCGCATCACTCGAAAGTTCTTGACTTCTGCAACACTTTCATCCACCTTCTCAATTTAAATTTCCCCTTACATACTTGGCTCTGGCCCGTGTGTAAGGTCATATCCTCTCTCAAAAGAGAAGAAAAATAAAGAACTTACTATAATAATAATAATAATAAATCCGCAAGGCAGTTTTGTGGCGAACTGTTGGGCACTGGCGACCCCACGGACCTGATCTCTAGGGAGAATTCTTGTTCCTCATTTCCGGCTTGCCTTTATTGGCTGGCCGGGGTGAAAACTGACGAGGAACAGAGCTCCCACCTCTTTCTTGCCTTAATCGGCCGGTCTGAGTGGAGATTCGCAAGAGCAAACGTGCTCGGGAGAAGGATGTATAATCCAGTAAGGTGCTGGTAGGGATCTTGACCGTACTTCCGGGATTGTCCTGATAGCCGTGGTATACCTCTCCACTCCTCTAGCACCTCAGGATATGTTGCCCCCTTGGCGCTACGTTACTTTGTGCTAGCGACCCTTTTCGGGGGGCCCATTTATTGAGTGTGCAAGTCACCCCCTGCCATTTTAAAGCCGTTTTAATTGTCAGTGGTCAGGCAGGGGCCAATAGTTCTTCCATAGTAAACGATTATTAGTCCACTAAACCAGCCAAACCCATAGCGTTTCATCTTTTGTTTCCATATTCTGCAATAGTCCTGCTCCAACCGGGGATTGTCCTTGGGTATACTTTCACAGTGCATACAGGGATAATCGTCGGTTGGTGTCCCATTCCATTTAAAATGTCTAAAGAGGCCTCTGCGAGTTGGCTTCGGCCCCTCGTACGCCTACCAAAGGACCGGGTCTCTAAGAAAAGGGACCCGAGAAAGTAAAAAAAAAAAAATAATAATAATAATAAACGACGGTCTATAAAGTTCTTACATCCATTTTGAGGGCAAAGATTAATAGTCATATTAACAACAACAACATCATGTCTGCCTCTCAGAATGGATGTAGGAATGGGTCCCGCGGTACTAAGGAGCTACTCCTTATTGATATGGCCATTAGCCAACAGGTTCGGCGTTCCCGAAAGGATCTGTCGACATGCTGGATAGACTATAAGAAGGCCTATGACTCGGTGCCTCATACATGGCTCATGAGGGTGCTAGAATTGTATAAAGTTGATGCAACGCTACGCACCTTCCTGATGTCGTGTATGGGGCAATGGAGGACAGTCCTTCGCTATCCAGGATGTCGAAATATCCAGAGGAATATCGAATCGGTAAGGATCGAGCGGGGTATATTTCAGGGCGATAGTTTGAGTCCACTTTGGTTTTGTCTAGCCTTGAATCCTCTTAGCACACTGCTAGAGAATTCAGGGCTAGGCTATCGGTTGAAGAGAGGTGGTCAGGTTATATCTCACCTCCTTTACATGGATGATCTGAAACTCTTTGCCCCCACTAATCTGCAACTGATGGAGCTACTGAAAGTAACTGAAACATTCAGTAACGCCATCAGGATGGAATTTGGTGTGGACAAATGTGCGGTCATGCATGTAAAGCGTGGAGAGATTATGGAATCCGTGGGAACTCAACTCTCGGATTCCATAAACCTGAGATCCCTCTCTCCAACTGAAACTTACAAGTATTTGGGTATGTCGGAAGCGTTAGGTATCAATGTTACTGACATGAAGCAATCGTTGAAGGAGCGCTTCTTTGGCCGCCTGAAGAAGGTATTTAATAGTCTTCTATCGGGCGGAAACAAGGTGCGCGCCTTCAACGGTTGGGTCATGCCAGTATTGATGTACTCTTTCGGCGTACTCAAATGGACTCAAACGGAACTTGACGCCCTGGATAGGCGGGTCCGTACACTGCTTACTGCGTATCGAATGCATCACCCACGGTCGTCGGTAATGAGACTGTATATCCCGCGAAAGTGTGGAGGTCGAGGATTTTTAAATGCTAAGACTCTCCACAATCGCGAGATATGCAGTCTTAGGGAATATTTCCTAACTGTCGACGTGGGTATGCATCGAAATGTAGTGGCGGTGGACAAGGGACTCACCCCGCTCTCCTTGGCAAATGAGAACTGGCGCAAACCTGCAGTGCTTGACACTAACGATCGCAGGGCGGTATGGCAGAGTAAGGAGCTTCACGGACGCTTTTTCCGGGCCCTACATGGGCCTGACGTAGACCAACTAGCGTCCGTAGCCTGGCTGCGTTTCGGTGATCTTTTTGGAGAAACCGAAGGTTTTGTTTGTGCAATTATGGACGAAGTTATCATGACGAATAACTACCGGAGATTTATTGTGAAAGACGGCACGGTCGACATATGTCGGGCATGTCACCGTCCGGGAGAATCAATTCGCCACATTGTCTCTGGTTGTTCTCGTCTAGCTAACGGAGAATACTTGCATAGGCACAACCTTGTAGCCAGGATTATCCATCAGCAACTTGCTCTGAAATACTCTCTTGTGGAGTCGGAGGTGCCATACTATAGGTATGCGCCCGACCCAGTTCTCGATAATGGCAATATCACATTGTACTGGGATCGGTCCATCATCACTGACAGGACTATTGTTGCCAATAAGCCTGATATAGCGGTGGTGGACCGAATTGTGAGGCGTGCAATGATTGTAGACATAACCGTCCCGCATGACGAGAACCTCGTGAAAGCCGAGAAAGACAAACAAATCAAGTATATTGACTTGGCTCGCGAGGTTGTCGACATGTGGGAAGTGGACTCCGCAATCATTGTACCGATAGTCGTATCGGCCAATGGCTTAATAGCCACGAGCCTCGACCAACACCTTAGGAGGCTCTCGTTGGGCAGCTGGATCAAGGGCTTGATTCAGAAAGCGGTACTTCTGGACACGGCTCGCATTGTCAGGAGGTTCCTATCTCTGGAGCCCTGACCACCGGTAGCTTGGACCCTGTTCCCGATATCGGTGGGCTACTATTTTTATATTTTTAAATGTTTTTATTTTTCTAATGTATATATTGTATAAAAATGTTTAAAAATATCTAAATAAGTAAAGAAAATAAATAAAGGAAATAATAATAATAATTTTTATTTGGAACACAACCATAAATTACAGTGTCTTAATAGCTAGAACAAAGAACAGTTAACTTAACAGAAGTAAATAGCCTGCTGTCTCCCAAACTAGGCAAAAACCTGTATCTTGGGAGGCAGTATTTTAAAAAGTATACGTTCTTTGATTCATAGTCCGTGTAAGACGGCGTGAACTTAAAGGAAAAAATAAGTATAAAATTTAATGATTAAAAGTAAACAAAAACAGAAAAAGGTGCAAAGCAAACTAAAATTAAAAATAAGTTTAAAAAGATATGAAATGCCATTCATCAACTTGGATGGTTTGTGTGTGTGTGTCAGTGCGTGAGATGGTGTGTTAGTGTGTGTGTGGGTGCGTGTGTACAGATGTAAAATATTATATTAGAAGTGACTCTGTATCAGTATAGTCCAAAGTGAATAACCAAACTTTCAACTTACTTTTACATTCCTGTCCGTTTAATGTGTGGATGTTAAGAATTTTATTTATTTTATTGTATAGTCTGGTGCTGACAAAAGGATATTGTTTACGCGCAAACGCGGTGCTGTGAGGTTCTGAGCGAAATACTATGTCAGCCCGTCGTTTTGTGGTGGCAACAAGAGGACTACGATGTTTCCTTAGTATAGCAAGAAGCACAAAAAGTTTCCGGACAGTTAATACTTCACTATCAAAATACAGTTGAGTTGTTGGGTACCTATACGGTTTATGAAGCATAACTTTAAGAACCGCTCTTTGTGCTCTTTCAAGCTATAAAAGTGAAGTTTTATCAGCACCCCCCCAACATACTATACAGTAAGAAAGTAAAGACTGGCACAAAGCGTAGTATACTAGCTTAAGAGTGGCTACATCGGCAGATTGCCTCAAATTATTTAAAATATAGATAAGCACCCTTAATCGTTTGACTAAATAATCAATTTGCATATGCCAGTTTAGAAAATGATCAATGTAGACACCCAGGTAACGGATGCAGGTGGATACACAGAGAGGTGGACAGGAACAATGGGAAGAAGGGTTTAAGCAAGAGTGAACTTTGACATTAATAGGGTCTTTAGGTTGAGAAGATTGGGAAACTGAGAAGGGTATAATTTTGGATTTCTCTGCATTCAATGTTAGTAGGTTTTTTGAGAACCAATCACTAACTATATTGAGATCCGTCTCTGCTAATTGGGTAACTTCATTCCAGGTATCTCCATGAATCAGTAAAACTGTGTCATCAGCATATGCAAAGAGAGAGCAATTTTTAAGGGAAAGGAGGCAGAGGTCATTTATATAAATGAGAAATAATGTTGGGCCGAGAATGCTTCCCTGGGGCACCCCGTATTCTATTTTAGCCTCTTTGCTAATGATATTGTCTATCTTTACATGCTGAGAACGATCTTGAAGATAGCTCTCAAAAAGTTTCAAAGCATGCCCACGAATCCCGATATTACACATCTTCGCCAAAAGTATAGGAACAGAGACCGTATCAAATGCCTTGCTCAAATCCAGGAATATACCAAGGCATTTCTTTTTACTATTGAGATGCTTAGTCACAGCATCGGATAGAGCAGACACGGCATCCTCAGTGGAAACACCTGAGCGGAAACCATATTGATTATGCGCTAAGATGTTATTCGCATTCAAGAATTTAACCAGGCGACTATTCAAAAGTTTCTCTAATATCTTAGAGATTGCCGGAAGTACAGAAATAGGCCGGTAGTTATTTACGCAGTCTCTGTCTCCACTCTTATAGATAGGGTGGACTACTGCTTTTTTAAGAGCATCGGGAAAAACTCCGGTATTAAGAGAAATATTGCAAATATGTACAATAAACGGGGCCAAAACATGGCGGGACACCTTGAGTACTCTACTCGATACAGAGTCTATTCCAACCGAACAATCATTTCGCAGATTAAGAATAACTGATTCAATTTCTTGAATATCCGTATCAAATAGGGCAATAGAATTGAGATAGTTCTTTGGAGTTAAAAATTGCATGCAATCTACCGATGAGGATTTTTTAATTTTTGTCGCTAATTTTTTTCCCACATTCACGAAAAAATCATTTATGGAGTCAATGGATTGTGATGAAATTAAATCACGTGCGGGTAGGGATGGGCGTTTAGTGTAAGTTACAGTATTGATGACTTCCCAAGTAGCTTTAATATTATTTTTGGCTCTGGCAAATTGTTCTTTTTCATAATTACGTTTAAGTTTTCGTAGGAGAGCATTGCAAAAGTTCCGGTATCTGTGATAGGTAAGTTTCAAAATGTGATTATCAGGCTGAGATTTAAGATTTTTATGCATGCAGTCTCTGTTTCTTATGCATTTGATTAGACCGCGAGAGATCCAGGGCTTTATATTCCGGTACTTTTTAGATACTTTAGTTTTACGGGTGTGCTTACATATAATTTCTGATAGTGTTGAGACAAGAATGTTTGTTGCTTCGTTAGCATTAGTGGAAAATAAAACATTAGAGAAATCTGCCTGCTCAATGTCATGTATAATCGAGGTATAGTCAACCACCGTTCTTGTTATGCACGGCTTCAAGTTGGGCCTATCTGTAACAACACTTAGCAAGACTGGTTCGTGATCAGTTATGTGTGATTCTATGACAAGAGTAGTGGCTACCTTATTTGTTTTTAACAGGACATGATCTAAGCAATTATTGATACGGGTAGGATACAGATGAGCTGGAAGTAAGCCTTGTGATGCCGTAAAATTCAAATACTCTTGAGAATGTCGGTCTTTGTTGTTATTTTTAATGTCTATATTTATGTCACCGATTAGAAATATTTGACCGCATTTTTTCAGGAACGAAATGACGTCACCTAAGCTATTCAGAAAACTGTTTATAAAATGGTAGGATGGAGATCTATATAGGGCAATGACAGCTGTATCGTCATTTATTATGCAAACCAGGCAGTTGGATTCATTAAATTCCGGTTCTATAATTTTACAATTTAAATTATGTTTTGTGTAAATAACGATGCCATCATTTTGATTTCTAAAGTTCATTGTTTGGTGAGATTGATATCCCTGTAAAGTGGGGATTATTGACGTCTTACTTAGCCAACATTCAGTTAATATAATTATATCACAATCGAAATGAAGTTGTTTAAGCAAATCTGTAAATTCATCGAAGTTTTTGTTGATACTGCGGATATTGAGGTGTAGTATATTCAAATTTCTATTAATGTTTTTAATTAGTTTATGGCAGTCAACTATTGGTACTTTGAAAGACTTAGAAACCTGATAATTATCGAGATCAGAAATAATATTCAGTGTATCAACCATTTTTATATAAAGGATGTATTTGTAGGGCATAAGTAGCTAGATATAATGTTTTCACATGGACTAGTAAAGGGGATTTGACACTTAATTTAATTTGTAATTTAGCTGACAGCAAAACAAGGCGTGAAAAGTATGTAGAAAAGGTAATGAGTTTGTGTGGTAGTAAACCATGTAAAAGTGTTTGTGAGTAGAGTATGTGAGTAGAATGGAGTATGGCAAAACTACTATTAGGATATGTTTGAGTTATTTCACATTCAAAAGTCATTAAACAACTTAAAACAATTTCGAAAACAAAAGTAAACATTCTTAGCGTTTTTATAATAAGGTACAATCTAAATTTATGACATAAAAAGGGGTAAACATAATTAATATTTGTATTTATGCCGCTCCGCAGTCAATTCGCTCTCTGTTTCAATTTATTTAGGTCCGAATCCGCTTTAATAAGTATAGCAGAATCACCTTCCTTTTTCCGCATTAAGATTCTACCGTTAGCAATCCAGCAAAACGCATACCCGTGGGACTTCGCGTGCATACGTGCCTGATAAAATAATTGCCTCTTTTTGGCAGTTAATGCTTCCGAAATATAAATCGGTTTACCTTGGCCAAGTAGCTGGATATCAGAAGTTGACAGCTTGTTTCCGCCCTTGCTATGATTTTTGTATGCATGTAGTAGAGATTCCTTCGCTATAACCGTCGTTAAATCTACGACGATAGTGCCAGAGTCGGGTGATTTTTTGGATTTTACTCGGAAAATGTCTCGAATTTTGGTCACTTTTAGCTCATTCTGTAGAAATGCGCTAGCTTTTATGACTGTATCACAAAGAGTAGTTTTATTTTCATTCTGGTTTACAGGTATATTCCGAAATTCTATGCAGGATGATTTGATCGAACTTTCCAAATTTTCAATTTTTTCCTCAAGAACTTGTATGTAGGCCATTATCTCTCTATTAGCACTGTCCAAGCTTTTCAATTTATCCATTATTTCATCGTAAGATGTCGATACAAAGTTTACGGACTTACGCAACTCGGAACATTCGGCTTTAATTTCATTTATCGTGCTTAAAAAAGCAGCGTACTTTTTATCTTGCCTTTCAGTAAATTCCATGAGAATGCTTTTAATTTCTGCCGTGAACTGGCTAATATCTTCACCATGCTGAAATTTCCGTTTAAACCTCTGTGTTATGTTCGAGGCAAGTTGCTGCGGGGATGTTGATTTGGGTGCATCAGGCTCTGAGTCATAGAGTAATTCCGTTGGTTTGCTTGGTGGGGTT
The DNA here is from genome assembly GCA_950371165.1 of Lacanobia oleracea. Taxonomy (NCBI): domain Eukaryota; kingdom Metazoa; phylum Arthropoda; class Insecta; order Lepidoptera; family Noctuidae; genus Lacanobia; species Lacanobia oleracea. Next base: position 26,367,522 of record OX493395.1, read on the forward strand.
CTCCTTAGAGACATGATCTTAAAGCTTCTACTCAATTTTCAGATAAAATAGAAATGATAGGTTAGCTCCGTTCCTCGTAGAGATAGCTGTACTTCTTATTAGTCAACGGGAACTTTACAAAAAAATAATAAACGAAATAAATACAAAAAGTACACTGTTTGACTCTGGATCGAACTTGCGCCACCTGACTCGTGTGTAGAGCACAATAACCGCTAGGCCATTTACACCTTTAGATTGAATCTCCAAATGTCGCTACAGCCTTTACCAAAAATATGAATGTGGTAGTGATGAGTGACCTTGCTTTGTGTGCCAATGTCACGGCACAAAGAAGCGAGTACTTTTTAGGAAAGTTTTAAACAGAAATTTTGCAATTACTCGACGCACAGTAAATGTTTCTCACAGATTGTTTAACACTAGGCTTCACGAAAAAGACTTGTACATATACATATACGACACAAAAGATATAAATCAGTTTTTACTACTTTATTTGTTTTTGAAGCACAGAGACTGTTAGCACACGTCTGACTCACACGGACTCCGCGAAATGGTGCGAAATGTTTAATGAATTCCTAAACACACTTGGTAGCAGATACGTTTCTGGAGCTCCAGACTGACCACAACCAGAGGCCGAGAATTAAAAAAGGCAATAGACTCAAATTCTCTCAGTGTACCGACAACAGGTGAACCAACATACTGGCCAGCCGATACCAACAAAACGCCCGATCTAATTGTTTTTTTATCACTAAAGGTATGTCAGGGTTTTACACAAATATGGAATCATGCTTGGATGGTAACTCCGATCACACACCTGTGATATGCACACTGAGCACAGCAATTATCTTGAAAGAGCCTCGCGAAACGCTATACAATCGCAAAACTGATTGGGACGCTTTCCGGTGCTTTATAGAGGAAAATACAAATCTACTGATTCCACTTAAAACAGAAGAAGACATAGATAAGGCAGCTTTTTATATAACCAATCTTATCCAAAAGGCTGCCTGGATGTCTACTCCATATAAAGTACAGGACTCAGAACCAGGATTATACACTGGAAATACGTGAAATGTTAACCACAAAACGTAGATTGAGACGACAATGGCAGACAAGCAGGACCGTACACGATAAAAGAGCCCTCAACAAAGCACAAAAGGAATTAAAACGAATGCTCAAAGAACATGAAAACCATACCCTGCAAGAAAAACTGAAAACTTTGTCACCTCATAAGGCAGATGATTACTCGCTTTGGAAAATAACCAAGTTATTAAAACGGCCACGAGAACACATGGAGGCATCCATTACGACAGTCAAATGGTGAATGGGCGAGGAAACCTGCGGATAAAGCTGAAGTATTTGCAATTTTTTTAAAAGATGTATTCAAACCCAATGAACGTGACACCAGGAATACAGAAGAAGAAATTGATCAAATCATTGAAAGTGATCAGCAAATGTCCCTTCCGTTGCGATTATGCACCCCAACCGAAGTGCAGAAAGCTATTAAAAGTCTGAAAAAGAGAAAGGCCCCAGGATTTGATTTGATTACAGCAGAGGTTCTGAATCACCTGTCAAGAAAGGGAATTGTACTGCTAACTATTCTGTTTAATGCAGTATTAAGACTACATTACTTCCCATTCATCTGGAAAATCTCGATCATTAACATGATATGTAAACCAGGAAAGCCATCTTCTGAAGTTTCATCATATAGACCAATAAGCTTGCTTCCATTATTGTCTAAACTCTTTGAGAAGGTACTTTTGCAACGATCGTTACCTATACTAGAAGAACAAGGAACAATCCCACAGCACCAATTTGGCTTTCGAGCAAATCATGGAACAACAGAACAAATACACAGAGTAGCTCACACAATCCGGCAATCTTTGGAAACAAAAGAGTACTGCTCCGCCGCTTTCCTTGACATACAACATGCATTTGACCGAGTGTGGCACAAGGGTCTCCTGTGTAAACTTAAAATGTGCTTACCACACCCTGCATATATGCTCCTCAGATCCTATCTGGAAAACCGAGTGTTCCAAGTTAGGACTGGAGACTGCCTATCATCATTTTATCCCATAGAAGCAGGAGTGCCTCAAGGCTCTGTACTGGGCCCTGTTCTATACACGGTGTACACTGCTGATCTACCCACCTCAAACATAATTGTTACTGCAACCTATGCTGATGATACCGCAGTACTATCTTGTAATAAAGATCAAATCACCGCATCTACAAAACTCCAAGACCACCTGGATAAGATCCTGGATAAGAGATGAAGAAGAACATGGCTGAAAAAGTGGAGAATCAAAGCTAGTGCTGCCAAGTCAATCCACATTACCTTCAGTCTCAAAAGAGGAGACTGTCCACCGGTGAAACTTGGCGATAACATTCTGCCACAAAAATGTGTCGTAAAGTACCTAGGTATGCACATAGACAGAAGAGTTACCTGGCGAGAACATATTAAGATCAAAAGAGACCAGGCGAACCGAAAACTCAAAGAAATTCACTGGCTCATAGGCAGGCAGTCATCACTTACTTTGGAAAATAAGCTTCTTGTCTATAAATCCATCCTGAAACCTATTTGGACGTATGGAATAAAGCTCTGGGGATCAGCAAGCCATTCTAATGTTGAAATACTGCAATGTTTCCAAAATAAAGCACTGAAAATCATATGTGTCGCACCCTGGTTTACGAGGAACACTGAAGTACACGAGTACCTACAAATACCATTAATATTTCCTTTATTTATTTTCTTTACTTATTTATATATTTTTAAACATTTTTATACAATATATACATTAGAAAAAAAAACATTTAAAAATTTAAAAATAGTAGCCCACCGATATCGGGAACAAGGTCCAAGCTACCGGTGGTCAGGGCCCCAGAGAAAGGAACCTCCTGACAATGCGAGCCGTGTCCAGAAGTACCGCTTTCTGAATCAAGCCCTTGATCCAGCTGCCCAACGAGAGCCTCCTAAGGTGTAGGTCGAGACTCGTGGCTATTAAGCCATTGGCCGACACGACTATCGGTACAATAATTGCGAAGTCCACTTCCCACATGTCGACAACCTCGCGAGCCAAGTCAATATACTTGATTTGTTTGTCTTTCTCGGCTTTCACGAGGTTCTCGTCATGCGGGACGGTTATATCTACAATCATTGCACGCCTCACAATTCGGTCCACCACCACTATATCAGGCTTATTGGCAACAATAGTCCTGTCAGTGATGATGGACCGATCCCAGTACAATGTGATATTGCCATTATCGAGAACTGGGTCGGGCGCATACCTATAGTATGGCACCTCCGACTCCACAAGAGAGTATTTCAGAGCAAGTTGCTGATGGATAATCCTGGCTACAAGGTTGTGCCTATGCAAGTATTCTCCGTTAGCTAGACGAGAACAACCAGAGACAATGTGGCGAATTAATTCTCCCGGACGGTGACATGCCCGACATATGTCGACCGTGCCGTCTTTCACAATAAATCTCCGGTAGTTATTCGTCATGATAACTTCGTCCATAATTGCACAAACAAAACCTTCGGTTTCTCCAAAAAGATCACCGAAACGCAGCCAGGCTACGGACGCTAGTTGATCTACGTCGGGCCCATGTAGGGCCCGGAAAAAGCGTCCGTGAAGCTCCTTACTCTGCCATACCGCCCTGCGATCGTTAGTGTCAAGCACTGCAGGTTTGCGCCAGTTCTCATTTGCCAAGGAGAGCGGGGTGAGTCCCTTGTCCACCGCCACTACATTTCGATGCATACCCACGTCGACAGTTAGGAAATATTCCCTAAGACTGCATATCTCGCGATTGTGGAGAGTCTTAGCATTTAAAAAGCCTCGACCTTCACACTTGCGCGGGATATACAGTCTCATTACCGACGATCGTGGGTGATGCACTCGATATGCAGTAAGCAGTGTGCGGACCCGCCTATCCAGGGCGTCAAGTTCCGTTTGAGTCCATTTGAGTACGCCGAAAGAGTACATCAATACCGGCATGACCCAACCGTTGAAGGCGCGCACCTTATTCCCGCCTGATAGAAGACTATTAAATACCTTCTTCAGGCGGCCAAAGAAGCGCTCCTTCAACGATTGCTTCATGTCAGTAACATTGATACCTAACGCTTCCGACATACCCAAATACTTGTAAGTTTCAGTTGGAGAGAGGGATCTCAGGTTTATGGAATCCGAGAGTTGAGTTCCCACGGATTCCATCATCTCTCCACGCTTTACATGCATGACCGCACATTTGTCCACACCAAATTCCATCCTGATGGCGTTACTGAATGTTTTTAGTTACTTTCAGTAGCTCCATCAGTTGCAGATTAGTGGGGGCAAAGAGTTTCAGATCATCCATGTAAAGGAGGTGAGATATAACCTGACCACCTCTCTTCAACCGATAGCCTAGCCCTGAATTCTCTAGCAGTGTGCTAAGAGGATTCAAGGCTAGACAAAACCAAAGTGGACTCAAACTATCGCCCTGAAATATACCCCGCTCGATCCTTACCGGTTCGCTATTCCTCTGGATATTTCGACATCCTGGATAGCGAAGGACTGTCCTCCATTGCCCCATACACGACATCTGGAAGGTGCGTAGCGTTGCATCAACTTTATACAATTCTAGCACCCTCATGAGCCATGTATGAGGCACCGAGTCATATGCCTTCTTATAGTCTATCCAGCATGTCGACAGATCCTTTCGGGAACGCCGAACCTGTTGGCTAATGGCCATATCAATAAGGAGTAGCTCCTTAGTACCGCGGGACCCATTCCTACATCCATTCTGAGAGGCAGACATGATGTTGTTGTTGTTAATATGACTATTAATCTTTGCCCTCAAAATGGATGTAAGAACTTTATAGACCGTCGGCAAACACGTAACCGGTATATAATTTTTATGTTCCGCAGTACTATCTGATTTATGGAGCAGGTGGGTTATTCCTGTAGTTAAGAACTGGGGTAGCGACCCAGACTCTAAGGCAGACTGGAATTGAGACGCCAAGCAAGCGTGCGATCTCGTAAACCATTTAATCCAGAAATTGTGCAGCCCGTCCGGCCCTGGAGATTTCCAGTTAGGCAACGGACGGACTGCACAAGCTACATCTTGGGGGCTGATGGAAAATTAATATTATTATTAAGCCATTTATATTATTAAGTTTTAAATAACGTATAATTTAACGATTGAAATATTTTTGGCAATTTATTATATATACGTACACACATAGGCAGAGAGTTTCTATTATATTTCACTAATCGAGGCAGTATATCCAGCACAAGTCTGTATTGGTCTCGCCTACATCGCGAGCTAACTTCCTCTGCTGTTTGAAATAGTTATTTGTGTTTTTGAACGAACATGCATGCTTCATAATATATAATGAAGGTAACGGTAGCTAACCAAGATTTTTAAATATAGGTTGACATGATTCGTCAGATGGAATCTCGTATAGAGCTCGTAAACATTTTTTCTGGGCGACAAATGCTCTATTGTAGTCAGTACTATTTCCCCACATCATAAGTCCATACCGTAGTGAGGACACAACATACGCGCGGTATGACATCACAGCCGTTTTTTATTAGTGACCTTTTTTATTTGTCTCAGAGCATAGTCAAATTTATTTATTTTATTTTTCTTAAAATTTAATAATACGTTTTCAGTATTTGAATCTTACACTTTTTAAAGACAGGTTTCTGAATTAAGTATTTGGAGTTTTTAAGATTGACATTGAAAAATCGCCTGATCTGGGAATCCGGAATAATGTATTTGGTTTGAAGTGCAGTGTTTGTGCGTGTTCATGATTCTGACAATGGAAAATATGCGCCATAATTGTATGAAGCTAATCATTTATATGGGTGTCAATGTCAGGAATAACTACAACACAACACAACAACTTCAACAACAACAATGGAACAATTTTGAATTTGAATTTTTATTTTATTTCATTAATCCTAGCTCATTTACAATGTGGAATTTGTAATTTTTTTTTTTTTCATCCATATGGGTACACTGCCTGAAAAAAAATTAATTTTATTTTATTTCAATTTATTTTATTTATTTATCAAACTCTGTTTTAGCCTAAGAACCTCTGTGGTAGTGTCAAAATTCAAAGAGTATAACACGCTTTTAACTCGAAATACTTTATTCAGATACTCTACGTTGCAAAACGTTTGTTAACTATTGCGATCATAAATTTTGAAACGACTGAAATAGTCATGTCATTGTTTTCTTAATTATATACTCCCAGCAATTTAAACCTCCAAACCTGATTACTTATTAGATCTACTCGTTTCCATACACTCCAGTACACAGTCACCTGATCTGTCCCGGGACATTGAGCATCGGATTATGACGTCACGTGTCAGATAGCGGCGCGGTCGGACGTCGATCCGATGTCTGTTTGTTTAGTTCGACAAGGGAGACTGAATGTTGTGTGCGATTTACTGGTTGAAGCGAATTGTTGATGATATTGAATGTGTTTCTGGGGAATTTAATAATTGTTGTTGACTAAATTTTTCTTTGGTAGACTAATGCTAACTACGCTACGACATTACCGAAAAGATTATGGTGATAAACTTGGTTTTCTTAGTTAAGAGTGGAGTTACTTCTAGACAAGCGTGATACATCGTCAACCACATCATCACTTACCATCAGCCGGTCGATTTTGTAAACATGTCGAAGTGAAGGTTTGGGTGAAGTTATCTCGAAGTGAGCTGTCAATCCATGTTTCCAAGATAAAATGACAGCTCACATCGTTATCACTTCACCGAAGCCTTCACTTTTCGATAAGTTTACAGAATCGACTGGCTAATAGCGGACAAACGTGAGCCTTTCAATAATAATAAATCCACAAGGCAGTTTTGTGGTGAACTGTTGAGCACTAGCGACCCCTCGGACCTGATCTCCTGGGAGAATTCTTGTTCCTCATTTCTGGGTTGCCTTTATTGGCTGGCCGGAGTGAACACTGACGAGAAACAGAGCTTTTACCTCTTTTTTGCCTTGATCGACCGGTCTGAGTGGAGATTCGCAAGAGCAAACGTGCTCGGGAGAAGTATGTATAATCCAGTAAGATGCTGGTAGGGTTGCCCCCTTGGCGCTACGTCACTTTTTGCTAGCGACCCTTTTCGGGGGGCCCATTTATTGAGTGTGCAAGTCACCCCCTGCCATGAACCGGGGAATGTCCTTGGGTATACTTTCACAGTGCAAACAGGGATAATCGCCGGTTGGTGTCCCATTCCATTTGAAATGTCTAAAAGGGCCTCTGCGCGTTGGCTTCGGCCCCTCGTACGCCTACCAAAGGTCTCTAGGGACCCGAAAAATTGAAAAACATGAAAAAATAATAGTAAAAAAAATTCATACATTGAATTAGAAATTCACGATTTACCAGACAGGCGAACAGAGAAACATGATGTTTAATTTTATTAAGTTACACAAAGTTATGCAAGAATGTAAAAGTCACTTTTTTGTTTTCTCCATCTAGCCAATGTCCTACTTTACAAAGGGAAGAGAGGGTTCGCGAATTGAGTTAAAAAATTGGATCGTCGCGAAATAAAACTGAAGAAAATTTGACAAAATTTTCAACACAATAACTTAAGACTGTCGAACCAACACACATTATTTTCAAACTTGAAGACACAGCTGTTCAACCGCTCTGTAACGAATCGCCCTACATTTGTTAAATACGACAGAATGGGCCAACAGACGGCGATTATCGCCTTAGACGGGATTATCTCTTCGTCTGAGTTGCATTTATAAGGGCTTATTGTGACTTAGTGGTAAATGCTTTTAAATAAAATATTTAAAAAAGGGGAGGAAATTCCTGGTGATCTATAAATCAATGGAATACCCTTTATTGTACACCATTACAAATAAAAAAGCCAGCACAAGGTTGAAAAATTGTTTAAAATAGTTACCGTGACCCTGGAAGCAAAGGTTATGACCATCCAAGCACTTTTCGACCGCGTCAATTATATCTGTTACCCACTGCTACCTAATAATATGCCTAATGCATTTTCTAATCATAGTAAAACCTATAAAAATATTTGGGAAGTTCATTGAAATTCATTTGACGTTTAATTTCGTGATTTATGATATTCATGCTAGCTTCTACCATAAAATATGTTTAAAATGTACGGTGACTTTTTTCCTCAAAACCTGCTGGGATTGCCACGGCACTTTTATAACTCAGCTGAGTTCAGCATGATTTATACCCGCCCGTGTCGTGCACGAGCTGACATATAAATGCATTATACTACTGACATACTTCTTTGTCTGTGATACGAATACGCATGATAATTAATTCATACGGATGGTAATTGTACTATTTCTATGACTTAGAACAACCATCTCTATATCGTCCTCAAAAATTAGGCTGTGACCTTACTGAGCCGTTAGACATAGTGCTATTCTTTTATCAAATTCAAATGTCGAAATTACAAAACGCAAGGGTTTGATCACGTGACAGTAATCCCACAAATAGTCGTTATGACAATCGCCTGCATCACGCAACCGCTTACAGAAAGTCACTCCTCTATAACCAATGAATCTCTTCAACGACGGACTCGTATAGACCTCCAGCAGATTTCTGAGCGAATAAAATCCTTAATCTATCAATTGAACTCTGCCACAAATAAATGAAAACAAATTTTTGAAAAACTATTTAAACCAATAAAACTTGGGCAACAGGAACACAATAATCCAATCATTGCGGGCATATCTTCCACAAAGTATTCCTCAAAGAGATCGCGCGCTCACCGCGGCTGCCGTCTTTTTGGTGCGCCGTGGTACAAATAAACAGAAAACTTTGCTGTTGCGAGCGACCGTCCTTAATGCTGCTGTCTGTAGGAGTTTGTGTTTTTATTTTAATTGTTCTATTCGAGTTATGATGAGTACTTAGTAAGGAAAATATCACAAAGATACACAATAACTTTTTGGGCGAGTGAGTTTGTGGCTAAATAGTAACACCCGCATATTTTGAACTACGAATTCGCTTGACCAGGGTGCTTACTCTGGAATATAATTCCGATAGATCAACATTGGTCAAACGTCTGTTGGTTGAGTTAAACGTCAGGGATTGGCTTGACTCAGTGAATCCAGCCAATTCCTGACATATGACTGACGATTCCAATGTCGATGATCGGAATTATATTCGAGAGTAAGCACCCTGGTCGGCCCAAAGATGTATGACCATCTTAAAGTTTCATGCCTCAGAAAGCACGTTAACCCGTTGCTCCCCGCTGTCATGTCAGTACTCTGACAGTCGCTACGGATAATCTTGGTCCACTTCAGCAAATAACGTAGAATGTCACCGTGTACGCAAAGTACGTGGGTGCAAACAATCTATGTTTTAAAACTACAAAGTAAAGTGAATTCTTACACCGATATCACCACGACAATTCTACAGCGTTGCAGCAGAATTTTGCTATCGTACCAGATATTTGCATAGGAATTCTAAAAACGCCTTCATGTGTTTAAGAACAGGCTGAACAAGTATTATTATTACTTTCCCTTGCTTGAAGTAAAGAGACAATCAAGTACAGCGAAAGCTTTTTACGAACAACTGTATTACAATATGAAGATGAAGCAGTCCTCGGGAGAACCAAGCCCGACTCATTGGGCAGGGCACATTGCTCACAGAACAGGTAATTGATGGCATTAAAAGGATGATGAAGTGACGACTGCGTACTGGAAGACGTAGTTTTAGAAAACCTCTTACAAGGTGGACCGATGACCTGGTGAGGGTCGCAGAAATTAGCTGAATTGGAGACGTACAGGACCGTGTGTGATGTGGCGACACTAGCGGCAGGCCACCCGTGCACATCTTTCGGGAGAAATAGTTGATAGTGATGTACCAATATAAAATGGACCGTAGATCTTGTGTTTACTGTTAATTTACACCCACATACATATTACTTTAGCTCATGGTCCCAGACGTCGTGTATCTCGCTCACTATCGCAGATCTATTCAGCTGTGTGTCAGACTCGGATAAGACTAGACAGCTCTGAGGCGAAGCTAAGCGGTTCATCGGTTTATATCTGGTACAGACCAAGCAAGCGAGCGAACGAAGAAACGCTTACTAGTGGGAAACACCGTATGCTTGCTCATATGCACACTTATTCCATTCGTTTGTTAAAGTTCGCATGACTTTGTTTGCTTGAGACACTACGACAAGTGATGAAGTGACATTCAGTTGGCGGCGGCAGCGGGACAAAACAATTGTCAAAAATTCTCGCTAGGTGGCGCTCACTGAGTAAACATTGGCTCCGCAAATATTTTTAGTTAAAAATTGCATTAATGTTCCTTTGTTTGCATAACTCGTTTATCCGTTTAATTTTTACGAACAATACAAGCACAAGTGTTATCTAACAGTAGAAAAGCGAAGTGAGTGAGATCAAAACATAAACATTGAAAATTGTAAACAGTGACAAAAAGTGAAGTAATCGAAGTAAATATTGACCGTGACATCGGTTACCATCACCATTGCTCAGTGAATATATAAAGAAAACGTTTAAAATCATATAAGTTTTACATTTAGGCATTATATCCAAAACCAAATGATATTGGTTTACTAAAATTTTATTGTTTCTTTGCGAGGGTGGATAGAGATAGCGCTTAATTGGCCAACTGATAAATACCACTCGTTGACTTACGACCAAGTGAATCAATAACAAATAGTGCGCTGCAATACTTGAGCGACTGGCGTGCGTAGTGGCACAAGTTCAAATCCCACATTCATAAATTATTTTTGGGAGCTTTGTTGGTCGACTCTCATAATGAGTATGCAACGTACGCCGCCACCGTGTTCGATTGACATGGACTTGAAATTGGGGGCTAACGTAACGACGCGTCATAATAAACGTCCTAGGACGAAGAGTAATAATAGTTCGCTTGAACCATCGCCCGAGAAATCGAACGATGCATGTTATAAGTCAATCTCACCGGAATTAATTAGAGACATTGTACGCACAGAACTAAGTAGCCTCCTAACCACTGACATTCGTAAAATTGTCCAGGAGAGCGTTCGAGCTGAACTTAAAGATATTAAAAGTGAGTTGAACTGTCTGAGGTCTGAGTACATAAAATTGGAATCGAACGTAACTGCATTAGATTCCAAACATGGTGCTATTGTACAGGATGTTGTCGCTCTTCAGAAATCTGTTCAGTTTGCATCGGACCAGCAAGACGACTTAAAAAAACAGTTTGATTCATTCAGTAAGCAATCCACGAATACAAAAGTCCTACATGACACAATTGCGAAGTTGGAAATGACAATCGATTCGCTCGAACAACAGGCTCGCCAATGTAATCTGGAATTATGTAATATCCCTGAAAAGCGCTCTGAAAACTTGATAACACTTATGGAGACCATCAGTATAAAGGTGAACTGTCCATTGAGTCAAAAAGACATTATTGCCATTCATCGTGTGCCGCATGCTCACAAAGAAAACCATAAGCCGAAAAATATTATTGTTAAGCTTGGATCACGTATTCTAAGAGATAATCTCCTGAGTGCATTTCGACTTGCCAAGGGTTTAAAAACAGATCATCTTGGAATACCCGGAACACCACAACCGATCTACATGAATGAACACTTGACTTTAAAGAACAAGCAGTTGTTTCGTGCATGCCGAGAAGCTGCCGGCAAGAATAAGTTTAAATTCGTGTGGGTCAAACATGCTACCATTCTCGTGCGAGAGAATGACAGTACTTCAGCAATTGCCATACGATCTCATCAAGACATTCTTAAAATTAAGCCAGGTACTTCTAAGCATGATAATTAACTTAAGTTCTAACTTTTATAAATATTCAAACGAAATCGTTTATATCTTAATGTTTGAAAGCAGCAATAATGTAATCCTCATTTTAGGTGATGTTTTATCGCATTTGAATCGTTGTGCTATTTCTTTTTTAATCACTTCAAATGGCAGTTCTTCTCTAGATTCTGTGTGGTCATATCTGTGGTTAATATACTTCATACTAATTCTGATTTACACTCAAAACGATTTAAACTTAAGCTACATGTCTGTCTCTGAGTTTGGGCTTAATATCCTATTTGAATTATACTTAATTAAATTTGACTCGACTACCAATGGGTGAACTGGCTGTTTATTATCAGAATTGTAGGGGTATGCGGACCAAACTCAATATCCTTTATATGAATATTTTATCAAATTGTTATGATATTATAATCTTGACAGAAACGTGGCTCACTCCACAAATACTCGATAACGAGTTTATAGACAACCGCTACATAGTCTATAGATGTGATCGAGATCGTATTTTGACTGGAAAAAAAGAAGGGGGTGGGGTTCTCGTGGCCGTGATGAAAAACTTGCGTTCCACCTTTATACCACTTGATCCGCCAATTACGCCTCACATCGAACATGTTCTAATACAACTCCCGGGCGTTGGCAATAATAGTGAGTGTGTCATGAGCGCTGTTTATATTCCCCCTAAGTCCCCCGACGAAACATACCTTTCTCACTATAACAATTTGCATAGAACATTAGAAAAGTTAAATACACACTTGTTTTATCTGTTCGGCGATTACAACTTGCCTCATATAAGTTGGCTTCCAAATGGAAATGGGGACGCTACAGTCCTACACTGTAATAGTGATAACTCACAAAGTGAACACATAAGTAACTTCATGTCATTACTGAACGCCGCTCAGTTCAACAACATCTGTAATCGCAATGGTCGCGTGTTAGATTTGTTATTAAGTAACACAAACTGCACCACATCGATACCGACATGTCCATTACTGCCCATAGATGATCATCACCCCCCGTTTTATGCTACAATTACTTACAAATCCAAGCATAAAAATCTTTTGCAAGCAAAAACATTAAAATATAATTATTATAAAGCAGATTATGAAAAGATCAATCGCGATCTGTGTAACATTAACTGGGATCGGGCCTTTAACGGACTCTCAATAGACCAATGCGTGAGTACATTTTATAATAATATTTTCGGCATAATAAAAACTCAAACTCCTACTAGCCATTCCAGATCCTCAAGATTCCCAATCTGGTTTTCTAAATCTCTAATTCGAATATTTAATAATAAAAATAAAGCCTGGGTCAAATGGAAAACGTATAAAAACCTGTCAGATTATGAGCAATTCTCTTTTCTTAGACAGAGGTTCCAAATGAAGTGTAAAAAGAGTTACACCAAATACATAAATGACGTCGAACAAGATATTAAAAAAAATGTCAAGAATCTGTGGAGTTATGTTGCTAATCGTAACGCCAATGTTGGTATACCAGCTACGGTACTTTACAAAAATCAAAATTCCAGTGACCCTGATGCGATTTGTAACATGTTCTCTAACTTTTTTCAGTCGGTCTATGAAACTACCACTTTTAATGACAGTGATTGGTTGCCCCCTGAAACGTGTTCAGATAATAGCGTCATTATTAACCGTATCACTTTTAGTCCTGATCAAGTATTGCGGGCTTTGAAGTCATTGGATGTTGCAAAGGGCGCAGGCCCAGATGGGTTGCCACCTTATTTTATTCGAAGAGCAGCTGATAGTTTGTACATTCCACTTCACACTATCTATAATAAATGTATTGCCGAGGGAACATTTCCTGAAGTTTGGAAACAAGCCAATATAACCCCAGTACATAAAACTGGTTCTAAGCACGATGTAGAAAACTACCGCCCTATCTCTATCTTGTCTACCTTGTCCAAGGTTTTCGAGAGGCTTGTACATAATGCAATATACCCGACCATTCATAACATAATTATTACACAACAACACGGATTTGTTCGAAAAAGATCAACTGTAACAAATTTACTTACTTTCACAGATTACTTATTTAGTAATATGGATCGGCAGGTGCAAGTAGATGCTGTGTACACAGACTTTTGTAAGGCTTTCGATAAGGTGGACCATGAGCTGCTTCTCAGAAAGCTGGCTTATAATGGGATTCGTGGGGATCTGCTTCGCTGGTTTGCATCTTATGTTTCAAATAGGTCACAAAGGGTTGTAATTAAAGGCTTTCGATCTCATTCTGTCGATGTCACTTCTGGCGTTCCACAGGGCTCGATTTTGGGTCCTCTCCTTTTCATCATTTTCATTAATGACATTGGGACTTGTTTCAAGCATTCAAAGTATTTGCTGTACGCGGATGACCTTAAAATCTATCGACCAATTCGTGATCACACTGATGCTATACTACTACAGGAGGACCTTAATCGATTTTATCATTACTGTGTAGAAAATAAAATCCAATTAAGCACATCTAAGTGTGTATCTATTACATTTACAAAAAATAAAAATATTATAAGTCACAGTTACACACTACACGACATTATGCTACAAAGAGTTATGTCGGTAAAAGACCTTGGAATACTGTTGGATGCCAGATTGCACCTTGATGAGCATATTAAAAACATAGTAAATAATGCTTATCGCATGTATGGTTTTGTTATGAGAGCTACCAAAGACTTCAAGCGGGTCGACACCTACATACATTTATATAAGTCATTAATAAGGTCACAGCTAGAATACGCTGTGCTAATTTGGAATCCCCATTATCAAAAATACATCGACAGCTTGGAAAAGGTGCAGCGTAAATTCCTCAAGGCCTTGAAATATCGTTGTCGCCACGATTTATCATCCTTCAATACATGCTACAGGAATATCGAGATGTTAAGTTTAAAATCTCGACGCCTCTACCTTGAAATTATGTTTCTCTATGACTTGTGCAACAACAGATATGACTGCATAGATCTTACTAACAGGCTTAGCTACGTTGTCCCGAGAACTGTCATTAGACGAGAGGTGCGCGCACGTCCGCTTTTCGCGGTCTCCTCCTGCCACACCAACGCTGGAGTTCGTGCCCCTCTACGTCGTATGGCAAACAATTTTAACACTGTTTTTGGTGATTTAGACTTGTTTACATTGTCTGCTGATAAATTTAAGATCTCCTTGATACGGTTGATTGGTGATTTGTGATTGTTATAGTATTTTAATTGATATTTGTAATTTTAGTAAAAAAATATTATTTTTCATAATTCTTTATTTCATTTCAGGTTTTTATTTGATTTTAAGATTGTTTTTGATTTGATTCTTCATTTTAATTTTTGATTTGAGTGCTGATATTAATTTTGATTACGATTATTATATTTTTATATGGTTCTTAATTTTGTATTTAATTTAATTTTCATTTTGGTTTTGATTTATTGCTTATTTGAATTTTTATTATTATCCTTCATAATAAGTTATTTTGCATTTAATTTTATGTTTATATTTAATTTCATTTTTGTTTTTTATAGCTTATTTTAATTATGTTTTCATTCTTTTTCATAATTCGTTATTTTTATTTTACTTTTTTAAATTTTTGATTTGACTTTGTTTTTAAATTTTAATTCTGGCTTTGCATTTTAATGTTTTTGTTTTGATTTAAATTGAAGATTGTTTTGTATTTAGTAACTTAAAATTAAATTTGAATCAAAATGTATAATTCATTTTGATTCAAATTTAATAATTTTGCCTTCCAATTTTACTCGTGTGCAATTAGTCCCATAAATATTTTGTTATGTTTAAAATGTGGACAACGTCGTAGGTTATACATATGTTACTTTTTCTTTTTGTTAAAACTTTTACTGTACCATCTTTGTGTAACTGTTTGTTTTCCCGAAATAAATAAATAAATAAATAAATAAATAAATAAATAAAATCTTTTTGATAAAACGTTTGGAAGTCGGTTATATTACAGACATAAAAAAAGTTCTCCTTTTTTGCAAGTCGGTTAAAAGCTATGGGAATGGGATTGACAAACGCTGTCGAAATGATACGTGAACAATTCCTTGAAGCGAATTTTGTTGTCAACAACAACAACAACACGACAACAACATTCAACAACAACAACATTCGCTAAATTGTTCGGTACCCAAAAGGTGAGCGTATGTCCATTAGTTTTATAACACCAATTGTGCAGTATTTTATGAACTAAGTAGTTTGTAGTGCTTAGTGTGGTGCAGATAAATAAATGCTATTACGCATTACTGATTTCTATTGATCATCGTTATATAAGGGTGGAGGCCTTTTTTTAATGTGGGAAATCATCCAATGACCCCTCTTGGTCTGGGTAAAGCAGGAGGGAATTTCAGACTCTTACTGACTAAAACCCATCCGTGTTTTTTCTCCTGGTGCCCTTTGCACTTGCCCTAGTGGGCCCCATCTTTGGTGCTGACATCTCTTTGAGACGCGCGGAGATCGCAGCGCGCCGGCGACCCGGGCTTGGTTTTGATCAGACGGCGAGTCATCCAATGCTCGCCGTCCGCAGGCCTATGGCCTGCGGCGGCCGGGAATCGTCCTGCGACTCCCGACGCCTGGGGCGTCTTTTTCTGTTGCGGCGGCTGGGGCGTGAGGTTTCCCTCTCTCTCACACGTTCGGCCTCCTCCTTTGCTAGCATTATTGCTTCGCAGAAGGAGGTGACCGCTTCCCATACCTCCTCACTCCGGACCATAGATAGAACCAGGGCCGATCCCGAGAGGTCGCCGCCACCGATCACCTCGACGAGGAAAGGGTGGAGGCCTGCAGGTCCTTTGCAATGACACTTTGGTTACTACTACATAAAACAATTTAATTCGGGATAACATTACCATGAAAATGCAAATAGATTTATAAATCACATTGAATGAACGATCACTAATTTATTATGTAAGCTAGAAATGATGTTTGTGCGCCTGGTCTGCAGTTGGCATAATGAGAACAGCTGTTGTGGAGGTTATTGTGCTTACGTTATTTTTTTCCTTTCGGTTTTATACCTCGGAAGGGATGTTATTTGTAAGTATCTAATATGTTTAGTTCCCTCACGATGTTTTTCTTCCCCGATTATAAAATCGTGGTGATGAAATAAATAGCACGCTTTTTCTGCATTAACATTGCGATTGTTTTAATTTAATAGATAAAAATAAATATTAGCAACAATAACAGGTATTCTAAACTCTACGTTCACTTTGCACTGAATAATAAATAATCCGTTGACCTAATTAACTATAATAATTGAATGGCCTAATAACCAAGTTTATGTTGTAATCAATATTCATTGCACTGGGATTGTTATTGACAGTTGGCGGGAGCTGGAAGTATTTTACTGAAGTTTAAAATATTATAGTTAGTTTTAAATTAGAATAATACAAATAAGTTATAGTTTGGTCTCATCTAATCCCATGCGAGTTTAGGTGGAAAATATAAAAACGAATAGAAATTAATAAATTTCATTTTCTATGCGTAGCTTCAATTGTTAGTTAATGATAATGATTTTTATGATTGATTGTTGATGTTAATGATATTTAAACAAATTGTTTATTCCACTCATATTAAAGTTATCCCCCTAATTTTCAATCGACCCTATGCCTATGCTTGCCCCACAACCCAGCAACTAGTACCGAAGGTCTTCAGCATCGCTTGCAGCGGACACCTCGTCTGAGGTCGCGTGTTCATTATACAGCTCACTTAGGGGTGTGCCACAACCGGTGAAGTAAACCACATGATTGTTTACCCACTTTTGACAATACTTTTAGGCCCTCTTTCAGTTGTAAAGCAATTATTTTGAAACTTTGAAGTATTAGTAATATAGTTATGGGTACCTCAATCGGCGGAAATATAAAAATTAGCAGTAACATACATTTTCGAGCCGCGAGTGCTCCTGCACTTCTAGATCTACTCAAACGCTTAGTTGACTATTCGTATTACCTAATGGCTGGCTTTAACCATGGACAGAGGATTAACATCGCTACACAACTTGGCAATGCCACTAGTCTTTTGGGAAACACGCAATGATATACATATTTTAATGTTTCCTTAGTAAGTAGTTTCTTTTTATTTTAGTACTGACTTAATTTACACAAACAAATAAAGCAATTTTCAAGTTATCCCTAAACTAAATCTTTGTACAGCATCTATCTTTACTAATTCATAAAGGTGAAGAGTTTGTTTGCTTGAACGCGCTTATCTCAGGAACTACTGGTCCGATTTAAAAAAATGTTTGAGTGTTTGATAGCCCATTTCTTGGAAACGGCTATAGGCATTAGCATCATGCTAAGATCAATAGGAGTGGAGCAGACGACGCGACGCAGCGCGGGTCAACTAGTCCATGATAAAATTCGATTTCACATAACGTATTTAAGACCCTCGGAATAGATTGTGTAGTGGCAGCCCTAGCGATGCATGTTCGAATTAATTATTATTGAGCTTGAGTCTCGCAGCGAGACCTGCTCACGTCTCGCCGGAGGACATTCTGATGACACTGAAATAAACGTGTTTAGACACAGGCGATACTTCGATTAGCTATTAGTCTAGTAGGTAAATAGAGAATAGGGTTGTAGGTTATGTGCTCGCGCGAAACTGTGTGAATGACTCATGAAGAAAAAAAAATTGGTTAAAATAAATACTTCATGTTTCTTCATGGTTAAGCAAAAACAGCCTCACGGGTCGACGCTTACCAAGGTCCCTCCATTACATAGCGAGACTCTTCCGTGCCTCGGGAAGCACGTTAAGCCATTGGTCGCAGCTGTCATGTAGATTTTAGACGGGATCCCCATCACGAACCTCAGTAACCGTAAAGATATCCTCAGTATTTATACGAAAATAAAATTGTTTGTTTGATTCGCTTTGACCCCTTAAACGCCAAACCGATTTAAAGAATTTTGGGACATATATAGATGGGACAGGAGACCCTGGAGGTCTTCTCACGTCGCGTCTCCCGGTATGCACTTCAGAAGTTATCAGCCCCATCGACCGATAGATATGTTCTGCCAGCAACTTCCTGCCCACTGCCACAGATTTTGGCGATCCTTTGGGCTGTGTCGTTCCTCGTGCGGATATCATTATTCTTGATTCGATCACGCAAGGAAATCCCAAGCATTACCATCTCCATTGCTCTTTCAGTGACTTTAAGCCTTCTGATGAGGCCCATTGTGAGTGACCACGATTTAGTTCCATATGTCATCACTGGCAACACGCACTGACCGTTCATGAGACACTATCTGGTATATGATGAGAAGAAACCACGCAACGCGGCAAGCTACTGAGTAATTCATCGTGGAGAAGAGGAGTTATGGTTATGTAATAATTTCAAAGACTGCATGTATTCTTCAAGTTCAAAGTGAATCTAAGTTTTATAGCAGTACTTCGTGAAGTGTCACCCCTAACTCTAAAATTAATTATTGAGCCTCACTTGAAGTTGGTCGGGAGTCGGGACGTCGCGTTAAAGTTTGACAAAGGGCGCCATATTTATAACTACGTTCCGAACTGCTACATATTCAGTTAGTGTTGGCTACGTTGTCTCGGATGAGAGGAACTTTGACTTGATAGTATATGTAGGACGATATAATTACCTACTGATAACTCTCTCAGTAGGTAGTTATACCATGGCAGCTGAGAAATGACCAGTCCCAACTGACGGCGCCCGTTCGTTATCAGATTAGCAAAGTCTTATTATGCATAGGTTACCAAAGCGTATTTGGTACTATGCTAGTAGATTTACTGAATACCAGTATTTTACGAGGAGCGGCTGCCTACCAGACCTCCACAACCCATTGGGTAACACGGTACTTCATGGCATGACTGGAGTCAGATTTACTGGCTTCTGACTATCCGTAACGACTGCCAAAGATCTACAAATGACAGCCGGAACCAAAGGCTTAGCGTGCTTTCCGAGGCACGGACGAAACTTGGTATGTTAAGATGGTCACTCATCCACAGACCAATCTAGGCAAGCGTTGCTTAACCTTGAAGATCGACCCGTGCGGCTGTTATTGTTTAGCCACGGAGCTACACTTTAAGCTATTGTGTCTAAAGTGTAGTCCCAAGCACGACTGATGAGAATGAAAACAGAGAAATGTAACTACTTACTACTTAGGATTGTATTTCATTTGGAAAGGGTTTTGTGTTACGTATACCTATTTCTATAACTAAATAAATTGGACTACGATAAGCTGACTTGATGAATCAATATCAATTACTCGCTCCAATAGACATCGGGTTCTCTTACAGAGATTTTATTTCATTGAATGTTCTATAAGTAGATACTATAATTGTAACCTATAACTGTTTCCTATTTCAGTTTAATATAGTTTGTCCCATCCTTACACCGCGTTTGGAAATAAGGCTCGTAGATGATGTATAGCCTCAGTATAAAATCAGTAGGTACGCCTAGTGAGAAATGTATGAAAAATCTGGATTTCAATAACTTGTCTTCCACTAATGGCTTGGAATAATGTCATCATGCATGCATACATGTGCTCCTCAAGAGCGCGTAACTGAAATAATAACAGTTACACTAGCAGATCACCACGATCATCGAGGTTTTAAGTTTTCCATACCAATAGGATGTATCTCAAGAATCGTAGTAGGAAGACAGTTGAAATTTTTACAGGCTGATTCTGTTGCCGCTATGACAGCAAATAATGAAATAAAAAAGGTAATTAAGCGGGCTACCATACAAGAAACGTGTTTATTACGGCTAATGGTACGGGACCTTTCGTGTGGGAGTTCAACTCGCACTTGGCCGATCTTTTTCTTGTATGGGAGATCAGTCATTACATAGCAAGACTCCTCCATGCCTCGGTGTTTGTCCGAGCCGTCATTTGTAGATCTTTGACTGTCGTTATGCGTAATGAGAAGTCTGAAATCTGAGAACAATATTGCCTAGGGTTATCGTGTCCCCCAGTTCTGGATTGTGGAGGTCAAATAAGCAAACATGTCATGTAAACTATTGGCATTCGGTAAGATTGTATTCCAAACCCAACGTAATTGGAGGAAAAAGCTAGAGAGATTGACTCGTAAACTAATCTTTAATATTTCGCTGAAATACAGCCTTCTTATAACATACTAGCGGACGTCACGCGGTTTCACCCGCGTAGTTCCCCTTCCCGTGAGAGTACGGGGATGCAATATAGCCTATGTTACTCGCCGATAATGTTGCTTGATCCATTGCTGAAAGAATGTTTTCAAATCGGTCTAGTAGTTTTAAGTTATTTCGTTACATTCAAATCGTTGCCGTTTATAATAATAGTATAGAAGTATAGATATAGATTGTTTACTGCTTTCTCAGCTTCCAAAATGAGTCCAGAAAAGTGTTATTAACGTGAACATATTGCTGCCACGTCTAGTAAACGCTGAGCTAAGCCGCCACTAAGCTTGACTTAATTATTGTTGGTACGCCTAAAATATGAGCACGATGGAGATTTATGCTCATGAGCTAGGTCGTGTATTGTGCCGCTGTTCTTGTATGTAGCAGATCTTGGCGTCTTAAATTGGTTTTGTGTTGATGTGTTTGAGTATTATGTTTCTTAAATAGTTTTTGTTTTAGTAGTGCAGATATTTGATGTTGGTGAGATAAACGTTAGTCACATTTCCTTATAAGGTGGACCGATGACCTTGTGGAGGCTGCGGGAACCTGATGGATGCCACACAGAACTTGTCAAATGTCTTTCGTCTAAAATGACGATGGTGACGATATATTTGAGAGCAAACGAAGGTGTTGTACAGACATTTTCTCTCACTCACAATCATAGTCAACACATTATCTCAAAATTTCTGAAAAAACCTGATTCACACGAACTTCTCGTAGTTATTAATCATCACGTAAATTATAACTATTGACAAACATAATGGGACTGATCGGCGATTTAGTGTTATAGCTACTAACTATAGGAATATGTACACAAATACAATTTACACACAGTCGGGAATATAGCCCACTTTCACATCGAACCATTAACTCCCAAATCACAGTACATTCAAACGTTCATTCAGTACATATTTACGTAGCTAAGTGAATCGTCCACGATATTATATGCTTTGAACGTGGCTGGCGGGTAGCCAACTGTGTTAGCATGGATCAGATAAGTGCAGAAGGCCGACTCTTTACATTTGTGCCTGACTTTTCCTCAACTATGTTAGCGTTGGCTTTCAACAGGACACATCTGGCATTTTACATAGAGTGGCGTCTCTGACCTCCACGATCCAAATGCTGGTACATAGCGATTCCTCTTATTAAGATAGACTGTCTGACTTTCGAGCTCCTGACTTCTCGTAACGACTGTCAAAGATGTGAGAATGTCATCCCGGTTCAATCGCATTTCATGCTTTTCAAGGCAGAAGAATGAGCGAAAACACTCGCACACATATCTAAGTACGTGTAGCGATCTCAAACGGCAGCTGATTGCGAGTGCGCTTGCACTCGCTGTACGTGACGCGTGTGTTGTGTGCGTATGTTTTCGTACGTGCGGCTATATTAAACGTGAGCCGCTTGTAAGTGTATGGAGTCAACCTTCTGCATCTAGTTATGTAGTGGCGTTCGTTTAGTAAACGATGCCCGGCGGGCTACTGTGGGCAATTGGGCACGGACGATAGATCATCGATAGGAGGGAGTATTGATGGATGGACTTGTTGAGATGTGTCCTCGAAAACTTAAATCAAACTGGTGGACCAATCACAACAGACAGCAGATTTGCTGATCAAAAGTTCTTTTTGATTTTTAGAAAAGAGGTCATTAAATGCTTTGACTAATAAACAAAGGCCCTTGTCATAAAAACAAAAAAAAACGTAAATCAACGGCAGAACCAAGAACAAAGTTCTATACGAACATGACCACAGGGCTTATTTAGTTTTGTTTTGCACTGAAAAATTGAAAATTGATTGAGGTTCAATAATTTTTCTAAAATTAATATAGTCTTAGTTACTATTTATAGCATCAGCCACTGAAAGTAACGTCATAATCAGTCCAACCGGTTTGGAGATTAGCCGAAAGAAACAGACTGTCAAAAAATTTGAATCTAGATTCAAGAATCGTACCTACAGTTCTGTTCTAACTTTTTACTATTTTTTTTACTAATTTGTTTTTGGAAATAGATTTTTTATGATATTATCATAGGAATCCTTTTTCAAAAATAAATTAGGCACAGCCAACTGTGTCCAACTGTCCACTGGACAGTAGCCTCGCAACGTAATCTACCTGATGTGTGTAATATAGTATGTACCGCATGTAGGACAGCTGAAATATGTGTAAAATATGCAGGCACATGCGTTACTGAGCAGGTACTTAGTATTCCGTGGAAACGGAGTAATTCTCTCCAAATACGCTTAAATTTAAGCGGTTCATGAAAATTTTGGTATGTGTGGAATAGGAACGTATTGAGTGTAAATTACTCAACTTTACAGATGGTTCTGTGAGATTTGGAAAGCATTTTGTTACTTTTTGACTTATTCGTTCGCCATTTTTCAGGTTTATTTATTAAGGATGCAGCTGAATTTCTGTATGTTACCTAGAGTGATTGCTCTGGAGGAGCTCGTGGCTAAATAATAACAACCGCACGGGTCGGTCGGGTTGAATGTTGGATTAGTAAAAAAAAAAAATTAAAGCAATTGTTGATTGAAAAATGTTATTACTTATACGAAAGATGAATTTCTGAATGATAAATTAATGTAAACTTATTTATTTGACTATGGAAACATTTGAATATTGTCAAATAATGTAATTTATTGTTATTTATTTATGCATTGACTGTAGAAATTACTTCATAATTATGTTTATAATGATAGCATTATAATCATAATAAAAAAAATAATTATATAATATTAAATTATATAAATTCCTGAAATCATATAATTAGGTCAAAAAACAAGTTCGAAGATCGCGTTTGAATCAATAGTACTTATGTAAATTTATTCTGAAAAAAGTTACGGAACCAACCTACTACCAAATTAAATTAGGTACTGCAGAGATCCTATTTGGGAGGTGCGACCTCAATGACATAAGCCTTGAAAGAGTTAAGAAAAAAGAGTAAGTTAGAATTCGAATGTGATGACATAAGGAAGTGTTCGTTTTTTCTAAGAGATTCGATGGTTGGCATTGACGTTGAAACACGCAAAATATAATTATACTTGAAAATACTCTGATTTTATTTATTAAAGAGTAGGTGCCTTACGCACCCCATTAAAAGCGATCCTTACAATTGGTGGAGGTGCCCGGTATAGTACGCGTGTGCACTGCGTAAAATATAAAAGTGCATGAAGAAACTCCCATTTTTATAAAGACATCTCGCGAAGGACGAGATGCTAACTGTGTTCAGGCGATAGATGTGTGGACGCCTGGAAAGCAAAGCTAAGTGGTTTTTATATTCACAAGAAAGATTTCATACATACAGTCAAAAAAGTATCGGGAATGGATGATTTGTTTATGGTTTCAAATTCAAATTTTTGTTTTTTTTGTAGTTGTTAGATTGGCACAACTGTTTTCCATTTTGGCGCGGAGTTTGAGTTGCATCTGTTATTTATATTTAATACAGTGCTGGTTTTAGTAATATCATATATAGTGTGTATTGCGAATTTCATAATGGACAAAAATATCGAACAAAGACTTTGTCTTAAATTTTGCATCGCCGATGGAATTTCGTGTTCGGAGTCACTGAAAATGTTACAGAAGGCTTACGGTGAATCGACTTTATCAAAAACTCGTGCTTATGAGTGGTTCAAAGCGTTCAAAAGCGGTCAAGATGTGATGGAAGATTTGCCTCGCTCTGGTAGGCCGTCAACGTCTGCAACTGAAGTTAACATCGCAAAAGTAAAGGAAATAGTGACTGAAAATCCCCATTCAACTCTGAGAGAGATAGCCGCCGAACTTTCTGTATCTCACGAGTCGATCCGTACCATTTTAACTAATCATTTGGGTATGAAACATGTTGCTGCTCGGCTAGTCCCAAAAGATCTGAATTTTCTCCAAAAACTCAATCGCATGAAAGTCGCTGAGGACATGCTAGAACGAGTCAGTTCGGACCCAACATTCATGAAACGCATTGTTACTGGTGACGAGACGTGGGTTTACGAGTTTGACATGCAAACTAGTCAACAAGCTTCGGAGTGGCGCCTTCCAACTGAACCGAAACCGAAAAAACCACGCCAAAGTCGATCAAAAGTCAACTCAACAACAACAACTCTCTGAATTCTTACCGGAAGGTCTAACGGTAAATAAAGAATATTATTTGAGCGTTATGCGGCGTTTAAGAGAGCAAATTTGACGAAAAAGGCCAGATTTGTGGAAAGAAAATTCTTGGATTTTGCACCACGACAATGCGCCTTCGCACAAGGCTATCATTTTGAACGAATTTTTAACCAAACACTCAACAAATACCATCCAGCAACCACCATATTCACCAGATATGGCTCCTGCTGACTTTTTTCTTTTTCCTAAACTCAAATTACCACTTCGTGGCACCCGTTTTCAATCGATAGAAGACATAAAGGAGAATTCGCGGCGAGAACTGAACTCAATTCCGGAAGCAGCGTTTAAAAAATGTTTTGATGAATGGATTATTCGTTGGCGCAAGTGTATCGTTTCTAAAGGAGCATACTTTGAAGGTCATAAAATAAATTTGGATGAATAACAGACATTTTGTGTATTATTGATCTTTTCCCGGTACTTTCTTGACAGAGTAGTATGTGTAAAAGATGTCTATGTTATATACCGGTATAGACCGAGTATGCTTTGAAGAGTTCGTAGCCGAATTCAGGCGAGTCGCTTTTGAAAGCGAGTGGCGAGAAGCCGATTATTCGTTGATTTTGGGCGCATTTCTGCAGAGCGCTGCGAGATATTTTTATAATACGGTATACCATGACGGTATAGATTTTTCGCTGCTATGCGACAAGATAAGGAAGGAATTTCCGTGTAAATGCATTTCGTGTAAACGACGACGGCCATTGGAATGCTCTATTTATGTCGAAAAGACAAATATTGAAGTGGCCGATGGATGCGGACAGGGAGAGTTTGTGAATGTCGATAATGATACCTTTATATTCCAGTACGAAAATTGAAAATCCACAAATCGAAAACCATGATGACAATGATGACCATGATGACAAGGATGACAATGATGACGACGTCGAACAGAGCTGTGGAGAGAGCAGCCTAGTCAAGAACGAAACTGAACTGGACGGAACAGAGGAAAGTGTACAAGCTGGTGTATCTATTCCAATATTTACATCTGAACTCCTTACAGAAAGCAAGGCGATTCTGAGGTCCGAACCAGAGCGCAGTTCCAATGACAACCATGATGTGGATGCTGCCGAAGTGGATACAAGAGAGGGTGATCAGTATGCAGACGCCGCGATGGAAGTTGAGGAAGCTGCCTCGGCGGAAGACGATCAAAAGGAGATGGTTCAATACGGAAAACAACTCAATGTGTCGACGAATGTTGTTTTATGTTCATTATTAAATTTTAATTCGGCCAGTAAGGCAAACCATAGCGTAGAAAATAAAAGTGGTAGGGACGTTTTATTATTTGATAGGAGAATTTTACACACAGACATACACACACATAATTTCCTTAAGAGGCGTGAGTTAGTTACTCAAAATGAGTATAAGTTTCCTCTTCATACCCTGAATAAAATAAAGAAAACAAGGGTGATGAAAAAGACAAGGAAATATTATTATTATTATTATTTGTTTTTTTGTTTTTTTTTATTAAGAGAAATCATACACATCAAATCATATAAAACATTTCACTGATGGTTTGATAGTTCAGCAACCTTTAATTTACATATGGAGATATTTAAGAAATAAACATGAAACTATTAAACATAAAAGGTCAGGAAACGTTTTATTTTGAAGATTTTATAGTTGTTCGAAATTCCACTTTATTATACTTGCTAGATTTATATAATGTTAGTTATTTTCAAGTTTTCTGCTAATCTCATAACATATAATTTATTTATTTTAATGGCAGCGAAAGCCGAAGGATTGACTTGTATTATTTCAGTCATAGGATGACATGACAACATAAAAAACAATTTGTCATATTGTGTCAAACTAACCAAAAGATTATGCTTTCATATAGAACTTGTAAAGATTAAATTGAATAAGGTTCGATAGTTAATAATCACGTAAATAGGTCGAAACCATTTTATTTTAAAAAGCATTTATGATAGCAGAAATAGTAGGATGTCAAAGCAGATAGATGTCAAATAATTTTATGTAAACAAACATTATTTTTGTTTGGTAAGTTGAATAAGATATTGAATGAAGTCTTTTTTCCATGTACATTCGAAGAAGGACATGTACGTGATCGACGACTTCGAGGGCGCTCCCAGATTTGGAAGAGTGCGTTTAAAAAATATTAGCTAGGGTGAACTCATTCCAGTGGTGTTAAAGGTAGAGTTTTCGCGATTAATTTTACGCCATTAGAGAACTCCATGGGCGGTTAAACTAACTTCGCGTACGGGGCGTAGCCTTGCGAATGGTGGCTAGTTGTCACCATTGGTTGAACTGATTATGGAGGCAATTGATTTCAATTCTTATGCATTATAATCACTGGAGTAAGTTCAAAGTAAAAACTTTAGCAGAGTAGACCTACTAGGATCATCCGACGAGTAACCACATAGATTAGTTAGGGTAAATCTAATCAATTCAATCCCTTCTGGATAGATGTGAATTGGCACATCGATTTTGTTTACGTCCGACGATGTGTTGCAGGTTTTTGTGGCGTTTTGCTGCAGCAGGGTTTCAGCATAACTGCTTTAAGATATTGCGCAAATGGCGCATAATAATTTAAAGAATATTGCCCAGCGCAGGGTATGACTGAAACTGCTTCTATAGAGGCATACGTCCACCTGTCTACGAAGAGTCGCCACTTAGGCAGGGACTCCGGGTTAGGAGTAGGAAGGTGCTTGACTCTTCCAAGGCAGAGAATGTATGATTGCAAGAAAATTATTCTTACTATCCTCCATTCTTCGGGGGGTAGCTCATGCAGAGATCCTATTTGGGAGGTGCGACCTCAATGACATAAGCCGGAAAGAGTTAAGAAAAAAGAGTAAGTTAGAATTCGAATGTGATGACATAAGGAAGTGTTAGTTTTTTCTAAGAGATTCGATGGTTGGCCTTGACGTTGAAAACACGCAAAATATAATTATACTTGAAAATACTCTGATTTTATTTATTAAAGAGTAGGTGCCTTACGCACCCCATTAAAAGCGATCCTTACAGTACACAATTATATTTCCATTTAAAATAGGCATCTCCACGCTTTTGATCGCTCATCTTTGATTAATAAGATAAAAAAAAACTACTTAAAGAAGTTTAAACACATAATCTAAAAATAATCGCACTTTTCCAATAAAAGAACACAAAGTTCTTATTAAAGCATAAAGCGAAAGCTCACAAAAGAATTTTCTTAAACTTTTCCAAGCGACTGCAAAAAGGATAGAGGATCAAATTAACATAGTTCTTCATACGCAACACAAACATAACCAGAGAACCTTGATCTCTTAAATTTCACTTTTAAAACAGAACGAATATTATTCAAAACATGAATCTTTTGATGTTTCGAAGAATTTCACGTTTACCTACTGTGGAAAAATGATAAAATCAGCCTCAAAGTCAGCCAACGAAGTCAAATTGTACAGTATCTGTTTTTTTTTTGTAAAACTGGTAGGAGTAAAAGAGACAGTTATTTTTCCATCGCGTCCTAAAGCTTAGCGGTTTTCAATCAAGTTGTCAAAGGACTGGAAACTTGTTAGTTACAAAGATATGTTCCCTTTGATTGAAGTCTTTAGAAATGTCTGGGTTTATTGAGTTCTTTACTACCACACACTAATGAAACACGGATCCGATTACTCATGGTGGTCCTTATGAGAAACGGAAAATCGTAATCGAAATCGACCTCGTAAATTGGAACACAGAATCGCAAGTACAGTTAACAACATAGTTAATAGAATGGGAAGTAAGGAGTCTCCATTTGTCTTTCAGCCATTCAGAATATACTTTGTTGTGGTTGCACCACTCTTTGTTGCGTAATTTTAATATTATGAGCACAATGGTGACTTTATTGCTGACAGTGATATAAACCAGACAACCAACTGAAAGAACTAACAAAAAAAATCGGTCCAAGTGCGAGTCGGACTTGCGTGCAAAGGTTTCCGAACCAATGTTAATTGTGGAACATGTTTAACCTTCCTGTAGTTTGTAGGTGGAGAACTATTATCTGCATTTTTTTCAAAATTTTAGGCTCAGTGGTTCCGGAGATAAGTGGGCCAATCAGCATCATCATCAAAACAGCAGAAAAAAGTACACTGCTGGACATAGGCCTCTCCCAAATATCGCCACAAAAACCGGTCCGCTCGACCAAAAATATTATTTTAATATGATAAAAAAATATAATTTAAACCCTCACAGCAAGCCCTTTCATTTTTGATATCACACGATACAGTTAGAAAAGCTTTTTTTTATAATTTTCTATTGTGACTCCCAAATATAATATAATAACAGCCGCACGGGTCGATCTTGAAAGTTAAGCAACGCTTGCAAAGGTTGGTCTGTGGATCGGTGACCATCTTAATATACCGAGTTTCTTCCGTGCCTCGGAATGCGCGTTAAGCCGTTGGTCCCGTCTGTTTATTTGTAGAACTTTGGCAGTCGTTACGGATTGTCAGAAGCCAGTAAATTTGACTCCAGTCTTGCCAAGATGTACCGTGTTACCCAGTTAATGGGTTGTGGAGGTCTGATAGGCAACCGCTCCACGTAAAACACTGGTACTTAGCTGAATCCGGTTTGACTGGAAGCCGACCCCAATATAGTTGGGAAAAGGCTAGGCAGATGATGATGAGTCTGACTCCCAAAAGTGACCCCCTACTCTTAATGCATTTATTTACGTAACGCGTTTGTGTTTGGGTCACAGAAGTCTTGTCTAACTGGCTTTGGCAACGCATCCTCAAACTTGCGAGGGCATCAAGTCTCAAACTCAAATTCCTCCGTGTCACATTCCAGATGTTATATAAACAAATCTTTATTCAAAAAGTTTGATATTTCCTTTATTTTTAACAACGGTGTATACTCTCAACAACGATATATTTTACACTAACGCATATCTGAAAGCAATTCCTATGACAAAGAGTACACAGACCAAAACCGTTCAAACTGTACGATACGTCTCAAATAGTTTCCGAACAATTGCATTGCCCACACAAGCTGGGTGGTCCACAACAAGTTTGTATTGCACTTGGAAACTATAAATATTGGTTCAAAAGCTTGGCCAACACTTTGAGAACGGAACTTCAAGTTTCACGGAAGGAAGCCGAAAGGAATGTTGAAGAATATGTGTTATGAATGTGTTTGCAAAAATATATGGGTTTTGGTTTAATCATATTTTAGAAATGAAGACAGTAAGTATTAGGGTGAATGGACTTCATCAGAATGCTTAAAGTCACCCAAAGGGCAACGGAAAGGGCTATGCTTGCAATTTTCATTGCGTGGCAGAATGAGGATGATGAATTCAAATTCAAATTCAAATTCAAAGCATTTTATTTCAAATAAACCATTCACAGGCACTTTTGAAACGTCAAGGTCGGTCAGTCAAAAACATGGAAGCTATTTGCACGTTCCAAAGCGTAGATCTCTATGGAGAAGAACGTGCAAGAAACTCCACGGACACTCTTTTAAATCATGTTATGGTTTTACAAAATTTCAAGTTACATATACTTGTTGCTTCTGCATGTGAGGACAATGCAAAGGAAAAAAAAAGGGCTTATTATAAGAATTTTAAATATAAAGATTAAAATAAGCCAATGGCAGTTAAGAGATGACCAGTCTCAACCGACGGCGCCTGTTCACGAACATGACGCGTGTATCGGCACCCTTCAGCTCAACCATTTCGAAGGGAACCGAATGATCAAACCCACGCGCTGCCATCAGCGAGACATTTGAGTGAGCATGACATGCTCTCAACCACCATGCTCGTTCATGTCCAACAAGTAAAACTGTAACTACTCACATAAAATGTAAATGGTTTCATGGTACTCACATTTACAAAATTTGAAAAATATGCTTCTACTTTACACAAAACTATGGTTGTCTTTGACCAAATAATGAAAAATAAATTAATAAAGAGAACGATTAAGATCTTACATCAAAAAGAATAAATAAGTAATTAATATAATAATATAATTTGTATGTATATTAGAATAAATAAACGAAATAATGTAAGAACCTCTAAAAGGAGCGAGCATCTCTTCCAAATATAAAAACATAGAAACCTAAAAAGTGGACCTAAGCAGCTGTGACTGTGGAGCAGGACCAGCATTTAGCCAAGCGTTTTTATCGAGGATATAATCTTCCAGTTTATAATACGCTTGTCTACATAGTGTGCGTTTTATGCATGCTTTAAATTTTCTCTCATTCAGTTCGAGAATATCAACTGGTATTTTATTATAAAATTTAATACAGTACCCCATAAAAGAAGTGTGTACTTTGGCCAATCTGAATCGGGGTTGATCTAATTTGTTCCTATTTCTAGTGTTAAAATTATGCCTGTCACTAATCTTGCTAAAGAGATGAAGATTTTTCCGAACATACATAATATTTTCGTAAATGTATTGACAAGGTACCGTCATGATGTTGATATCCTTAAACAGTTCTCTTAGGGAATCACGCCGACGGAGATTGTAAATGGCTCTGATGGCTCTTTTCTGCAGGATAAATATAGACTCGATGTCTGCAGCACGTCCCCATAATAAGATACCGTAAGACATGATACTATGAAAGTAACTAAAATAGACCAGCCTCGCGGTATCTATATCGGTAAATTGACGGATTTTTCTGACAGCGTATGCTGCTGAACTTAGCCGTCCCGCAAGAGATGTTAAATGAGGACCCATTGTAGCCTTGAGTCAAGCGTAATCCCCAGGAAAACCGTGTTTTCGACGAATTCAAGTTTCTCCTTGTTCAATACTATGTCGCAATCATTTCTTTTAACGTTCGGTAAGGCAAATCTGATGCATTTAGTTTTTTTCCCATTTAATACTAAATTATTAGCAGTAAACCAATTTTGGACCTGCTGTAGGGCGTTATTTACGTCGTCAAGATTTATGGAACGTCTATCTATCTTAAAAATTAAGGACGTATCGTCAGCAAATAATACCATATGAGGTTGATTTTTAAAAAAAAAACCGCTAGAGAACCAAGGTTACCGACATAGCCCGAAGGATCGCTTAACTAAAGTGGTATTGGGCACATTGGTCGTAGAACAGATGATCGACGGGGCCGAAAAGTACTGGAGTGGCGACCGCGTTCCGAAAGTTGCAGCGTTGGAAGGCCTCCCAGAAGGTGTACCGATGACCTGGTGAGGGTCACGGGTAGTCGATAGATGTGAGACCAGTTTTTGTGGCGACACTTGGGGAAGCCTATGGGAGGAGCTCGTGGCTAAATAATAACAGCCGCACGGGTCAATTTTTAAGGTTAAGCAACGCTTGCCAAGGTTGGTCTGTGGATGGGTGACCATCTTAACATAACGAGTTTCCTCCGTGCCTCGGAAAGCACGTTAAGCCGTTGGTCCCGGCTGTCATTTGTAGATCTTTGGCAGTCGTTACGGGTTGTCAGAAGCCAGTAAATCTGACTCCAGTCTTGCCAAGAAGTACCGTGTTACCCAGTTTAATGGGTTGTTTGGAGATCTGGTAGGCAGCCGCTCCACGTTTTTTTCTGGTGGTCGCCACTGTTGATTCTGGCTTTCAGGAGTTGCAGTGGTTGGGAACGTGTTGCGGGCTTGTCCACGTAAAACACTGATATTCAGCTGAATCTGGTTTGACTGGAAGCCGACCCCAATATAGTTGGGAAAAGGATAGGCAGATAGTGATGATGACTTGAAGAAGCCTATGTCCAGCAGTCTTTTGGCTGATATGCAGTTTTAGGTGAATTAATCCTGATTCCCGTGGTGCTATTGTTTGAGGCCGGCGCAACACATTTTCTTCTTACATACTTCTCTATGAATCGTCATCTCAATAAAGTTTACCTCCTTGCTAGCCTTATCATCTTTCACAGGCCATACGTCGTTTTTTTGGCCTTCCTGTACTTTTACGGATATCAAAATTTTTGTGATAAATAGCAATATTAACAACTAGGCCAACATGAATAGCGCCTACGTTTATGCCTTGACGAAACAAATCTATGTAGTTTATTTTCAGTTTTTTTTAGCTTTCAGTCTAACGGGATTAAAACCAATACCAATATGTTACACGGAGTGTCTGACCTCTACTACCCAGTAACTGGGTAATATAATTCGACTTTGACTGTCAAAGATCTACTAATGACAGCTGGGCAGCGTGAAGAGCTGATTGAAAAACTGAGAATGTAATGATTGGTCACCCATCTGTTGCTCGACATCAGCGAGCTATAGATCAACTCGTGCGCTATTATTTAAACACGAGCTCTATAAACAAAACCTATATCATTCGTTATTCACAAAATAATAAGAAGACTCAATGGATTGCAAATAACCCACATTACTTTCTTGTTTGAACCACAAAGCTGGCTTGGCGACGGAACAAAAGAAACACGTCGGAAAGCAGTCGACGGGGACGTAAGAGACGTGCATGCTGAGTAACGTCTACAATGCTTACTTTACAATTGATAGGTAACGTTTTGAATTACGACTCGAATGTATGTTTGACATTTTGTTCAATATATTGGTTTTAAGACACTGTAACATTTTATTGGCGATAACAATGATTGTCAAAAGTCCATTTTGAAATTTTTGGACTATGTGAACTTTCGACTGATATTGTAAATCCCATTAATTTTTAATGTTTTGACAATCGTTATCGCTGAGACGGTGATACCTGTAGAATGTTATGTAATGCTAGTTAGCACAGTACGAGCTGCTGACTAAACAGTAGACATTTGGATTACCTACTCGTATACCAGTAGCTCGGCTCGCTTTAGCTGTCTTCACGATGGTAGTAGTGTTGCCTAGTCTCTTGCGAGGCGTAGCACACAAAAAAATACCGGTTCTGCTCGCAACAGCCTGGCTGTCAAGCGAGCAGGCGAGTGAAAATATAAAATGTTGAAGTTTCTCGTCGATATGAGCTACTATGCAACTCGTACTATAACTCATAAAATACGTACTAATAATACTACCATCGCGCAGTGGCTTCGCCCGCTCGACATTATCCCCAGGTAACTCCCGGTAAAAAAGTAGCCTGCTGTGCTATTCTAGACTGTAATCTATCTCTGCACTAAGATAGATTACGACACGTTGAGCTGTTCCGGCGTGAATGAGTAACAAACATCCTTGCTAACTTTAGCATCACTACATGTATAAAACAAAGTCGCTTCCGGTGCTTGTCTGTCCCTATGTATGCTTAGATCTTTAAAACTACGCTACGGATTTTGATGCGGGTTTTTTTAATAAATAGAGTGGTTCTCGAGGAAGGTTTTAGTATATAATTTGCACCCGCGCAGAGTATTTTTTGTATGTAAACTTAATTTTCATAATTTTCAAGAGCTTGCAATTTAAGGTTAAATAAATGCTATACGTCGTCTGCCTAGCTTTTTCCCAACTATATTGGGGTACTAAACCAGATTCGGTTGAATACCAGTATTGTACGTGGAGCAACTGCCTATATGACCTCCACAACTCATTCACTAGGTAATACGATACTTCTTGGCAAGACTGGTGGTCAATTTTCTGGCTTCTGACTATCCGTAATGACTGCCAAAGGTCAACATATGTTAGCCGAGACCAAAGGCTTAACGTGCTTTCCGAGGCACTGCGGAATCTCGGTATGTTAAGATGGTCACCCATCTACAGATCAACCTCGGCAAGCGTTGCTTAACCTTGAAGATTGACCCTTGCGGCTATTGTTATCTGGCCATGAGCTCCTCGTATAGCATTTATCAATAGTAAATCATTGCTATACGGTGAGTTGAAAACAAGCTTCCCATTAAATAAGGGGAACAATTCAGTTTTTTTATAAAATGTGTACGTACCTGCTGTTGCTGACATAAGCTAGGAGCGAGGAGAATATAAACTTGGTCTAACGCGAAGACTTCATTAAGTACTGAATAAAGACACCCCTTCTCAATGAAGTCCTTTAATTATTTTTAAAACTAGGGATGTGCGTTGTTAATGTCGAGTCGACTTAAATATGACCAGCCTGAGACTGTCTTACTGCTGACCAATGTCTCTCCTCGTAAACATAAATCACTAATTTAATTTTAATTTATTTATCAATTTCGGACAGCAAATTAGCCCATTTTGGTAGTAAAGTATCTTAAAAACAAGTGTTAGTAGTAAACAAACAATAATAATAAACAGAAACACAAAGTAGGTGTCTAAGGCAGGATGTGCAGAGAACGATAAAATGAGAAATAAGCTACCTGACCATTCTCCCCACATGGAGTCTCCGTGAGGACTCTCCACAACTGTTGCTGTTGTTGACTAATGCGACGAGTTAAACAAACATGAGCAATAGAAGCACACATAAGGATCGTGGCAGGTGGCATGCTGCAGTTTCTAAAAGGCAAATTGAAAGTGATATGTATCTGGCAGTGATTTTCAGGAAGTTTCAAGCTGATTGAATTTATTTTCCCAATGTGATAACCACTGCAAAAATATAAACGTTTTCTATTCTATTATTTTCTATTCACATAATTTTTATGTAAAACTAGACTAATACGATCCTTTTTTTTTTTTTTTTTTGTAATGGGTTTGCTCTTGACTCTAGTCTATGTCAGATTTACCAAAAAAAGTTCCACCCGTGATTTAGATTTTCAGCAGCAAGTAATTTTATGAACTAACCCAACTGAATAGGTAAAGAAAACAAATCAAAGCCTCCAATCCGTCCATTTAATTTGAATATTCGATAAATCTCTGTCTCAAGTCGATCGACTTAGAATTAACACAGTCGACTAATTAGCTCAGCGTCCATCACTACGACGAGCTGGGAGAATTTTATTGGATTTTACAGCGAGGTGACGTTACTCAGAGTTTGAGTCACAGATACATGGTTATAGAATGGACAACGAAATATTTTATATAAAAGACTATTTGAAATAAATAATAACGTGTAAAAAATATTTTGATTATTTATTTAATACTAGCTTTTGTTGTGAGCGCATATTCTTTATTTTTTCCCGTTTCAGTAAGAATTTCTGGAAATCCTTTCTAAGTGCTCCCCTAAACTCTCCTTAATGTTCTGCTGTCTTAATTTACTTATCGTGAATTACCCCTACCATTTTGAGTATAATATTCATTTTAAGTGACACATTGGCAGGACCTAATTAAACACAAACAAGTGTCACTTCCAGTCAGAAATCAAGATATCTGTGTGGAACGAGCTAAGAAGATTCCCCTTTGTTTGCGTTCACGGCAAGTTTTATCAAAGCCAACATTATTTTTGTTAAAATCGTCGAGATTGTATCGTCCTTTGTGTTGTTTGTTTAATTTCCGCAAAGATTGATAAACTTTGCGGTTAGGGTTTAAGTTTTGTGTTTTACTTTCATGACATTATTTTTATAGCTCTTACAGATACGGGTTACTAAAGAAGTCAGCAGCGTTGAGTATTTCTAGAGAATCTTGTGGAGAACTTTCATAACACCCCCTCCGCCCTCACCTCCTTTCCTTGAAGAGTGAGGCGCAGGTGAAGGAAAATGTATACTAGCTTGTCTTTACTGACTACTGCGAACTGATATAGTTTAATAATTCCCAATATAAAACCAATCCCCATCCATTCTAATATTATAAATGCGAAAGTAACTCTGCCAGCCTGTTGGTCTGTCTATAATCTCGTCACTCCTAAAGATTCAACGGCTTTGGATGTAATTATTTTATATTGGTGTATTCGCATACTGGGTAGACCAAGTCCTGGAATATGGTTCTTTACATTCTGGGAATATGTTTCATTGGGATATTTTTTTGACTTTCAGGCAGAAGGTAATTATTCTATGGTCATTATAGCAAGGAATTCATGATTATGTGCTACATATGACCATGAATTCAGCAGCACAATGAGCTTCTGTCCCTAGGTTTCGCTTAGACTCAGCATGCTGAAGTGGAAGTGGGCCAGCCATGTCTATAGACGGACAATCGGTCGATGGAGCAGACATGTGTTATAGTGGAGATCGCGTATGGGCAAACGTAGTGTGGAACGCCCTGTGGCACGATGGATCGATGATTTAAAGAAGGTAGCTCGCAGCGAACGGATGCGGACTGCTCAAGACCGGGGTGGTTGGCGTTCTTTGTGGCAAGCTTACGTTCAGCTGTGACGGAAATTGGCTCATAAGATGACCTCCTTAAATATTTGATACAAGGACATACATTTAATGCAAATTAAGTCAAAAATAATACATTAACAGTTAAACTATGTCGAATCTCAAACTTTCATTTCCTCTACTAACTACTAACTGCATGCACCAAACATTAAAAGGTCACTTCGAAGTGAACCAAGTAAGTGCACAACTCGAAGTGACGTGACTGTCACAAGTTTTAGCGCTAAAACCCCGCAAGTTTAGCTGTAAGTTCGCCGAGGGAATATCTCCGGAGAGTAGAGTAGGTGCTCTTGGAGGCCGAATGAGAGCGTAGGCAGGTGTTTAATGTGCTAAGAACTACATTATGCAGTAAAAGGAACTTGGAACGTACTTAAAAGTTTGACTATACGACAAAAAGGAACATTATGAATGTAGGTCAGAGGTCGCCAGAAATCATATATGGTTATTAAATGTTTTGGAATATTGACGTTAAAAAAAAAATACCATATTTAATATCCCTTATTGCTGTGCCCGACAGGGTCCATAATTGTTTCTATTTATTTATATTTACCACCTGTATACATTATGGACTACAATAAACTATTTAAGGAAGTAACATCTAAGCTTCCAACTTCATTCACCCTTTTGTAAACTTATTTATGCCTTCAGTCCTTTATTTACATCAAAAGGGTTCGTCCGAGCGAAGCATCGTCCACGTACACAAAGTAATTCTCGGTCTTCGTTCGAATATACGTATACACAAATTGGGTCGCAATACGCTTTGCACGCCTCGTACGCCTCGTAACACGCCTCGCACGCCCAGCGCCTTTTAGTGTAGCACTACCGATGACTGCCTATCCTTTAAATGAATATGAAAGTTAATCAAAGAGCTCGACTTTGAAACATTGGTCCAATACTTTACTGTTTCGAAACCGAATTCAATACTTTACTGTTTCGAAACCGAATTTCGTAGTTTACCCCGATTTCTGAATTAGGAGTGACCTTTCCCTAATATCCCTTCAAAGATACCCGAAAAATATGTTATGAACCTTTTTCAGTACCTAGAGAAAGGAAGTCGATTAAGGAGCTTTACGTCTTTATTTCTGTTTTTGTTATTAAAAAAGTCAAGAATTATATGTGTGTATTGCCCGTTATTTCTCATTTATTTGGTGCCTACCATTTAAACACATCAGCCTTTAACCTAAATTACCAATTAACTATAATTCCACCAATCGATTAATTACAATACGAATTTAAAATAAACTTCGACCTCCGAGTTAGTTTGGTGACCTCCGTGTCTGTCTGAGCTATCAGCGAGGAAAAGGAAGAAAATGTTGAATCAAATTGCCAACTAAATTAAGAGTTTACCAATTTCACAATAATCTGAAAAAGCCTTATTTTTGGAACATTGACAGCAAAGGCTTAATGCTCGTGAAGATATGCAGCCAGCTAATGTGCACAGATTACGTCAGGAGTAAGAAGATGGATTGCTACAATTGCAAGACGCATGAGGAAGAAATGTAATGTTCCCCTCGTCAGACAATGACAAGGTGGCCGCATCTAATAGCCTTTACTAACATGCGTGTTATTACGAAACTGCAAAACTATCGCTATTAAACAGAAAAGGATAGAATTCCTCTTTATTCGAATTTCCAAAAATCATAAATGGTTAATAAAACTTTAGACTATCTTAGTATGCACTGAAATAGTAAAAAAACCCGGCCAAGTCCGAGTCGGAGTCGCCCACCGAGGTTTCGTACTGTAGCTAAAAATAACTTTAAATAAAGACTATATTTTTTGTGATTTAATTACAAATGTATAGTTTTCAGACCTTTCCCTATACTTGTACGAGTAGTATAAGACGGTATTACTTGCCAAATTTCATAATTCTAGGTCCTGTTGTGTTTAGCGGCCAAATAAATTATGTAAACTCATAAGTCGTGTAATTTAAAAATATAACAATCTTTTACTCCGAGACATGGCAGCCAAGGAGGTAAGTTGCCAGAGGTTTTATTTAAATTTCAACCTGGCTTGCAAATAGAAAGCTGTTTATTGAAAAAAAAACAAATGAATTTGTTTCACGCGGGAAAAATTATTGTTGTTCGTCATTGATTTTAATAAGTAATAGTATTTTAATTGCCTTGCATTATTTGTGAAAAGTACTATACAAGCCTTGGCCACAACTAGGCATTGATGAACTTAAGTATGTGTGCCTCGGCTTCGTCTCGGCCCACATATATACGTTCATCCATCAATGCCTCTTTTGCTGGCCGCTGCAGTAATGTACTATTTTTGTGGCATAAACGACCAAGTTTGATTTTTTCTCAGCTGCAACGGGCCATGAACCTGAGTATTTGGTTTTAATTTCAAGTCGTAAACGGTCTTAACAGATAGACGGACGGGCAACAAAATAATCCTATAGTGTTCCGTTTTATCTTTTTGAGGTCCTAAAAAGAACACAAAATAGTGGATTACCATTGCGACAGCCCATGATTAATTGTACAACAGCCACCAACATATACGCAGTCCAGACAACTCACAATCACGCTTAGGATACTGTTGGCACTGCCCCACACCCTGCGCACCAGGAAAACGCACCACTTACGCTTTGTGTAAAAGAATCTACATGCTCATCAGCGAACATCCCCAACGCACTACAGAAGGGGGCAACCCCACCAGCATTTTATTGTTGTTATACTGAACGCGGAGAATGCTGTGCTATTTTGTGCACCATACTAAAGGTATCTCATTTTTATTTGAGTAATCCTCTAAATCTTACGAAACTATTAAGTTTTCATCCCGAGGTAAGCAATCAGCTTCCCAGTTAACTTTGCAATCGTTAAATAGTTAAAACGACGAATTAATTGAAACAGAAGGCCAACTTCCAATGATGTTTGAGATGTGTGTTAAATTGACTGTTACTAGGTACTTCCAATAACGAAGTGTTACTTTGCTGCTGACATAAGTTTAGACTCCAGAATTCCGACAGAACAAAGTAGACCTTCAACAACTACTTAACTTAGTTAGTAGGCATAGCGGCTGTCATAGGTAGATTCAATCTTACCAAGGGGTACACTGTGCAATCCATTAACTGGGTAGTGGATTGGCAGTTGCATCTACTTACTTAGATTACAAGCCAACCCTCACCCTGGCCGCCCGTGGCATACCCTGGCCGCGTGCTAGCCATAGAAGGAGCTGCTACGTGCCCTCGTTTCGGAAATGGGAGGTGACCCATCGGTGCCGACCATGGTTCGTCCAATGGTCGGGAATTCTGATGAGATCTTCAAATGATAGCCGGGACCAATGGCTTAAACCAACTTACATAAAGTTGGAGAAAAGCATCTCAGAGATCTCCAAAGGGGTTTTATCAGGCTTTCAGAAAGAGATTGTAACCTTCTGAACCCGCTTATCTAGTGGCAGTAATTGGCTTTGGCCAGTAATCTAAGAGCGAGCCGCTTCAGACGAACTTCCCAAAGTCCGCTCAGTGGCGGATAGTTGCGCTTTGGTACTGCCACGCCGTTTGAATTGTGCTCGCTTAGACTGTCAGGGGCACAACTGTGCCTAGGAATTTGGTTGGCGAAATACTTGGGTTTAGCTAGATTCACTTTGTTCAAAACAATATCTACAACTGTACAGTAAGCGGATAGAGATAAGTGTTGCACCAACAGGGACTTTAAAATTCAATTTGATTCAATGAAATCATTGAAGAACGAAATGAAATCATAAATTTTGAGAAGAACTATCAAACGATTTTATGGCTTCATTATTACCGACGTTTATGTAAAATTTTTAAGTTATTATTAAAAAATAAATTGTTCATACGAATAAAAATATAAGTGACACGACGCATGCCCGAAGTAGGGAAAGGTTCATACAGCTCGCGTGTTTGTCTCCATTACTTGGCTTGATTTGTAAAAGAGTTTCCGACGAGTTAGTATCGTAGAACTTTTCTATTAGTAACATCTGGCTGTATTAACCTCTATCGGCCGGAGTGGGACCATTGGTTCCACCCGACGCCAATGATTAAAAACATTATTTTTATGTTCTTTTGGTTTATTTTCGTTTCAATCATTAGCGTCAGTTGTAGCCAATGGCTCCACTCCGGCCGCTAGAGGTTTAAAGAAGCCTGCTACGTATTTATGATTGCCTGGTACCTCGGCGGTGATTGACTTTTACCAAATTTCTTTTAACATTTTCTTTCATAAGGATGGGAAATCATCAAATGACTCCTCCCGCTCTGGGCAGAGCAGAAGAGAGTGTCAGACTCTTACTGACTAAGACCCATCCGTGTTCCTCCTAATGTCTTTTGCGTTCCAGGGCCGCGGTGACTCTTTCAAACAAATTCCGCAACCCTGACAGACACTCCACAACCTGACACGTTACCAAACTCTAATTTGACGTTTTTCGGAGTTAGCAAGAAGCATTAAAACCAATGTGAATAAGATCTTAATAAAATTAGACAGCTTAAGGTGTATACTTTATTGTATGCCAAAAATAGAACTTAGACAATTATTTAACACAATTCGTCCAGAACAATAGCGGTCTTATCGATGACAGAAATATTTACATAGTCCAGTCAAATTAGCATTTCACGAGATAATAAGCTAAAAACTTGTATACAACTTCATTTTGGCGTTCTAAATGTTTTGTCAAAAGTGTCATAAAATCTCGTGTCTGCATCGTAAGTTATTGAAGGTCAAATCTCAATAGGTAATACAATTTGTTTATCATAGTACTATTTTATAATTTAATGCGAAAGTAAAGTATGTTACTCAATCACGCCAGGGCGGCTGAATGGATCTGGAGGAAATTTAGCGCAGAGATAAATTATAGTCTGAAATAGCTTATAAATTACTTTTTATCCCAAGAGTATCTTCCCGTGGGATGATTTCTGGCATTCACGCGGCGAAGCTAGGTTCACATCATCATCATCATCCACAGCCCAACTTCGCCCACTGCTGAGCACAGGCTTCTCTTTTCTTGTGCCAATCTTCACGTTCCCTGGCCAGCCGGCTTCTTATGTGAAATTATGAATTGTCGTAAGTGAAGTAGGCAGTTCCGGTTGTCAGTTCTTAAGTTGGAAAAATAATAGATAACTCTTCTGACAATGAAATAAACATCACGTTTTGAGCCTATTCCTGTGTTCACGTCTCTTTTTTTTTAAACTGCTGAAAAATACACTCTCCTAGATATAAGGTTCTCCATACATAGGGATGGTCGTTTTAAAAGACCATCCGTATAGTGACCGGTGGTCGTTATCGAGGCGTGCTTCGATCGCGCAGTTTCATCGTCGGCGATTTAGCGCGAAAGCCGTTGATGGCTTCGCGGCTACTGAAACAGCGTGGGTGATAGCAGATACAATAGCAACCTTCTACAATTTTAAGTGGGATACATGCAAAAGTATAAAGAAAACAATATTCGGAGGGCATAACACGAATGGTTTTGACGTATAATAACGTAACGTAAAATTTTACTAACTATAACTAAAATAGTCGATTCGCACATGAGTTATTTGAATTGGATACTAAAACCATATTTGTGTAAGATACAAATTGTGTATGTCGCATAAAATTATACCAAAATACTATGGGGTTGTAGTTTTTTTTTTATATTCTAAGAAGGATGGAAAATCATCAAATGACTCCTTCCGCTATGGGCGGAGCGGAAGGAAGTGCTGACACTTTCTTCCGCTCTTATTGACTAAAACCCATTCGGACGCGGTAGTCACTTACCTACGTAAACGTTACTATAGGTCAGAACATTCGTGCTAGACCCTCAGATAACTAAACACACAGGAATAGCAGTGTTAGTCACTTTTTTTTACAGAATGTTTATAGGTTATTTACAGAGTAAAAGTCAGTGATACTACCAAACCTGGATGTAAAACTTAATAGGACTGACAGTTAAGTCAAATGAGAGTCGTTCATCTTGCTAATGGGTACCGTGTTACCCAGTTACTGGTTCTCAGCTGCATCCGGTTAGTCATTAAGCCGACTCCAATATAGTTGGGAAATGCTCGGTAGATTTGATTATCCAAATGCATCACTGAATAAAATAACTCTTCAGTCTGTTTCGTAGC
Organism: Lacanobia oleracea; assembly: GCA_950371165.1. Lineage (NCBI taxonomy): Eukaryota > Metazoa > Arthropoda > Insecta > Lepidoptera > Noctuidae > Lacanobia > Lacanobia oleracea. The sequence continues at coordinate 26,410,618 of OX493395.1, forward strand.
CCTACACAGACTAGGTGTGAATGTGGACGCAGGCACCTCCAATAACGCGGCGAGTCAGCGTGGCGCGCTGTTTAATGGGCGTGTACCTACACACTGGCCGCCAGCCAGTGCTTTTCTCTCCATTACTCTATCTTTTTACCTTTTATAGCCGAGTTTAGTGTCATAGGGAATCCAGGAGCAGAGCAAAGTATTAAAACCGACCAAGTGCGAGTTGGACTCACACACAAAGGGTTCCGTACCATAAACCTTTTTTTTTATAGCGGCAATAGAAAACACAATCTGTGAAAATTTCAAATGCTATTACGGCTCTTAAGAAACAGCCCGCTGACAAAGAGATGGACGGACAGCGGAGGCTTAGTTACCCTTTGGGTACGGAACCCTAAAAAACGCTCTCAATTATGAGAATTGGGCTGCAGGCAATTGTAAAATGCTATTTGAAACTGGTAAGTCAAGTTATGACACCAACATACACAACCTGACTCCAAATATTCCACATTAAAAAATCTGCATCCAGTCTTCATCTTCCAGTCAAACCCGATGCGGATCCGCATCGGGTTTTTTGCAGTGTTTACATGGCACGACTGCCTGAGTTTTAACACTAGAGTTTTTTTGGTTATCGAGTAGTAGAAAATGTTTAGTTTTCTCAATCGTTTTGTCTATTTATTTATTTAGACTTCACACATATGTCACAAAGGCGAACTTTGCCCTAGGCATTCTTTACCAGTCAACCATGGGTCATAATGAGACTTATAATTTATTTGATTATATTACAACGGTTGAAAACCAATTACAGTAACTAAAAACAAAGCACAGAACTAAAAATATACAAAAAAGAAAACAAACACAGATAAAGATTAAAAAAATAAACAGAAAACAATAAAATAAAATAAAGGTACACAACTCTCTCATGAATCCCTCTCCCAGTACTTCTGACATACCACTAAAATCATCGTCCATTCATCCGCAAACAGATCGTTTCATCGTCATCAGCAAACAAGCTGTGCTTTTGCCCCGACAGTAGTTGTCCGGCACAAAGAAATGCATCAGTCTCTTTCTTAAACTCCGTATTCTATTCTAAAACCCAATATCTGTGCCATCAGCTTCTATTTGATTAATTCCCCAGCCTATCACGATCACTTATTGTCATGTCAGCTGATTCACAATGAAAGTGAGCCACAGTGAGGGGCTCAAAAGTTCGAGCTCAAGTATCTTGAGTGGCTGGCGACCTACTTCCTGTAATCGACGGCCCCCCGAGATCAGACACATTTGGTTTTATTTACCGACTTTTCTGAGAGAAGAGGTTCTTGTGTTATTTTTCGTCATCAGGAAGTACTAGGGGGGTAATTTTGGAAAGGCACTGTCGACGGAGGTGTGACCAATGTGATGTACATCAACATAGCACGAATTGTTTTATGTCCGGTTTCTGAGTCCGGTTAATAGTTAACAGATAGATAAACGATCGATAAAGTACCTCAGAAACCGGGCATAAGTAACACGTAAGATATCACTAGTATATTCATATTTAGGTGTCATATCTATGTAAAGGACAATCCCATAACTGAAACCAGGGCTGTGGAACACATACAATTCATGGTTAACAGTGATAACAAGACAGTTTCTTTTTTAAATAGCATATATAAAAAAAAATGTAGGCAAAGGCCTCACCATAGCCGTTCTTTTACTAGTGACTTGCCTCCCCAACCTATCCGAAGTGAACTCCTCTTAGGCAGATGACTAAAACATTTAACAAATCAACAAGTGCTAATAAGCTTCAGCACCTACTAGACTTACGAGGTATTCAATTTCATGATTATTTTTATAACAAAACTTTTATTTATTTAATTTTCCTCTGAAGCATAAAATCCTATCTAATGAACTGTTCCAAGAAACGCGTAACAACATAAAATACAGAATATTCATGGAAATTATTATTTCATTCCGAGAGTAACAACATCAAATCATGCTAAAGTACCGAGCCATCTAATTTGTACTGAACTTCAGAGTCTTAGCAAACATAGCTGTACAATAGTGAACGACGAATAGTCTTCTTAACATTTTAACATTATGCTATACAGGAAAAGCCTACCCTACCGCCGTGGTTAAATACAAGACGATCACTTATGTGGTAGCTTGGAATAATAACGCATACGCGTTATTATTATAAGTGTGGTAGTGATAGAATACCATGGGATAAATAATACGATCTGACACATCTACGAGATTATGATAGGTTAATTATTTACTTACTTACATAACTATTCTCACCAAAAGATTGCACCTACTTTTTATTTAAAATTTCTTAAAATGCATATGCTTTGCACACGGTTGTTGAGAGTATCTATAATAATAATAATAATAAAACCGCAAGGCAGTTTTGTGGCGAACTGTTGGGCACTGGCGACCCCACGGACCTGATCTCCAGGGAGAAGTCTTGTTCCTCATTTCCGGCTTGCCTTTATTGGCTGGCCGGGGTGAAAACTGACGAGGAACAGAGCTCCCACCTCTTTCTTGCCTTAATCGGCCGGTCTGAGTGGAGATTCGCAAGAGCGAACGTGCTCGGGAGAAGGATGTATAACCCAGTAAGGTGCTGGTAGGGATCTTGACCGTACTTCCGGGATTGTCCTGATAGCCGTGGTATACCTCTCCATTCTTCTAGCACCTCAGGATATGTTGCCCCCTTGGCGCTACGTTACTTTGTGCTAGCGACCCCTTTCGGGGGGCCCATTTATTGAGTGTGCAAGTCACCCCCTGCCATTTTAAAGCCGTTTTAATTGTCAATGGTCAGGCAGGGGCCAATAGTTCTTCCATAGTAAACGATTATTAGTCCACTCAACCAGCCAAACCCACAGCGTTTCATCTTTTGCTTCCATATTCTGCAATAGTCCTGCTCCAACCGGGGATTGTCCTTGGGTATACTTTCACAGTGCATACAGGGATAATCGTCGGTTGGTGTCCCATTCCATTTGAAATGTCTAAAGAGGCCTTTGCGAGTTGGCTTCGGCCCCTCTTACGCCTACCAAAGGACCGGGTCTCTAGAGACCCGAGAATGTCAAAAACACAAATAATAATAATAATCTTTATTTAAAACAAAATGCTTCTTAAACAATGAATTGTGTTTGGAGCCTCCTTTTAGGCAAACAATGCCTGTGTTAGGAGACTCCGCTCTTCCATAATTATCTAGATAAATGTTACATAATAATATATTACAGCATGTTGCTACTATTTAATTTTCACCTCTGATTATTATGTATCGTGTGGTAAGAAACGTTGTGTGCTTTACTTAGGTGTGGTGTGTGTGTGTAAGATGTAGTGTGGTTTGATGTGATGTGATGTGCAGTGTGGTGTGTGGTGTGGTGAGGTGTGGTGTGATGCGTGGTGTGGTGTGGGGAGTAGTGTGGTGTGGTTTGAAGTGGTGTGCAGTGTGGTGTGTGGTGGTGTGAAGTGTGGTGTGGCGTGATGTGTGGTGTGGTGTGGTGAGATGTGATGTGGTGTGGTGTGGTTTGATGTGATGTGATGTGCAGTGTGGTGTGGTGTGTGGAGTGATGAGGCTTGGTTTGGTGTGGTGCAGAGTAGTGTAGAGTGTGGTGTGTGAAAATATCACTCATGATAAACCAGAAGGGCTTCCGTATCCTCATAAGTAAGAGATGTAATCCAATTTGTTATCATTTTTTTACAATCATAATTGTTTTTATTGTAAACATATATGTTTTTATTAATCCTATTGTATATTTGAGCTGAGAGATGGTAAAATTGTCTGCTACTAAATCTGGTCTTACATTGGGGAACCACTGCAATTATATATTTTCTCCTTTTATGTGTCTTATTCATATGATAATGGAGGAGTTTATGTTTTTTTAGAACCGTTTGGGTTATGTACAGTTTCCTGACAGAGAGTAAATTACTGATTTCGTATAGGTTTTTAGTAGAGTATCTTTTATTTTTAAAATACATAATTTTTATAAGTGCTCGTTGTGCACGTTCCACGTCTATAAATCTAGATTTAGCTGTGCCACCCCAAATGGGGATACAATACAGAAGGACGGACTGTGCTAGAGAAATATAGATTTCATTAAGGAGGTTTCTAGGTCGCTTATCACACCTCAACATCTTAGTACTCCACGTGTCTTAGTGTTTTGAAGATCCAAATAAGCTTTCTAACCCTGGCAGTCACCTGCTCAAGGTGTGGGTACCAGGTCAGAAACTGGTCAACCATCACGCCCAAGTATTTTGTCTTAGAGACTCTATTTATGCATGAACAGTTACAGCTTATCCTGCTTATATCTTGACATGTATGAACCTTCAAGTTGGGGTCTTCATTTGGCTGTGTCCGAGAACTAACACTAAAACATAAGTAGTTGGTCTTGGTGGTATTTAATGTTAGTAAGTTCTTTTTCAGCCATTCAGCTATGTGGGCAATCCCCACCTCTGCACTCAGTTTAACATCTTGCCAAGAATTACCAGAAAATACGACAGCAGTATCGTCAGCGTATGCAAATACCCTGGCATTTGTTAATTTTATATTGCACAAATCATTAATGTACATTCAGTCAAAAAAGTATCGGGAATGGATGATTTGTTTATGGTTCCAAATTCAAATTTTTGTTTTTTTGTAGTTGTTAGATTGGCACAACTGATTTCCATTTTGGCGCGGAGTTTGAGTTGCATCTGTTATTTATATTAAAAACAGTGCTGGTTTTAGTAATATCATATATAGTGTGTATTGCGAATTTCATAGTGGACAAAAATATCGAACAAGGAGTTTGTCTTAAATTTTGCATCGCCGATGGAATTTCGTGTTCGGAGTCACTGAAAATGTTACAGAAGGCTTACGGTGAATCGACTTTATCAAAAACTCGTGCTTATGAGTGGTTCAAAGCGTTCAAAAGCGGTCAAGATGTGATGGAAGATTTGCCTCGCTCTGGTAGGCCGTCAACGTCTGCAACTGAAGTTAACATCGCAAAAGTGAAGGAAATAGTGACTGAAAATCCCCATTCAACTCTGAGAGAGATAGCCGCCGAACTTTCTGTATCTCACGAGTCGATCCGTACCATTTTAACTAATCATTTGGGTATGAAACATGTTGCTGCTCGGCTAGTCCCAAAAGATCTGAATTTTCTCCAAAAACTCAATCGCATGAAAGTCGCTGAGGACATGCTAGAACGAGTCAGTTCGGACCCAACATTCATGAAACGCATTGTTACTGGTGACGAGACGTGGGTTTACGAGTTTGACATGCAAAAAAACTCAAATTACCACTTCGTGGCACCCGTTTTCAATCGATAGAAGACATAAAGGAGAATTCGCGGCGAGAACTGAACTCAATTCCGGAAGCAGCGTTTAAAAAATGTTTTGATGAATGGATTATTCGTTGGCGCAAGTATATCGTTTCTAAAGGAGCATACTTTGAAGGTGATAAAATAAATTTGGATGAATAATAGACATTTTGTGTATTATTGATCTTTTCCCGGTACTTTTTTTGACAGAGTAGTATAACAAAAACAAGGTAGGACCCAAAACACTACCTTGCGGTACGCCGTATGTTATTTCTGCTTCATCACTCGTGTATTGTCCTATTTTCACTCTTTACTTTCTGTTTGAGAGGTAATCCCTGAGCAAGCTGAGTGCAGTACCTCTTATTCCGGCTTTTTGTAATTTGTTCACAAGGATAGGGACAGAAACGGTGTCAAAAGCTTTTTGGAGGTCTAGGAAAATGGATAGGCACTTGTTTCCCTTGTCAAGATGCTCGATAATATGAGAAGTAAGTGCAGTTACAGCATCTTCGGTACTTATAGCCTGTCTGAAACCAAACTGTGAAGGAGATAGTAGGTTGAATTTGTTTAGGAATTTAGTGAGTCTAGAATTAATGATCTTTTCGAGAATTTTGGATATGGCTGGTAAGACCGAGATAGGTCTGTAATTGTTGACATCGTCTCTGTCCCCTCCCTTGTGTACTGGGGTTATAATAGACTGCTTTAGGGGTGCCGGGAAGACGCCTTGCTGGAGACAGAGATTTGCAAGGTGAGTAATCACAGGAACGACTTCCTTTCTTACAAACTTTAAGAATTTTGTTGAGATGTTGTCCCAACCCGGGGCACTATCAGATTTTAAATTCGTTAATATACTGTTCACTTCAGTTTCATCAGTGTCAATTAGTACGAGGGTGTTTAGTGGAGATATTTCTGGTATGATATTTTTTATCCATTTTGCCAAAAAAAAAACTGTGGAAAGTTCAGTATTTAGAGCTTCTCCTTCTTGTTTTTTTTATTTGTGATGGGTTTGCTCTTGACTGTAGTCTATGTCAGAGATGACAGAGACAAAGACAAAAACAAAACCTTACAGATATAAATTTAATATACGAGTAGTAGGACAGCTCATTAGCTGTGTGTACATTGTACAAAAGCGAGCTTAATCCAGAATTAGTATTAATCAAGACTTCCTCTCATATACAGTCATTAATTTGATGTAATGCTAGCTCACAGTTTTTGTGTAAAAATAAACAGATAATAAGACACACTGTTTTAACGCTGGCCAGCGATTCATAAGTATTTTTAGCCTCAAGTGATTTCTGAATCGCTCCGCGTGTAGCCTAGCCTTACACTAGCCGTGGCCTTCCCGCGCTATCGGGGCAATTATCTCGATCGACGTTTTTGCACTAAGCCAACTGAAGTCTGAAGGAAACAACTGACTTTCGCTGTTACCACTGTTTATTAGCGCCCTGGGACTTTCAATTGAAGATGAAAAATAAAAATAGAATTATCTGCTTTCATTTTCTTCGGCGTCTTGTTTCTGTGATGGAGGTATTGAAAAAGAGGTGACGGACAAGCTTAATAATGTTTTCTTTAGAAACTTCTTGACAGATTTTTTTTTAATTTCTTTTATTTATTTATTATATCAGGTACAATGCTCTTATTTTTGTAGTGTTTATATTGAAAAGAAAAGCTTAGCCTTAGCTTCTGACTACAGGTAAGCAGGGTCTAAAAGCTTAACGAGCTATGCGAGGTACGCAGGAATCTCGTTATGTTAAGGTCACCCATCCACGTACCGGCCTGGGTAATCTTGAAGATCGACACGTGTGACTGTCAGTATTAAGACACGAGCTCCAACATTATGAAGATGAATAGGGAAATGATATAAACAAACAAACCAATCCTGAGTAACATCACGCAAATCTACATTATTCAGGCAAAAATAGCGCTGAAACTCACGTTATTATCATGTTCGGTCGCCAATATTTCTTCAGAGCGTGCTCCAATAAAACGTGTTCGCGTGTAATCGTCGCGTCACACTAACAATAAGGTTACGCCCGTAGGCTCTCTCGATTGCCCCCCGGCGTCCCTCGCGGCTGTAAATAGGATTCGGTGAGAAACCCCTACCATACGCTCAAAGGGAATACGATTGGCATGTTCTAAATTATTCAGTTTAGAATTCTGATAAATAAATAAGTCTCCATAACTTGGATTATAAAAAACTGGCCAAGCAAGAGTCAGACTCACACGCGGAAGGTTCCATACCATAAACCTTCATTTTTATTATTTGTTGTTAAAGCGGTAATAGAAATGCACAATCTGGAAATTTCAACTGTCTATCTATTACGGTTCTTCAAAAATAGTCCGCTGACAGACAGACGGACGGACGGAGGGATAGCAGAGGCTTAGTAATAGGGTTCCGTTAGTTACCCTTTGGGTACGGAACCCTAAAAAAAAACTACAATTTTGTTGGTTTGTTTTGCAGCGCATGTGACAGTGACTGGATAGTTCGTAATTCCCCATTTTCCATAAAATATTTACATTTATGACTGAGTTTAATAGACGCCTATGATTTATGGTACAAAGACGAGCTCAAAAAAGAACACTTAAAATTTCATGAGCTATTTTTGTAAAACCTCAGCCAACTGAAAATATTCGTTTTGCAGAACATAATCATAAACCAGTCTTATTTAAATTGCCAAATATACTAAAAGAGAAGCACAGAGTAAAAACAAACCTTTTTTGTTTGTGAGTTGAGAATTGTAAGTGACAAATTCACTCTAGATTTTAAGTGTTATTATAATAGTGTCCCAAAAATGTGTTATTAAATATGTCGTTGAAATGCATAAATAAATAAATAAATTCTAATAATTTATTTAGAAAATTGTACAAGTATACTGATCAGGATGTAAATGCATTGAAGCACACACTTAAAACCGACGAACGATTTCCATAAGAACAACAAAAAGAAACTGAATAGTTCTTATGGAAATTATTCCAAATGCAATACAACAATACACACAAACAAAAAACCTAAAAATGTTCAGTGAACCAATGGTAGAGGCCCAGTCATCTCGCTCCCTTCAGAGCGGAGTTCATAAAAGGTTACTGGATGTCACAGCGGTTACAGCTACGAGACGATAATGTTTCATATTCGCTGAGTACACGGACATATATAGCTAACTATATGCTTTGCGAGAGGACTGTTAGAGCTACAGTAATGTTTTAAATGGTTTTTCAATCCTTGATTTTTAAAGAATGCGGATGAATTTTTGATGCCATAGTTTAGGGTTAACATAGGAGTTTTTATTTTTTATTTCTAAATGTAGTTAGTAGACCCGATGACCGTTGGGGTAGACGAGTTCTTTAGTGAAGATCGCGAATCGGCAAACGTAAGGTAGGACGCCCTCCGGCTAGGTGGAGCGACGATCTTCGTAGGTGGCTGAGTAGTGGCTAGATGGGAGTTGCCGGATATAGAGTGGAATGGCGTGCACTAGGAGAGCCCTATTTCCAGCAGTAGACTGCTATAAGCTGATGATAATGTACTTAGTTAAGTATTTACTCAATAATCACCTATATTTCTGACCTGGCGGTCGATCCTAAAAGAATACTCACAGTGAAAAGTTGCGTGTATTGAGCATGATGTGAGCTGTCATTCCAATTGATGATAGGCATTGACAGCTCATTTTGAGCTCACTTCACTTCATTGTTACAAAATAACACTTGCAATTTTTACAAATAGGGTGAAGTGAGCGGTCAATTGATTCCATCAATCATCAGCTGCGTGCATCATAAAGACGCTTAGTGTAAAGTGGTAGTAGTAACAAGGTAGGGTCAAGGCAGGGTAAAATCGAGACGCAATGCAGACCACATGCAGTGCGTCTTGACTTCCGATGCCAGAAAGGGCCAGTGGGATGAGTTCGTGAATGGAGATAAATGTTCAAATCAGCATTGCAGGTGGTGAAAGAGGTACCACAGCTCTGGAACGCAAAGGGCACTAGGAGGAAAACGGATGGGTTTTTAGTCAGTAAGAGTCTGACACCTCCTCCTGCTCCACCCAGAGCGGGAGGAGTCATTTGATGATATCCCATCGTTAAAAAAAAAGGTGGAGAATATACCAGTCCTAACGACGGCGGCCACCACCTCCTTCTCCGTAACGGAGTCGTCCAGGCCTGTGTATGTCATTTAACGACGCTCTAAGCCTTTCAACCAAAGCATCAGCGGTCGGGCCACTGGCTGCACCGGGGATCTCCAACATCCGGACCCAGCTCCTGGAAGTTCACCGCCTCCTTCGCCTTCACGAGCACTTGGCTGTACGTCACGCCCCTCTTCTCCGCGTCGGGCTGTAGTGATCACTACAGCTGCGGTCTTTGGGGCATGGAGCCTCGCTGCGACGCTTCGCTCTTTTTGTCGCCGCCACCTCTCGCATTTCTTGGCCGCCCTGGTTGCCTATCTCGCCTTCTTCTTTTCTCCAACTATTTTCCATCTAGCTTCGGCCGCAGGAGAGTTTGAAGACGGGGGCGCCTGTTGCACAGCTGGTGCTGGAGCTCGCGCTGCCTCTGCAGCCACCCTACCGTTCTTCGGCTTGGTCTTTGCCAGTCCAGCCCCTCGGTTGGCTTGATCGCATGACCCCGGTTTGGCATCCACAGTGGCCGCATATGAGGCCGCCTTCTGCTGGCCCGGCGTCCTCAGGACGATGCCCTCCAGTACAGAGATCCGTGCTGCGAAGGCAGCCATCTTCTGCCGCACCAGGTTCAGAACCTGCTTCTCCACAGGCACGAGCTGGCCTTGCCCGCATTTGCGCCCCCCTTGAGGTGCCTCTTTGGAGCTATCTCTTAGGATCCTGGCCAGCCCCACCGTGTGTTCCCACGTTGCCGTCGTGGTGGGGCTTGTGTGTCTCAGTGATCTTGGATCTCTGCCGGTAGACTTGCTCATGCCGGAAAGGACCAAGTGAGAGACCAGACAAAGAGGGACACACACACACGCGAGAGGCACACCGTTCGGAGACTTGAACAGTTTTCGGGTTTTCGAACGGTGTGCGTTTCAAAGGACGGAATCTTGCTCACTGGTCTCTGGTACGCGTCTGCTCATCAGACGTGACTATGAGACCAGTGAGCAAGCAAGAGAGGAGGAGGAGAAGGGAGGAGATAGGGACCGCACCCTGAAAAGGAACAAAAATCATGAACAAGACAAACGGTAAAAAACTACCCCAGGGTGGTACCACCTGCTCAGCAGTTGGAGAATCCGCCACGTCTCCTCTGGAGGCGTCATGCCCCTCGTATTCTGGGGGGGGCAACCTTTGTCATCCACTTGCCAATGGCAACAAGAGCCGAGGAGGCTCCCAATCTGAAGTGTCCTTTGAGGACCTAATAAATTTTAATTTGAAGACGCCTAACAAGGTGTCGGGCGAACGCAGCACGGAGGCTCCTTCCAAACTGTGGAGAAGGGGCTTGCCTGAGCGTCAGAGAGATGCGGGGTCAAACTCCGACTCTGCGTCTGGTGACAGCTCGGAGAGCCCTGAACACGAGGGAAGAGGGGCTACTGCGGAGAACACAAAATTCTTTCGCAAGCGGCCCAGACCGGAGGACGACCGGGGGTCGTCCTCCAACGGAGAGATGGCCCCGGCCCGGAAAATTTCCACCAGAAGGCGGGGTAAGGGCCGAGAAGGAGGCAGGGGGAGGGGGCTCGCCTCCCAGGAGGTTGCCCAGCGTGCTGTAAGCCTTGCTGAGGAGGGGGAGTGCCACCCTGGAGCGAGCGGTCGGAGGCGAGACCTCTCGGCATCTTCGGGCGGTGTACCGGACACCGGTGACGGCTTCAATGAAGGGCGTAAGGCCAGGTTTGTGCAGGTCGTGGAGGCTGCCGTCCGCGATGTGGCTTTGAAGAGGTCACAAGCCTCTAGAAACAAGGCCATGAGCGCGGCAGCGGAGGCCAACTTTCGTGAGGCTTCGTCGGACGAAATGTCCAAGTTGCGGGCCGCGGCCGCCACGGAGCTTCTCCAAGAGGAGAATGAGAAGCTTCGAGCAGACCTGGCCGGGCTCCGAGCAGCTGGCTCAAAGGAGGTGCCACAAAGGGGGCGCAAGCACGGGCAAAGCCCGTCCGTACCTGGGGAGAACCAGGTTTTGAACCAGGTACTGAACCTGGTGCGGCAGGAGCTGGCTCCCATCCGGGAACGATTCTCCGTCCTGGAGGGTATCGTCCTGCGCCCCCCCCCCTAGCGGCAAGCCAGACGGTCTTAGACCAGAGAAAGTCGGCTTCGTACGCAGCCGCTGTAGCTGACAATTCGGGGCGGTCCAGCCAAGCCCACCGAGGGGCCGGACCAGCACCCGCGAAAGCAAAGAAGGGTGGGGCGACTGCACAGGCGGCGAAGGCTCCAATGCTAGCGGTGCAACGGTTGCCCTCACCTCCAAACTCTCCTGCGGCCGAAGCCGGATGGCAAGTGGTCGGGGAGAAGAAGAAGGCAGGCAAGGCAGCCAGGGCAGCCAAGAAAAGGTAGAGGAGGCGGCAGCGCAAAGCGCGAAGCGTCGAGGCTAAGCTTCGCGCCCCAGAAACCGCAGCTGTAGTGATAAAGCTACAACCAGACGCGGAGAAGAGGGGCGTGACGTATAGCCAAGTGATCTTAAAGGCAAAGGAAACGGTGAACCTTCAGGAGCTCGGCATTACTGGGGGCATCCGGCTCAGGGTGACTATGACTGGGGCCCGGATGCTGGAGATCCCCAGTGCTGCCAGTGGCCCGACCGCTGACGCTCTGGCCGAAAAGCTCAGAGCGTCCTTAAATGCGGACGAGGTCCGAGTGCCCAGGCCCACTAAGTGCGTTGACATACGCATTCTAGGCCTGGACGACTCCGTCACGGAAGAGGAGGTGGTGGCCGCCATCGTCAGGACTGGGGGTGCTCTGCCGAGCAGGTGAAGGCAGGCACCATACGTCCTGACCACACGGGCATGCGAACCGTCGTGGTGAGCTGCCCCGTAACGGCGGCCAAGAAAATATCGGAGGGCCGAAGACTCCTGGTGGGCTGGGTATCTGCGCAGGTCAAACTGCTGGAACCCAGAACTCTGAGGTGCTTCCGCTGCCAAGTGGGCAACCACGTGGGAGTCCAGTGCACCTCGGAGGTGGACCGCAGCGATCTTTGTTTCCGCTGTGGTCAGCCCGGACACAAGGCCGGCTCGTGTAACGCCACGCCACACTGCGTTGTATGTGCGGCAGCTGGCAAGCCGGCCGATCACTGGAATGGGGGCAAAGCCTGCGCTCCACCCGCCAAGCCCGAGGCCAGAAAGAAGCCCTCCACCACCGCCGTCCCTGCCGCTGCCGCCGCCACTGCTGTAGCCGCTGCCGCCACCAACACTGCCGTCACTGCCGCCGCCGTCACTGCGGTTGCCGCGAGTGAGTCCCCACAAGGGACTCAGGAGGAGGCAGAAATGGAGTGTCAATAACGGCTCCATTACGTCTCCTCCAGGCGAACATCAACCACTGCGCCGCCGCTCAAGACCTGTTAGTCCAGAGCATGGCACAGTGGTTGATTAACATCGCCGTGGTTGCTGAGCCCTACTTTGTCCCGCTCAGAGGTGACTGGGTGGAGGACCTAAACGGCTCAGTGGCCCTAATTTCGTCAGCCGCTACCGGTACCCCATCCCTCGAAAGTGTTAGGAGAGGACAAGGGTGCGTAGCAGCACGGTTCGGGGAGATTGTCGTGGTAGGAGTGTACTTCTCCCCGAATCGAACTCTCGCCGAGTTCCAAAACTCCCTTACGGAGTTGGGCGTCATCGTCACCGGGTGTCGTACCCTCCCCGTACTCGTTCTCGGGGACTTCAATGCTAAGCACTTGGCTTGGGGTTCCCGATATACGGATACGCGGGGCAGGATGGTGGAGGACTGGGC